>JAVQMG010000077.1:3533886-4779580 GCA_032878915.1 Castanopsis chinensis | reverse complement strand
CAACTAAATTTACAAAACACCTACATTAGTTTATTTATTATACACTCCATTTTATTTAAATAATCATTTATATTGTTGTTTTAGTATTTATATATATATATATATATATATGTGTGTGTGTGTGTGTGTGTGTGTGTATCATCACAAACACGTTTCTCTTCTCAATTTCTACTCTCTGCCTCTCTCATCCCAAACCCTCCCCCCTCATACACACACAAACGACGAGATCATATCATCTACTCTGACGAAATCGACAGCTTCGACAACATTAGTAGCAACTCAGGCAACATCAGTAGGGCTCTAGCGACTGTAGTGAGGTTATATAGCGACATTTCTAGTGCGTTTTGCATTGAATTTTCTTATAGGTTTTCTTATGGGTTTGATTTTGAGTTGATTTTGGTTTGGGTTGATTTTGAGTTAAGTTTGTGATGGGTTTTTCGGTGGTGTTTGGGTTGATTTTGGTTTGATTTTGTGTTTGGAAAATCAACTATTGTGGTGATAGTTGGGTGGTGATGGGTTAGTGGAGGTCGATATTAGCTCTCCTTTTTTTTTCTTATTCTTCTTCTTCACATTGAATGTTGAATCTTCTCTTATTCTTCACAGTGAAGAGAGAATAGGGAGATTAGACAAGAGAGCATATGTGAGAGAAAATAATAATAAACAAATATGATACAAATCTCCAACAACTTGTAAATATACATGTTTATTGTAGAAATTTTGCATATGAATGTACAATGTTATAAAATATAGAACCATTGATATGGGTAGTTTTTGAGCAAAAATTGATAATATATATTTTTTTTTATTTCACAACCACTGGTGCGATTGCTCTAAGATGTGCGTGCAACATGATAATACTTGATGGGATCTATTAGTGCTGCCTGTGTCTAAGATATTATAAAATGAGGCATATTGGCAAGTGGATTACATTAAAGGTTGCAGATTGACCGTTTTGTATTTTGTTTGGGAATAACGATTCGCCATCTCTCTTTTTATGTGACATGGTGGAACTAGTGTTCTACTTTTATGCATTGTTTTGTGTTGAGTACAACTACTTTGGCTGACAGTTTTAAAACCGGTCAAATCGGACAATTTGTAATTTTGTCGATTGAACCAGCGGTTTCTAATTAAAACTTCTTTTTCCTTATTTCCGATTATTAATGATAACTGGATCAGATTGGTGGCCAATTCCCATTAAAGCTTATTAATTGTATTTTTGTCTAAAAAAACGCTGGAAATATTTTGTTCGATCTTTTCTCTCCAAAATGGATAGATTGGTTTTTGGTTTTAGGAGAAAATACTTGGGCGTACCAAAATCTCTCTAATTTTTCACATTTACCAAAAGAAACAATTGCTCTTACCAATTTTTTATGCTCCTTGTTTTTACTACAACCAAACGAACCCAAAGTCTATTGTTCTCCATTTTTTCAACATTGATTGAATTTCTGAGGATAGCTAGGAGTGAATTGGACTTAAAATGATAGAGAAAGTAGCATTTCTGAGGTAGCCACCTTTACCAGCGGCTACAGGACATAATAAAGGTTCGACATGATAAATGTTATTATAGGGAACAATACAAGGCTAGAATTTGTTGCTCTTAATAATAACTTGTTCACAAGTCCTTTTCATCAGTGGCCAACTTCAAGGAGATATAGGGAGTATCCTGTTAAAGATAAGACTTCTTAACTTATACGAAAATGCTTTCCAGCTAACATGAGTACTGAACTGTTATGTCAACAAGGCAGCAGCTGAAGCAGTTGGAGTTGCTGTGTTACACGCTGGAGTGGATGTGCCTCTGTTTCAACTTTGCTTTATCTTTTATTTGAATTTGTTTTAGGAAAGATGATAACAACAATCTGAATTGTTATTAGATTGGAGTATTAGGGAGTGGTTAGGATTAGTGCTTTTCCTTATCTAGATGTTGAGTTGTTTAGGGATGTTGGAGGAGTTATTGTTATCTAGGTATGTAAAGCTATTTATATAGCTTCACATTATATCAATAAAGGTAATCAGAAAATTATTTAGCAAATTGCTCTTGGAGGTATGGTTTTTCCTCAAATTAAAACCATAATTAATCTTTTGATCAGGTCTGTTACAGCAAAGAATCACCATAGCTCCTCGTGGTAGACATGGTGGAAGCCGTGGTTGAGGTGGTCGTAACAACTTGGTATCAGAGCAGGTCATGGACGATTCACGCATTGATCGTTTGGAAGTAGAGATAGGCTCCATAGCAGCGGGGCAAGACAAGAAGTTCCGCGAGTTACTGGAAACATTGATGAAGGCGATGTTAGGACATATGTGGTTCAAGAGGTTTCAAACATATGTCACTATTTTATGTAATTGGCTTATTCTTTGACAAAACACACTTTACTTGTAATTGGGTAGATTTAGGATGTGTTTAACGCTTTAAGAAACTGTGTTTCAAGATCAAGTGTTGAAATCATCAAGTCTGTCCAAGAAACAAGCTGGAAAGTGCAAGTTACTAAAGCTCGACACCTAGTCTCGACACATGCATCTATCAAGCTTTAGAAGCTGTTTCAGTCCCAAGGCTAGACAGTTTCTCGACAGATCCTCAACAGCTCTATCTGTCGAGATTTATGGAAAACAGATTCTCAGTTCTGTTTTGATTCCATTTTGTGAATATGTCTTTGGGACTTCTTTTCTCCTAACCCTAGACATATAAAATGATTGTTTTAAGGGCCTTCAAAGTGACGCAAGTTGCACAAGCACTGAGTAATTGTTGTTCATGCAATTTGTGACTTAAGACAAAGTTCATGCCCTAGTTCATCTCTTGTGAAGAAGTTGCTGTGTAATGTGCACCGTAGGGTTTTGTAACTGAGCATCTTCTTAATCTTCATCATGTGGATGAATTGAAGAACTTTGCAGCCAATATCTCTCTCTCTAGTTGGTGAATTGAAGTCGCGTACTGGGATCCGCGCAATTGGTTAGTCACATACTTGGGAGCCGTGTATCAAAAGGAGAAACTGTCACTACAGAACAAGTCCAATTGAGTATTGGGATAAGGGTTCAACTGTAGGTTGGTAAGGTACTTGGGATTCCTTTACTTGTAACTGCTTGTTGTGATAATAGTGGAGTTTTGGGAGTGACGACCTTAAATCACTCGATGGGATTTTTGCCGTTAGGTTTTCTCCATTCGTAAACAAATCACCGTGTTAATTTTATTTCCACTGCATACTTTAGTTATTGGTGATTTGTTTGTGTTGCCATGTGAATTTGCATGTTAATTTAATTAATTAATAACTTAGTTAAATAATCAATTTAATTCATCACAAGGGGTCAACGCATTTGTGGCCTATCAAGTGGTATTTGAGCAGGCACACTTTGATTAGGGTTTAATCCTTGTGTGTGATCCATTGACTCCTGTTCGTCATAGATAGAGGTCAGTCACTTATTATACCTCCATTATTTGATGACACTAACTATGCATACTGGAAAGTACGCATAAGAGCTTTCTTGTAGTCACTAGATGAGAAGGTGTGGCAAGCTATGGAGATAGGCTGGACCAAGTCTACAGAAGCGCCAGCCAATTGGGATGATGCCAAGATCAAGGTGGCAAATTTCAACAATAGAGCATTGAATGCCCTATTCAGTGCGGTCACCAATGAGGAGTTCAAGAAAATTTCCTCCATGAAAACTGCTAAGGAAGCATGGACCATTCTCCAGACAACCTATGAGGGAACCAAGGCTGTTAAGGATTCAAAACTACAGAGGCTCACTACAAGCTTCGAAGAAATTAAGATGGAGGAGGACGAGTCATTCGATGAGTTCTATGCAAAGCTCAAGGACATAGTGAACTCAATTTTCAATCTTGGGGAAACCATTCATGAACCCAAGATAGTAACAAAAGTGCTCAGATCTTTGCCCGAGAGATTCCATGCTAAGATCACGGCGATAGAGGAATCAAATGATATTGACAAGATTCCTCTGACTGAGCTGGTTGGTAATTTGCAAACCTATGAGCTAAGGTTGACTAGAATGGGCAAGTCAAGCAAAGACAAGAGCTTGGCACTAAAGGCCAAGAGCAGTGATACAGATGAGTCTTTAGATGATGAAGATTCTAAGATGAAGTCCTACATTATCAGACAATTCAAGAAATTCATGAAGAATGCCAATGAAAAAGGCTTCAACAAGGACCGTAGGTAATCCAGTTCTTCTCAGTTCAAGAACCCAGATAAAGGGAAGAAGGATACCAAGGATAGCAGTCAGTACACTATTCCCGCTGGACCAAAATGTTTTGGGTGTCAAGGCTTCAGACACATGAAATAAGAGTGTCCAACGTACCTCAAGAGCATTGGGAAGAGCAAAGCACTTGCTACAACCTTAAGTGACACAGAGCCCAAGAATGATTTCGACAATGAAGATGATGAAATCTTGAATGCCTTCACTGCCACTGTTAATCCTACTGAAGGGATTACTGAAAAAGTAGATGAAGAAAAGGAATTGGTGGATGCTAAGTTTGAGACTATGGATGATCAAGATGATATCCATACCGCCTATGAGAAACTGTACAAGCTTTCTGAGAAGTATGAGAAACTCTATAGGCTGGCCACCAAGAAGCTCAGTGATGTGAAACTTGACCATGAGGAGCTTTCCACTAAAGTTGATGAAGCAAATCAGACCATTGGAGCATTGAGGCTCGAGAACAATTTCCTGGCTGAGAAGACCAAGAAGTTTAAAGCAGAGTTGTTTCAAGTTAGAGCACAATTGGAGAGGACATCAAGTGCAAAGCTGGATGAGATACTCAGCGCTCAGAAATCTGCTTCGGATCGTACAGGATTGGGGTATGAATTCTCTCTCTCTAATACTCCTTCTGCTAGTACTATTGTTTTTGTTCCTCTTGCTAATAACATTAAAATTGAGGATAAGGATGTTAAAACTGAATTAGCAAGTGAGAACTTAGATAAGGGTAAGTCCATCTTAGGAGCACCCCCTAAGATTGAGAAGAGGGAAACTAGAAACCCTAGGACTAAGAAGGCTATCTCTCAAAAGCCTAAACAGAAGAAGCAGCATATTTGTTATCATTGTGGTGTTACCGATCATACTCGACCAAATTGTTATAAGTGGTTAGCCACTCAATAAAGCAATGGCATGATAGCATCTGGGAACCAGAATCAGCTTCAGACCTCTCTTGCTCCTCTTGGAGATATTCTCAAAGCCCTCATGTTCCTTTCGAACTTGAACGGTTTAAATTTTTCCCCCTCATCACCGATTCAAGGGTTGGTAAAAAGGAAAGGTTCTTCCAAGGTGTGAAAGGAAAAGGACTCTAAGTGATTTTGTTCACTTCTTCTCTCTCTCCCTGTTTTATTGTTGTTGCATTACTTGTGTGTTGCTTTACTGTTTTGAGTTAGTCTGATTTTATGCATTGTTTTGCTTTCTTTAACATGCTTTTGTTTGTGTGTTTTCAGTTTTGTGTTTTATTTTTGCTTTTCTGATAAAAATAAAAAAAAATTGAAAAATTGAAAAATACAAAAACAGTGTGTGTTTATGTACATTGGTTCTTATGAACCTTAAAATGGCCATTGAAACAAAGTTTTCTAAATTTTGTATCTCTTGTAACTTAGATGAGCATTCTTGTGCACAACTAAGCAAGTGAGTTTTGTAGCTCTTTATTTGTAATGAATAAGGTTAAGTGATCTCTTGTACTTAACACTCGTATCACTCTTTTTGACGGGTAGGACTAGAAAATCCTAATAGAAAGGCATAAATAACTATCTCATCACTGTTATCTGCCAATCATGATATAACATCTGTATGCTTCGGCATAGCAAAAGTGCAATGTCAATGACATCTGTATGCTTCGGCATAGCAAAAGGACAATATCAAAAGTTTAACATAATTGAGTATTTCTTTTCTCTCTCTTATATGCTCATGCATGATATGCTTAATAAAAGAAAATGTGCAAAGAAAATAAAAAGCAAAAAAATCAAAATTCTTTAAAATATGATTGCAAGCGTGCTTTCTAGGAGATGCGGAAGTTATAGGATGTACCTTAAAGGTGATAGTTCCCATCAAACAGTTATGATTGTGTGTGAGTTAAAGATTTTCTCATATCTCAAATCGTCATAACATTGAGACACTTATGCAATCTTGCAATGTTTTTCACACACAACACACAATATTCTTTGCTATTCTTGATACATGTGCAAATACAATGTGATTTGGCCATCACAAGGTTTACATGCGTTAATGTATGCTCATTAGTGTATGTGTGTGCATGTTTTGGGATCCATGTGCTTAAAATTGTTGTTGAGAGATGTTTTTGAGAGCTTAATGTGTTGATTGGATCATTGGTTGAGTTGCATGCGTGATTGCATTCATGTCTGTGTTTTTCATCTCTTGAAAAACTGCTTTTTAAGGCAAGCTCGACATCTCCTCGATACCTCTTCGACACCTGGCTGTCTATCGAGCTTCTCAGCTTTTTCTTATCGCAATCTCGACACATTCTCGACACCTGGTGGATCGAACGAGAAACTTTCTGTCTACTCGATAGCTACTTGACAGCTTCTGGATCGATTGAGATTCTTTTGTATTTGATCTTCCTTTCTCGACACCTGTTCTCGATAGCTGTATCTGTCGATGAACCTTTTCTCGATACCTACCTTGATAGCTGTCTCGACACCTCTCGATACCTTCATCTGTCGAGAATTACTGAATGTATATATATTGGTTTCTCGCGATTTTGTCTCTCATTTTACTCGATCTCTCTCTCGATACTTTGTTGTTCTCACTCCCAAAACCTCTCTCACTCACTCCAAACTCCTTCCTAAGGATTCTTCAAGTTTTCCTCAAGATCTTCCTCACTTGGTAAGCTTCAATCCTTTCACTCTTCATGCATTTCATGTTTTAAAACCTAAGTTTTGGGGTTTTTGAAAAATTTTGGGGTTTTTCAAAATTGATGAGTGTTTATTGAAATTTTTGGGTTGGTTTTATAGATTTGATCTTTAAAACTACATGCATTGTATCACATTAACATTCTAACTGTATTTTCATACATTTAGATGTGTGTTCTCTGATTGTGTGCTGGTAGGATTGGATTGGGCTGAGCCTATGATGTTTTTTATGTTACATGTCACATGTTCATGCATTTCCCATGCATACGTTCTTTCTTTTCAATATACTCATCCTATATTGAATTGTTTGAGACTTTTCTGTGTGATTCTCTCTTTCTCCTTCTCTCTATGTTTGCGTTAGTAGTGTCTATGGCACCTAAGCGTAAATCCGTTCCATCCCAGAACCCTCTACGTTCTTGGGGCTCTTTTTCTTCTGATTCTACTCCTATGTCTGTTCGATTTCGTGATGAGAAAGCCCAACATGACTTCTCGGAGAACTTTTCTAAACGAGGTGTTCATTCGGAATGCCAAGTTATCCTGGCAGACTTTGCCGACACAGACCTTCCCGATGTCATTCACAGTCAGGCTTGTGAGTCACTATGTGACATCCCGGTCACTTGTCCTCTCGTGTTGATACAGGAATTCTACTCCAACATCCACGGGATTGATTCTTCTGTACCTCTCTTTCACTCTCGCGTTCAAGGTACGCGCTTTGCTGTCACTCCGGAGCTGGTCTCCGAGGTTCTTCACGTCTCGAAGGTTGATCATCCTGATTACCCCGGATGTGAGCGTCTATAGACTGTGTCCAAAGACAAGATGATCTCTACGTTCTGTGAGCGCCCTTCTGTTTAGAGAGATCATCAGTATACACCATGTAGGCCTCGTGCTCGATTTTTGTTGTCTCTTTTAGAGCATCATACTATAGACTTCCCTTCTCACTTCATCTTTTCTATCATAGATGTCTATAGAGATACAGCTACCCATGATAAGCTCACTTTTCCTTCCGCTATCACGAGAATTCTTCGCCGTTTTTCCATCCCCTTTCCATTTTCTAACCCTTTTCATGTCATGTTTGCCATAGACGTCACTACCGTAAAACATAGTGAGGCACAGTTCAAGTCATGACAGTCAGATTCTACTGCTCCTTCCTTCCGTCCGACTCCATCCACATCTGCTCGAGCCACATCTGCTCCCTCCTCTTCCTCGAGCGATGTGACGCTTGGAGACATCATGGCGTAACTTCAGCGCATGGATGCTCGCCTCAATACACTCTCTACAGAGTTGTATCAGGTGAACGTTCGTGCTGGTTGCATTGCCAGGCGACAGGCGACCTTGGGCGGTTTTGCTTTTGAGGTTTCTCCTCCACCTCCTCGTATAGTTTCTGAGACTAAGGATGATGATGGTGATGATGATGATGCTTCAGATGAGGATGATGGAGATGCGAGCTCTTCTAATGAGATGTCTACTTGACACTCTACCTTTTGTCACTCGTGACAAAAAGGGGGAGTAGTTTTGGTTATGAGAGTAGTCATACTTAGGGGAAGAGCTTGTATAGTACATTTTTGATAGGGAGAGTGTTGATATGAGGGATGTAGTGAGGATTACATGTATTTCTTTTCTTTTCTATCTTTTTAGAGATACATTGATCATGTACCTCGGTCTTGTGACCATTTATTGACATACATTGTGCTTACTTCTTGATATATATACATTGATGTATGTTTCTTTCACCTACCTTTCCATGTGTTGTTTCTTTTCTGTCCTTATACACATGTTTCTCTTACTTGTATGCAATCTATTATTTCTGCTTCACACAAAGATGCCTTGATATGTTTTGTTTAAAAGTGTTTCAGAAATACAGGTTGTCAAAGTCTACTTGCCATAAACTCTCTTCTTGCAAAGTTTTTCAAGAGTTTGTGTTAGGATAGATTTTATTGTATTTAACAAGTGAATATGAGTTGAGTGATTTATGACTTCTCTCATATCTTCATTTGTTTGTTATGGTTTTGTCACGGATTGACAAAGGGGGAGATTATTAGGACATATGTGGTTCAAGAGGTTTCAAACATATGTCACTATTTTATATAATTGACTTATCCTTTGACAAAATGCACTTTACTTGTAATTGGGTAGTTTTAGGATGTGTTTAACGCTTCAAGAAATTGTGTTTCGAGATCAAGTGTTGAAGTCATCAAGTCTGTCCAAGAAACAAGCTGGAAAGTGCAAGTTACTAAAACTCGACACCTAGTCTCGACACATCCATCTATCGAGCTTTAGAAACTGTTTCAGCCCAGAGGCTCGACAACTTCTCGACATATCCTCGACATCTCTATCTGTCAAGATTTATGGAAAACAGATTCTCAGTTCTGTTTTAATTCCAATCCGTGAATGTGTCTTTGGGACTTCTTTTCTCCTGACTCTAGACATATAAAAGGATTGTTTTAAGGGCCATCAAAGTGACGCAAGTTGCACAAGCATTGAGTAATTGTTGTTCATGCAATTTGTGACCTAAGACAAAGTTCATGCCCTAGTTCATTTCTTATGAAGAAGTTGCTGTGTAATGTGCACCATAGGGTTTTGTAACCGAGCATCTTCTTGATCTTCATCATGTGGATGAATTGAAGAACTTTGCAGCCAACATCTCTCTCTCTAGTTGGTGAATTGAAGTCGTGTACTGAGATCCGCACAATTGGTTAGTCACATACTTGGGAGTCATGCATCAAAAGGAGAAACTGTCACTATAGAACAAGTCTAATTGGGTATTGGAGTAAGGGTTCAACTGTAGGTTGGTAAGGTACTTGAGATTCCTTTACTTGTAACCGCTTGTTGTGATAATAGTGGAGTTTCGGGAGTGGTGACTTTAAATCACTCGGTGGGGTTTTTGCCGTTAGGTTTTCCTCATTCGTAAACAAATCACAGTGTCAATTTTATTTTCACTGCATACTTTAGTTATTGGTGATTTGTTTGTACTGTCACGTGAATTTGCATGTTAATTTGATTAATTAATAACTTGGCTAATTAATCAATTTAATTCATCACAAGGGGTTAACGCATTTGTGGTCTATCAGGCGAAAACGTCCATGAATACCCGATTAGACCAACTATCGGGCAGCTAGAGTCTGGAACGAGGGGAGAGTTCACCCGAGGGTGGTGGATTTCGTCAAGTCAATTATAGAGGCTTTCATAATTCCATTGAGTCTCATGGCGCGGTAATTCCAAAAGTCACCAAACTTGATTTTCCTCGTTTTAATGGCAGTGAAGATCCGACGAGTTGGGTTTGTCGAGTGGAGCAATTCTTTGAATTTCAAAAAATTGCCGAGGAAGAGAAGGTTCCGCTAGCGACATATCATCTAGAAGGCGAGGCATAATTGTGGTATCAGATACTTAAGGAAGAAGAGAATGAAGTTACATGGCTCACACTCAAGGAAGGGCTAAATTCAAGGTATGGGCCAACGAAATTTGATGATTTTTTTGGAGATCTTACAAGGCTTAAACAGATTGGTTCGGTGCGAGAATATCAAAGCCACTTCTAGAAACTTCTCAGTCGAGTGGGGAAGTTGAATCAGTCTCAATAGGTCGCTTGTTTCATTGGTGGTCTGAAGGAGGGCATAAGGATAGATGTTCAAGCCATGAAGCCAACAACTTTGTCTGCAGCAGTAGGCTTGGCTCGACTCTATGAGGCTAAATATCAGAAGTGATTCAATTCCAATTTTGAGCCAAAAAGGGTTGTATCCATTAGCCTAACAATCACTGGTCGCCCATCTCCTTCTACTCCCGCCATTCAAAGGTTATCACCAACTAAGATGAAGGAACGTCGTGATAAGGGACTTTGCTTCAATTGTGATGAGAAGTTTGCTCCTGGACATCGATGTAAGAAGCTTTTCTTGATTGAAGGTTGTTGGCCAGAGGAGGATAGTGGTGACGGAACTAAAGATGTTGAAGAGAAGGAATTTGGCGAGGATTTGGAGATTTCCTTGCATGCCATGGCTGGTTCCCCTGCTCCTCAAACCATGCAAGTCCATGGGGTCATTAATCAACACTTATTGGTTATGCTGATTGACTCAGGGAGCACCCACAACTTTATTGAAGAGAGGTTAGCACAGAAGTTGGGATTAACATGTAACAGGGAAGAACGATTTAATGTAAAGGTTGCATGTGGTGGAAGGATCTCTTGCAAGGGAAGATGCATTGGAGTGCAAGTTCGGATACAAGGGGTTACTCTTGATATAGAATTTTATCTTTTACCATTTGAAGGATAAGAAGTAGTTTTGGGAGCACAATGGCTTAGAACGTTGGGAATGATTGAGTGGGATTTCTCTAAACTACTCATTAGATTCCAATATGGTGGGAAGAGAATCTCTTTGCAGGGAATGTCTAATCCACACAAGTAGATTGATGGGAATAAGGTGGAAAAAATTCTTAAGGGGAGCAAGCATGGTGATTTCATACAATTTCATGCCATTGCTATTGGGGAGAAGGAAAAAAATCCCAACATCCTTACGGATCAAAATCTCATTAATCTCATTAATTCTTTCCAGGATCTTTTTAGGAAGCCCAAGGGACTACCACCATCGCGGGCTCACGACCACTGTATTCCATTGTTACCCGGAAGCGGACCAGTTAGTGTGAGACCATATCGGTATCCTCATTTTCAAAAGGCAAAGATAGAACGGCAAGTGGAAGAGATGCTCAAGTCTGGTATCGTGAGGCCATGTAACAGTTCTTATTCATCACCAGTCTTGCTTGTAAAAAAAAGTGATAATTCATGGAGAATGTGTGTCAATTACCGAGCACTCAATCGAATTACAGTGAAGGACAAATTCCCAATTCTAGTTATTGATGAACTCCTAGATGAGTTACATGCTGCAAGGTACTTTTCTAAATTGGATTTACGTTCGGGTTATCATCAAATAACGATCCATCCTCCGGAAATTTCAAAAACTGCCTTTCGCACTCATCACGAGCATTATGGGTTTCTTGTGATGCCATTCAGATTGACAAATGCGCCATCCAACATCCAATTCTTGATGAATGACATTTTTAAAAGGTACCTTCGGAAATTTGTACTAGTGTTTTTTTATGACATTTTGATATATAGCAGTTCTTGGGAAGATCACTTGCAACATGTCAAGATCGTTTTAGACATCTTGCAAAGCCATAATCTGTTCTTAAAAAGGGAGAAATGCCAATTTGGGCAAACACAAATCAAGTATTTGGGGCATTTGATAGATTTGGAGGGGGTATCTGTGGATCCCCAAAAGGTGGTTGCCATGATGGAGTTGCCGAAACCCAAGACTCCAAAGGGCCTTCGAGGATTTTTGGGGCTTACAGGCTACTATCAAAAATTCATTCGTGATTATGGTAAGATTGCGCCGCCACTGACTAACATGTTAAAAAAGGATTCGTTCACATGGTCATCTACATCTGAAAAGGCCTTCCAAGATCTTAAAGAGGCATTGACTCAAGCACCGGTGTTGGCTCTTCCTAATTTTGCAAACAAATTTGTGGTGGACTGCGATGCTTCAAGGAGCGGTGTCGGTGGAGTTTTAATGCAAGAAAGGCGACCCATTGCTTTTTTCAGTCAAGCATTACAGGGAAGGAACTTATTACTCTCAACGTATGAAAAAGAAATGCTAGCCTTAGTGCTGGTTGTTCAAAAGTGGCGGCCATACCTCCTTGGTCGAACCTTTATAATGAGGACCGATCATCGAAGTCTTAAATTCCTATGGGAGCAGTGAATCATAACGAATGTCAACAAAAAAGGCTGTCCAAATTGATGGGGTATGATTTCCAGGTCGAATACCAGAAGGGAACCGAGAATCGAGTGGCAGACGCACTCTCAAGAAGGGAAGAAAGTGCAGAGCTTGCTGCAATATCCACCCCAATCCCTAGATGGCTTGATACCATTAAGGAGGAGGTACAAACTAGCCCAAAATTATAGCACATTGTCAGGCTTGTTCAAGAAGGGGAGGCGGTTGGTCCATGGGAATTCAAAGAGAGAGTATTATTTTTCAAGAATCGAATTTATCTCAACTCAGATTCTCTGTTACTTCCAATTATAATCCAAGAGTTTCATTCAAGTACTCAAGAAGGTCTACACAAAACATTGCAAAGGATCTGATCAGTTTTTTATTGGGTGGGAATGAAGAAACAAATACAAGACTATATTTGCCATTGTGATGTGTGCCAGAGACATAAGTCTGAATGTACCAGCCCAGCCGGCCTTCTCCAACCATTGCCTATTCCAACTAAGGTGTGGTCTGATATATCGATGGATTTTGTGGATGGATTGCCCACTTCTATGGGTAAAACAACCATTCTTGTGGTTGTGGATCGGCTTTCCAAGTACGCACATTTTATTCCCATTTCTCATCCTTACACAGCTCAGAGTGTAGCCAAAGAATTCTTCGATCATGTTTTCGATTGCATGGGTTGCTTGAATCGATAGGCTGTGATTGTGACCCTACATTTACAAGTAAGTTTTGGGAGGAGTTGTTTCGCCTTAATGAAACTAGCTTCAATTTCAGTTCTGCTTATCATCCATAAACGGATGGACAAACGGAGGTAGTGAATCGCACCTTGAGATGTACTTATGGTGTTTCTCAAGCCCTCGGCCCAAGGAGTGGGTTAAATGGATTTCTTGGGCTGAATATTGCTACAACACAAGCTTTCACATGACCACCAAAAAGACCCCCTTTGAAATTGTGTATGGCAGGCCCCCACCAAACTTACTATCATATGTTGTAGGAATAGCTAGAACTGAAGCAGTGGAGATGGAATTGACAGCAAGAGATGTAGTTTTGAAGGAGCTTCGTAAGAATATTTTGCTAGCACAATCAAGGATGAAGTTTTATGCAGATAAGAAGCACAGGGAAAGATGACTTGAAGTAGGTGAGTGGGTGTACCTAAGGTTGCAGCCTTACCGCCATTTATCCGTGGCCTTGCGCAAGAATTTGAAGCTTTCTCCCCAATTCTTTGGACCCTTTCAGATCATACAAAGAGTCGGTGAAGTTGCCTATAAGCTTAAATTGCCTGAAACCTCCAAGATTCATCCGGTGTTTCATGTTTCCAACCTCAAGCAGTCACTTGGCCACAATGACCAACAGGGTACTTCTTTGCTAGAAATTGACGGGAGCAGTGGTGTTGTGGGTTCTCTCCCACAAGCTGTTTTGGATAGGCGAACTCGGAGCCACAAAGAGGAAGTTTTGATCCATTGGAAAGGGCTGTCACCAGCGGAGGCTACTTGGGAAGATGCTAGCGCAATGAGGCTTCGTTTTCCTGATATTACCCTTGAGGACAAGGGTCGAATTTAAGGGGGAAGGAATGTTATGTCCGCAAGGCAGCAGCTGAAGTAGTTGGAGTTGCTAAGTTACACGCTGGAGTGGATGTGCCTCTGTTTCAACTTTGCTTTATCTTTTATTTGAATTTGTTTTAGGAAAGATAATAACAACAATCTGAATTGTTATCAGATTGGAGTATTAGGGAGTGGTTAGGATTAGTGCTTATCCTTATCTAGATGTTGAGTTGTTTAGGGATGTTGGAGTTGTTTATTGTTATCTGGGTATGTAAAGCTATTTATATAGCTTCACATTTTATCAACAAAGGTAATCAGAAAATTATTCAACAATTTGCTCTTGGAGGTCTGGTTTTTCCTCTAATTAAAACCATAATTAATCTCTTGATCAGGTCTGTTACAACAAAGAATCGCCATAGCTCCTCGCGGTAGACGTGGTGGAAGCCGTGGTCGAGGTGGGTCTCTTGGGCATACTAATTTGTCTTTTAACAACTTTTCAATTGCTACTTCTTCTTTTTTTCCCCCATAAAAAAAAAAAGAAAAAAAAAAAAGAAGTTCATTTATCAACCCCAAACATAGCAATGACAAGAGACCCACCTATTTGAATTTCAAGGAGCTAAAAGGTCTTGACTTATCATGGAATTGGATTAATTGAGAATAAACGTACATTAATTTTGCCTCCCACTTGTGTTTTCTATTCTCAATCCAACCACCAATTCAATTCCAAGATAAATCAAGATTTTTAGCTCCTTGAAAGTCTTAAGCCACATCCAAAATATAATTTTTTGTATACCACTTAATATTTGTGGGTTCCAGTTAGTTCAACTGATAAAGTCTCTGATGTTTGTATAAGACATCTGAGGTTCAATCCCTACCTATACCAAAAACTGATTGGTGTCTTGGTTTAATGATAAAGAGTTATCATCAGGAGCAGAACCTATAAAATTATAATGTCTTTAACCCCAAAAATTGATTAGAAGCAGAACCTATAGGTTGAAACTCTCTTAATAAAAAAAAAAAAAAAAAAAAAAAAAAAAACCTTATAATGTCTTTAACCATTTTTAACGTAACTAAGAAATTTCAACATTTAAGGAACATTTGTTAAACTAAAACATAAATTATCCACCTCTACAATTTTTTTGTTTTGTTTTGAGAAACCACTTCTACAATCTTGATAAGGTAAAACAAGACACTAACACAATCACTACTCTCCTAATAATCATAAATAACTGGAGATTAGTAATGCAAAAAAAATTTAAAATCTGTGAATTATTCCAAAAAGATCCCTAAAAGAAAAAATCCCAATAGAAAATTACACGTAAAGTAAAACATACTAATCCATGTAGATGTTGAAAGTAACACACTACCTACTGCCTTCACAGGTTTGCTGTCCATAATTTCGTTCCCCCTTCTTTCCCGAAATAATACCTTGGGGGAGTGTTCAACCTAAAATATGTAAATACAATATATAAGAAAACCATCTAACCCCAAAGACTTAGACATATGAGTGCCAACTATATTATATTAACCACTTCCTTTTCTCATTCTTGTTCAATGTGGAAATCCACTCACATGTGTATTCCCAAGACTTCCACCATTGACTTGACTCAATTCTCATACTTCCGTAGTTTGTATAAAACTGTCACAACAATGAATAGAGGAGTAATCCTATTACTACATTTTCAAAATGGGATGGTCCTTGGTGAATAGCTTATTGTGGGGTTTGACCGTTGTAGTTCAATTTATGGGCCCAAAGGTTGCATTGAAGAAGAGCCGATCAGTCTGATAGAAATTAAGGAGTTTGTGAGGTCGACTCCCGATGTGACCATCAGGAGCTTGTCTAATTGATGAGTTAGACAAAAATGGAAAGAAGCATATAATAACCTAATCAACCAAAAATAAAAGAATAGAGAGAGACGAGAGAGCGAGACTAGACAGGAAGAGAGACAAGAGTTTGTCTTAATTCCCACATCATTCCAAACGTATTTGGGCTTGTCTACGGGTCATATCACATATTTATACTAACTCCATTCTTAGAAATCTATATTTTTGGGCTGGGCTAAGGTTATGTTAAGTGGTGGTATTGGTGTCAATGGGGTCTATTCTATTTATAGGCTTATTGTGCCTCCCAAGTTCCAAGTGTAATGGCCCTAATTAATGAAATGTTGGTTCCGTTTCTTATGGTTAATGAGGCACATGATTCTAAGTTGGGGAGTTTCTAATAACTATTGCTAGTAATTAATCAAATGGGCTAGAGTTACATTTATTATTGGTTTAGATGAAGGGTTTCAAAGAGGGTTCATGGGCCCAATATCTAGTCTATATGGTAGATCAATGACGGATCATTACTTTATTTCATACCATCTCCACTACATCTTCTCCTACCCAGTTCTCATTCATTAGACACTCATTCTCCTACCTACCTACTAATAACTTAAAATAATTTATAAATTAATAAGATCTCTTAAAATAATTTACAAATTAATAAGGACTCTTTCTCCTTGTCAATTTATGATTCAAATTTTTTTTATTAAAACACTAACTTCTCACTCTGAGACTCATTAGCCAAGAGAAACTTTCACTTCTTATCATTTAATTTTTCAATTTATTTTTTTGTAATTAATACTTTTGAATAATTTTTTAATTATAAAATGCTCCAAAAATGCCTTTGTCTTTCAAAAATAAAAATGAAACAAGACAAAGCAAAAGATGCCTTTAAATTATGCTTAAGCGACAAGCATAAGTTATACAAAGAGTGTGTTATCAAATGTCCTCTAAATATTATCTTGTAACAACTTAATAGGTAAAATACCACTTGAACGTGGATAGCTACAAGGAATTCATTCACTTAACTTGTCTCATAATCAGTTGACAAGTTCCATTCCAAAGATACTGTCAAACTTGGCTGAATTAGAGAGCTTGGATCTTTCTCACGATAGTTTAAGTGGAGAAATCCCTCCACAATTGCTTAAGCTTACCTTTCTGGTGGTGTTTAGTGTCGCTTATAACAATTTATCAGGTAGGACCTTGGGTATTAGATCACAATTTGGAACTTTTGACGCAAGCAGCTATGAAAGAAATCCATTTCTTTGTGGACTCCCATTGGAGAAAATTTGCACCAAGAGAGATGATTCATCTCCAACACCAATGTAATCCTCAGATGTAAGTGATGAGAAAATGGTACAAAGTAGATCAAACAATCTTCTTCACTTGCTTTTCAATAACTTACATCATGCACTCCTAGGCATAAATGGTCATAGTATAATACTACAAAAGCATTTTAAATTACAACAATGTTTCTAAATAGAACATTATATTTAAAGTAAAATATGCATTTTTTTTTTTGAATTTTTGGAAAAAGTGCAAATCACATAGCTAAAGTTTGGAGGTTTTGAATTTTATACCCTGAAAATTTTAGAATTTAGATTTTACCCCCTGAAGTTATATTCTATTTGCATCAATAACTCATCCATCCATATTTTCACTTATGTGACACATAAGCTAGCTTGACATGTGTGTTTAGTTCATCTAATAGAATAATGCCATGTTACATAATAGAAACGACGAAAAGTTATTTTATTAGATAAACTAAATACGTGTAACAAGCTTATGTGGCATTTAACAAAAAATATAAATGATACGACTACTGATGCAAACAAAATGTAACTTCAGAAGCTAAAATTCAAAATTTGAAACTCCAAGATGTAAAATTTAAAGACCCCTAAACTTTAGGGGTGTAGTTTGCACTTTAGTCTTTTTCTTTTTTTGCTTCACTTCTCAATCAATTTTGTTGAGATGCAATTCTTGTTCATTGAATTATTAATTGAGACTTAAAATTGCAATGTGGAGTAAACTAAACGGCATGTCTCCATCAAAGTTTAAAATTACACCAACTCATGTGAATGTGGAAATATAGAATTTTTCTTAGTTGCCTCTAATAATGCATTGGTTGCTTTTACTAAGGAAATGCATACAATAAATAAAGGCCTACTAAATCCATATCATGTCATTGTGGAAATAGAATCCTAACATTAAATTCATGCGCTAAATGGTAAGTCAAGTTTTGCATTTTCCTTCGAGTCTTTCACGTGCATTCTTTCTCCTGTCTGAAAGTATTCTATTGTTTTCAGCATCGTATTGCAAAAGATAAAGTGGATCAGTATTCTTCAACGATCACTGCAATGTTCGATGGACTAATCTTCCTGCTTAAACTTTTTAGCATGCGAAAATACCTCCCCTTCAGCTATCAGTGACTTATTTTCTTTACGTTTTGGGCCTACCTCTTCATCCATGCACTCCGTGTCATTAGTAGAATTGGGCCTTTGCGTAATTCTGGACCAAGTGCCTTTTTTTGGCCCACCAGGTTTATCTAGACTAGTTGGCTTGTAACGTCTGTCTTAGCTGGACTTTTAGTTCTTGCATGTACGTTCTCTTTACTTTGGGCTCCACCACACTTCCCACCTTTTTTTATCTCCATCTCCAGCTGTACACCCTACACGGAAACTGCCCTCTGAGGTCAACTCTTTTGAAATTCTATACCCCCACTTTTACGCAAACTGTCATTTAAAATCATCGTGTTTGAAATTTAAGGCATGCATTGACCGACCCGTAGTTTTTTGGACGTCTTTTGCAAGTAAAAAAAAAAAAAAAAGATGTAAGTCTAGTCGGTCTTCGTCGTTGGCAGGAAAGGAGTCCCTCATTTGGAAGTATATTTCTCCAAGTTTCCATTTGCAAACAGGGTCACTTTCACGCGTCATCTATTGAAGAAAGTTCTTACGTTAAGACCAAATTGTCTATCACTTTAAAATTGCCTATCACTGAATAAAACAATGTTTTTGTTACGTCCACCCACAATTTAATCTCACTTAAAGTTACAAGTTAAAATTTATTTATTTTTTGATACACTTGCTAGATTGGGTTAGTTCAATTTTAACACCGAAATCAATAGCTGAAACAAACTTTTTAGAGGGGTTTTCTAATTTTAAAACATTTTTTGTTGAGATTCAATCATCCTTGTTCATGAATTATTACTTGAGACTTGAAAATGCAATTTGAGTGTGCTAAACGACATGTCTCCATTAAAGTTAAAAAAAAAAAGTACACCAATTCATGTGAATGTGGAAATTTAGATATTTTAGTAGATACCTTCAATAATGCATTGGTTGTTTTCAGCAAGGCAATGAAAATGATATAGCTCTAATCAATCCATATCATGTAAATGAGAAAATAGGGTCCTTACATAAAATTCATGCATCAAATTCTAAGTCTAGTCTTGCGTTTTCCTTTTACGTCTTTCACGCGCATTCGTTCTCTAGTATGCAACTATCTTTACTTCATAGAATTAATGTTTCAGCATCTATTGCAAAAAAATAATGGTCTAATCAAAATATGAATGTGCATGGATCGGTGTTCTTCAACAATCACCTCAATGTAGAAAATTAAAGCACTGACTGACTCAAACTCAAATTGTTTAGGTCGTTGTTAGTAAGTTGAAGGAAATAATAAGGATGTAGGCCTAATCAGTCTCTGTCATTGCAGAAATTAGATTCACTAATTTGAAAGTATATTTCTTTACTATTCAATTTTCAAACAAGATCACTTTCAAGTTCTTGGATTATTGACTAGTATCTTCTAATAATAGGTCCAAACTCTTATGGGCACTAGGGGAATGGATTGAAAATTCATAGTGTGACCTTGTGGTATCATCTATCAATTCATAGTTGCTGGATCCAGGCCTCTTTGTTTAGTCTTTTCTTACTTTTATATATAAAATTCTATCTTCTTTTTCAAAAGAAACAAAAAATAATGTTATTAATTAAATATTGTGAAAGACCAAAACAAATGCAATTTTAATGAGAGTTAACAGACATTTTAATGGAATAGTAACTAAGGTCTTAATTGAATACTTTTAAAACTTAAAGAACTGAATTGAGTAAAAGCAAAGTTAGAGTACTGAAATGAATTATGGTGAAACATAGGGGGTGGGTTTTGTATTTTAGCCTAAATTATAATGACTCTTTCTCCTAATCAATGCAATTTTTTTTTTTTTAGACAAACATCTAAAACCAGTTGAGGACTCAGAACTGTGTCTATGCAACTATTAAAAGTTGTTTTATTTATAAGTGGAAATTTGAATTTGGAAAAAATAAAAAATCTAAACCCAGTTTATTCGTCATGTAAGAAACAATAAAAAAAAAAAACCCTTAACAATTAAAAAAATGATAGATATTATATCTTTTTTAGTTTAATTTTCTTACAAAAAATATATAACTCATGAATTTTATTTTATTTTATAGTACATAAACTTCAATATTGTGGCAAATAGACCCCATTAACCTTTTTGTTTGCCAGTTTAGTATATAAACTTTAATATAATCGCAATAAGACCTCCTTACCTATTTTTTCCTGCCACTTTAACTTCTTTTTGCACCAAATCATTAAAAAAAAGAAATAAAAATGAAGGACCCTAATTGCAACTGCATAAAAAGTTTAGAGGGGTTCTATTTGTTAGAGTACCAAAGTTTTTGGGACTAAATTGGCTAAAATTAAAGTTAAGGCAATCTATCTGTTATATTATTAAAATTTATTTACTAAGTTGGATAGAATAAAAGTTCAAGGAGTGTAAGTGTAACTAGTAAACATCAGGGGATGTCAAGGAATTTTACCCGTGTGTGTGTGTTATTGTTAGAGTGCACACATGTTTATGAAAAATTTATCCCTCGCTAAAATCAAATAGTGGCTCCATCAGCGTATAAAAGCACTTTAAATCGCACGATTCAATATTCCAAGTAGAACACTATATGAGATATGGTAAGTTTCAGTTAGCTCAATTAGTAAAGTCTCTGATGGTTAAATATGAAATTTAGAGTCTAATCACAGACTACACAAAAAACCGATTGGTGTCTTGGTCTGATGAGAGAACTATTATCAAAAGTAGACACTATAGATTGAAACTCCCTAAAATATATATATATATATATATATATATATATATGTAAAACACTATATTTAAAGTAAAATATATTAGAATTACAGAAAATTTGTGCACTCCATAAATTTTTATCTTTCCTCACTTCTCAATATTCATTTCTTAACCAAAACGGCATGTTCATCTAATTATTACTTGAGACATGGAATATGGAAATGTGATCTAGGGTACCCTACACGGCACGTCTCCATCAAGTTTAAATTAAAGCCATCAGCCCGTGTAATGTTGAAATTAAGACATTCTCTTAGTTACCTTTAATGCATTATTCCATATCACGTCAATGCTGAAATATAAACTTGAATGCTAAGTCCATTTTGTGAATTTTTTTTTTTTTTTTTTTTTTTTTTTTTTTTTTTTAAGATGACTCCAATGCATTTTGAGGCTAATTTTTATTTCTTTTATATGTGTGCGTGAGGCTAATTTTTATTTCTTTTATATGTGTGCGCGTGCGCGTCCTGCTTAATTTCCATCTAACCATCAAAAAAAAAAAAAAAAAGTCTCTCCACTCTTGGCACAAAAGTAAAATATATTAGGACAGCAACTATTTGCACTCCACAAATTTTTATCTTCTTTCATTTTCTTCACTATTTATTATTACTAAGATACAATTTTTTTTTGTTTATATAATTATGGGTCTACTTAACAGATACTTTTAGGGCATTCGCTAATGGATCATTTTAGGAAAATTTTGATACTTTCCTATAATTATTACTAAGACGACTTGAAAACACAATCTGGAGTAAGCTAAACGGCATGTCACCATCAAAGTTAAAATTGAAGCCACCAATCCATGTGAATGTGGAAATTAAGACAATCTCTTTTCAATGCATTGGAAATTGGATGCTTTGAGCAAGGAAATGCAAATGAAAAAGGTCTAATAATTATTCCATGTATCACGTCAGTGTGGAAATAGAGCCAACACAAATCCGTGTGTTGGACGTGTATGTCCAGTTTTACGATTTCCTTGAAGTCAAGTTTCTTGCGCATGCGTTCCATTTGCGCAAGTATTCTATATGCGGTGTACATGCGAGCAGCGAGGTACTCCCATACACGCTAGACTAGAGCCAGAGGAAAAAGAAAGTGACTTATGAGCGGATCATAATCCTCTCAAATTCTTATGCAACTCTATTTTTAACAGTTCAAAATCCTATTCATTATTTAATATTAAATAAGTAATTTAGATCTTGTAATATCTATTTAAATTATTAATAACTAAGTGATGAAACTAAGTGATGAAACTTGCACATTTGTTTCAGTCTGTTTTTTTTTAAACTAATTTAAAGTCTATGTTTTTTTACCATGTTTTGTTTTGTTTTGTTTCTATCAGTTGTTCTAAAAATCTCTAGAAGAACAGTGTTGAGCCTCAATGGAAACCAAACAAAGGCAATTCCACGAATGTGAACTCTCCTTGTTGTGCTGAAACAACCTTACCAATAGTTATCAGAATTCAGTGTTGGTGATAGGATAGTTTTGAAGAAATGGAAGAGCTTTACAAGATTTACACAATGATATACTATCAATCAAAGTAAAGCTTTTGAGTAGAACAAAGAAATTAATGTACGAAGAAGATGAAAACAGAGAATGAGAAAGAGCAAAAGTGAGTATTTTTATACACGGCTTGGATGACTATAGGTGAAACGGCGTCGTGTAACCATGCTTCATTAATAACCAATAAGACAGTGTCGCATGGGCAGCGAGCTTTAATAGGCTTATGTGAAGCGATGTCGTGTATATTAAGTGGCACGACATCGTTTTGTTGTTTGGACTCTTGTGCAACGATCACTGGCTGTGGAACGGTGCCGTTTCTGTTTGAAGCTTGTCTAATGAGTTTCAAAATATATATTGACAGATCTATGATTAACCTTCCCATTTGTGTACAATCATTTTTAGGTAACCCCACACTAATACAATCACTCATAGCATAAACAGTCACACTCTAGTACCGTATAAAAGCATTTGAAATTACACCAATTATATATTCCTTGTTCATTAAATTATTACTTAGAGACTTGAAAATGCAATTTAGAGTACGCAAAAAGGCATGTCTCCTATAAAGTTGAAATCATACCAATTCATATGAACGTGGAAATTTAGAGATTTTCTTAGTTACTTTTAATAATGCATTGGTTGTTTTCCACAAGGCAATAATATAATATATGCAAACGATATAGCTCTAATCATGTCAATGTGGAATTAGACTCATTAGAGTCCTAACAACATTTAGTCAAAAAGAGTCCTAACAACATTAAATCCATGTGTCAAATGCAAGTATTCCATTGTGATGCAAAACTATGTGAGGCACATGTTTTTATATACAATTTTTCAGATATTATTGGCACAAGGGGAATGGATTGAGAATTCATAGTGTGACCCTACTGTATCATCTAGCAATTCGTTCACCTTGTCATTTCCTCAATTCCTATCGAAAATTAAGAAAAAAAAGACACATAAATTATAATAAGGACTTTTTCTCCTGATCATTGCAGTTTTTTTATACATAAACTATAAATTCTTCTTGTTTAAATAAAACAGAAAAATTCATTTAAATCTTTTTATTTTATATAAAAAAATTGATAATTGGGATGGAGAATTTGAACTCTTGAACATCTTTTTTAGAAACTCCAAAAAGTTCCATTACAAAGTGCTTGTTGAACTATAATGTTCTTGACATTTAGAAGAAAAAAAATTTAAATACTCAAAAAAAATTATATATGATTTATTAGTTTACACTGGTTGTGCATAGATTATGCTTTATTAGTGTACTTTACTTTTTAATCTTATTTTTCACAGGAAAAAATATTTTTTTTAATTAAGCATAGAATATATATATATATATATATATATATTTATATATAAATATATATATATTAGGTTGCATTTTATAAATTTCTCTCTTTTAATTTTAGATATAATGGAGTTATTATGGAAGTTTTTCTGAACTTATACCAACTATAGGATGGGATAATAATTATCTTTTCCAATCACAATAATTAGTATATCTGTACTTAACTGCTTTTGAATGACTTTTTTGTTGAATATATATTTTGTTCTTTTGTGGTTGTTTGTCCTAATGTTATTGTTGTTTGTCCTTGAATTAGTGTAATTTTCTTTCCGCCATTGACTTGACCCACAATTCTCCAAAGTACCACCTTTACAGCCTACTCCCCATAACATTTTTCCGACATTGATTGGATTTTCTGAAAGAGAAAGTAAAATTTCTAAGGTTGCCACCTTTACCTGTGGCCACAGGACATGAGGTTAATTAGGAGTGAATTGGACTTAAAATGAAAGAGAAAGTAGAATTTCTGAGGTTGCCACCTTTACCAGCGGCCACAGGACATGGAAAATGTTATTATAGGGAAAAATACAAGGCTAGACTTTGATGCCTGTAACTATGATCAATACACTATTATCTCTTTTCTTGAATTTTTGGTGATATATTTATAATAATTATAATCAATACACTATTATCTCTTTTATAAGTTAAATTCATTTCAAAAGTTGAAAGAAATATTATTGTGGTTTAAAGGCTAATAAAAACCATTATTGTTATCATTGAAAAGTAAAATAAAAGAAAAAAAAAGATTTCAAAATTTTTATGTAATAATTTATTCTCCTTTATAAAATTTTTGTATAAGTAATCAAATTTGGGGATAATTACATAATAATATAAATTTACATAAATTGTATTTTGCATCTCTATAACTACTAAAAGTTGATTTATTTATAAGTGGAAATTTGAATCTGAAAAAAAAAAAAAAAAAAAAAACCTTAACGATTAGAAAAAATGATACATATTAATATTTTTGAGTTTTCTTACAAAAAATATGTAACTCATGAATTTTATTTTATTTTATAGTACATAAACTTTGATATTGTGGCAATTAGACCCATTAACTTCTTCTTTTTTTGGCCAATTTAGTATATAAACTTTGATATAATAGCAATAAGACCTCCTTACCTATTTTTCCCCGCCACTTTAACTTCCTTTTGCACCAAATCATTAAAAAAGAAATGAAAATGAAGGACTTTTATTGCAATTGCATAAAAGTTTAGGTGGGGGGGGGGGGTCTATTTGTTAGACTACCAAAGTTTATGTACTAAATTGGCTAAAATTAAGTTTAAGGAAATCTATATGTTATATTATTAAAATTTATTTACTAAGTTGGTTAAAATAAAAGTTCAGGGAGTGTAAGTATAACTAGTACAATTTAGGGGATGTCAAGGAATTTTACCCATGCCATATGTGCGTGTGTTAGTGTTAGAGTGCACACATATGATTTTGAAAAATTTATCCCTTGCTAAAATTAAATGCTAGCTATGTCAGCGTATAAAAGCACTTCAAATCATACAAATCAATATTTCAAGTAGAACACTATATAAAATATGGTGGGTTTCAGTTAACTCAACTAGTAAAGTCTTTGATGACTGAAAAAGAAATCTGGGATTCAATCACCAACTATACCAAAAACTGATTGGTGTCTTAATCTGATGATAGAACAATCATCAAAAGTGAACGCTGTATATTGAAACTCTCTATAAAAAAAAATAAATAAAATACTGTATGTAAAGTAAAATATATTAGAATTATAGAAAATCTATGCACTCCGCAAATCTTTATCTTTTCTCACTTCTCAATATTCGTTTCTTAACCAAAACAGCATGTTCATCTAATTATTACTTGACACATGGTATTTGGAAATGTGATTTGGGGTACCCTACACGGCATGTCTCCATCAAGTTGAAATTAAAGCCATCAGCCCATTTGAATGTTGAAATTAAGACATTATCCCATGGACTTACCTTTAACGCTAAGTCCATTTTTGTATCTTTTTTTTTTTTTTTTTTAGATGACTACAATGCAATTTGAAGCTAATTTTATATATATATATATATATATATATACAAGTATTTTTTTTTTTTTTTTTTTTTGTAATTTATAATTTAATACGTGGAGGAGAGTGGATTTAAATTTTAAGCACTAAATGTGTTTTTTAAAAATACCAAAAAGTTCAGTTCCACTTCACGGCTATTGACAATTGAAAAAAGAAAAGAAAAGATTAAGAGCCCGTTTATTTAGACTAGTTTGGCTTGTAACGTCTGCCTTAGCTGGACTTTTAGTTCTTGCATGTACCTTCTCTTTACTTCGGGCTCCACCACACTTCCTACCTTTCTTTTATCTCCATCTCCAGCTGTACACCCTACATGGAAATTGCCCACTGTGGTCAACTCTTTTTAAAATTCCATACCCCCACTTTTACGCAAACTGTCATTTAAAATCATCATGTTTGAAATTTAAGGCATGCATTGACCGACCCATATTATTTTGGACGTTTTTTGCAAGTTGAAGGAAAAAAGAAAAGATGTAAGTCTAGTCGGTCTTCGTCGTTGGCAGGAAAGGAGTCCCTCATTTGGAAGTATATTTCTCCAAGTTTCAATTTGCAAACAGGGTCACTTTCACGCGTCATCTATTGAAGAAAGTTCTTACGTTAAGACCAAATTGTCTATCACTTTAAAATTGCCTATCATTGAATAAAACAATGTTTTTTCCCTTTTTTTTTTATTATAAATGTTAATAGAGTGGGATGAGACATTGGGACTACCTATGATGCATAGGAAGGTTGGGGCCCCGTGGCGCAGCTAAATTAATTAAGGAGGTGATTTGCTAAGATACAAATAAGGAAATAACTAAAAAAAGAAATCAATCAATTATGGACGTGATTTGCTACTTCCCAACTTCTAGGCTTGGACTTCTGCCGAAAATAGACATTATGGTTGATTTGGGTCTTCTGTAGACTTCTAGATAATTGCCGCAAAATGTAATAGAAAATATATCTTTTGTAGGACTTATGCATGCATGATTGGCAAATTAACCTTAAATAAGGAAGCTGTGGATTCACAAAGCTAGTTATCTGTTCTTTGAATTCTCAAAATCAAGCTTAATCTTTACCTAACATTATTTTAAACTAATAAATAAATAAGGGTATAAAAGTCATTTAAAAAATTCTTTGTAAAATTAAAATACAAAATTCACCTCATTTTCCTAAAATTTAGCATACCTATTTAAAATTTAAAATACTCAACTTCTACACAAATACAAAGTACAAACGTCCGCCACCACATACACGTTCTAAATTTCTAATCCTTATCTTTTCTTTTATTTTTTGAAACAAGAAAACTTTTAAAATTGTTCAGAATTATCTCTTACTCAATTACTCCTTAACTAAACTTTAAAAGTCTTAAGTTTTAACTTATCTAAAATTTTAAAACTTTAACTGTTCACAAACACAACTACCAGTATTTCCTTAAAAAAAAAAATTGCTTACACCTATACGTCTACCCACATTTTAATCTCGCTAAATGTTACTGGTTAAAATTTATTTATTTATTGATACACTTGCTAGATTGGGTTAGTTCAATTTTAACATTGAAATCAATGACTGAAACAAAAATTTTAGAGGGGCTTTCTAATTTTAGAACATTTTTGTTGAGATTCAATCATCCTTGTTCATGAATTATTACTTGAGACTTGAAAATGCAATTTGAGTATGCTAAACGGCATGTCTTTATCAAAGTTTAAAAAAGTACACCAATTCATGTGAATGTGGAAATTTAGATATCTTAGCAGTTACCTTTAATAATGCATTGGTTGCTTTCAGCAAGGCAATGCAAATGATATAGCTCTAATTAATCCATATCATGTCAATGTGGAAATAGGGTCCTAACATAAAATTCATGCGTCAAATGCCAAGTCCAGTCTTGCGTTTTCCTTTTAAGTCTTTCACGCGCATTCGTTCTCTTGTATGCAACTATCTTTACTTCAAAGGAATTAATGTTGTCATCCCTTAAAAAAAAATGTTTTTGCATCTATTGCAAAAAATAAAATAAAATAAAATAAAGGTCTAATCAAAATATGAATGTGGATTAGTTTTCTTCAACAATCACCTCAATGCGGGAAATTAAGGCACTGACTGACTCAGACTCAAATTGTTTAAGTAGTTGTTAGCAAGTTGAAGGAAATAACAAGGATGTAGGCCTACTCAATCTTTGTTATTGCAGAAATTAGATTCACTAATTTGAAAGTATATTTTTTTACGATTCAATTTTCAAACAAAATCACTTTCAAGTTTTTGGATTATTGATTAATATCTCCTAATAATAGCTACAAACTCTTATTGGCACTAGGGGAATGGATTGAGAATTTATAGTGCGACCCTGCGGTATCATCTATCAATTTGTAGTTGCTGGGTCCAGGCCTCTTTGTTCAATCTTTTCTTACTTTTATATATAAAATTCAATCTTCTTTTTCAAAAGAAATAATAAAATAATAATGTTATTAATTAAATATTGTGAATGACCAAAACAAATGCAATTTTAATGTGAGTTAACAAACAGTTTAATGGAATACTAACTAAGGTCTTAATTGAATACTTTTAATACTTGGAGAACTGAGTTGAATGAAAACAAAGTTGGAGTACTGAAATGAATTATGGTAAAACATAGGGGGTGGTTTTGTATTTTAGCCTAAATTAGTAATAAAGACTCTTTCTCCTAATCAATGCAGTTTTTTTATAGACAAACTCTCACTTCTTGTTTTAAAAAAAAAAACCATTTAAAACAATTTTATTTTATTTAAAAAAAATTGATAATTTGGGAGGGAGCATTTGAACTATTAAACATCTTCTTTAAAAACACAAAAAAGTGCCATTAGAAAGTGCTTGTCGAACTATAATGTTCTTGACATTTAAAGAAAAAAAAATTAGATGCCCCAAAAGAGGCCTATGAATTATTCCTCATTGATCCGAATTAATTGAAGTAAGTAGAACAAAGAAATTAATCGAAGAAGATGAAAACAAAGAGTGAGATAGTGAGAGAAAGAGAGAAACTAAGAGCTTTAGAAGCAGAATTAATTACTCTGGGATTGATGATTTATATGAAGCTTGGATGACTACAGAATGGTTATGACCGCCTAAACTGATTCTGTTACAGTCCAATGACAATAAATGAAACCGTTTTAAGTATGCTTCATTAATAAGATTAGTTATAAAATGCTGTCGTGCTGGGCAGCAAGCTTTACTAGGCTTATGTGAAACGGTGTCGCATTGGTTTCAAAGATCTATAATTACATTTTAGAAAATGCAAACAAATAAGGAATAAATAAAAAAATTAAGTCATAGAAACCACAAAAATCAAAGATCAGAATCCAATTAGATTGTGAGACCTGCAAGAAAGAAACTTTGTATTATGAATATAGTTTCTTATATATGTATTCAAAAGTGTGACATAACCAAAAGGATTTTAAAATTACACCAATTAGAACGTTATATTTATATTTAAAACTCAATACTCTTGAGTATTTCTAACAATCTTTTGGAAGGTTCATAATACATATAATTAATTCCTATTTTCTCATTTTGTTTTGTTGTTGTTTTTGTGTTTTTTTACAAATTTCAGTTTTCGAAGACTTGGAGATGTTGGATTTAAGATACAATCAGCTTATGAATGGCTCCCTAACAGTTAAAGATAGAGAGAAAAAAGAAGATTTTATTTTGATTTAATCAGATAAAAATGCTATCTAAAATGAAATGGAAGTAGTACTGGTGGGGCTGCAACCATTACTTGCCAACCCAAATTAAATCTTCGTTCTCCCTTTTTCCACCACCATTGACTTGACTCGAGTCTCCTACCTTCCATATAAAGTAGTCTAGCGATCAATGAATAGAGTATTACTATTACAACTACATTTTCAGCACGAAGAAAACGACTTCACTGAATTTTTTCTCGCACCTACCGCCTTCAATTTTGTGTAAAACTGGTCATAGCAATCACCAGTTGAAATTAAAGCCAAAACGGTCATAACAATCAAAAAATATTTCATATATAAATGGTATTTGAGTTTAAATTAAAAGAGAATCTGAAAACAATAACGACTTCGGGCATGGCTAGCTCTCAATGGTGGTGTGTACAAGGCTCGGGAACGAATTCTTTATTCATGTGTGTATGTTTGGGCTTATCTTGTTGTTGTTTGGGCTAATTTTTATTATTATTATTTGGGTTTTTACTTTTTATTTTGTATGTTTTGTTTAAGAGTTTAAGGAAGATGTTTGGGGGGCCAAGATTATTTTTGTTGAGCCTAAATTATTGAGATCCTTAATCAAGTTGTTCAATATTATTTTTTAAAGTAGAGAAAACAGATTAGTTTAAAAATAATTATATATGTGTGTATATATATATATATATATTACTAGTATAATTTTTTTAATTTATAATTCAATACGTGAAGGAGAGTGGATTTAAATTTTAAGCACTAAATGTGTTTTTTAGAAATACCAAAAAGTTTTAGTTCAACTTCAAGGCTATTGACTAAAACTTGGACTAAAATGAAAGGCGGACTAAAACGCCTATTGACTTGACTTGATTCTCCTAACTAATATATAAACTAGTCTAGCAAAAAATTAGAGGAGTATTACTACATATTCACAATGGGACGGTCCTTGGTGAAGTGGTTATTGTGGGGTTTGATAGTTCTAGTTCATCTTCATGGGCACAGAGGTTGCTTTGAAGAAGAGAGGAAGGGTCTTTTACAAATTAAGGAGTTTGTGAGGTCGAGCCTCAATATTACATATCATCATCTTCTCCCTTCATGGGTTGATGAGCCAGAAAGTGAGTGTTGTGAGTGGGAGCGAGTCACCTGTAACTCCACCACCGGTCATGTGACCCAACTCTCTCTCCAAAATATCAGGGAATTAGATATTGGCTTTTATTATCTTAGATATTATACTGACAAAGACATGTTTTGGTTTCTAAATGTTTCTCTATTTGAAACATTTCAAGAGCTCAGAAGTCTTAATTTATCTTGCAATGCAATTAGTGGTTGGATTGAGAATGAAGGTATTTTTTTTTTATTTGAGATAGTAGAATGAAGGCCTGTTAATCAAGCCCCCTATTTATATTTATTTGTTTCTTATTTTAATTTCAAAAGATTAAAAAAATGGCTTTATACAAAATTGGTTTTATTATACGGCTTTCACTAACATATCTACGATGATAATTACAAGTTTTACTTTTATCACATGAATTATATTGATATTTAAGTTTATTTTATTATTTAAAAAATTTTAATTAATTAACTTGTGCATCAAATGCATGTATATAGGTCATAATATTAAGTAGTTTTATTATCCTTTTCTCAATAAAAAAATTGAATTTTGCTTACATGTTAACTTCAAAATTTCTTCAGAAATTCATTTCCTATTTAATTTATGTATCAAATAAATGGAAAAAGCATATGTAATATAGTAAAAATTTGTCTTTGAATTCTCTTCAATTGACTATATCAAAAAAACTACTCATTGTTGTTTGATATTGTTGTTATTGTGAATAAAAAATATAATTACTCTATTTCTTACCATTTCATTACAGGTTCTATAAGTTTGTTGAGGTTGAAGAAGCTAGAGAGGTTAGACCTTGGTTCAAACAATTTCAGTCGGAGTATTATACCATCATTGAGATTACTTAAATCACTCAAAATTTTGAGTCTTTTTAATAATCATTTGGAACAATCCTTTCCCGCTGAAGGTATGCCTATGCATCATAATACCTACAAAGTATATATTGAGTAAAACACATGAAGAAGCACTTTGGTATTCAAAATTGAACTCTTTAAATTACAAGATTATACAAGCACTAATACTTGACTCACATACACTGACACTAGTGTACTGCACACACTGCACTTACTCACCAATAGACATGGCAAAACGGGTCAAAATTTTTTGACCCGACCCGACCCGAAAAATACTCGTCCCGAACTCGATTTTTTTTACCCGAAACAAAAACGGGTTGACCCGTGACCCTACCCGAGTTTTTCGTATTTTTTGCGGGTCAACCCGACCTGACCCGCAACCTGACCCGAACCCGAATCACTTTTTTAAAACTATTTTTTTTGGTAAAAAAAAATAAAATAAAATTAAGACAATAGTAGTTTAATTATTTTCATTGTGTACACTCAGAATTCAAGGGTTTGTCGAAGCTAAGCAAGTTGAAGCACCTAGACCTCAATGAAAATCATTTCGACAAAGGGATTTTAAGATCTTTGGGTTCACTGTCAGCGCTTACATCCTTGAAATTGGATAATAATCGAATGGAGGGGCCCCTTTATGACCAAGGTAATGCAATGTTCTTTTCGTTCTTACACTCAAAATAAAGAATTAATAAAAAAATAAAATTCTGTCCGTGTAATGTTTATTAAGATCGGATCTAGCTTGTAAGTGCAAAGAAAATTAAAGAATAAATTCGGAAATGTATATATCTGACAAAAGAGTGGTTGATGGGAGAATGGGACTACTAAAACGCATAAGGACTTGTTTGGGAAGAAGTTGACTGCTGCCTTGCTTGTCAATATATAATTATATATATAATTTAATGTTGCAATACAGAATGCTCTGTTTCTTCTAAATATGTCATATTCATATTGCTGCAGATCTTGCTAGTCTAAGAAGCTTGGAGGTCCTCAATTTAGGAGACAATTATTTCAATGGTTCCTTGCCAAAATGTAATGGATTTTTCTTTATTCTCTTTACTTCTTCTTCTCCTCTCTCTCTCTCTCTCTCTCTCTCTCTCTCTCTCCTAAATTGTGAGTTTTTTTTTTTTTTTTTAAAAAATCCACACATTGAATACATTATTTAATATATATACAGTTCATAGTTTAGAAATATATATATATATATATATATATATATTAAGTTGAATAGCTTTGGGTGCATGTCAATAATTAAAAAAAATATTATGCCAAAGCCATTTAGCTTAATTGATTGGTACCTCCTGATATGTCTATAACATCTGGGGTTCCAAACCTCCCTCCCCTATTATAATTATAGAGTAATCAAAAATTATTTCATCAATTATTGATATTGATATATATAAAAAAAAAAAAAAAAAAAATCATGCATAGAACATGCCTTTAATGATCACAAGGAAAACAAAATTCTACTGGCATAAATTTGGTGTATGTGTTAAGATGGTATATTTCAGTGAGATTTTTAAAATATTAATCTAATTAAATGTTATAAAATTGTGTAATGCATATAACAAAGAGTAATATTAGATGTAATTCTCACACACACAATTTGAGCACTGATTTTTCCACACCATAAATGATTTTCTTTTTCTATAGAGATTGGGCAACTTTGGGTAGGTTGGAGCTTTTAGATCTTAGTAACAATCACTTCACTGGAATTGTTCCTCCTTCCATAGGAGTATTAGTTTCTCTCAAATCTTTATCTTAATTTGAGCCGAAATTATTTTGATGGCCCCTTACCATGTATTTAATCAAAATTTGATGTCAATAATTTTTCATGAAATTGAAAAATAAAAAAAATAAAAACAAACAAACAAACAAAAAACTAAAATATAACAACTCTACTCTAGATCCTGTGTATTCTTATGAATAAGATATAATAAAGTTGAAGATTTTTAAGCGTTTAGTCATTTTCTACAGGTTTATGTGGACTCAAAAAACTTGAAGAGTTAGATCTTAGCTGGAATTCTTTTGAAGGGACCCTTCCATCTTGCCTATACAATTTGACATCTCTTCAACAGTTAGATCTCAATGAGAATCAGTTTCGAGGAAACATTTCATCTTTGATAGTTGACCTTACATCCCTTAAGTATATTGATCTCAGTTATAACCTTTTTGAGGGTTTATCATTTAGCTTATTTGCTAATCATTCCAAGCTTGAGTTATTTCAATTAAAATGTGCTAATAAGAAGGTCGAGATAGAAACAGAAAATTCAGATTGGGTACCCTTATTTAAGTTGGAGTCGTTAGTGATATCTAACTGTTCTCTGAATAAGCTATCCCATCAACTTCCGACATTCCTCTTTCACCAGCATAGCTTGAGAAAACTTGATCTTTCATACAATGGGTTGAAAGGACCGTTTCCTAATTGGTTGTTTAGAAACAATACTAGGCTAGAATTTGCCACCCTTAACCATAACTCTTTCATGAGTCATTTTCACTTGTCGCTCTGTCTTAACTCTACTTATGTGATAGATGTGTCAAACAATCAGCTCAATGGAAAGCTTCAACAAAATATTGGGGAGATCCTACCAAATATACGGTACCTAAAGTTATCCAATAATGCTTTCATAGGTTCTCTCCCATCCTCATTTAGTAATATGAGTCTCTTGGACACACTCGACGTGTCCCTTAACAACTTCTCCGGAGAAGTACCAAAGGACTTATTTGTAGGTTGCTCCATGTTGCAGACCTTGGTATTATCCAATAATTATTTTGATGGCCATTTAGATTGGGTACGTTTATATAACTTAACTCGGCTATTTATTTTAAAAATAAATCATAATCAGTTCTCTAGAGCTATGCCAAACAAATTATCCAATTTTGTGAATATTGATCTCTTCGATGTTAGCAACAACAAAATGTCGGGTAAGATTCCTACTTGGATATGCAACCAAACTGGTTCTTATGGTATTCTCATGCAAAATAATAATTTTGAAGGTCAAATTCCATGTGAAACAATTACATCTGAGTTTTTGGACCTTTCTCATAACCTTCTTGATGGATCTTTACCTTTGTGGTCAAGCACTCGGTTAAAACATTTACATTTGGAAGAGAACACCTTTTTAGGATCAATACCAGAACCTTTTTTAAATATGTCGGAGCTTTTGACATTGGATATTAGTGATAATAAATTGTCAGGCAGCATTCCCAGTGCAATCAGTAAAACTTCCAACTTAAGAATTTTGTTGCTGGGAGGAAATCATTTGAGTGGCAATATTTCAACACAGTTATGTCAACTGACCAATATAACTTTAATGGATCTTTCAAGAAACTTATTTTTCGGGACAATACCTCATTGTTTTGGACACACACTGTCTTTTGGTACTTTTGGTATTTTTGAAGCACAATCTTGGGCTTCTAGATTTGGTAGTTACTTAGATGATAATGTGTATTACCTAGATGTTGAAATTAACTTTGTCACCAAATATAGGCCTAGCTCTTACAAGAATGACATTCTTACTTACATGTCAGGTTTGGATTTGTCTTGTAACAATCTAACAGGTGAAATCCCACTTGAACTTGGACAGCTACAAGGAATTCATGCACTAAACTTAGCTCACAATCAATTAACAGGTTTAATTCCAAAATCTTTCTCAAACTTGACTAAAGTAGAGAGCTTGGATCTTTCTCACAATAGATTGAGTGGAGAAATTCCTCCACAATTGATTGAGCTTACCTTTTTGGAGGTGTTTAGTGTTGCTTATAACAACTTATCAGGTAGGACCCCAGATATGAAAGCCCAATTTGGAACTTTTGATGCAAGCAGCTATGATGAAAATCCATTTCTTTGTGGACCGCCATTGAAGAAAAATTGCACTAGGAGAGATGATTCTCCAACGCCAATGTATTCCTCAAATGTAAGTGATGAGAAATGGTACAAGGTTGATCAAACGGTGTTCTTCACTAGCTTTTCGGTAACTTACATCATGTTTTGCCTAGGAGTAATTACTATTCTTTATATCAACACTCATTGGCGACTGCGGTGCTACAATTTGGTTGAGGATTGCATGTATTCTTGTTATTTTTCTATTGCAATTACTCTACGTAAGTTATCAGCCTATCTGTATAATTAGCTAAGGTTGCTTCCTCGATATCTGGAAACTTTTATTGTAACGAATTTTATATCTATGTTGATGAATGATTGACTGAGAGCTTAAGAAGCAGAATCGATTGCACTGTTAAATTGCTCTCTACAGAACTCATAATTGCCTATATAGATTCTATTACAATTTTGTTACGGTCTAACAGCTATAAGTGAAAAGGCATTGTTTAACTATGCTTCATTAATACAATTATAAAAGGTTGTCACATGCACGTGAACTTTAACAAGTATATGTGAAACGATGTCGTGTACATTAAGTGTCATGATATCATTTTGTTGTTTGAACTTTGACCCATGGTCACTACTCACTGGTTGTGGAACTGTGCCATTTCTTCGTAAATATTACGGTACGTTCTAGTGCATTGTTGATGCGGATGATCACACTAGATATTACTATCATAGTTCTTTTAAGTACTTTTAAGCTAATTAAGGGTCAGTTTGGGAACAACATTTTTAAATTTTTGCTAAATAGTCTAAAACATTGGCATTGGATACTTAAAATTCAAGCAGTTTATTTGTCATTGATCAATACACATGTTGTTATGTTCCACAGGTTGAGATGTTCCACAGGTTGATAGCTCATTTTAGCATTTGTGAACCTCTTTAACTAATCTTCTTAGTAAATTAATTAAACTCCTCGGGTTGTCTTTCAGATTATGTGTAGGAATCATTTATGGTCTATTTGGATTGAGGAGGGAGAGAGAGAGAGTACAGTAAAGCATAGTAAATTTGGTCCAAAATTAAGCTATTTCCATTCAACACTATACTACTCTACTCCCCTCCATTCCCCCTCCTTTACCCCTCAATCCAAACGGGCCCTTAGTCTACACCTTTATATATACTATGCTGAAAACTAATTCAAACAACTTGTAACTCTTGCTTGATCACAAGAAATTCTGGCTTCATGGAAAAATACATGAAATGTGCCCCTACTAATTCCGTAGTGCTCCTCCTTAGTCACCCTTCCCGTTTGTGTATGAAGCGTAAGTTCATTTATCAACTTTTAAAAATCATTTTTAAGGTAAGTAAGAAATTTTTATTCAGTTTCTTAACCAATACTAATAATAATAATAATAATTCAACAACACCAATCATGTCTAACAGGACACTAATACAATCACCTCACTCTTGGGAATAAACAATAACAATCTGATACTACAAAAAGCATTAGAGCATTACTATCAAGCGTTGTAAAATAATGCTATTTTGACATATCAAAAAGTTACTTTTTATATTTTAACACACCATTTTACAATACACCATTTATTAGATGTTCTTTTTTTTACCACTTCATTTAAATATTATTTCTCAATTCTTATTTTATTCTTTCTTTATTATTTGTTCTTAACAGTCATATTTTCAAATATTCTTATTCTAACGGTAACATTCTCAAATAATCCTCAACTGTCATATTTTTAAAAATCCATATTTTCTTAACAAGCATTTAAAAAAAAATAAAAATAATAATCATAATAAACTTAGAACCTGTCACCTTCCAAAAAAATAAAAAAATCAACCTTAATAAAAAATCAACCTTCAAAAAAAAAAAACGTTGAACCTGTCAAGACTCATATCAAAAGCAATACTCCATGAAAGCAAACTCTCATAAGTGTGCACAGATATGTATCCAGATTGAATGACTCATATCAAAAGCAGACATTAATGATTAATCAAGTTCTACACAGTTTAGCACAAAAAATAAGAGTATCTAACCCCAGAAATTACTGCTTGAATTATTACACCAGAGTATCTAACACCAAAGTATCTAAAGTAGAATGCAACTTCTCCGATCTTACACATACTATTGAATTATTACACACATCTTCGAATAAAATCTTTTTTCTGGACAATTCATTCCAAATCTGTAATGATACAGTACTCCATGAAAGCAAACTCTCATAAGTGTGCACAAATATGTATCCAGACTGAATGACTCATATCAAAAGCCAAAAACATATTTATAAATGCAATCTAAAAGCCAACTTGTCAAGTTGAAGTTGTTTCAATTGAACCAAACTACCAATGTAGTCCATAGAAAACTTACACACATAACTCATATCCAATAACATTAACTCTTGAAACCCATTGAATTAAACAAAGTTGAGCTTGTCACTTCCTTGATGACAAATGATACTTAAACTTAACACAACAAAACAATTGGCTAGTACTTAACACAACAAAACAACATAGCCAATGAGTTTTAATGGCAGCTTCATAAACAAAATGAAAAAAATAAACCAAATTAGAAGTTTTAATGGCAACTCCATAAAGAAAAGGAGACAAATAAACAAAACCAAAAGTTTTCACGACTCTCCTTGTAATTGCCATAAATGTTCAATGAGATCCATTTGGAGTTGAGAAGTAGTTTCTTGATCCCTAATGCATTGATGAACTTGAATGAAAAAACATTGGAAAAATTATTTGATCCGCTCAATGTGACATTGGTGTACATGAAATCACATCAATTTGTTCAAAATCTAAGTCCACTGCTTCAGCTTCATCTCGCTTATCTTCAATGATCATATTATGAAGAAGCATACAGCAACGAAGCAGAATCAGGGCGCTTACACGCTTGCCTTTCAGCCCAATCAGTAGCATCAATCGCACAGTACCAACATTAAGCATGACAATAAGCTAAGCTGATGTCTCATAGTAGAAACAACCTTAGCATAACAACGCATTAGGTTCCTAACATCATTGCAGTAGCCAATAATAATATGGACAAGGCTTGCCAATGACAGCTTTGAAGAGAATAAACAAACAAACAATGTCGAAGTGAATTCTACTTATAGTGCATCCATTAAGTTTTATGTTATTACAAGTACTCAGAATCTTTATTGATGATAATTTAAGATTTATAACTAGAAAATACACAATTAGAGGCAACACAAATTCTATAGTAATATAAAATCAAACATAGAAAATACACGACATTTTATATAAGCTAAAATGTTAGGATTACTTAGATGGCAGTGGCCTAATAGAATCTACAATGAAATCACATAATAAAAGAGTCAAGACCTTTTGCTAAGATCACAAAATACATATGAAGGCCTAAAATCAGCTACACCCAAAAATTGCCACAAAATACATATCAAGGCCTAAAATAAGTTACCACCAAAATAAGGCCTAATTAAGACAAGACATCACTAACATCATCTCAACCCAATGACTGACTTGATCTTTGTTTGCAAGAATCTCCTTTTGGAGTCCATCATAAAAAGTTCTTTGGTCTTTGTTCATGCCACTTGTGTCTAGCATCATAATTCTTTCATTCTCTTTCATCTCTTGCAAGCGAACCTTTTCCGCATTGATATATACTCTCTCTTTTCTTGTGTAGAATTTTCTTCAAGAATTTTCATTTTCTTTTTCAAATATTCTGTTGCAACATCTTTCCCATCATATTTTCTCTTTCGATTAGCCTTTTAAGCTTTTCGACCTATTGGCCTCTTGAAATCCATAGTGTCATCAACCCTCCCTCCTTGATCTATTGAATCTGAAGTTTGAGGCATTTCTTTTCTTGAATCTTCCCTAGGCATAGTAGATGCCCACTTGGGAAAATCCTTCAACAATAGCCAACAGTGTTCATATTGAAAAAAGTAACCGTAAATTTCTTTAAACAATTCCCTTGCTTTCCCAATCTAAAAAAAATTAAATAAATATAACATAATTAGTTTCTTCAAACAATTCATTTGTCTTGTAAATCTAAAAAAATTAAAGACTGTTGCAAAATTTATACCTTCATTTCAGCAGTGGTTCCACTTTCATTCTTTGCTTCAATTTTAGCTAAGGACCTACAAAATTTAACTGTTTCCCTATTAATTATTCCCCATCAGCTTACTAAGGATGTTTGACTACGTGTAGAATCAGTCTTGTGGTCCTTGAAGTATTTTGCAACTTTACCATAAAATGTTGTTCTATGTTGCTCATTACCATACATAGGATCGACACTGGTATTGAGCCATGCTGCTACAAGCATCTTGTCTTCCTCAGGACTGAAGTTGGTACCACGTGTTGGTTTTTTCTTAAAAGTGGCAACTTCATCATTCAATGGAGAATCTTCAACTAACACGGGACTATTTTCAGATACACCGAAAAGTTCATCTTCAAGATTAATATTCCCCTGTAAGACATCAGTGAACGATGAATAATGTCTTGAGTCTATGCTTTAAATAGATATGTAGATAAAAATAATTTAGGTAGTCCAAAGAGAGCCCTCCAAAACTAAAAAATCAAATGCATATTTGAATGCACAAAAATAGGGCATGGACTGATAGGTTCACCTTTAACACACACACACAGAGCATGGACTATTAGAATTTGGTAGTGTCTCATAGATTATTCATAGTGTCTCATAGCCTAAATGCTAGAATTAGAATTTAGAATCCGTAATGTCTCATAGTTTGCATCCAAGTAATCATTCGGCATTGCAAAAAATTTGAAAAAAGAAAAAAAATAACACAGCACACAGTACATATGAACTAATCAATGAGAATCACAGAGAAGAAGTAGACACCAATATACCAAGAGAATCACAAAGAAGACGGAGAACTTACCTGTACACAGTAGACGTAGAATGAATCGATGAAACCTTCAGAGAAACGGTAAAATCGGTGATACCAAGATTGAATAGCAAATCAGCGACTCCAAAATACAAACCCAATAAGTTGAGATGCTAGACAAAACTCAATACAAACCCAATGCAAACCTGACTCGGCGTATGAGATAGAACAGAGAGACGAGTGCGAACAAAAGGGGAAAAAAAACCGGTAAAGGAGATTTGTAGATCAGTGATGATGGAATTTGTGAGATGGTAGAGAGGAAATCGGTGGTGGCTCATGATTCATGAATGGGAAGAGAATAGAGCAAAGAGAAGAGAGGAGAAGAAAAGAGTATGAGAGAGTGGAGATGGAGGCGGTGAATGTGTGGCTGAAGGAGAAGATGAAAGAGATATTTTATATGGGATGAGAGAGAAAAAGGAATAAAAAAAATAATAAATAGATGTGCTAAATTTCTCAGTACTATGCCAAACTTATGATGGTACTGTAGCATGTTGTAAAATTTTGGCACATCTAGAACACGTCATGAAGCTTGAATAGTGGTGTTTGGTGTGTCAAATGCCAAATATTTGGCATTTGACACACCTGATGGTAGTGCTCTTATTAATTACAACAAAGTTTTTAAATAGAATGTTATATTTAAAGTAAAATATGCACAGATTTCTTATTATTGTTTTTTTTTTTTTTTTTTGTAAAAGTGTAAATTACACTCCTAAAGTTTGAGGATTTTTGAATTTTACACATTAAAATTTCAGAATTTGAATTTTACCCCTTGAAGTTACATTCTATTTGTATTAGTAGCTCACTTGTCCAAATTTTAAGTTAAGTGATGCATAAACTGGCTGGTCATGCAAGTTTAATCTGTCCAATTAAATAATGGCATGTGACATAATGAAAAATTGATGTGGCATTATTTTGTTTGATTAACTAAACACATTTGGCAAGTTTATGTGGCAATTAACATAAAGTATAGATGGAATGGCTACTAATGCAATGTAATTTCAGGAGGTAAAATCCAAATTTTGAATCTTCAAGTGTAAATTTCGAAGAACCCAAATTTTAGAGGTGTATTTTGAAATGTAGTCATTTTTTTCCCTTTACTTCTCAATAATTTTTGTTGATGAAGAGGGCAGAATTAAAGTAAATGGTCAGAATTTGCAAAGACCTACGATAGGTAGCATCACTAGGACGACAGACAAAAGCATGATGCGACAAAACCCCTAAAATATAGACGGATGATCTAAAGTGAATGGATCACCTTCAGTGGATGGATGATCTAAGTTGGATGGATAACCTTCAGTGGACGGATGACCTAAAGAAGATTGATAGCATTCCGGACGGATATTGAGGTCGACAGTGTCAAAATGGCCACATGGCAATGACACGGCTTACTTGGCCCCCAAAGGAATTTCAAATAATAACAACTTGAGCTCCACGGTTAACCCTAGTGAACAAAACCCTTATATGGAAATGGTCCCTTAAATTACGCACATTTATGAGGATCTTTTCTACAAGGAAATATTTCTCTTGCCTAAGGCACCAAGGTCGATTCACTACTATTATAAAAAGGCCAAAACCTTCAGAAAACATGGTATGCATAATTCATTTCAGCTCTGGCACTCTAGAGTGGTGACAATCTCTCTGACTTAACCTTCGGAGGATAGTATGCCGGTACCACACTAGTACTCTCTTGAGGTCTTTTTTTTTTGGTGTTATGCATGTGTTGTTTTAGGCACGTGAGGACTGTGCAGCTTACTAACGATTTTCGGCATCATAAGTTGGCGTCGTCTATGGGAAAGAGTATGTAAGTCGTGTTGTTGTTTCTCGGACAAAAAGGTTGCATGGTGCTTACCCGTTCGATGGCAACCAACACCAATGCCCAAGGAGATAAACCACATACAACGGTTTTTGAGAAACAGATTCAAACACTGGCAGCAGCAGTCGAACGCCTTACCAAGTAGAACCAAAACTTAGAGGAGCAACTGTGCCAAAGAGACACCGAGCCTTGAGACCAAAAAGGGGAGCAAGAAGGCAACAACCTTCAGCGCAATGACACTAGACAGAATCGAGAAGGGCTGGAAGGTAGTAGTGTTATGAGCAGGCCAACGGCCACGGACATCGCCCCACCGAACCTGGTCGCAAATATGCAGATGATGAGAGAGCAGATGGACTTGATGATGAACGCCCTTAAAGGGCGGGTGTCAAATGATCTTGGAGACCTGGTGCACCGGACAGGTTCGCCCTTCAACACACTTGTCTCTTCATTTCCTCTACTGCCGAAGTTTCGTATGCCGTATATAGAGGCCTACGATGGGTTGAAGGACTTGTTAGACCACTTGGAGACGTTTAAGACCCTTATGCATCTGTAAGGCAGAGACGTTTAAAACCCTCATGCATCTGCAAGGCAGAGACGTTTAAGACCCTTATGCATCTACAAGGCGTAGCAGACGAAATCATGTGCAGGGTCTTTCCTACCACATTGAGGGGTCCTGCGAGGGTATGGTTTAGTAGGATGACACTAAACTCCATCAGTACTTTTAAGGAGTTGAGTGCCTAGTTTGCCTCACACTTTATTAAGGGATACAGGTACAAGAAGTCAACCGCATGCCTGATGAACATTAAGCAGCGAGAGGACGAGAAGCTAAGGTCTTACATCACCCGTTTCAACAAGGAAGCCCTCTCAATTGGTGAAGCTAATGACAAGATACTCGTGGCAGCATTCACTAACGGACTACGGAAGGGTAAGTTTTTTTTTTTTCTCTATAAAAGAACAATTCAAAGACCATGTCGGATGTGCTTTATAGGGCTACCAAATACATGAATGCGGAAGACACGCTACTTGCGCGAGACGAAAAGCCTAGAAAGAGAAAAAGGCAAGAAGATGCAAGATAGGAGAGAGGATGGAAGGTCATGAGGATGGGCGACGGATGAGAAGATAGAGGCTCCAAGACCCCAGATTTGCAAATTTCACTCTGCTGAACGTTCTGATCGACCAAGTATTAATGCAGATAAAGGATGAAGGATCATTGACGTTTCCTAGCAAGCTGAAGGGTGATCCTAACAAGAGGTCTAAGGACAAATACTGCCGCTTCCATCACTCACAGGGTCTTGGTAGATGACAACACGCTTGTTGTGAACATACGAATTGGTGACTACAACACTCACAGGGTCTTGGTAGATAACGGCAGCTCTGCCGATATACTCTACTACCCAGCATTCCAGCAAATGAGGATTGGAAGAGAACGGCTAATTCCAACTGACGCACCACTCGTTGGGTTTGGAGGAACAAGGGTTTACCCACTAGGCGTGGTCACGTTGCCCATCACAATTGGCGATTACCCCCAGCAAATCACCAGGGATGTTACATTCCTGGTAGTAGACTGCTCATTTGCCTACAATGCCATCTTGGGCCACCCTACTCTCAATTTGTAGAAGGCCATAACTTTCACTTATCACCTGATGATCAAGTTCCCAACTGAAAACAGAGTAGGAGAGGTAAGGGGTCATCAAAGTAGCGGCATGTGAATGCTATATTGTCATGCTAAAGATGAACGACCACTTACCAGCAATGTGTATAGAGGAATGGCAAACGGTGGCAGAGTATGAGGAAAACCACAATAGATTGTGTAGAGAATTGTGGGTATGACAATCTCTATTTCTCAAGGGTTGTCGCTAGGGTTTTGTTTCTGAAAAGCACTCCTTTCAATATGTGAGTAATGTAGGTATATATAGTGTGAGTAAAGACATGGTGTATCAGATAAGACAAAATAGAAAAACAGAATGTTTCGCAGGTATCTCACGAGGAGGCCTTACCCGCAAAATACTCGCGAAAACGTACTATCATCATCTGTCATGAATCTTCGTATTTCAATCATGTGCTGAGCACATGGCTTCACTTCGCTGGAAGGCTTCTCGCGAGCTACCCGCGAAAACTCCTTTGATCTTCAATGTTCCCTTGAGTCTTTACACTTTCTCTTACACATACCTCTTACAAAGAAATCCTACATAAAATACAGGGTACATAAGATTGAATAGGATTACAATCAAATTTGGCACAGAATTAAAGCCAACACAAAATAGTTGTAAATAACAACTTCACAGTTGATTTGGTTTGAAAGTGTACATTTCTTTTCTACATTGACACTTTTGAAGTCAAATGTAGAAGATGAGTTATTACCACAGATATGATTGTGTTTATATTTAGGTAAATATTGATTTGGTTTGGTGTATTCATTTCTTTCTTAAATCTTTTTTAAGAACTTGATCTATACACCTTTACGATTTGGGTAGAATTATGAAAAAAGTGTTATTTTTGGCATTTAAAAGTTAATGTTTTGCGTTGATTAAAATAAATAAATGAATGAAAAATGATGACTCTAATTATAACTTCAACAAACTTGAGGAATCTATTAATTTTCTGGAAAAAAGGAAAATATTATGGATGTTCCTAACGTGGCATTTTTCATGGGATGGAATGGCATCATGATTGGCAATGGTGAGTCCATTTGGTGACTCGGTACTTAAGTCCCACGTATAGGGGGAAAAAGAAAAGGTTTTTAATGATGTTTTGGCAAAGATGTAGGATTTATTTATTTATTTTTTATTTGGGTTTAAAGATGTAAGTATTACCTAGAAATTGTGATGGCCCTTAACCAAAGGCCATGTTAATCTACAAAATTTTTAAAGTCAGATTAATCATATTTGGTCAAACAAATGTTATTGGGGTTGTCTAGTTTTTCCCTTCAAATTTGGGATTAAGTGTCATTTTCTAAAAACTCAATAAAAAGAAGTGTAATTATATTCATAATTTATTCAAAGATTTTTCAAAGAGTTAGATCTTAGTGGGAATTCTTTTGAAGGAACCCGTCCTTCTTTGCCTATACAATATGACATACATTCAACTGTTAGATCTCTATGGCAACCAGCTCAAAGGAAATATTTCGTCTTTGATTGATGGCCTTACATCCCTTAAGCATATTGATCTCAGTTATAACCGTCTTGAGGGTATCTCATTCGACTCATTTGCTAATCATTCTGAGTTTGAATTCATTCAGCTTATATGTTATTACAAGAAAACTGAGATAGAAACGAAAAAAATTAAACTGGGTACCTTTATTTCAGTTGCAGTTCCTTGTGATATCTAAGTACTTGATCTCTCTCACAATATATTCAAAATCTGTTCCCAGGTTGGTTGGTTGGAAACAATACAAGGCTAAAATATTTTTTCTCAAGAACAACTCTTCCTTGGGTTAATTTCATCTACCGCTCTGTTTTAACTTTACTAATTGGATGGATGTGACTAACAATCAGCTCATTGGGCAACTTTAAGAAAATATAAGGGAATATGCTACCAGAGATAAGGTTTCTAAACTTCTACAATAATGCTTTCAGAGGTTCTCTCCAATAAGGGATAATTGATTTTATCTGAGTTTTTGTATTATTGTTTCCACGTGTACCAATAAATGTATGACATGTGTCCATAATGTTTTAAAATAAAATGGTTTTGGTCAAAGTCAGACACAACCACTATATTTGATTAGGCCACGTAGGATAAACTAACGAAACTAAACGAAATAATGTAAAGTGGAACCTTTAGCAAAGTTTATGAACGAAAGACAATCTTTTTAAAATTTAGGGACAAAAGAAAATCTTTTGATAAAGTTAAGTATCCCAAATTGTATTTTATCCTTATTTTTATGCTACCAATATTCTAAATAAGTTACTAATCTGTTTGTATAATTAGTTATGGTTAATTTCTCAATTTCTAGGAATTCGTATAGTCATATTGCAGCAAGCTTTATGTTTTTTATTATTATTTTTTTTATAAGATAAAATTGTAATCTAGTCTAATCTAAGTGGATATGTGTGAAGCTTCTTTTTGGAGACTTGAACTCTAGTCCCTCGTCTCTCACACCCTATAAGCACCTGTACTTGTGCAATGACCATCACATTAAAAATGTGCGGTGGTAAGTTTTATGTTTTTGCTAGATATGAATAATGGACTGAGTTCAAATGCTCAATAAGTTTTTAATTTCTCCCTATTTTCATTCTCACTGTAGTCTCATTTATTCTCTACAAATTTATGAAACTATTTAGTTATAAACAATAGAAAGTATGACTTAAATTATAAGGCTATTGGCATTTATTTAAAAAAAATTAAAAATTAAACATTAAAAATGCTAAAACATGCCTTTGAATTAAAATTTAGCAATAAGCATATCTTTATCTACTGCAACGGAGTGCCTATGAATATTCAAACGGTGTCTGAAGATAGTCATCAAAAAAACAAAAGTGCTATTCTGAAATCTGAATACTTTGGACTAAAATGACAGGGAAGTAGATCTCCGTTTGTCCCCTTTTCGACGGCCATTGACTTGAATCAATTAATAATAAGGACGTAGGCCTACTCGATCGGTCTTTGTTAATATATTTCTCTGCGTTTCAATTTTCAAACAAGATCACTTCACTTTCATGCATTATCTATTAAAGAATATATATATATGATCCTTTCGTTTTTTTCTTGTCAGATTTATTCACAACTCTCTAATGTAAGGAAATAAAATATGAACTTAAACGATAAGCACAACAATAGTAAATGGCTAAATTGTCTCTCTCTCTGATGTGAGGAAATAAAATATAAACTTAAACGATAAGCACAGCAATAGTAAATGACTAAATGCAGGAATCCTGGGGCTGCCACCTGTGCTTGCCAATAAACGAGAAAGGTGCCATGACTTGACTCAATTATTCTACCTACAGCCTTCACAGCTTTACCGTTTATGAATTCCGCTGCCCTTTCCTGTTACGAAAGTAACTACTGGAAAAGCTTAAATCTGAGTAATTAATATAACATATAAAAAATAACCGAACTCAAAAAAATTTAAATTTATGAGTTCAGGTTTAACTATATTATATTAATTGTTAACTATGTATTTTTATTCTTATTGTAACTCGCTCATATTCTTATTCTTAACACTTTCCTCCGCTTGACTTGACTCAATCTCTCTAATGTGAGGAAATAAAATATGAACTTAAATGATAAGCACAGCAATAGTAAATGACTAAATGCGGGAATCCTGGGGCAGCCACCTTTGCTTGCCAATAAATGAGAAAGGGGCCATGACTTGACTCAATTATCCTACCTACAGCCTTCACTGCCTTACCGTCCATAAATTTCGTTGCTCCTTGTTGCTAAAATTACACTTGGGAGAGCCTGCAACTGAGTAATTAATATAATATATAAAAAATTATCTAACACAAAATAGTTTAAACATATGAGTTTGAGTCTAATTATCTTATATTAATCAATTACTATATATTTTTATTCTTATTGTAATTCACTCTTATTCTCAACACTTTCCTCCATTTGACTTGACTCAATTCTCTTACTTAAAATACCTTGTAGTTCTTATAAAACTGGGCATAGCAATGTATAGAGGAGTAATACTATTACTAGATTTTCACAATGGGATTTTCCTTGGTGAAGAGCTTATTGTGGGGTTTGACAGTTCTAGATCAACTTCATGGGCACAGAGATTGCTTTGAAGAAGAAAGGATGGGTCTGTTAGAAATCAAGGAGGAGTTTGTGAGGTCCACCACCGGCACTGCCACCAATGTGACCATTAGAGATCATCTTCTCCCTTCATGGGTCGATGACCACAAGAGCGAGTGTTGTGAGTGGGAGAGAGTCACTTGCAACTCCACCACCGGTCACGTGACCCATCTCTATCTCCATAGTATCAGAGAATTCAATATTATGGGTCCGTTTGGATAAAGTTTATTGTTGAAAATTGAAAACACTGTAGCAAAATAATTTTTAAATGTGTGAATAGTATTGCGAGACCTATTTTTAATAAAAAATTGCTAAAAAAGTATGTGAACAGTATACGCACAGTACGTATACAGTACGCACATAGTGTTTTGTCCCCTCAGTTCTAAAACACGGCAGAGCAAAAAGAAAAAAAAAATTGAAACGTGAAAACGCAGACTTAATAAGCTCTATCCAATCTCAGCTTATATATACAACCGTTTCCGTATGAAGATTTGAATGATTTTATTTTCAATGATGTCACTTGGTTTCTAAACGTTTCTCTATTTGAGACTTTCAAGGAGTTAATAAGTCTTGATTTATCTGTTAATGCAATCGGTGGTTGGATTGAGCATAAAGGTATGTTAATTTATCTTATTTGTTTCTTATTATCTGTAATTACTGTAATTTATCCTACGTTAATATCAGTTTCGGCCAACAAATAGATACCAGATTGAAAGAAAAGTCTTTTCTCCCCAAATTTCAAGATTCACCTCCTCTTTCTTCTTCTTTGTGCTGTCTCCATTGCGCATTTCTTCTTCTTTTTCTTCATTTTGTCGGCCTCTTTATCTTGTTATTTGTTTGTTTGTGTTTCTGTCTCTTAAAAAGTAGAAACTAAAGAAGTCAGTCAAGATGCAGAAAAGTGACATTACTTCTTTATCATTATTATACTTGAAAGCAAAACGGGTGGAGGTAAGAAAGAATGGAAATTAATATATATATATATATATATATATATATATATATATATATATATATATATGTGCGCGCGCGCGCCTCACTAAACGTGTGGTCTATGTTTTCTATTGCTATCAAGAATTAATTGGTTTAATTTTGAATACAAAATATAATTATTTCTATTTCTTACAATCTTATTGTATATAGATTCTGGAAGTTTATTGAGATTGACCAAGCTAGAGAGTTTAAATCTTGATGCTAACATTTTCAATCGGAGTATCATACAATCATTGAGGTTACTTATGTCACTTAAAACTTTGAATCTTTCTAACAAGGCATTGGAAGGATCCTTTCCTACCAAAGGTATGCATTCCCCATAATATATTAATACCTACTGAGTATCAAAAGATTCAAAACAGTTCCTATTTGGCACAGCTTTTTTAATTTTAATATTTATTAATTACATACTATATTCAATCAGAGTACTTTTTCTTTTCTTTTCTTTGTTTTAGAACTTTCAGTTTTCGAAGACTTGGAAATTTTGGATTTAAGAAACAACAAGCTCAATGGCTCCGAAACAATTCAAGGTAGAGAGATAGAGAAACCTTGATTTTGATTTAACCAACATTATTAGTTAATACTAGTTCATCCTTCCACATCAACAAAATCAAAACTTTGCATTTATGTCAATGATGACAGACCACAAACGCGTTGACCCATTGTGATAAATTAGATTGATTATGTTAGGACATATGTAGTTCAAGTCTGTGAACATATGTCACTATTTTATGTAATTGGCTTATCCTTAGACAAAACGCACTTTACTTGTAATTGGGTAGATTTAGGATAAGTTTAACACTTCAAGAAACAGTGATTCAAGGTTAAGTGTTGAAGCCGTCAAAGTCTGTCCAAGAAACAAGCTAGGAAGTGCAGGTTTTTAAAGCTCGACACATACCTCGACAGATACATCTATCGAGCTTTAAAGGAGCTGTTTTGCCCGAGCCTCGACAGCTGTCTCGACACCTCTCGACACCTCTATCTGTCGAGAATTAAAGAAAATAGATTTCCAGGTCTGTTTCAAGTCTAATCCGTGAGTGTGTCTTTGGGACTTCTTTTCTCCAAACCCTAGACATATAAAATGATTATTTTAAGGGCCGTCAAGCAAAAGATCACAAGATACAAGTTGCACACTCATTGAGAACTTGTTGTTCATGCAATTTGTGATCTGACAGACAAAGTTCGTGCCCTAGTTCATCCTTGATGATTTGAAGAACTTTGCAGCCAACTCTCTCTCTCTCTCTAGTTGGTATTTGAAGTCGCGTACTGGGATCCGCGCATCTGGTTAGTCACGTACTTGGGAGCCGTGCATTGAAAGGAGAAACTGTTACTACAGAACAAGTCCAATTGGGTATTGGGGTAAGAGTTCAACTGTAGGTTGGTGAGGTACTTGGGATTCCTTGCTTGTAACTGCTTGTTGTGATAATAGTGGAGTTTCGGGAGTGGTGACCTTAAATCACCCGGTGGGGTTTTTGCCGTAAGGGTTTTCCCCCTTCGTAAACAAATCACCGTGTCATTTATTTTCCGCTGCATATCTTAGTTTCGGTGATTTGTTTGTGCTGCCACGTGATATTGCATGTTAAATTGATTAATTAATAACTTGGCTAATTAATCAACGTAATTTATCACAAGGGGTCAACGCGTTTGTGGCCTGTCAGATTAATTACCCTAGTTATTAATTAATCAAATTAACATGCAATATCACGTGGCAGCACAAACAAATCACCAAAAATTAAGTTATGCAGCGGAAAATAAATGACACGATGATTTGTTTACGAATGGGGAAAACCTAACGGCAAAAACCCCACCGGGTGATTTAAGGTCACCACTCCCGAAACTCCACTATTATCACAGCAAGCGATTACAAGCAAGGAATCCCAAGTACCTTACCAACCTACAGTTGAACCCTTACCCCAATACCCAATTGGACTTACTCTGTAGTGACAGTTTCTCCTTTCAATGCACGGCTCCCAAGTACGTGACTAACCAAATGCGCAGATCCCAGTACGCGACTTTAAACACCAACTAGAGAGAAAGAGAGTTGTTGGCTACAAAGTTCTTCAAATCATCAAAGATGAACTAGGGCACGAACTTTGTCTTTCAGATCACGAATTGCATGAACAAGAAGTTCTCAATGCTTGTGCAACTTGCATCTTCTTTGACGGCCCTTAAAACAATTCTTTTATATGTCTAGGGTTAGGAGAAAAGAAGTTCCAAAGACACATTCACGGATTGGACTTGAAACAGAACTGAAAATCTGTTTTCTTTAATTCTCGACAGATAGAGGTGTCGAGGATCTGTCGAGGCTCGTGGCAAAACAGCTTCTTAAAGCTCGATAGATGCATGTGTAGAGATAGGTGTCGAACTTTAGTAACTTGCACTTCCTTGCTTGTTTCTTGGATAGACTTTGATGACTTCAACACTGAATTTTGAAACGCTATTTCTTGAAGTGTTAGATACATCCTAAATCTACCCAATTACAAGTAAAGTGTGTTTTGTCTAAGGATAAGCCAATTACATAAAATAGCGACATATGTTAACAATCACTTGAACTACATATGTCCTAACAAATGACACAATATATTAATTAATTGTCATGTTTTAATGGAATTTTTTTTTGAGAGAAATGTTTTAATGGAGATAAATGCATTGATTTTCATGTATTTTACATGGTAAACTAATTTATATATATAATTTATTTGTATGATTACTTTTATAAACTTTAAATAATAATATTTATTAAATTAATATAACACATTCAATAAGAAATTTCATGCTTAAATAAATAAATAAAACTAATTACGGTTGAAGTCACTAAAGAAATATATTTATATTTATAATTATTTTAATCTTAACAATTTATATTTCCTAAATTCTTTTAATGATATATAATAATTATGTATACTATAGTATTCTAAATTTGTAATGTAATTATATGGAGATTATAGGGTAAACCTATTTATTTTCATGTTTCAAATATTTATAGGCCATCCAAAAATTATTTATGTAAAATGAATTCTTACGATTATTTTTAAAAAAAGTATATAAGAAACAATTGATTTGGAAATGGCATTATTGCTCAATGATTTGCTTTGATAGCAATTGAAATAAATTACAACAAAGATATAATATCTAATTTAATTACACTCAAACTTTTTTTTTTTTTTGGGAGAAAAATTACCCTCAACCAAGAACATAAAAGATAGCTATACATTTAAATTAGTGAAAATAATTAGCTATTTTTTAATTAAGTAATTGGTTCGTACTCTTAGTTACCTTTTTCTTTTTAATAACATGTAATATAATTGAAATTGATTTCACATATATTATGAGCACATGATAAAATGCTATATATGAGATATCATATATTTTCTTATAAAATGTTTCAAAATGCGCTACCCATTAGACTAGTTTTGGCTAGTTGCTCAAAAGTGAAAGTCCCAGTGTGACAAGCAATTATTTGATGCTCTTTGAAAATGAATGGGCCTTGTGACATTCAAGTTAGTTGAAATTTGAGACTAAGAGTCTTTAAATTTTAAGTGCACAATTTCATGACAAATGCCCTTTCAATTATAATATAATTAAAAGAAAACTATATTTATATGTAAATTCATGCATCTAAACTTAGGAATATTAAAAAGACTTAATTGAAATTTATTATACTTCTATATAAAATTATGAATGTATATAATATGTTGCTTGTGGTTGTTTTTAATTGCACTCATGCACATGCAAAGGTTATAATTACATTAATAATATTTGTCACTTTAATATTTACTTTAATTTTAGTGAATATGGATTTTTTCCCCTTGCATATGACCATGCTAATTACTAAAGTGTGATTGAGAATTCTATCAAATTATGCACAGGAAAAAAAAAAAAAAAAAACTGAGAATCATAATATAATAACAGGTTGCCGTTTTTCATTTTGCACACTCAGATTTCAAAAGTTTGTCAAAGCTAAGCAAGTTGACGCACATAGACCTAGGTCGCAACCAATTCGACATCAAGATTCTAAGATCTTTGGGTGCACTATCGACGCTTAAATCCTTGAAATTGGATTCTAATTTCATGAAGGGCCCACTATATGACATAGGTATGTCCAATGAAAAATTCTTTTGATTCTAGCTTACACCCTGAACAAAGATTTAATAAAGAACTAAAATCTTAAGTATGATGTAGCTGTTAAGTGCAAATGAAATTGAGATAGAAAACCAAGAAATGAGAGGAAAATACACACACACACACACATATATGTATATATATATATATATATATATATATATATATATATGAAAAAGAGTGGTTGACACTTGACAGGACCACTGGGCACTGACAGAACCATTTTATGTTTTTTTACTCACTCTTTTTAGTATGTTGCTATACATAATTATTGGTTTAAGAAGCTTGGAGGTCCTCAACTTGGGCGGCAATATTTTCAATGGTTCCTTGCCAAAATGTAATGGATTCTTATATTTAATTTTTTTTTTTTTCCTGAATACTATGGTTGAATTAACTTTGGGTGCATGTCTAACAAAATATTTAAATTTCAATTAGTTTATTTTAATTTAAATATATATATATAGGCAAAGCTTAGAAAAAATCCAATTAGGTTCTACAATTGAATCCAATTTTACGTCATGTGTCCTTAAATATTTATTTTTAGAGAGAGTTTTATTTCTTAATTTTAGAGTCAAATGTGGGACCACATTATAATATCTATCCAAGTAAGTTAGTGCATACAAAACCAAAGAGTTTGGAATTAATGAACATAAAAAATTTTAAAAAATAGACAATTTACATTTTTTGCCTAATAATATTCTTACAAGACTTTTTAAAGAGTTAAAAAAATATATAAGAAAGACTATCAATAATATTTAAATTATATATGTAAGAATTATACTATATATCTTATTGTTTATTTCTTAAATTTATCCATAAATATGCATGAGGTTACAAACTAATATATATATATATATATATATGCAAAAGCTGAGAGAAAATCAAATTAAATTCTAAATTAGCGTCTAATTTTATGCCACATGTCTCATCTAATTTTAAAATTCGTGTGTCAAACAAATTATTAGGTGCAAAAATCGATGATTCTAAATTCAATTAGATTCTAAATAGAATTTTAATTGAAGTTCAATTTTGCACCATATGTCCCATCTAATTTTTTAAATTTTGTGACAAGTGAATTATTGGATACAAAAACTCAAGAGTTTAGATCCAATTAGATTTTAAATTTTATATATATATATATATATATATATGTAAATGTGATTGTATTTAAATGTATTTGTGCATATGCACAGGGTTACACACTGTTGAGGATGTTTTCGCCACAAGGGCTAAAAATGTGAGAACAGCCCAAATCTCCCCTTGGATTCTTTAGAAGTAATTTATTTGTGGAGTGCATCAAGCCCAAAATTCCAATATTCAGTAAAGAAAGGCTAATGGTACTTTAATAATAGAGAAATCAAAATGCCAATAATAAAAATGCTAAAAAATGCATAAAAACAAAACTAGTTTGAAAATTTGACCCACAGTCAGTGAGAAAAGAAAATTGAGAGAGTTCATGAGGAAGAGAGAGAAGGTTTCCCTATATCCATATTTCCACCCCATGGCTTCAGAATTGTGAGAATTTTAGCTAGCTAAATGTGCTTTTGCTATAAAGTTTAACAGCAAAAGTGTAGAAAAATGCATAAGAACAATAGGTATGAAACTTCGATCTACAGTTAAGGAGAAGAGAAAATTGAGAAAGACTATGAGTAAGAATGGGAAGGTTCCCCTATACCCATATTTATACCCCTTGGATTCAAAATTGTTTGAAGGTTACTTGGTTGTATAGGCTTTTGCTCTAAAGTCTTAGCTTAGTGGGGAAAACGTAGTTGGTTCTATTTTGAATATGATTGTGGACTTTTGTATTGAATCTTAGGTGTTCTTCGTGACTTTTTTTTTGTTAATAGAAGAGGCTTTGGACCCCAAGGTGTTAAGTAAGTAGTAATTTTCAAGTTTGCTTTTGTATGGATAAAAGGAAGTCTTGCTTTTATCATCATTAAGGGAAATGCTTGACTAAACCCCCATTGGCTCCTCCTTTTTAGTTGTTTTAAACTGTTGGGAGGCTAACCTGAATGAGGTTTAACAACTGGAGTTGGCCAATGAGAGCCAACTATGTTTAAATGCAAAAATGGTTTAGGATATAAACATTAGGCTACAGTTAGTTAGAGAATAAAAGCTCTTTTGGAGTAGAAATATTGAGTACAAGACCTTCCCCATGAACCTGAGGTGCTACCAGTGTCCCTTGGCCACTTGGTAGCACATATGGGTTGGGCTCATGCAAAAGGTCCAAAAGAAATCGACCCATATCCTCCAAACCACATTTCCTCAATTTCGCACAATATGTTACATGGGCTTAGGTCATGCTTAAAATAATAAAATATAATACAATACATGAATTGGGCTTGTAAAAAACAAAAAGTGTCGCGAAAATGGGTATCAACACACACTAGTCTATATCCATATATATATATATATATATATATATATAACTAATAGGTAAAGTTAAGAGAAAATCTAATTAGATTTCAAATTGAAATTCAATTAGAGTCTAATTTTGTGCCACATGTCCCACATGTCCCACCTAATATAAGTTTTTAAATTTTTGTGCCAATTGAGTTAATTTAGTATAAAAATTGGATTAAAATTAGAATTTAATTTTGCACCACGTATCCTATCTAATTTAAGTTTTTTAATTTTTGTGTCAAATAAGTTAATTTAGTATAGAAAACAAGGAGTTCAATACAAATAAACCATAAAAAACATAATTTTACAATGATTTTATATTTATGAGCTTTTTTTTTTTGTATAACTAAAAACAATTCAAGTTTATCAATCATTTATGCAATATACCATGACTATGTGTGGTCCATTACTAACTATGTAATATATATATATATATATATATATATGTTTGCTTTTTTAATCCAAAGTTTAGAGAAAATTCAGTTAAGATCAAAATTGGATTTTGCTTTTGTTAGCTTTCCATACAAATTAAATTATTTATATTTTTCTTTTTCTTTTTTTTTTTTCTAAACTAATGGGCATATTTCTTTATACTGTTTTTATTTAGATATTCTGTATACAAAGATATTGAATGTAACAAACTATGATTGAGTTGAACAATCTGATACACCTATCTCCATTCAATTTAGGCGATACTATTTGACCAATTTATTATTTTATTTTGTGTTATATTTAGAAGAATTTCATGTACAATAATTTTGTATTGATATTGTATATGTAGTATATCCAATAGTGATTTTCAAAATTATATATGTAATAGCAATGTAATGAGAAACATAGTGTAACCAGTATCATAAAAATTGCAAAGAAAAACTATTTTAGTACCTCTAAATGTCCTGATCGAACTATGTCTTATATGTTTAATAACTTAAACTAACATCAATAGCATCATTACAATTCATAATTTCCGTGCATAAGCACTAGTTACATACTAGTATATATTAAAAGCCAAAGCTAAAAGAAAATCAAAATTGAATCCAAATTAAATTTCAATTGAAGTCCAATTGTGTGTCATGTGTCCCGTCTAATTTTTTATTTTTGTGTCAAGTGAATTATTAATTGTAAAAGCCGAAGTTTCCAAATCTAATTAAATTCTAAATGAAATTTCAATTAGAATCCAATTATGCTCCACATGTCCATCTAATTTTTTAATTTTTGTAACAAATGATTTATTGGATGTAAAAACCGAAGAGTCTCCTTTATGGTATCAGAGCCTGAAATAGACTGCCAATCCTCTCACTCTGTAATAGATACACAGTAAAGAGAGGCTTTCTTGTAGCAGGTGCAGGTATCATTCATGTGCTAGGCTAGTATGCTCTGGTAGGTATGCGATGTCACTGAAGTTGGGACCACAGGAACTGCATGTGTCCTGCCTAATGCCTTGCTGTTGAAGGTAGGGCCCAGCATTGTGGGATTTAGGGTGTTTTCCAAGCATAAGCAACTTGAAAATGGGAGCCCTTTGTAAGAGTCCCCTTTATGGTATCAGAGCCAAAAATAGATTGCCCATCCTCTCACTTTGTAATAGATACACGGTAAAGAGAGGCTCTCTTGCGGCAAGTGCGGGTACCGTTCATGTGCTAGGCCCATATGCTTTGGTAGGTATGCGGTGTCGCTAAAGTCGAGACCACAGGAATTGTGTGTGTCCTACCAAAATATATTGAAAGAAAATTTGAAACTAGTTCTAGTTACAAGATTTGTAGGGAAATAGTATAGTAGTGGAAATTCTAGAGAGAAAATTTTAAAGGAGAGAAGTAAGCCTAAAGAAAGTTCTAGCTCTAGAGAATTCTAAGTTTAACATAAGGGACATCCCTCCTTAAATAGGTATAAAAAGCATAATGAACAGTAAAAGTGAACAGTAGCCAAGAATAGTAAAAAGTGAACAGTAACTTTTCACTTTTTTGACTCAAATCAGCACGAGCAAAAGCAAAGTGGAAATTCGCTTCAGTCTTCATCCTTTGGCATTTTATGCCGAAAGTAACTAAGTGACATCATGAGGAATCCATTTTATCAAAAGCAACATCATTTGTGGAGAGCAAGCAGTACAATAATTGAAACTTTCACCAGGGGTAAACATTATAACATTTTGGCCATTGTACATGCCAAACAATCAGTAGAGCATCAGTCGGTAGAGCATCAATATTAGCAATGGCCATTGTGCAGGCTAGACAAACAGTGAGAGAGCATTGGTATCTCCTTCATACCATTGACCTTGGTGGGTAAAGCCATTAATGAGAACAAGATGTTTTGAAGGTTAGACATCCAACCAGTTATCTTTATCCCATTTTGGCAAAGTGCTCCAGCAGCTAATAGAAACAAAAGGATTATTGATCTTTGTAACAACATTTTGAATAATTTGTGGGAATTGGCTAACTTGGTCATGACTCGTCAGTTTTATGAGTCTGATGAAGGCAAATTCAAACATTTAGGAAAGCCAATAGGGATCTCTGTCATCATCATCTGAACCATCTTCATAATTGACCAAGAGGCCGGGAAATGGATGGTTCATTTCATACACTCTAAGACAACTCCCGAAGTGTTCTTCCCATATTGACAACATATAGATGTCATTAATATCATCTGAATTATTAGGATCAGGAATAGTAGTTTTAACAAGTGTTTTGAAATATTTGAACCAAAGATCAAGAGATCTTGTCTAGCATAATTAGTACCCATTAGTCTTTTTATCCTTTGAATGGATATCCTCTTTGCCAAAGAGTTGACTAGTGAAGGTTTTATTTGTAATATTTGGATTATTAAGATGGCTCCTATGAGAATCGTCTTCTGGAACAAGGTTAGCAAGGTGTTTGTATAAGCCTCATTTTAAGCAGTAAGGTTAATAAGATGGATTTCAAGTGCTTGAAGGGTTTTTTTTTAAAAAGGGTACAATCGTTCATAGCAAAAGCAACTCGATGGCCATTTATTGTCAAGTGATTTTAACTTGACTATGTTAGAGGTTTTGATAATAAACGATAATTCATTCTCTGGAGCTATGTCAAATGAAGTTTTCCACCTGACTTCTTTTTGTTGCTTCTTGGATGTTAGCAATAACAACATGTCAGGTAAGATTCCTACTTGGATATGCAATCAAACATATATTTCTTCTCTCTTTTTGGGAAATAATTATTTTGAAGGTGAAATTTCATGTGAAACAGCTTCAATTAGTCTTTTGGACCTTTCTCATAACTTTCTTTCAAGTTCTTTACCTTCGTGGTCAAGCAATGATTTACAATATGGATTTTGCTAATGTGTGCCCTAAGGGCACACAATAAGCAATCATTTTTGGAAATATATTCTCGGGATTTGAAAAAGTATTGACAGCTTTTCAATTTTCAAAAAAATGTTTCCAAAAATAGATTGCTTAATGTGTGCCCTTAGGGCACACATTAACCGGACCCTTACAATATTTAAATTTGAAAGAGAATAAATTTTCAGGATCAATACCAGAAGCTTTTCTTAAAATTTCAGAGATTGTGACATTAAATATCAGTGACAATAAGTTGTTAGGAATCATTCCAAGTGTAATCGGTAAACTCTCCTACTTAAGAATTTTGTTGCTGAGAGGAAACTGTTTGAATGGCACCATTCCAACTCAGTTATGTCAACTGACCAATATAAGCTTAATGGATCTCTCTAGAAACTTCTTTTCTGGGACATTACCTCACTATTTTCAACACATTGTCTCTAACGAGATTCTGTCTTTTAGTGCTCTCTCCTTAGAAAAGGAATCTCAAAGTCATAGCAAAGACATTGAAGTTAAATTTGTTACTAAATATAAGCTTAGCTCTTACAAGGGTAACATTCTTCGTTACATGTCTGGTTTGGATTTTTCTTGTAACAACCTAACAGGTGCGATCCCACTTGAACTTGGACAATTACAAGGAGTTTGTGAGCTAAACTTGTCTCACAATCAGTTCACAGGTTCCATTCCAAAAACATTCTCCAACTTGATTGAACTAGAGAGCTTGGATCTTTCTCACAATAGATTGAGTGGAGAAATCCCTCCACAATTTACTGGTCTTACCTTTTTAGAAGTGTTCAGTATTGCATATAACAACTTGTCAAGTAGGACCCCAGAAATGACAGCACAATTTTCAACATTTAGTGCTAGCAGCTATGAAGGAAATCCACTTCTCTGTGGACTGCCATTGGAGAAAAATTGCACCAATAGAGACAATTCACCTCCAACGTCAGCACAATCCTTAGATGCAAGTGATGATAAATGGTACAAAATAGATCAAGCGGTCTTCTTCACTAGCTTTTCAATGACTTACATCATGTTCTTCCTAGGAATTATTATTGTTCTTTATATCAACCCTCATTGGCAACTGTGGTGCTTCAATTTGGTTGAGGATTTCGTGTATTTTTGTTATATTTCAACTAGCATTACTTTGCGTAAGTTGTCTATCCATTTGTATAATTAACTATTGTTGCTTTCTCAATATTTGGGAACTCTTATTGTAGCGAACTTTATATCTAATATTTAGAATAATGGACTGTGATTTAAAATACACAATAATTTGTTTTTTAGTATGGCCTTTAATTAATATGATTCTGTTTACTTTCTAAAAATATATATACATATTGTTCTAATTAAAGTGGGAGTCTATTCACCCTCCATTTGGCTTTTGCGAATATGGTCGGATGGATGACAATTAAATGAAGTGTTTGCAATCTAAGTGAGTTCCAATTTGGGAAACTATACATGAGTTGAAGATAGGTTGTTATCTATTCTACTTTAAACGAGTATTTTAACAAACTTTATCATCAATTGCAATTTGCATAACACTTTAATCATTACTCTATGGCTCTATTTAATTTGTCATAGATAAAATTTGATTATTTTTTGGATGAAACTGACAGGTGAAATGCCATGACTTTCTTTAACAATCCTGGTTGAAGAGCCAAATTACCACTAATTTTAGCGTTGTTTACTTTTCCCCTATTTCACTTTTTGGATATTAATCTTAGATTAATTGACTTGTACAGGCAGTTGTAGGTTTATATATTTCATCTTATATGGATGTCTTTGTACTATTGATCCATTTGATACTTAAATATACTAAAACTTAAGGGTATGTAAAGTGAGAAAATAGAAAATGGGAAAGGGATAAAAAAAAGTAGGAGGGTATAAGAAATTTTTGTTCTCCCTCATGGTGTTTGGTTGGGAGATAGAATGTTAGGAAATCATTTGTTGTAATTCCATTGTAATTCAATTACTGCCTTATTGTCGTAGTTAACCATGGTTAGTGAGGCAGGGTTAGTGAGGTCTATGGTGTGGTTAAGGGTAGTAACTGTCCAATGGCAGTTAAAGGCAGTTTATTGGTAATTAGTTGGTTAGTTTGAACTGTGCAAAGTTAGTTAGAAGCAACATATCTTGTATAAAGGATACGGGTAGGACTAAAACAAAAGGCTAAGCAATTGGTTAATGAAATACTCTCATTCTTTCTCTATCTCAGTCTCATATTCTTCTATCTTCTCTCTTCCTCTATCCCTCTGTTCCCTATATCTTGTTGTGGAGGTAAAGTTGTCCTCTAAATCGGCTATTATCAATCAAACCATTAATAATCCTTGCATAGAAAAGCGGACGATAGAAAACTCTTTTCTAGGTTAAAAAGATAAATAACATGATGAAAAATATAATTTTTATAATTTACTCTCGTGCCCCTTATTAGATAAAAATAATAATAATAACTCATTATGAAGAAATTGATGAGGAAAAAAATGTATTAAAAAAAAAAAACCAAAACATAGTATGGTCAAAGAATCGAAAAAGTGATTGGTTATCGGTTTTATGGTCTGACTAGAGTTGAACCAATGACATCATAAATAATTTGATTAATAATTTTTAAGTTATAAAAATATAAAATATTGCCAATTAGTTATGTGCATATCTAAATTTGACAAAGTTAATAAGGTTTTATAATTTTTAATAATGTTAATAAATTTACGCACATTTTATATAATAAATATTAAAAGTAATATGCTTTATAGTATATATGTTTACAAATATTGTTAAAAGCCTCCATAATTTATAAGAGCATCCACTTCAGTTATTCTAAAATCACTAACTATAATTTGTAAAATCATTAACTACAATTTGTAAAACCCAATATCTCTTTGTCAGATTTCTAGTTATAATTTAGTTAAAAAATTGATGGCTTGCTCATGGGCCTTCCCTTTCACACCATAGGCTTACATCGTTTCTGTTGGAGTATTTCTATAAATTTATTAAATGGCTTTTTAATAAATAAAAATTTCTTGTAAATATGGTTGGTTGCCTATTGGATTCAGATTTTCCAGGGTTCCTAGGCTATTCTACCATATATAGTTTCTAGTGGTTGATACCATGAGCAAGAAGTTGGAGCTGCCTTTCAGTCCACTGGAGATTGAAGCCAAATCAATGGAGATTGCATCTATTTTTGCTATAGATATCAGCTTGCAAGATGTAATTTTTGAAGGTAATAGCACAGTAGTTCACCATAACAAAGTAGATTTTTTTCGAGGGTCAAAACCCTTGAAAAAGTGTATTAAAAGCCCTCAAAAGATATTATTTTGAGGTTTTAACCGACCCTTGATAACCTTTGAAACAAATTCCCTCGAAATAGAAATTTCAACGACCTTCGTGACCCTTGAAACTGAAATTTTAACAGCCAAAAAAAATGCATAATACATTATAAGTTTCATTTCATAAATCTTATAAAAATAGAAAATACTTTTAAATAATGCATACACTATTTAACATACAAATTTTACATTATATTCTTATAAAATAATTTAATTTAATTATTTCTTTTTTGATACACTTGTTAGATCGGATCAATTCAATTTTAGGTTTCAAATCACTCCAAACTCAATGGCTGAAACCAACTTTTTAGAGGGGTTTTCTCTATCGTTTTTGTGAATTATAGGAATTATCCTTGGATTCAAGTATTATTTTTTTGACACGAATATATATATATATATATATATATATATATATATATATATATATCTGTTTTATGTTTCTTTTGGTTGTGGGTATAATTTTGACATGCTTAAAAACAATGTGTTGGTGATGCATGATGCTCAATGCAACCTCACACCACTTAAAATGGTGCATTAACAAATGTTCTAAGAACATATATATAACTACAGCCAGAGCTTACATATAATACCACATATTTCACTTCAAAAGTTACCAAACATGCAAGTTTAAGATCATTTTATTAAATTGTTGTTTAGTTTTAAAATAAATTTTATTTAAAAATACATAATTCTAATCTAATTAGTCCCATAATATGATGAAAATATGGTTGAATTCAAAATTCTTAGTACTATAATATGATGAAAATTGTGGTTTAATTATTTTATTTTCTTTAATTGTTTCTTCTTTTGTTTTTTTTTTTTTTTTTTTATGTTTTTTTTTTTTTTTATGTGCATGTGATAGATTTGAGTTTATGAGTTTATCCATAAAAGTCGCTAGCTCATTATAATTTATGATTTTTTGACGCTATCCATAAAAGTTTCTTCATGACATGCTACTATAGCTCGGTGAATTTGATATTAATCCAAAGTGGATATAATCCACTCTACAAGTTATAACCTATGTTTCTTATTATAGCAAAAAAGTGAAATTTTCCACATGAACGAAGAAGAAATGCCTAAATATGTTTCTCTCTTGTTCAGTTTTCATCCTCGAACACAAGTAATCTTTACTCAATCATTGTTTCTGTTAGAGATATATTAGCCCATTAGTAAAAGCCCAAACCTAATTCTACTTTGTGTGCAAGCCAAGTCTTCTACTTGTACTAGAAGTCTATTAGTCTAGGGTTTAGTCTACTATATATGCACATGTTATGGCTCATTGTAATACAGGATTTGTACTACACTCTAATATATTATTGATGTAGCCCTTTAGGGTTTCCTCCGTGGATGTAGGTCGTTAGGTTGAACTACGTAATTCTCATATGTTATTGTGTTCTATACTTTATACTTTCGCTTTCGCTTCTGCATCCATAATAACATATTCAACATTGTGTATCAATGCTAATATTTAACATGGTATCAAAGCCACCTTCTTGTAGCCGTAGTTTTCTATCCTTACAATGTATTAAGAGCAATTTTTGTCTTTTTCGGTGTTTCTTCGCTGCGTTTATCTTCTTTGGCTTCCCACTGTTGCAGTCAAATCTCTCCAGTCATGCCATTGATAGAAGTCGCATCAATATTATAAGACCATTGCTTTCCTCAAACCATCGTCACAAAGCCAAACTTCATTCAAGGGATCTTCTCAATCTTATCAAATCTCAAGGTTTCATCAAGCTTCCACCTTGAGTTTGAGGGGGGGTGTTAGAGATATATTAACCTATTAGTAAAAGCTCAAGCATAATTCTACTTTGTGTGAAAGCCAAATCTTCTACTTGTACTAAAAGTCTGTTAGTCTAGAGTTTAGTTTATTATATATACACATGTTATAGTTTATTGTAATACAGGATTTGTACTACACTCTAATATATTATTGATGTAGCTCTTTAGGGTTTCCTCCGTGAATGTAGGTCGTTAGGCTAAATCATGTAATTCTCATGTGTTATTGTGTTCTATACTTTATACTTTCGCTTCCGCATTCATAGTAGCATATTCAACATGATGTATTAATGCTAATATTTGTAGCCCAAAAATGTTGAAAACAGAAGGCGGGAGAGGGGAGGAAGGGGCCAGCTCAGAGAGCCCCGGGATGAGGAGAACATGGACCATGGTATGGCGGCTGAACTGCCCAAGCAAAATCAAACACCTCCTTTGGCGAGCATGTAAAAATATTCTACCCACGAAATTACACCTAGAAGCGCATGGGGTTGGAGAGGATGGAAGATGTGATATGTGTGGGCTAGATAAATCGTCGGGGCACGCCTTGTGGAGCTGCAGAACGGTTGTGGATGTGTGGTGTGGCACCAACCTATAACTTCCTTTCTTTCAAGATCCCCCAAGGGACTTCATTGACATTGTGTGGGAGATCACAGAAAGGTGTGCAGGGGTCAATCGGGAGCTGTTTGCAACTACTGTGTGGGGACTATGGAATAACAGAAATCAAGTGAGACATGGGGGACAATGTAAGAGCCACGAGGTGATTGTGAAGGAAGCCACAGAGTACTTAAAGGAATTCCAAGCAGAAAACCAGACCCCTATACGCATGGCTGCACCTGATGTAATAGCGTGGAGGCCGCCAAAGCCAGGTTGGTACAAAGTCAGGGCCGGCCCAAGGCCTAGGCAAGTTATGCCTAGGCCTAAGGCCCCACAAAAATACAAAATTTTGCTTAAAAAAAAAAGGCCCCACTTTTTATATTTAAAGGCCCAAATTTTTATAAAATTATATATATTTTCTAAAGATTGTTCATTTTTTTTATTAGTGATGTTAAAGATACTAAAAATTTTAATATTGGCTCACAAATTGCTATGTTATTAATCACAAAAAAGTGATATAAACATTCATTAGTTAAATTGATGAAGTTTATCAATGAGAGACAATGTCACATTATATTTTAAACATTTTATAGTGCTTTTAATTAGCGCATCTTTTTCATTTTTATTAAGACTCTCAAAATACGAAACTAATAGAACCTTAACTCAATTGAAACCCTAAAATATTCCAAAAAATATTGCAAATGTGTTAAATCATCAATTATAGATTAATCTCTCAGGATAGTTTGAGACTTTAATTTTTGTAAACTAATATCCTACAAAGCCACACACCAAATAATATCTATCTCTCTCTCTTGAAATCAAAATATAAAATTAAAAATTAGATTACAACTTTATTTAACTATGCATCTTCTTATATCCAAAACAAAGTATATTTTTCAATCACAATATATTTTTATTTTTATTTTTTTAATATTTATAATTCAACTATGATATTCAATTCTCTATATGAAATTAACATTAGTTTAGTTAGTATTATTTATGTATTTAATGTATCAAATTAATCTTAATTTGATTAGTATTAAATAATTTTATTTAATTAAAAGCCCCTCATAAATTTTTTGCCTAAGGCCCCAAATTATGTTGGACCGCCCCTGTACAAAGTTAACACTGATGGTGCAACTTTTGACGACATCAAATGCTGTGGTGTTGGGGTGGTTATCAGAAACGAAAGGGGCGAAATAATGGGGGCTCTGAGTAAGAAGTTTGCGCTGCCATTGGGTGGGCTGGAAGCTGAGGCAAAGGCTGTTGAGGTAGGAGTGACATTCGCTTGGGACCTCGTCCTAAAAGACATCATTATTGAAAGTGATGCTCAGATCGTGACAAACTCCTTGAGAAAACAGAGTGTGATGCCGAGTTCCATAAGGAAAGTAGTCGAAGGAATTTTGGAGGACTTACGGAAGTTCAATGCATGGGATGTTATTCATACCCGTAGGAGTGGCAACAATGCAGCTCATATTTTGGCTAGGCAAGCCAAATTTTTGAATGGATGTAACATCTGGGTAGAGGATACTCCATCCAGTCTTGTATTTCAAGTTCAAACAGATTTAGCTCAATGTAATTTTATCTCTAGTTAATGAAAGCATCTGACAGATCTGGTTATCAAAAAAAAAAATGTACAATAAAAGAATTGGTTTGACTATCCACGAATAGGACAAAAGACATGCAAAGCAGCTTGTCATGAATAGACATGAGAGAGTGAAGTTGGTAAGTAAATATGATGAAAGAGACGAAAAGCAGCCTGTCATGACTCATGAATAGATATGAAACAGTAAAGTTGGTAAGTAAATATAATAAATGGCATTTTTAGACTAAAAGAAGACTAATTATTTTATTTATGTTTGCATGGAACTCTTTTGTTTCTTTGGCCTGTTCTTTGGTTTTATTAAAAGCATATGTCAAAATAGCTAAAATTCCATTTTAATTATATATATATATATATATATATATATATAAAACTCTTAGCATAGCAGTTTACTGTAGTTGAAACATATAAATAAATAAATCATTATTGTGGCAATGTGCGTACCCTCTCCTCTTTTTTCTCTTTATAGTTTTTTTATGGTGTTTGTTGTGTAAGATACATATTTTATTGTGTTGTCTATATTATTTTATTGTATTGTTTCTATTATTTTAATATATTGTATACTAAAATAGAACATTTGATATTGAATGTATCGTAAAGTAAATTGTTAAAATAAATAGCTTGACTTTTTTAGTTGCTAAACGCTATATTTTTTAGATGTTTTGATGTGAATGGTCTAAAGTGTTAGGGCAAAAATAAATTGATCCATTGCAAATTAATTAATTACCCAAGTTAATTAATTATTCAAATTACATGCAATAGCATAGTAGCACAATTAAATCACCAAATAAACAAATGCAACGAAAAATAAATTTGACATAGGTGATTTGTTTACGAATGGAGAAAACCATCGAGCCAAAATCTCACCGAGTAAATTTAAGGTCTCCATTCTAGAGAATCCACTATTATTAATCACAAGCGATTACAAGTATAAGGAATCTTACCAAACCTTATGGCCTATCCCGAAATACCAACCTACGATTGAACCCTTACTTCAATACCCAATTGGACTTGTATTTTAGCGGCAATCTCTCCATTTAATGCACGAATTCCAGTATATGACTAACCAATGATGCACGGATTCTAGTATGTAACTAGCTCACCAAGTTGAAAAAGATTGTAGGTTACAAAGTTCTTCAGTTCATCAACAATGAAGATCAGAGAGCTCCTTGTTCACAAAACTCTTGGCGCAAAGACGCAGTAACTTCTATAGAGAAAATAATGAACTAGATCATAATATGCTTGTATTCTCTTGGCTTACACTTTGCATACTAGGTGCATATGTTGTGCATCATGCTACGGCCTTTAAAATAAGTCTTATATATGTCTAGGGTTGTGAGAAAAAAAACCCTACATAAATACATAAGCATATACGAGTAATCAGATTTGAAAAGTCCAATTTCGTAATTCTCGACAGATACAACTGGTGTCAAGCTTCTGTCGTGCTTCAACATTAAATGTCGATAGAAAGGATTCTGTCGAGACTTCTGTCGAGTTTTAATGAATAACACTTCTATCACTTGTTTCTTGGTCAGACTTGCATAACTTCAGTACTTAACTTGAACACTTGTTTCTTGAAGTACTAAGCTCATCCTAAATCTACCCAATTACAAGTAAAGTGTGTTTTGTCAAAGGATTAGTCAATTATATAAATATGTCCCTAACATAAAGATACAAGACAACACAAGCAAAACAAAAGAAAATATCAACCTACAGTTTTATATTTGCAATGTAAATTTACATGATAGACATATAAAAAGTATACAATATTTATATTATACACTTTTTGTAAATGTTTTCAATATTTTCTATTTTTTATGTCTACAATATAAATTTACATTGCAAATAACATATAAAAGTACAATTTTAAATTTTTATCCATCAAGTACTACCAAGAACAAAAAGTACTTTAGTGGTACAATTTTTTTTTTTTTTAAGGAACTAGTGCAAACTATTTGGCAAAGAATAAAATGGCTGAAGCAATGACAGCTTGTAGAGTAGTGGTATTTGTGCAGGAACTGAGTTTATCCAAGGTTGTGGTTGAAGGTGATTGTCTCCGGGTTGTTACGACTTTGAATGCTTCTGATTATTGTAAAGCAATGTATGGGAATGTGGTTGAGGAGACACGCGGACAAGCTCACAGGCTTCAGCAGTGTCAATTTCAACATGTGCGAGGAAGAGGGAATAAGTTAGTTCATGCCCTCACTAGAAAAGCAGTTTCATTTGCAAATTGTGATGTTTAGATAGAAAAACTACCTTTTAATTTGGAAGATGTATTCCAAACTGATTTTATTTAAAAAAAATGTCTTACCTTTTTCTCAAAAAAAAAAAAAAAATAAAAGAAGAGAAAAATGTTTTCCTTTTGCTGTCACGCACAAATGTTGGTCTCATGGAGTCTTCAACCCCGTTTTTCTACCTTTAAAAAAAACTAATAATGTCTTAGGGCCTGTTTGGTTTGATGAGTTTTGAGTTATATAACTCAATTTTCATCATCTAAAACTCAAAAATTGTAGGACCCACTTAAAAGTATGTTGTTTAGTTTAGTTTTTTAGATGAGTTTCCATAACTCAAAATTCAAAAAAATGAGTTAGGGTGATGAGGATTGAGAACAAGTTTGAGGAGTTTCCATACACTTTTTCACCCACTATTCAATTTTTAAACAACATTACACGTATTTATATACACATTTTACACCCACGTATATTTTCAAAAAATAAAAACACTACTAAAAGAAAGATACCAAACGGCCCCCAAAAATTGAGATACTATGGCGTTATTGTAAATATATAATGTTATGTGGGATCCATGGTCGGACCACACATGTGCTCCCCCACGCTTTTTCTCTTTTTCTTGTTCACTTTTTATCTCCCAACGTACAAAAGTGATATCTGATGCTTTCTTTTTCTTTTGTCTTTTACTTCGTTTTTTTTCTTTCCTTTTTTCTCTTTTGTTTCCTTTCTTCTTCATGTTGGATTTTTGCTCTTAGTTTCTTCTCTCTTGTGGGATCTTTCTTTCTTCTTCACTCTGGTTTCTTCTCTTAGCTGCTTCTTTTTTCTTTTTTTTTTCTTTTTTCTTTTTTTCTCCCACGCTTGATGGCAGAGATGGCTAAGTTTGTGGGTTACATGGGGTAATTTGTTGTGGTGTTTTTTTTTTCTTTCTTAGCTTCTTCTTCTTCTTCTTCTTCTTCTTCTTCTTTATTTCTTTCTCATTTTGTTTTTATATATAAGAATTTGTTATGGTGTTGACGATTTTGGTGGTGTGAATGGATCTTGGATGGGTTTGATTTTTTGTGATTTGTACGATGGTGGGTTTGTGGGTTGTCAGTGGTGGTGGAGGCGGGGTTAGCTGGGAATCACACCATCTAATTCTCGAGGAGTGAGAGGCCGAAAATGAAAGAAGAAAGGGTTTCAATGTTACCATTCTAATCTACACAGTGTTACTGTTCTGATCTACATAGAATGTGGGCTCCACCATTTTGACAAAATTTTGAGTTAGGCACTGAGACATGCACCCAAGATTTGGAACCAATCAAAAATTGGATAGAGTAAAAGAAAAACTAAAGACAGAGATATGAGATATGAAAACTGAGTTTTGTGTGGAAATGTGATATGGATCTTGTATTGGTTAGGAGCAAACTAAACAGATTTTAGGGTGTTTAGATTTTTTCATAACTCATAACTGGGTTTGTGGGTTGTCTCAAAAATGGTGGTGCATGGCGGAAACTTTGTTTGGGTGGGAATCACTCAATTTCCTCTGTTTCCATCACTAATTCTTGAGGAGTTATGAGTTATGCCGAAAATGAAAGGAAAAGCTGTTTCAATTTTAACCATAACTCTGTTTTTAATTAAACACACATGTTACTGTTTGACCGGTTGACTTTTTTTTTTTTTTTTTGGAATTTGGGTTCCACCATTTTTTTTTTTTTTTTAAGGGTTAGTTAACTAGACATTTTTTTTTTTTTTTTTTCTGGGTTTGGGATTTGGAACCAATCAAAAAAAAAAAAAAAAAGGGAAAAGCTGGACAGTGTTAAGAGAAAAACTAGTGTGAAAAATATGGTGATGCAAACTGAGTGATGGTGCCAAATGGGTATAATATTTTTAAGTGATGAGTGATAAGTAATGAGTGAAGAGTGATGAGTGATAAGTGATGAGTGATGAAAATTGAGTGAAAAAAAGTTTTTAACCAAACAAGGCCTTATTTTCTCATTGTGTTAAACCCGTATGCAATGCCTCTATCCCTCCATTATATTTTTTTTCCTTCAATCTTTTGATCTTTTCATAGTTTCAACCTGTGAAATTTTGCTACAAACTTAATTTTTTAATAATTAGAACAATAGAAAAAGAAAATTGAATTCTTAATGAATTTTTAAAAGTAATCATGACAGTGAAGAGCTATACAACTTTCCCATTATTGTTATGTTTTAAAATTTTATACATTGATTTATCTTTTAAATTATTTTGAATAATGAAATCAATGAATTGAGTATTTTTGTTTCTTTATTGTCTAATTGTTTAGTTATTTTTATTAATATCAACTTTTTTTTTATTAATTATGCTTCAAATCTTGACTCTTAATTTTGCCCCCCCAAAACCAAAACCTTGGATCTGCCATTGTCTGTCGCTAGCTCATTTTGACATTATCCATGAAAGTTTCTTCATGACATGCCACCATAATTAGCTGAATTGATAAATAAATAAAAAAAATTAGATATTAATCCCAAGTTGGCATAGTCCATTTCTACAAGTTATAAGGTTTCATGTTTTTATTGCAACAAATTCAGTTTCCACGTGAAGAAGGAATGCTAATAAATTTATGAAACTGCTACCATATTTTGTTTTGTTTCTCTAGCTCGGTTGTTCTAAAAACTAAAATCTCTACTAGAAATTAATGTTGATCCCGGAAACAGTGTTGATACTTTAGCCTAAAAGGTAATGGAAGCTAAACCAAGGCAATCTCATGAATGTGAATTCTCCATACTGTGCAGAAACAACTTTTGGAAAAGAAATTAAAGCCTTCAGCGAAAGTACGAACTACGAAGCCTTTATTCAGGTATGGTTTTAATGGATGGTTAAAATTTTGTAGTTTTTTTTTTTTTTACCTGATTTTTGAAGTAATGAATTGTTACGCATTGTTTCGTCCTTAAGACTTTAGAGAATATAGAAGGAATGGAAGAATTTCTAATTTTGAATTGCTTGTAATTTAATTGGAAAAATGTTTGACTAATTGTTAATTAAGAAGGGCACAGATAGGCACACGTATCATTTAAGGATTATACATGAGATTACAACATTTTTTTATATGAAATAGAAATTTTACTTTAATCTAATCTAAGCGTATATATATGTAAAATTCTCTCTTAGAGATTTGAATCATGGCCCCTTCCATCCCTCCTTCTAATAAGAACTTGTACTTCCTATAGCATGAAATGACCATATTTACTAAAATTCATTTATGAAAACATCTTAGTTCCTTTAATAGAGTAATTGATACTTTTAGGTTTTAGATCCATGTAAACTAGATTTTTTAACCTAATTAATTAACTAAGTGGATAATTAGGTTTATTATTCAGATTTAGGTCAAACAAACATAAATCATATATGTAAAGCAATGAAAAATAAAGAACACAAAGATCTAATGACCTAGGAAAACTAGATCGGTAAAAAAACTTAGGAAGATTTAACCTAACTATTCTCAATGTAAAAAGAAAATCCACTATAGAGAATCGAAGTTTACAATAAGACTTAGACCACTAACATCCTATTGCTACCACATGTAGAATTTACTGACACGACCACATGCAAACGCCGAATCTACGGTCTCCTTCTCTATTAGGCCTATGCAACACAAGCACTCACACTTATGACTTTAGACTCCACTCATAGGTTTAGCAACACAAACTTTCCTGTTTGTGACTTCAAGACCACCATTGAAAGTCTAGATCATCAGTACCTTTGATGACTAGAGAAGGCAACAACTTCTTCAACACTGAATCTTGAAATTCTTTAAAGAATAACACCGATAGAAGATATGAGAGAGCCTTTTAGGTACAAAACCCTATATACAAAAAAGGCACAAGATGCACTCTAACCTCTCTAAAAAGCATTTTAAAAACGTGTTTAGGGTTTCTTTTATATACTAGAAGAAGTGGATCTAAAACCCTAATCCTTAATGGACCTCAACTGCTATTTGGGCTTAATTAAAATTCTACAGTACAACTCTTAATCGATCGAGCTTGTCTCTTGATCGGTCGAACTAGACAGATTCTGAATTCTTCTTTTTACAGCTTGAATATTTTTGAATCTTGACTTGAATCACCTTGAACATTGTCTAATAATATTTATAGACTGTAGGATCTATATCTAAACAAGTTTGTGTTCACGATTTGCCTAATAGATCAACTGTAGTAAATGAAATGACACCATCTTTGCTTAATTCAAGCTTGCACAAATTGAAGGTTCTTTTCCCATATAATTATTTATTTAATATTTTTTACTAATGGTTCTTTTCCCATTTTTTTACTCAATCTTATTAGTAAATCTAATGAAATCAATTCAAACATGTTGTATAGTTGCTTCTTCTTAATCCCCTTCCCACTTGCGAAAGATCCATAAGATTTCATTTATCAACCACAAACATAGCAATGACAAAGGACCCACCATTTGACTTTCAAGAAGCTAAGAAGCCTTAGGGTTCGTTTGGATAGAGCGTTTTGCTGAAAACTAAAAATTGAAAATATTGTAGCAAAATAATTTTTAAATGTGTGAATAGTACTGCAAGACCCATTTTTAATAAAAAATTATCTGAAAAGTGAAGTTTGTGAGTCCCATGAACAGTAAACGGGACCCACAGATGTGATAAAAAGCTGAAAAATCAATAAAATGCAGCTACTGTTCATGTTACTATTCATGAACAGTATCATGAACAATAGATTTTGTCCCCCCTGAGGTGTGCAGCAGCAGAAGGAGAAAAAAAAAAAAAAAAAAAAAAGGGAAAACATGAAAAAGCTGAACGCTAAACGCGTTCAGCTGTATCCAAACCTAGCGTTAATCCCCTTCCCACTTGTGGAAGGCATGTTGATTTCACAAAAGCCGAAAGACTGTAGGATTTATATCTAAACAAGTTTGTGTTCACGATTTGCCTAATAGATCAACTGTAGTAAATGAAATGACACCATCTTTGCTTAATTCAAGCTGGCACAAATTGATGGTTCTTTTCCCATATAATTATTTATTTAATATTTTTTACTAAATGGTTCTTTTCCCATTTTTTACTCAATCTTATTAGTAAATCTAATGAAATCAATTCAAACATGTTGTGTAGTTGCTTCTTCTTAATCCCCTTCCCACTTGCGAAATATCCACAAGATTTCATTTATCAACCACAAACACAGCAATGACAAAGGACCCATTATTTGACTTTCAAGAAGCTAAGAAGCCTTAGGGTCCATTTGGATAGAGCATTTTGCTGAAAACTGAAAAACTGAAAACATTGTAGTAAAATAATTTTTAAATGTGTGAATAGTACTGCATGACTCATTTTTAATAAAAAAGTATCTGAAAAGTGAAGTTTGTGGGTCCAGTGAACAGTAAACGGGACCTACAGATGTGATAAAAAGCTGAAAAGTCAACAAAATACGGCTACTGTTCATGTTACTGTTCATGAACAGTATCATGAACAATAGCTTTTGTCCCCCCTAAGGTGTGCAGCAGCAGAAGGAAAAAAAAAAAAAAAAAAAAGGGAAAACGTGAAAACGCTAAACGCTAAACGCGTTCAACTGTATCCAAACCCAGCCTTAATCCCCTTCCCACATGTGGAAGGCATGTTGATTTCACAAAAGCCGAAAGAAAGTACAAATATGCACAAAAATCTCTGCGATGGAATAGAAACTGAATTATTAGTTTCTGATAGTAAATAGAGGCAAAGCATGAATTTTTATTAATAATAATGTCTATTGCCATTAGAGGCTCCAATGCGTTTAAATGGTATAAAATAAGTAAAAATAAAAAACTAGGGCAGCTAGAAATCCTAAAGGCAGCTAGGAAAACCTTCAAACTTCAAATTTGACTAAACAACATTAAAAACACTTAAAAACAAGGAAAAATAACTCTAAAATTAAAATAACAAAAACTAAATAAAAATACCAAAATTAATAAATTACAAAAAATTAAATGATAGATTTTGTCCTACATCACACGTTAATCTTGCCTCCTACTTGGGTTTCTTATTATATGTCATATAATAAGAAACACAAGTAGGAAGCAAGATTAACATGCCTTCATTCACAATCCAATCAACAATCCAATAATTCCAGGATAAGAAACTTGGGAGTCCCCCTCACTAGTCTATTGCTATGTAAGTGTATGAATGAAATCTTTTCTGGTGTAAATGTCCTTTAATTTGGGGATGTATCTTTCTGTTTTATTAGAAGAGAGGGCAATTCATCAGCCCGTCTGTTAGTTCTATGAGCTGCTTTATGGCATAGATATGGATATGTTCCCCTCTCTTGTCCTCTTGCTATTGTCGTTCAAGTTTGGAAAGAGATAGAACAGCCCAGCTCTTCTTTTTTGTTTGTAGCCGGCTGGTTTCAGCCTGCTTTGCAATATTTTATATATATATATATATATATATATATTTTTTTTTTTTTTTGACCTTATCAAGATTGTAGCAGTGGATAAGGTCAAACAAAACACTAACACAGTCAGTCACTTCCCTTCCACGCATAACTAGGTAGAGTATGTAATGCAAAAAAACATTTAAAATTATATGAATTATTACAAAACGATCCCTAAAACACAAGAATCCAAATAGAAAATTTCATGTAAAGTAAAATATACTAATCCCGGACAATGTTGAAAGTAACACTCTATCTAGCTACTAAATCTTTACGCATCTATTTAAAATATAAAATAAATAAATAAATAAATAAAAAAAAGTAGTCCTTATCAAAATATGAATGTAAATGATTGAATGATCACATCAATGTGGAAATTTAAAGCACCAACTGACCCATATTAATTATTTAGAAAGTATTTTGCCAGTTGAAGGAAATTAATAAAATGGATGTAAGCCCACTCTCTCTTTGTCGTTGCAGAAATTAGAATCCCTAATTTGATATTGAATATTATAGCGAATAGAACATTGCTATTTTCTCCATTGACTTAGCCCAATTCTCCTACTTTGTATAAACCTGGTATAAGCAATTAATACAGTATGTCTTGGTGAGAATTACTTCTCATTCCTACTCAATTAGAAGATGTTAGTTATTACCTTGTGAAAATGACACATAAGCTCGAAATTCTATTAATAGAATAAATTGTACTAATACTTACTCCTATTGTACTAATTCTTTCACTTTAAAAGTTACCAAAGATGCAAGTTTAAGATCATTTTGTTAAATTGTCGTTCAATTTTTAAAAATAGAAAAATTACACTTTACTTTTTTAAATTATATTTCTAATTATACTTTGTATCTTAAATTTCGAACTTTCGTCCAAGTTAATAACAAACTTAACAAAATGGACATATGCCTACTCTCTTTTTGTCGTTGTAGAAATTAGAGTCCCTAATTTGATATTAAAAAAAAAAAAAACTAAAAAAGCCCTTTCAGAAGATTTATTATAGTGAATAAAACATTGCTTTTTTTTTTCTTTATTGACTTAACTCAATTCTCCTTCTTTGTATAAACCAGGTACAAGCAATTAATACAGTAGGTCTTGGTGAGAATTACTTCTCATTCCTACTCAATTAAAACATGTTTGTTATTACCTTGTGAAAATGACACAAGCTCGAATTTTTATAATAGAATAAATTTTACTAATACGTACTCCTATAATACTAATTCTTTCACTTTAAAAGTTACCAAAAATGCAAGTGTTCAATTTTTAAAAATAGAAAAATTACACTTTATTATCTTAAATTATACTCGTAATTATACTTTGCATCTTAAAGAATTTTCATTCAAGTTAATAACAAACTTAATTTTGGGATGCAAAATATAACAATGGTCATAGTTTATGGTGCAAAACGTACATTCGAAAAGTTTATGGTACAAAATATAATATAAGTATAGTTTAAGGCGATAAAGTGTAATTTTTCCCTTAAAAATACATATATTCAAATTTATTTTAGTAATATAATATGATGAAAATTGTGGTCAAATTCAAAATCTTAGTATTATAATATGATAAAAATTGTGGTTAAATTATTTTCTTTTCTTTAATGGAAAAAGTTAACTAAGAGAGTTGGTTTTAGATATATTCTTAGAAATTTTTTATGCAAAAGGAAAAAATAATTAATTTTTTTAAAAATTTTTATATTTCACATAAAAAATTATATCAAAACTTTCGTAAAATATTTTATTAACAATTGTCTTAATAGCATCCGTAAATCGCACCTTATTTAATTGATTTTTCCTTTTTTTTTTTTTTTAATTTTTTGTTTTCTTTATGCTTGTGATAGATTTGACAGCTCCCCAAATCTTATCACAAATTTTTTTTTTTTTTATCATTTCGTCTCATCTGTCGCTAGCTCATTTGGACATCATCCATGAAAGTTTCTTCATGACAATGACATGCTACCATAATTCGGTGAGTTCATGAAGTTGATATCAATCCCAGGTGGGCATAGTCCACTCTACAAGTAATAAGGTTTCTCATGTTCTTATTGCAATAAATTCAGGTTCCACGTGAGGAAGGTATGCCTAAATATAGTTCTTGCTAGCTTGTTCAGTTTTCTTCCTCGAACACTAAGGGCAGTTTAGTAGTATATTTTGAACAAAAATTTTCAGTGTTTAAGCAACATTATACGTATTTTCACATACTTTTTCACTCACATATATTTCTAAAAAATACAAACAACATTACTAAAACAAAATTACCAAACATCCAAACGAGCCCTAAGTAATTATCTTTATTTGTTCGGTGTTCCACCCACAGATTCAACACATTAATTAAAGATTGTGGCCCTTCCTCTGTTTCCATGGTGACAGGACACCCACACACAACCTTGAAACCCTTTTTCATTAAGTACTCCTCAAGTGAAACCTTGCACTACTCCATACTAATAAAAGTTTAAATAAAAAATATATATATCTTAATAATATTATAAAATGTTGGCTTACAAACAAAGAGTAATAATTTGATTAGTCAATTTCAAAAATTATCCAATAGTAGAACAAATACTCTCTCCTCTCACATAGTAGTATTAAGTCACATTAATTAAACCCATAGTAGGGTCAACCATTCATGTGAAAGAATGGATGAGTATCTTTTATATATATATATATATATATATATATATAATTCTAATCTAGGCCAATCTATGTATATGAGTGTAAACCTCTTTCAGAATCTTTCCTAGAAACTTAAACTCTGATCATTGCTCCCACGTCTCACAAGCACTTATACTTATGAAGTGACCATTGCATCAAATGTATGCAATGGTAAAGCTACTGTAACTTGATATTACCTATTGCTAAACATTGATATGTACTTATTACTGAACATGCATAATATAAATTGATATATTTAACTAAGTTAAACATGATATGTACCCATTACTAGACGTTAAACGTGATAAGTACCTATTACCAAACTTGATTGTGTACTTATGTACCTATAAAACTATGTCTCATATAGGTCTCTTTGTTCAAGCTCCGACTAGTCTTGTACTCCTATTGTGCCATCTCTCTCTTGCTCTCTCTCTTAGACACAAACATAAGCATGAATACTAAAGAGGTGGAGGTGACTCTGATCAAGAAAGAGGTGGTGGCAGTGCAGTTGCCAAAGAACGAGGACCATTGGCTATCACTCTCTAACCTAGATTTGTGTATTTTACATCCATTGGATTTTAGTATCTTCTTATGTTACAAGAAGCCCACTTATAAAGACAATTCGAACTCTATGGCCATGGTTGAGGTTCTCAAAAAGGCCTTGAAAGATGCTCTTGTGCCCTACTATTTCCTTGCTGGTGAGAAAGTGCCAGACTCCGTGGGTGAGCATAAGCTTCACTGCAACAACCGTGGGGTTGACTTCACTGAAGCTTTTGCAAATATAGAGCTTCAAAAACTCAATTTGAATAAACCTGATGAGACCATTGGCTGCAAACTTGTACCCAAGAAGAAGAATGGCGTGCTGGCTGTCCAGGTTTGCCAAAAGTTTAGAAAATTAACATGTTATTATTTTCAAAAATACATTGCTAAACAAATATGGAAAGTCCTAAAACTTTCACCAATTTTAATACAGAAGACTCATAGCATCTTTATCAATTTGTGCAAAAATTCATGTCTATGTTAACATAAGAACCATTTTTTTTTTTCTATTTTATGTATATTATCACTTAAAAAAAAAAAAAGAACTCATATAAAATTATCTATTTTATTAAAATATCAATTTTTTTTTAGTTTTTTATTGTTTCTCTCTCTTACACACCACAACCACTATCCACTTTCTTTCTTTATCCTTGAAAAAAGCAAAGAAAGTAAAATATATATATATATATATATATATATATATGCATGCAACAACAGTAGCCATATAAATTTGTACGACTACTATAGCTAGAATTGATATTGAACAAGAAATGCATTTTTTTTTTTTTTTAGAAACACACACACAAGGAGAGAGAAAGAGGTTATAATAAAAATGCATACCACCAGGTCCACTTAAAAGTCATGATAACACCTTTAAGTGAGGTTGGAGCAAGTTATGTTACACAGAACACACTCTCTTAAGTAATGTTAGACAATTACCCACACTGATGTGCATGTTGTTTAGGGTTGGTTGGCCAAAGACTGATGCAAGTGCTATAATGAAATATTAAATATAATTAATGTCACTTGAAAAACATATATATATATATATATTACTTGTTTAAGATTGAGTGATTGACAACATATAAATTTATAAGGTATACATAATAGTAAAATTTGTAATATCTCTAAAATTACTTAACTAATTATACTACCTCCATCTCATTTTGGTTTTTCACCTAAAAATTAAAGATGAAAGTTTTTGAAGCACTAATATTCTAAGACAAAATATAACTTTCCTTCCATCAATTAAAAAAAAATACAAAGCAAAAAGGACAAAATAAAATGTACCTTTTTATCAAATAATAATAATTATAAGAATCCAAAAATTTCACAATCATTTTTATAATTGTTGATATTCTAAGCTATAATTTAGGTAACATTACTTTCACCTTAACCCACTACTAACACCACTTTAGAAAACATCCTAATGTGTGATGAAGTTTATAAAAATAAATTTAGCCATATGTGTGCGTGTATGTGTGTGTGTGTGTGTGTGTGTGTGTGTGTGTGTGTAATATTGGAAAATTTATAAAATTATGCTCCTTAGGGTCTGTTTGGTTGGAGGGGTGGAAAAGTGAGAGGATAGAAAATGGTGAGAGGATGGAAAAGTAGGAAGATAAAAAAGATTTTAACTTCTCTCCTTTTTTTTTGGTTGGGAGTGGAAAAATGGAGGGATTGAAAATGTGAGTTTGTATAAATTTACTCATACACCCTTGTTAAAAAATGATAACCAATCAAAACAAAAAAGTGACAAACAACTAAAAAAAACAATTACCCAATTTATTAAGAAATAAAAATCATGTTCCAAAAAAAATAATGTCTAGTTAAAGATAAAAAAAAATAAATAAACAACTATCACACAAGAAAAAAAAAATCTAGAATAAAAAAAAAAAAAAAAAAAAAATAGGAAAAAAAATTGGTAATCGACCCACCCACAGCCACAGCCCTAGGAAATCAAAAAATTAATTAAAAAAAAAAAAGCAATAGTCCAATCATCTAGGGGGAAAAAAAAAAAAAAAACAGAGAGAGGCAACATGCCCAGCCAAAAAAAAAAAAAAAAAAAAAAAAAAAGAATAAAAGGATCTGGACATGGGCATTTTTGTCCATTAGGCACTCTCATTTTCTCCCTTAATTTTTTCTCTCCATTTTGGAGAGAAAACTTTGGTGGGTCTGGAAAGAAAATACCTGGGCCCCACCATTTATTTTCCTTCCTCCCCACCCAACCAAACACACTAAAAAAAAAAAAATTCTTCTCATTTTCTCTCTAAAGTTTTCCATCCATCCTGTTTCACCTCCAAACAAACACACCCTTAAGATCTCAAAGTGGAAAATATTTTGGATATTTCAAAGATTAAAGTAATGGATACTAATCACATAAAAGTATTCAGACATTGCTTATGTTGTCGAAGTGACACCAATAAACATTTAATTATGGTCAATTTGTAAACCATCTTTTTTATATAGGAAATTTGATAGAAGAAATAGTAAACAGGCAAAATGCAACAAGTAGTACTTTTTTTTTTTCAAATAAATTTAAATACACAAAAATTTCTCAATTGTTGTGAAATTAAAGTGATGCCTATGGTGCTCCTATGTAAAATGACATTGCACTAATCACGCTCTTTCTCCTCAAATATTATAAGACCATAATTTCTTTTTGGAAAATGCTAATGGCTGCCCTTAGAGCATTGGTTAACAATCCATTTATAAAAAGTTTTTCTAAGAAAAAAAAATTAATATTTTGACAGCTTTTTTCATTTTCTATAAAAATAATGTGAAGACTTTTCTAAAATAAACTGTTAAGCAATGTCCGGGCACTTGTTAGCATGAACCTTTGTTTTTTGTGTAGCATTGTTTCCTTCTTCTATTTTTCCCTAGGTTTTGCTAAAACTAATACAAGGATACCTACTTGTAGGCAACTGGGTTCAAATGTGGTGGTCTTGTGGTGGCTTGCACATTTGACCATCAGATAGTAGATGCATACTCGGCAGGAATGTTTCTTGTATCATGGGCTGAGATTGCTCAATCTAAACCCTTCTCTTCACTACCAACTTTCAATTGCGAGATACTCAATGCTCGACATCCCGTTTCCTTTGATCCTTCCCTTCACAACTTTTATGTCCCCATCACCATGTTCAACCCTTCCAATGATCCAGAACCCAGTGCCAACCATTTCGAAAATCGCATATGCTTAGTTAAGGCAAACATAATTAACCAACTCCAATCACAAGCCAGCACCAAGGAAAGCAAAAGGACTAAACTAGAGTCTTTCAGTGCACTTTTGTGGAAAATTAGTGCCGAAAGTGCTAAAAACAAAAGGGTATCAAAATTGGGCATTGTTGTTGATGGCAGGACAATGCTTAGCTTTGGGGACAAAGAGAAAACATCACTAATGTCTTCTTACTTTGGAAACGTGTTGTCTATTCCCTATGATACTAAGAATATTGATGAGCTTATTGAAAAACCATTGAGTTGGGTGGCTAATGAAGTTCATGGATTTTTGGAAGGTGCAAAGACTAAAGAACATTTCTTGGATTTGATAGATTGGGTGGAGGCTCATCGTCCAGTGCAAAGTTTGGCAAAGGTATATAGTAGTGGCAACAAAGAAGGACCAGCTTTGGTGGTTTCATCAGGACAACATTTTCCAATATCAAAGGTGGATTTTGGGTGGGGAAAGAGTGCATTTGGGTCATTCTTTTTTCCGTGGGGTGGGAATGTTGGGTATGTGATGCCAATACCAAGTCCATCCGGTAATGGTGATTGGGTGGTGTACATGCACATCTTGAAAAGGGAACTGAAGTTGATAGAGTGTGAGGCTGCACATGTGTTTAAGCCTTGCACTTCAGATTGTCTTAATTGACATTGATGATTGCCTCCAATTATGCAATCACAGTACATATCTAGTCGGCTACTCCTATAGTTAGCCAGTTTGTCTGCATTTGTATGAGCCAAAAATAAACTGCTTTACCTCAAATGTGTGGAGTGAGGCAAATCATTAGTGCGATTATTTGTGAAACTAGTAATTATCCATTCATGTGTGCAAGATCGGCTGAAGACTTTTTTGAATTCTCTAAAGTTTATAGAATAACTTCACTATGAAGGTTCGAAAGCTCTATCTATATGTTTTGAAATGACTGTGTATTGGGTTTTATGAATGACATATGTTGCTGGAACTTGATTTCACATGCAATAATACATATGTAGGTTAAATTAATTTAATTGGCTGGTGGACTCATATATGATATATTAGGACAATAGATTGTTGCTTAATCTTTCAAAATTATTGTTATTAGTTGCAAAATCATGTGATGCGTGAGAATAAATAATTATTTTGTATCGTAATAAAATATATAATTTTTTTCTCTAAAATTTGTTAAAGATAATTTGTTCTCCCTATAAATTAAATTGTTTCTATTCGGTCCAATTTGGGCCAATTAGTTCTACTTCGGTCCACTTGGTAAATTTTGGTCCCCTTCAATCTATTTTAGACTAATTGGGTCTTAAATTGATTCTTTTTGTAGGTTATCTGTTCAAGTTTAATTCAAAAATTCATTGTGGGATGCATAGAAGCATTTGTTCCTCAAGGAAGGAAAATGACAAAAAAAGAGGGGTGGGGGGTGGACGGTGGAGAGTGGCCACTGCACTCTCGCTCTCTACGTGACTTCCAACATCTTTTAAATTTTTTTTCTTGTACTAAATTTAGTTAATTCGTATTCTTATTTTTGGACCCCATCACATGTATAACTTAATTCTGTATAGGAATTCTCTTTAGATTCATCAATTTAATCGAGAAGAACATACACTGGAGGGCCAGCTATGTTACCTAGTACAGTCTCTTGCTCATCATACAGGAAACACAATATCCAAACAGTTTTCATTGGGATTGGGGGTGTAAGGGATATGGAGAGAGGTTTTACTAGCTAGATGTGAGTCCAACGGTCTCTTCAGAAAGGTTGTTCCCTCTGTTATCAAACTAAAAAATAAAAAAGTAATACTAAAGAACCTATAATTCTTTAACTCTTGTATCAAATTTGTAATTATATCAACCTAATGATTTTTTAAAGATGACCTTTGCAATAATAACCTTACCTCAATTTCTTATGATACATGTAGGCCTGACACAATGAACTCATTTTCAACATTGGGATGCTTCAATGATGCTTGCATCTGATAATCTTTAACTTGGATTCTGAATGCATATAAATTTTGAATTAGACACTAGAAATATAATTGTTTCAGGCTTTCCTGTTAGGTTCTAAAAGTTTATTAAAATAATTAGCAAACCGTGAACACAAACTTTTCTAGATATAGATTCCTAAGTCTATAGGGTATATTAGATGTACGTTTTTAGACCACTTAAACACAAACAGATTAACCTAGTTATTTAGCCAAGTGATTAACTTAGGTAAATTATGTAGTTCTAGGTTAACACATATCAATCATATTATTGTAAAGTGTGGAAAATAAAGAACACAACAATATGATGACCTAGGAAAATCAAACGGGTAAAAAACCTAGGAAGGATTTAACCTATCTATCCTCAAGGTAAAACTGAATCCACTACGAAAGAATTGAATTTTACACAATAACGACTTAGACCACTAACATCCTATTCTATCTCGAGTAGGAAACTTGCTACCACAACCATGTGACAACTCCGAGTCCACAGACTACTTCTTTCTTGGATTTTCAGCAAGCACAAGCATTCTCACTTGTATATCTTTAAGCTCTTGAATCTGCAACTCACCAAGCTCTTGACATCAATATGGATCTTGATAACCCTAAGTATGTGAAGGCAAACACATCTAGATCTCACAAAAGATTCACACACACATCATAAAGAGTATCCTTAAAACGTGGCTAAAGTTTTCCCTTTTATACTTAGGGCAAAACATAAAACCCTACATGTAAAACGGGCTTGGACTGAGTTGGAAAAATCTGCAGAAAAAAAATCTGCATGACTTTCGATCGATCGAGTATAATTCTCAATCGATCGAGCCAGATAGATTTACATAGTAAATCCCACAACAACTCAATTCCAATTTACATAAAAGACACATACTTTGAGCACGTCTAAATAAGACTAAAATATTTTGATCATGGTTTGCCAATATTACAAATTAGAGTTCTAATACATTTAAACCTAAAGGTCTTAGAACCCAACATTAGACAATGTTCAAGATGCTGCAAGTCAGAATACAAAAAAAAAAAAAAAAAAAGCTACAAGTTTAAGAATTCAAAAACTGTCTTGCTTGACCGATCAAGAGAGCAAGTTCAACCAATCGAGATACGGATCTACAGAATTTAATTTTGGCCCTACAATTCATTAACCCCATTAAGTAATTAAGGTTTCAGATCTATTTCACTAAGTATTTAAAGGAAACCCTAAGGCACATTTTGAAGAGACTTTGGAGATGCTCTTTTGAGATCTAAAAAGTATTGTGCCTTCTTCTTTCAAAGTCACTACTAGAATTCCATCTACACATTATTTGAACCAATAGATCTAAAGTTGCTACTACAAGATCAACTATTACTAAAGGTCTAAGATTTTGAGTGGGATCTCAAAGTCACAAACATGGGTGTTTGTGCACAACAAATTCAAAGAGTTCATAGATTCGGAACTAAATCCGTTCTAGGTTTTTTGCTTTAAAACTGAACGGTTTTATTGATTTTCCAAGGTCATCATATCACTTGTGTTCTTTACTTTTCCACTATTTGTGATATGATTGATATATGTTTAACCTAGATTTGTTTAATTGAACTAATTAACAACTTGGTATTAAATTAGGTTAAACAATTTGAGTTTCCTAAATAATCTAATATTTTCTTTTGTTGACTTACATCAGTCTTCATCTAGGTGTAGCTTTCAGTTTATCTGTTGTATACATCCCATATACTAGGGTTGCATCCCTTTCTGTGCATTTTTCAATAAAATGTAATTACTTACCAAAAAAATTAGGGTTCATCCAGGTGGTGTCGGGACCAGATGGCCCCGTACTCTCATCTTGGTTTCTCTATTTCATTCCTACTCCTAGTTGAGGCACTTGGAACTATTCTTGAGGCTTCTCTTGCATGGGTTTGCGTATGATTACCTACTGCTCATGCAGTTCCTTACTAGATTTAGGTACTTTTAACTATTTCCATTTTACTCTCATTTTTCTATATTTGGATTCAGGTAGCTAGTTAGGTAATCCTATTTAACCAAAAAGGTAGTAAGGTTATCCTAGTTTTATTAAAATAATTTGATTGTAATTTTTACGAAGAGACTTCAAAGAATTTTCTAAAAGTAAATAGTTTAATAAAATGGATGTAGGCCCACTCTGTCTTTGTTGATGCAGAAACTAGAGTCCCTAATTTGATATTAAAAAAACTAATTAAAAAAGCTCTTTCGGAAGATTTATTATAGTGAATAAAACATTGCTTTTTTCTCCATTGACTTAACTCAATTCTCCCATTTTGTATAAAACTAGCATAAGCAATTAATACAGTATTACAATATTACTACTTTTTCACCGGTCTTTGTGAGAATTACTTCTCATTACTACTTAATTAGAATATGTTAGTTATTACCTTGTGAAATTCCACAAGCTCATTCTTTTACTTCAAAAGTTACCAAAAGACGCCATACTAGCTAATTCTTATAGTACTAATAATACTTATAAGTAATACTTATAATACTAATTAGAATACGTTAGTTTTACTAATACTTATAATACTAATTCTTTCACTTCAAAAGTTACCAAAAGACCCAAGTTTATGATCATTTTGTTAAAATGTTGTTCAATTTATAAAAATATGGAAAATTATACTTTACTACCTTAAATTATACTTTTAAATATACTTTGCACCTTAAACTTCGAAATTTTGTCCAAGTTAATAGCAAACTTAACGTTGGGATGCAAAGTAAATAAAAGTCATAGTTTGAGGTGCAAACCTTGCATTCAAAAAATTTATGGTACAAAATGTAATATGTGGTATAATTTAAGGTGATAAATTGTACTTTTTCTTTCAAAAATACATATATTCAAATTTATTTTAGTACTATAATATGATGAAAATTGTGGTTAAATTCAAATTCTTAGTATGTACTATAATGTGATAAAATTGTGGTTTAATTATGTACGTTTTTAGACCCCTTAACACAAGTGAACTCTGAAGAAGTAAATGGGCCAAAGAAAGCCCAGAAAGAAAGAAATCGCAAACCCATGGGCAGTATGGATGTAGAAAAGTGAGAATGAGCCACAGTTGCCACATCAAGCCTAAAGCAATGTAAGTAAAGAGAGTAAGGAGCAATGGAGAATCCATAAGTCCCAAAAATAAAGTATGAAGTACTTGGGCCAAGGAAGCCCAAGGAGCTAGTAAAAGCCCATGGGAAGCATAGAATTGGAAAGGGCCAACGATGCCCCAAGAAAGTAAATGGGTTAGGGATGTCCCAAAAGGAAGTAGGCAGGACGTGGGAGCTTGTAAGTAATGTAGTAAAAGGTCCAATGAGTCTATTGGGCCATCAGAGAAGGAATGAACAGTATGCCTAAAGAGGCCCAGCAGCCCTAGGTCAAGCAAACTTCACTGCGGGCATAACAGAATGATATGGCAAGAAACAACTAACAAGACTGAGAATAAAGCATGGAAAAGCTCACAATTTAGCAAGGCCCAGCCCCTAAGGAAGCAAGCCATAAATGAGAAGTTAGGGAAAGTAGTCCACGCCATAAGAAGTCAAGGACGAATGACAGAATGGGCAAACGAACCTTCAAACCGCAGCAAATACATAAGCAACAGGCAGATTTTGGACGAGCTTGGAAGTAAGGCACACATAAGGCCCAGACATCACCCGCCTTTACCCAGCCAATACAGGAAGTGGTAGGTCATGGGTCAGAGGTAAGAGGGCATGGTATGGTGGTGGGGAGGGGGAAAACCTATTTTCGTGTGTGCTACTCAAACTCTTTTGGAAGTAGCGTCCTGCTGGGATGACATACCACCCAAAAGAAGCAAAGTTGAGTTGGAACCACTAGGTGCATGTCATAAGGGACAGAGAAGAAGAAAGTATTTACAACGTGGCAAGAAAGTATGCCACGGCAAGCAAATAAACAAAATAGTCTTCTTTGTCTAGTGAGGTGAACTGGCACGACTTGCATAGTTGAGTGGCACTGGCTAGGCGATCGAACAATCAGTAATGGTCGGCAAGGACACCCACACCAGACAAAAACGGTTAAGGGCTAAGATGGTAAAAGCCAGTTGCGGCTGGCATTATATAAGGAGCCCTTGCTTTGCACAGCGAGAGGGAGCCAGAACAACCTCTGGAGAGAGAATCACCATAACTAAGAAAAAGCATCGAAAGTTAAAGGAAGAAAATATTAGGGAGAATAGAAAGAACAGTAAAAAACGGAAAGAATAGAGTGGCAAGCATGCACCAAATAGGTTGATCTCCCTCTCCTTCTCCAATCCATGTTCTCTAATCACGACAAAAGAACCTCTCTAAGTATAAGTCATTCTAGCTCGCCCCTTCAAAGCAGTTAATTTCTCCCTCCGAGGGATTAGTCGCGTTGAAGAGATGGTTCCCCTTTCTTGACTTGTACCCAGCAACGCAACTTAATATGGTAGACTGACATTTTTTCTTTCAATAAGCTTATTGCTATTTATTTAATGCTCATCCTTTGTTGCTATTTCATAAAAAGAGTATTCATTATTAAAGCCCATTACTTGCCTTTGTCTGGATAGTGAAAGAATTTCTATTATTGTCTTTATTATATCTGCCTACTGTAACTACTATAACAGCTCTGTTTGCCATGGGCAAGTGATAAACAATCTTGGAAAACAGGGGTACAGTAAGACGTAGTCCAGCCCAACATTTGCAAAAAAAGGCCCCCACAGCAGGGAAAATCAAATTCAAATATAATAATATTTGAGATTTGATTATGAGTGAGGAGGTTTGCAGAAGATATGCATATAAAAACAATGCACAAGATCAAGCTCTTGTCACAGAGAACAAGGGTAGAAATAAAAGTAGAGGGACTAATAATCGGGCTAAATTTAATGACAGGTCACAATCAAAAGGTAAATCTTAGTTTAAGGAGATGAGAAAATGCTTCCAATGTGGGAAAAAGGGTCACATAAAAAGAAACTGTTTGGCATTGGAATAAAGAACAAACTGAAGACAAAGATGAAAAGAATGATAATTAGAAGAATGCTACAAAATTTATGATTGATGAGGATGTTGTGATGCTCTCTCTTGAAGAACAAAAGTGTGAACATGTCGCTAAAAATGATGTTAAGTGAGTTATTGATTCAACAGCCTCCAACCATGTTATCCGCTCAAAAGGGTTGTTTACCACATACAAAGCAGGTGACTTTGGCGTCGTGAGAATGGGTAATTTCAATTATTCAAAATTTTGAGAATTATTGATTTGTGCATTAAGACAATGTTGGTTTCACGTTGATATTAAAGGATGTACGACATGTTCTAGATTTAAGGATGAATGTGTTTTCTACATTGGCAATGGATCGAGCTGGTTATTATAACCATCTTGGCAATGGAAGATGGAAAATTTCTAAAGGATTATTGGTTGTTGCAAGAGGACATGCTTGTTGTGGTATGTACAAGACTCATATGAAGGCTTGTAAGAAGAAGTTCAATGCAAACAATTTTTTTCTTTTTTAGAAAGCTCCATAGCTATGAGTTGGAGTTAATGGCATTGCAACCAAGAGAGTAAAATTCTCTCTACCTAACAGTGCTTCAAATGAGGAAGTGATATTTAATGAAAATTTTCATGATGCTAGGAATAATGATGAAGTGAAAGATCATAAAGATATTGAGCAAGGGGAGCAATATCCTCCACTAGAAATTGTTGAACCTCTTGAAAGGAGGTGTACCGAAGAACATCAAGCAATTGGTTTTGAGAATATTTGGGCTTCTAATGAGGGGGAGGCAAGAAATTGGATTAAAGATTTACAATGCGAAATAACTTCTTTGAGAAAGAATTGTATTGAGGTTGTTGAGATTTTCTTAATGTTAGTGAAGATAATGAAGAAGGTTGAGCATGGTCTTGGCTTGACTAGCATGAACACTAACCGAAGAATTGAGTTGAAAATCTCCTTCCTAAGTGGGTTAGAGGGTGAGATTGTTGGGTGCATTGTACCATGTGGATCCAGCCCACACTTTGACTTAGCTCATTAAATAAGCTTGTTACACAAGCTGCTGAGAAGTCAACAAATTTAAAGGAACTTCCTAGACAAGCTTGCCTAAAAGGAAGAGTAGAAGTCATATTTTTATGTACAAAAGTCAAGCCACATTTATAAATATTTGACTATTGTCTTGTGAGTTTCCTATAGGCTAGAAAAGAAAGAAAAAGAAGAAGACATATAGTGAGTGTTTGAATTCACGTTTGTATTTGCATGTTTTGTGTTTTTACCTTTTTCTTTTTTTTTCAGGGCTTATGAACAGTAACCAGTATTGTTCATGCACGTGATTAAACTGTACGGGAGACAAAGTTACTGTTTTCAGCACTGTTCTTGCACGTGACCCACAAGCACTTTATTCAGAAAAAAATATTAAAAATGTGTCTCACAATACTATTCACACATTTAAAAATTATTTTGCAACAGTGTTTTCAATTTTTAGCAATAAGTTCTATCCAAACGGACCCATAAAGTAAGACCATTTGGCCATTTGGTGTAGTGAGAGTCTTAAAGAGAGTGAGGACAAAGTGCAGTATTGAAGAACTACATGTGTGAGAAAAATATAGAGAGGTTGAGAATTTGTGAGAGATACACAGTGAGGAGGAGAGTAGTGAGTGAAAAGAAAAAGAGAGTTTTTCTTTGCTTAAGTTGTATCTCTAAATGTTGTAATCTCTATTTAATATAATGAAATTATTCAAAATTTGTCCCGTGGTTTTTCTCTTCAAAGACAAAGGGTTTTTCATGTAAATATTTGTGTTCATGTGTGTTTGTACTTCCGCTGTACTTGCTAAAATTTATTCCCACCTATATAGAATTTTTCCCAACATCTCTCTCTCTCTCTCTTAAAGAGTGTTTAGATACAGAAACATAAGCATGAATGCAAAAGAGATGGAGGTGACTCTAATCAAGAAAGAGGTGGTGGCAGTATATAAAAAAAAAAAAGACATGGGCCCCTCCAAGAACTAAATCCGCCCCCCCCCCCCCCCAAATTATTTTCAACAACCAGTCCAATACAACTTCAAATTAAACAAAAAAAAAATTGTCCACATTCAACCCAGTTGGCTAGCCCAAAATCCTTAATCATAGAAAATTCTTCTCCTCTAAACGAAAGGCACTTCCAGCCTAGCCCAACCCCAAATCTGAAATCCCTAATCCTGATCAAACAAAAATCACCTCACACTTCTGCCTAAATTCCTATTCTTCATGCAGTCATGCATCTACTCTTTGCTTGACGACCTCAATTCATGTTTCCTGAATTCCTAGTCCTCACGTCATGCGGTCACGCCTCTCTAGCTTGCTGTAAAGCTGTAGCTCCACTAGCTGCTGACCTCACCTAGCCTTCATCGCTCAACCTCAATTCCTAAAGCCTTCACCTCAATTCCTCAACGTATCTCATCCAGTCTTCTCATCTCAATTCTCTCTCTTTTTCTCTAGAACTGAGCTAAATACTAAATAGCATAATAGAAATATCAAGTATGTGTATGTGATATTTATTGCCAGTAAAGCAATTTATATTTATTTGACTTTATCTTTTTGTGTTTATTGTTATTGGATTTTTTATTCTTGACCCATTGACTCTATGACTCAGCCTTTTTGGATTTTGTATTGTTTGTCTCTTGAGTGGGTTCGAGTGGGGTGAGGGCCATGAGATTGTGTAAGAATGAATTTTATATGATAATTTATCATATCTCTCTTCCAAGTTAGTTTATCATTTTTTGAATTGATTTTTTTTTTTTTTTTTTGGTTGGGATTGAAATTAGGTGCCAAATAATGAGCAAATGACAAACAATTAATGCATTTTTTAAGAAAAAGTTGTATGTCATTCAAAACTTAGGTAATCTATAGAAACAAATGTTGATACTTCAACGTCTGATGAGTGTCCCTCCAAATGTTCAAGAATTCAATCTAAAGGGATAGACCATGATCCAGGATTACGTAAATAAATATATGAATTCCATATTAACGAACAAGATGAAATTCGACCTGCTTATCTCATAACAGGTTCATATCAACTTAGAAACATAGAGTATCCATACAAAGGACCGAAAAATTATCGTTGTAGTTTTCAATTTTCGTGGTTTGAATCACATGAAAATTGGTTGAATTATATTTTAGTGTGTCTCTACTACAACCCACCCCACTCCCCCCCCCCCCCCCAAGTAATTATTCCTAGCTATGCCCCTGGTGGCAGTGCAGTTGCCAAAGCAAGAGGACCATTGGTTACCACTCTCTAACCTAGACTTTTGCATTTTACATCCATTAGATTTCAGTATCTTCTTTTGTTATAAGAAGCCCATTTGTAAAGACAATTGGACCTTTGTGGCCATGGTTGAGGTCCTCAAAAAGGCCTTGAAAGAAGCTCTAGTGCCCTTCGATGCCCTTGCTGGTGAGAAAGTGCCAAACTCCATGGGTGAGCATAAGCTTCACTGCAACAATCGTGGGGTTCACTTCATTGACGCTTTTGCAAATATAGAGCTTCAAAAACTCAATTTGTATGAACCAGATGAGACCATTGGCTGCAAACTTGTACCCAAGAAGAAGAATGGTGTGCTGGTTGTCCAGGTTTGCCAAAAGTTTAGAAAATTAACGTGTTATTGTTTTCAAAAATACATTGCTAAAATAATATGAAAATAAAGAAGCTAAAGCTTTCACCAATTTTAATACAAAAGCTTAAAGTATTCTTATCGGCCTGAGTGAAAATCATATGTATTTTTGCAAACAACCCTACTTTTTCTATTTAATTTATGTCAACAATTTTTTAAAAACACACCCATTAAATTACCTATTCTATTGTCTATTTTATTAAAAGTATTAATTTTTCTTGATTTTTTTTAATTGTTTCTCTCTTCACACACAACCAACATTCAATCTCTTCATTCATCCTGAAAAATGCAAAGAAAGTATAAAAATAAATAAAATATACAACATCAATATAGCCACACAACCAACATTCAATCTCTTCATTCATCCTGAAAAATGCAAAGAAAGTATAAAAATAAATAAATATACAACAATATAGCCAACTGTGTAAATTTGTACGGTTACCTTACCTAGAATGGATTTGGACAAGAGATGCATATCTTTTTCAGAAACAAACACACACACACATACAACACAAAGTCACATTACTAACTCTACTTAAAAGTTAGTGTAACTTTTAAGGAAGATTGAAACAAGATATATTGCACAAATACACTCTCTTAAGTAATATAAGATAATTACCCAAACTGCTGCGGGTTATTTTAAGAGTTAGATGGCCAAATTTTGGATTTATGCCATTTTGCATAAACTGATGCAAGTTCTCTAATGAATTAATAAACATAATTGATGACCAATGAAAAAAGTTATAAATAAATATTTGAATTACTTCTTTATGATTGACAACATATCAATTTGTAAGGAATACATATTGGTAAAATTTTTAATTGTGACTTTTCACATAAATCACATACTATGCATCTCATGAACTAAATGATAATGTCTCAATATTCATGTTACCATTATTTTAGATAATAATAAAACAACTTTATTAAACACAACATTAAGTCATACATAATGTCATGCATAGCATTATACAATAAAATTTAAGAGCACACATCCTAACAGAGAAGAGGTAGGGTTTTTTTAGTTTATATATATATATATATATATATATACACACACATATATAAGGGGTTTTTGGTAATTTTATACTTAAATGGGTTGGGTCTGGGCAGGGTATGACAAAAACCTGGATCCGATCCGAACCCGCTTCGGGTTTTTTTTAAAAGACCCATACTCGACCCTATTATTTATCAGGCCAGGTAAAATCCGACCCATTAGGGTCGAGCCGGACCGGGTACCCGCGAGTCGGACCTTTATTGCCATCCCTAATACCAAGCAATCAATTCATACAAGAAAAAGGGTTGTTTTGTCTTTCTTTCTAAATTTACTATTTTTTTTAGAGATAATTACAACATGCTGCTAACCCCGCAGCTCGAACCCTTTCCTCTCTAGACCCCCAAGCACTTTTTTTTCATAGCTCTATTTACACTTTTTGTACACAATACACACACCATCACGGAGTCACAACACCCACATTCTACTTCTAATCTTCTCACACATACATGCGCTATGCTCACTTGGATGCAACACAATAGCACAAAAAGTTCCATAGCTTACCCCCTGTTTGAGATTATGGGTTTGAGAGAGTAGCTTTTGGTTCGAGTTTAGAGAGAGAGAGAGATGGTGAGAGTAAATGCAACCACCGTTTGTGGTGGCAATGAAGATCAAAGATGGAGGACGCTTGAGCTTCGGCCAGTGGGTTTTTGCAGAGAGAACTCGGGTTGATAGATTGGTTTAGGGAGAAGGAATATAGGAAACGGGCCGGGTTAGACCCGACACAGTGATGTGGGGTTCCTTACCCGTTTAGTCTTGTGTAGGATTTGATCCAACCCATCTCAGTGGGCTTCTCTCAAGTGAGATTAATCCCACCCAACCAGCCCATTAGCTCTAGAGCCTTAGGCCCGTTCTATTTTTGTTTGTGGTGGTAGTTGGATTTTTTGTTTAATGGTGGTGGTGGGTTTTGTGTTAATGATGGTGGCTGGATTTTTTGTTTATTGTGTGGTTGGGTTTTTTTGTTTAATCTTGGTGGTAGGTTATTTGTTTATTGTGATGGTTGAGTTTTTTTTTTTTTTTTTTTTTTTTTGTTTATGGTAGTAACTATGAATTTGAGTTAATGGTGGTGACTGTGGTTTTTGTTTAATGGTGGTGGTGGGTTTTTTGTTTATGATGGTGGCTGAGTTTTTTGTTTAATGTTGGTGATGAGTTTTTTGTTTATTGTAATGGTTTGGTTTCTTGTTTATAGCAGTAGCTGAGTTTTTGTGTTAATAGTAGTGGCTGTTTTTTTTTGTTTAATGGTGGTGATGGGTTTTTTATTTATGGTAGTAGCTGGGTTTTTGTGTTAATGGTGGTGACTAGTCCTTTTGTTTTAATGGTGGTGGTTGGGTTTTTTGTCTATGGTAGTAGTTGAGTTTTTGTGTTAATGGTGGTGGCTGTGTTTTTTGTTTAATAGTGGTAGTGGGTTTTTTGTTTAATAGTGGTAGTGGGTTTTTTGTTTGTGGTGGTGGTTGAGTTTTTTGTTTATTGTGATGGCTGAGTTTTTTGTTTATGGTAATGGCTGGGTTTTTGTGTTAATGGTGGTGGCTGTGGTTTTTGTTTAATGGTGGTGGTGACTTTTTGGTTTAATGGTGGTGGTGAGTTATTTGTTTATGGTGGTGGCTGTGATTTTTGTTTAATAGTTGTGGCTAGTTTTTTTTTTTTTTTTTTAGTAGTGTTGGCTAGATTTTTTATTCGTTGTGGTGGGTGGGTTTGTGTTTATGGTGGCTGAGTTTTTGTTTTAGATTTCACTTTATTTGTTTTGTTTTAAATTGGGATTTTTCTACATTCTTTATGATTTCTTCGTAGTTTGTAATGCAGGTTTGGTTTTTATTTGATGAGAATGTTGTGAGTCTTCTTTCTTTGATAGTTTAGCTTCATATGATGTTGCATTATGATTATTTTGTCTAATTTGTTATTGAGTGTTTTGTGGACATTTTTTGCATTGCCTTACTAATAATAATCTTTTTTTGTTTTTGTAGTACATCTTATTAGGGATATAGGTTTGCAGTCTAGTTTGTTATTAATGTATTTTCTCTTATATTTGTGCAGATATGGGATTGGTGGCAAAAAGATAGCTTTTATGGAACTACTTGAACTCAAATAATTTTCTGTAAAGTTTGGAAGCTAAGACATTATTTGTATGTAAATGGTTGTAATTACTTTGTGACCATTTTTATTGCATTTTTAGATTGTATGGATTTTATTTATGGATTTGGTTAGAAATGAATGAATGTCTTTTTTTTTTTTTTATGGATTTGGTTAGAAATGAATGGATTTTTTTTTTTAATGGATTTGGTTAGAAATTAACAGGTTAATGTAATGGCAAGTAAATGTAAAGAATATTAACAAAAAAAATTGGTGACGATAATTTTCGTTTCCATATTTGACTATAAGCAGAAATTGGTGACGAAATAATTTGTCACCTGATCTATTGAAATTAAAAAAAAAAAAATCGGTGACGCAAAACTTTGTCACTTGATCTATTGAAATTGGAAAAAAAATTCATTTGGTGACGAAATATTCTGTCACTGGAAATAAGGTTTAGTAACGAAAATATTAGATGACGAAAAACTTTTGTCACCTATCATTTATTATTAGTGACGAAAAAATTTCGTCACCTATCATTTTTTTATTGGTGACGAAACATTTTCGTCACCAATACATTTTGTGATGGAGCTAAGGTGACGAATGCTGTTTCGTCACCATATGTATTCGGTGACAAAATAAGGACATATTGTGACGAAAGGTTTCGTCACCATAGTTCACTTTTGTTGTAGTGTTACTATTAGCTGCACTTTTTTTTCTGTTTTTTAATTTTAATTTTAATTTTTTAATATATTATGAATGGATATCATATCTTTGAAAGTTTGAAAAGAAAAAAAAAAATCTTCATTTCAAGTAGTAGCGCTTTAAAAAATAAGTTAGAAAATATATTAATCATAATTAAATTAGGAAATATAAAGAATAAACAATTGGTTCAATAAGGCTACAGTATAGTCGCATTAATCACTCTAACTTGGGAAAACAATATTTATCTTGATATGTTTATTACAATCAGGGATAATCCTAATATGTACTTCATTAGCCCAAAGGCCCCAAACAATGCATATACAAATCACAAATGATTGAGGACAAAGATTAAGGTTATGTTTGGTAATTATTATTTTTTTCTATTTTCAAAAACTTTTTTTAAAGAATAATAAATAAATAAAAACTGATTTCTTGTGTTTTCAAAGTCCAAAATAATTTTCGTTGGTTAAAAAGAAAAAACAATTTTTCCAAATCAAAAATAGAAAATTTGTTTGGAAACTGTACATATATTGTTGGAAAAAGTAAAGATCGATATTTTCTTTTCTTTTTGTAATTGCTCAAATAAAGAATAGAATAGATCATAACTTCATGAGCTAGTCCCATTGCGTAGGGCCCCCCTCCCATTGCGTAGGGCCCCCCAATGTTAAAAAAAGTCCCCCAATATTTGAATTGATAATTAGTTGTTTTATTGGAAAAAAAAAAAAAAAAGATTCGCTTCCTCATTCCATTACGTCTCCAAAATTATGGGACAATAGAAATCCAACTCAAATTGTTACACCAAAAAAGAAAAAAGAAAAAAAAGTGAGTGTATCGAATTGGTGAATCATCATTTGTAATATATTAATTTCTCCTATTGACTTGGTATTTCAGTTTTTATAAGTTACTTTCTCATAGGACCAACATAGTAGATTGCCAATATTAGCCTTAATCTCTCACATGGCCAGTATATATTAAACAATCTCTTTTTCCGAATCCTAATTGTCGAATGTATAAAAAGAATTCCTCACGTTTCGATTCTCTATATGAAACTAATTTTTGAGTTCATTAATATTAATTCACCAAGTTATGTATTGAATTTGTGTTTATTTTGGCAAGTTGAGATTGTTACATGATTACATTATTAAGTAAAGTTGTAACAGTGTCTTTGATAAATTAAATTATATTGTTTGTGATTTAAGAAAAAATTTACTCTTATAATATTACAATCTTATGTAGATAGTGTATTTTTATTTTACAATTAGAAATTTATTGTCGAAACACCAACTTGGATGAGAGAGAGAGAGATATATATATATTACTAATAATATACACATATACGATAAAATTTATATAGAAATCGAAAAATCACACGAATCAACAATAACTCATTCAAAAAAGAGTTGTGAGATAATAAAATAATACAATGGACAAATAATAATGACAATAATTATAATGATATTCAAACTTGTAATATAAAAATTCTTATACCATATAAAAGGATTAAAATATTTTCTAAATGTATGTATTGCATTTATAGAATTTTACTGCCAATACTTGTTACAATTGATTGCAAAAAGAATGAAATCCTAATTAAAATCAATTACATCACAAGAAGATTAAATGGAATATTCATATTGTCAACTGGAAAATGAATTTTACAAAATCTAAATATAAAATCAATTACTAATTTTTTATTTCAAAAGAAAAACAACATGCAACTTTTAAATAAAAAAATAAATAAATGATAATATAAAAAAATAAATAAATATTATCCAAATTAAAAAAAAAATGCTCCACTCAAATTTTGCCTTAGTTGTCAAATTGTATTGACAAAACTAAGTTGTCAATGCCTTCTATATTTATCTGTCTCGTTGTTGAAAAAAAGAAGCACAAACTGTTGTTTATTTCTTTTTCTTCCAGCAAGGCTTGAAAAAGAAATTGCAGTAGACTCTTCCCCACCATTTGAACAAGTAGTATTTAAATTTTGAAGAATCCAAGCTTGACGAAATCAAAGTCTGATGCGCGTGGTTTGATCTCAATAATTATTTGGAGTAAGTGGAGAAATTCTTGCATGATCTGAGTACGTAAGACATTATAGACCGGCGTCTGAGTCTCACAAATGTCTTATACGCTTGACACGTCGAATAAGATTCCTTATCCAAACATGTGAAAGTCATGGGGCCAAGTTTGTTGGCTGTGCTACCTAATGCTAATGGGATACCAATTAAAGCCGAATAAGTCGAATGCCACTTAATGTGGCATTTATTGTACCACACGGTTGTTCTTCACCGTAACTAATGGTGGCCCCAAAAATGTTTTTTTAGAGAGTAATGTACAAGGATAAATTAAACAAAATTTAACAAAAAGATAACTTAAATATATTTAGTTATAGATAAAAATAAAATTAAAAACAGTGGTAAATACATAAAATGTTATAATATTCTTCAATGAGTTTTTAATATTTTAAAATCATTATATGATAATTTATTATCAATAATTATTATTTATTGTCAATGTACGTAAATATGACTATTTTTAACATTTTTATTTTTATGCAAATGCAATTGTCATTATTTATTTGACATTTTTTTATATAAATGTTTTAAATTAAATGGAAAAACTCATCCCACTTGCACTGTACGAATTATTGACTCTCTAATTTTAAGAGTAAAAAGTGAGTGTTTGTTAGTTGTGCATATGTGTCTAATATGTCTTATCTAATTGTACATGTGTGTAAAGTTTTTTTCTAGAGACTTGAACCTTAGCTCTTACCCCCACACCTCACAAGCACTTATACTTATGGAGTGACTGTTGCATCAAAGGTATGCGATAGTGAAGCTATTGTAACTTAATATTACCTTTTGCTAAACATTAATTGATATGTAACTATTACTGAACGTGCATAATATAAATTGATATATGTAACTAAGTTAAACATGATATGTACCCATTATTAGACGTTAAACGTGATATGTACCTATTACCAAACCTGATATGTACCTATTACCAAACTTTGATTGTGTACTTACGTACCTATAAAACTATGTCTTATATAGGCCTCTTCGTTCAAGCACCGACTAGTCTTGTACTCCTATTGTTCTCTCTCTCTCTCTCTCTCTCTCTCAAAGAGAGATTAGACACATAAACATAAGCATGAATACTAAAGAGGTGGAGGTGACTCTGATCAAGAAAGAGGTGGTGGCAGTACAGTTGCCAAAGAATGAGGAGCATTGGCTATCACTCTCTAATCTAGACTTGTGTATTTTACATCCATTGGATTTTAGTATCTTTTTATGTTACAAGAAGCCCACTTATAAAGACAACGGGAACTCTATGGCCATGGTTGAGGTTCTCAAAAAGGCCTTGAAAGAAGCTCTTGTGCCCTACTATTTCCTTGCTGGTGAGAAAGTGCCAGACTCCAAGGGTGAGCATAAGCTTCACTGCAACAACCGTGGGGTTGACTTCACTGAAGCTTGTGCAAATATAGAGCTTCAAAAACTCAATTTGAATGAACCTGACGAGACCATTGGCTGCAAACTTGTACCCAAGAAGAAGAATGGCGTGCTGGCCATCCAGGTTTGCCAAAAGTTTAGAAAATTAACTTCTTATTATTTTCAAAATTACATTGCTAAACAAATATGAAAACACCTAAAACTTTCACCAATTTTAATACAGAAGACTCAAAGCATTTTTATCAATTTGTGGAAAAATTCATGTCTATGTTAACATAAGAACCAATTTTTTCTATTTTATGTATATAATCACTTTTAAAAAAACTCATATAAAATTATCTATTTTATTAAAATATCAATTTTTTACAGTTTTTTATTGTTTCTCTCTCTTACACACCACAACCACTATCCACTCTCTTTCTTTGTCCTAGAAAAAATGCAAAGAAAGTATAATATATATATATATATATGCAACAACAGTGGCCATGTAAATTTGTACGACTACGATAGCTAGAATTGATATTGAACAAGAGATGCATTTTTTTTTTAAGAGAAAGAAATTCTAATAAAAATGCATACCACCAGGTCCACTTAAAAGTCATGATAATACTTTTAAGTAAGGTTGGGGTAGGTTATGCTACACAAAATACACTCTCTTAAGTAATGTTAAACAATTACCCACACTGATGTGGATGCTGTTTAGGGCTAATTGGCCAAAGACTGATGCAAGTGCTAGAATGAAGTATTAAATATAATTAATGTCACTTGAAAAACACACACACACACACACACACACACACATATATATATATAAAACTTGTTTAAGATTGAGTGATTGACAACATATAAATTTATAAGGCTTGCATAATAGTAAAATTTGTAATATCTCTAAAATTACTCAACTAATTATATTACCTCCATCTCATTTTGGTTTTTCACCTAAAAATTAAAGAATTTTTTGAAGCACTAATATTCTAAGACAAAATATAACTTTCCTTCCATCAATTAAAAAACATACAAAGTAAAACAAAATAAAATGTACTTTTTTATCAAATAATAATAATTATAGGAATCCAAAATTTTCACAATCATTTTTATAATTGTTGATATTGTTAGCTATAACACCAGGTAACATTACTTTCACATTAACCCACTACTAACACCACTTTAGAAAACATCCAAATGTGTGATGAAATTTATAAAAATAAATTTAGCCGTGTGTGTGTGTGTGTGTGTGTGTGTGTGTGTGTGTGTGTAATATTGGAACATTTATAAAATTATGCTCCTTAGGGTCCGTTTGGTTGGAAGGGTCGAAAAGTAGGAGGATAGAGAATTGTGGGAGGATGAAAATGAGTGGAAAAATTGAGGGATGGAAAAAATGAGTTTGTATAAATTTACTAATACACCCTTGTTAAAAAATGATCACCAATCAAAACAAAAAAGTGATGACCAATCAATAAAAATCATGTTCTAAAAAAAATCGTGTCAGTTAAAAAAAAAAAAAAAAAAAAAAAAGCAATGTCTAGAAAAGAAAAAGAAGAAAAAAAAGGAAAAAAAAAAATTGGTAATGTACCCACCCACAGCCACAGCCCCAAGAAATCAAAAAATTAATAAATAAATAAAAAAGCAACGGTCCAGTCATCCAGGAAAGAAAAAGGGAAAAAAAATCACAGAGAGGCAACTTGCCCAGCCAAAAAAAAAAGGAAAAAAGAAGAAGAAAGAAAGGAACTGGACATGGGCATTTTTGTCCATTAAGCAGTTTCATTTTCTCCCTTTACATTTCTCTCCATTTTGGTGAGAAAATTTTGGTGGGTCTGGAGAGAAAATACCTAAGTCCCACCATTTATTTTCCTTCCTTCCCACCCGACCAAACACACTCAAAAAAAATTTTCTTCCCATTTTCTCTCCAAAATTTTCCATCCACCCTATTTCACTTCCAAACAAACACACCCTTAAGATCTCAAAGTGGAAAATATTTCGGATATTTCAAAGATTAAAGTAATGGATACTAATCACATAAAAGTATTTAGACATTGCTTATGTTGTTGAAGTGACACAAATAAACATTTAATTATGGTCAGTTTGTAAACCATTTTTTTTTTATATATAAAATTTGATAAAAGAAATAGTAAACAGGCAAAATGCAACAAGTAGTACTTTTTTTTCAAATAAATTTAAATACACAAAAATTTCACAATTGTTGTGAAATTATAGTGATGTCTATGGTGCTCCTATGTAAAATAACATTGCACTAATCACAATCTTTCACCTCAAATATTATAAAACCATAATTTCCTTTTGGGAAATGTTAACAAATGTCTTTAAAGCATTGGTTAACAATCTATTTAGAGAAAATTTTTCTAGGAAAAGGAAAAAAACAATTAATATATTAACAGCTTTTTTCATTTTCTATAAATGTGGTGTCAAGATTTTCCTAAAATAGATTGTTAAGCAATGTCCGGGCACTTGTTAACATGAACCTTTGTTTTTTGTGTAGCATTGTACCCTTCTTCTATTTTTCCCTAGGTTTTGCTGAAACTAATACAAGGATACCTACTTGTAGGCAACTGGGTTCAAATGCGGTGGTCTTGTGGTCGCATGCACATTTGACCATCAGATAGTCGATGCACACTCAGCAGGCATGTTTCTCGTTTCATGGGCTGAGATTGCACAATCTAAACCCATCTCTTCACTACCATCTTTCAACTGCGAGATACTCAATGCTCGACATCCCGTTTCCTTTGATCCTTCCCTTCACAACTTGTATGTCCCCATCACCATGTTCAACCCTTCCAATGATCCAGAACCCAGTGCCAACCATTTCGAAAACCGCATATGCTTAGTTAAGGCAGACATAATTAACCAACTCCAATCACAAGCCAGCACCAAGGAAAGCAAAAGGACTAAACTAGAGTCTTTCAGTGCACTTTTGTGGAAAATTAGTGCCAAAAGTGCTAAAAACAAAAGGGTATCAAAATTGGGCATTGTTGTTGATGGCAGGACAATGCTTAGCTTTGGGGACAAAGAGAAAACATCACTAATGTCTTCTTACTTTGGAAACGTGTTGTCTATTCCCTATGATACTAAGAAAATTGATGAGCTTATTGAAAAACCATTGAGTTGGGTGGCTGATGAAGTTCATGGATTTTTGGAAGGTGCAAAGACTAAAGAACATTTCTTGGATTTGATAGATTGGGTGGAGGCTCATCGTCCAGTGCAAAGCTTGGCAAAGGTATATAGTAGTGGCAACAAAGAAGGACCAGCTTTGGTGGTTTCATCAGGACAACATTTTCCAATATCAAAGGTGGATTTTGGGTGGGGAAAGAGTGCATTTGGGTCATTCTATTTTCCATGGGGTGGGAATGTTGGGTATGTGATGCCAATACCAAGTCCATCTGGTAATGGTGATTGGGTGGTGTACATGCACATGTTGAAAAGGGAACTGGAGTTGATAGAGTGTGAGGTTGCACATGTGTTTAAGCCTTGCACTTCTGATTGTCTTAATTGACATTGATGATTGCCTCCAACTATGCAATCACAGTACATATCTAGTCGGCTAATCCTATAGTTAATTAGCCAATTTGTCTGCATTTGTATAAGCCAAAAATAAACTGCTTTACCTCAAATGTGTGGAGTGAGGCAAATCATTAGTGTGATTATTTGTGAAACTAGTAATTATCCATTCATGTGTGCAAGATTGGCTGAAGACTGTTTCGGATTCTCTAAAGTTTATAGAATAACTTCACTATGAAGGTTCGAAAGCTCTGTCCATATGTTTTGAAATGACTGTGTACTGGATTTTATGAATGACATATGGTAGTGCTAGAACTTGATTTCACATGCAATAATATATATGCAGGTTAAATTAATTTAATTGCTGGTGGACTTATATATATATGATATATTAATTGATTAGAACGATATCTGACAATTAATCTTGGTGATCAAATTTTGTATATGAGGGGAGTGCTTTCCAATGGCACATTCATAACTAGTGTTCCTTGAGCACGTGGAAAGGATAGTTTGGACAATAGATTGTTGCTTAAACTTTCAAAATTATTGTTATTAGTTACGGAACCATACAATGCGTGGAAATAAATAATTATTTTGTATGGTAATATAATATATAATTTTTTTCTCTAAAATTTGTTAAAGATAATTTGTTCTCCCTAAAAACTAAATTGTTTCTATTCGGTCCAATTTGGGCCAATTAGTTCTACTTCAGTCCACTTGGTAAATTTCGGTCCCCTTCAATCCATTTTAGACTAATTAGGTCTTAAATTGATTTTTTTTGTAGGTTATCTTTTCAAGTTTAATTCAAAAATTCATTGTGGGATGCATACAAGCATTTGTTCCTCTAGGAAGGAAAAAAGACCATAAAAAGAGGGGTGCGGGGGTGGACGGTGGAGAGTGGCCATTGTACTCTCACTCTCTACATTACTTCCAACATCTTTTAAATTGTTTTTCTTGTACTAAATTTAGTTATTTAGTATTCCTATTTTTGGACCCCATCACATGTATAACTTAATTCTGTATAGGACTTTTCTTTAGATCATCATACAGGAAACACAATATCCAAACAGTTTTCATTGGGATTGGGGGTGTAAGGGATATGGAGAGAGGTTTTACTAGCTAGATCTGAGTCCAACGGTCTCTTCAAAAAGGTTGTTTCCTACGTTATCAAACTAAAAATATAAAAAAGTAATACTAAAGAAACTATAATTCTTTAACTCTTGTATCAAATTTGTAACTATATCAACCTAATGATTTTTTTAAAGATGACCTTTGCAACAAGAACCTTACCTCAATATCTTATGTTGCATGTAGGCCTAACACAATGAACTCATTTTCAACATTGGAATGCTTCAATGATATTGCCTACATCTGATAATCTTTAACTTGGATTCTGAATGCATATAAATTTTGAATTAGACTCTAAAATATAATTGCTTCAAGCTTTTCTATTAGGCTCTAAAAGTTTTTAAAATAATTAGGAAACCATGAACACAAACTTGTCTAGATATAGATTCCTAAGTCTATAGGGTATATTAGACAATGTTCAAGGTGCTGCAAGTCAGAATTCAAACAAAACAAAACAAAACAAAAAACTACAGGTTTAAGAATTTATAAATTGTCTTGCTTGAACGATCAAGAGAACAAGTTCAACCAATCGAGATACGGATCTACAGAATTTAATTTCGGCCCTACAATTCATTAAGCCCATTAAGTGATTAAGGTTTCAGATCTATTTCACTAAGTATTTAAAGGAAACCCTAAGGCACATTTGGAAGAGACTTTGGAGATGCTCTTTTGAGATCTAAAAGATATTGTGCCTTCTTCTTTCAAAGTCACTACTGGAATCCCATCTGCACATTATTAAAACCAATAGATCTAAAGTTGCTACTATAAGATCAACTATTATTGAAGGTCTGAGGTTTTGGATGGGATCTCAAAGTCACAAACATGGGTGTTTGTGCACAATAAATTTAGATAGAAGAGTTCGTAGATTCGAAGCTACTTGTGATCATGTGAGTAAGTACTACAAGAGGTAGCTTTAGATTTAGGAGAAAATCTATTGTAAAACCTCCATTCTATATAGTGAATTTGTTGCCTTGAGGATTGTTTAGGCTAAATCCTTTCCAGGTTTTTTACTTTAAAGTTGAACAGTTTCATTGATTTTCGTGGGTCGTCATATCGCTTGTGTTCTTTACTTTTCCACTATTTGTGATATGATTGATATATGTTTAACCTAGATTTGTTTAATTGAACTAAGTAACAACTTGGTATTAAATTAGGTTAAACAATTTGAGTTTCCTAAATAATCTAATATTTTCTTTTGTTGACTTACATCAATGTAGAGAGGGAAAATTCCCGGCCTATCACTAGCTGACACATCATACCACCAAGTCCACAAAGTTTGGCTAATTACAAAGCATCATGTATTGTTACTAGAAATTTGCCAAATTCCATTAAGGTAAAAAGATGAAAAGCATGCAAAATGCTAATCATGCGTAGGCACGTGTAAGCGATGATGAAAGCGAGTCGACGCTTGTAAGCGATGACCCAAGCAGACCAATCAGGCTCTGACATGTGTCACCAATCGAATTCTGCCATGTATTGCTCACCTACCCCCAAACTCCTATAAATTAAAGCCTTCCTAAGGCATTTAAACACACCAAGACATCTAGGGAAGAACCGGGAAGAGATCTTGAGTTCATAAGTTGAAGTTCTGCTGAAATCAAGCCCTGAAGCCTCCAGAAACTTCAAGAACTTCAACTTTGAATACGAAGAACATTCGAAGAGAAATCATCCAAATCATCTTCCTAGATCTCAAAGGTCACTGGAATTAAGCTCAAAAGCATTCAGAAACTCAGGCACCAAGCCATCTAGAGCACAAGCAGCATCAAAGAAGATTCAGAAGTATTGAAGCTCTACTGGAGTCAAGCCCTGAAGCCTCCAGGAACTTCAAGAACTTCAACCTCGAATATGAAGAACATTCGAAGCAGAATCATCCAAACTACTTGTCTAGATCTCAAAGGTCACTGGAATCAAGCTTAAAAGTCTCCAGAAACCTCAACAAACAATAAATTAGCGAAGCTCTACGGGTTCAAGCCTTCAAAGCCCCGAAGAACTTCCACCACAAACCTTCAAATACGAAGAACATTCGAAGAGGAATCATCCAAATCATATTCCTAGATCTCAAGGGTCACTGGAATCAAGCTCAAAAGCCTTCAGAAACCTCAACAAACCACAAATCAGCGAAGCTCTAAGGATTCAATCCTCTAAAACCCCGAAGAACTTCCACCACAAACCTTCAGGAAAGAAGAACGCACGAAGAACACGAAGAACGTGAAGAACAAAGAATTTCTAACAAGCTCATAGTCAGAGATTCATTGTAATTTCGTTTCAAAGATTTTCGATCCATTCTTCAGCCAAATTAAAGGATATCTTGTGTTCGAATCAAAATCACATCACCACAATTCCAATCAACAAATCTTTCAAGGAGATCAAATCAGAGGATCACTCTTTTGTAATCACAAAGAATTGTACCACATATTCATCAATACAAACTCGCATTTGTGAAACTATTTTACTTGTTTGATTTATTTCGAACCGAGAAATTTAGTCATCCACAATCAGTTTTCATCTAGGTGTAGCTTTCAATGTATCCTTTCTATACATCCCATATACTAGGGTTGCATCCCTTTCTGTGCATTTTTCAATAAAATTTAATTACTTACCAAAAAAATTAGGGTTCATCCAGGTGGTACTCTCATCTTGGTTTCTCGATTTCATTCCTACTCCTAGTAGAGGCACTTGGAACTATTCTTGAGGCTTCTCTTGCATAGGTTTGCGTCTGATTACCTACTGCTCATGCAGTTCCTTACTAGATTTAGGTACTTTTAACTTTTTTTCATTTTACTCTCATTTTTCTATATTTGGATTCAGGTAGCTAGTTAGGTAATCCTATTTAACCAAAAAGGTAGTAAGGTAATCCTAGTTTATTAAAATAATTTGATTGTAATTTTTACGAAGAGACTTCAAAGAATTTTTTAAAGGTAAATAGATTTAATACAGTATTACAATATTACTACTTTTTCACCGGTCTTTGTGAGAATTACTTCTCATTACTACTTAATTAGAATATGTTAGTTATTACCTTGTGAAATTCCACAAGCTCATTCTTTCACTTCAAAAGGTACCAAAAGACACAAGTTTATGATCATTTTGTTAAAATGTTGTTCAATTTATAAAAATATGGAAAATTATACTTTACTACCATTAATTATACTTTTAAATATACTTTGCACCTTAAACTTCGGAATTTTGTCCAAGTTAATAGCAAACTTAACGTTGAGATGCAAAGTAAATAAAATTCATAGTTTGGGGTGCAAACCTTGCATTCAAAAAGTTTATGGTACAAAATATAATATGTGGTATAATTTCAGGTGATAAATTGTAATTTTTCTTTTAAAAATACATATATTCAAATTTATTTTAGTACTATAATATGATGAAAATTGTGGTTAAATTAAAATTCTTAGTATGTACTATAATGTGATAAAATTGTGGTTTAATTATGTACGTTTTTAGACCCCTTAACACAAGTTATTTAACCTAGTTATTTAGCCTAGTGATTACTTAGATAAATTATTCAGTTTTAGGTTTACACATTAAAATAATATCATCTAAATAATGCGGAAATATAAAGAATACAACGATATAATAATTCAAGAAAACTAAACCGGTAAAAAACCTGAGAATGATTTAACCTAGCTATCCTCAAGGTAAAACAGATCCACTATTAAAGAATTAAAGTTTTACAATAGAACTTAGACCACTAACATCCTATTGCTACCTCAAGCAGAAAACTTACTACCACGACCATGTGATAGCTCCGAATCCACAGACTACTTCTTTCCTTAATCTGCAGCAACCACAAGTTCTCCTACTTGTGACTTCGAGATTCCACTCAAAAGTTTCAGATTTTCTTTAAAGTTCTTTTTCTTGACGTGAATCTTGATCTTGACAACTCTATGTGTGTGTATGAAGGTAAACACCTCTAGATCTTACAAAAGATTCAACACACAACTCTCCAAAAGACCTCTAAAAAGTAGCAAGGGTTTTTCCTTTTATACTTAGAGTAAAATACTTAACCCTACACATCATACGATCTTAGGCTGAATTGGAACTTCTACAGAAAAATAAATCTGCACGTGTTTCGATCAATCAAGCCTTGTAGATTTTGTCCAATAATTTTTGCAATCACTCGATTCCAATTTTACAATTAAACACACTTTGAGCAAGCCTAAACCTAGACTTTATGTTTTGGTCACGGTTTGCCAACATATTACAAATTGAAGTTTTAATACATTAGTTCCTAAAATTTAAGAACTTAACAAATTATTTTCTTTTCTTTAATGGAAAAAGTTAACGGATGTCTTAAGGGCATTGATTTAAGATATATTCTTAGAAACTTTTATGGGGAAGAAAAATGAACATAATTTTTTTGAAGAATTTTTATATTTCTCACAAAAATTGTGTCAAAACTTTCATTAAATGGCCTATTAAAATTTGCCTAATGGCACTCTTCAAGAGTACCCTTGTTTAATTGATTTTTCTTTTGTTTTTTACGCTTGTGATTGATTTGACAACTTCCTAAATGTTACCACAAATTTTATTTTCTTTAATCGTTTTGTTTCATCTGTCTCTAGCTCATTTTGACATTCAATCCATCAAAGTTTCTTCATGACATGGTACCATAATTTGGTGAATTCATAAATTTGATTTCAACCCCAAGTGGCAAGTGGGCATAGTCCACTCTACAAGTTAAAAGGTTTCCTGTTTTTATTGCAATAAATTCACTTTCCACGTGAAGAAGGAATGCCTAAATATAGTTCTCGCTTGTTCAGTTTTCTTCCTCGAACACAAGTAATCTTTATTCAATCGTTGTTCCATGCCACAGATTCGACACAGTAATTAAAGATTGTGGCCCTTACTCTGTTTCCATGGTGACAGGACACCCACATACAACCTTGAAATCCTCTTTCATGAAGTACTACTAGAGTGAAACCTTGCAGTACTCCATACCAGTAAAAATAAGCAGAAAAAAAAATCTTTAAATTACTATGTACAGCATAAAGTTTACAAATAATGCGATAATAATGTAGGTTAAGAAATTAATGGTATTAATGTTATTAGTCAATTTCAAAAACTATTCAGTGGTAGAGCAGCGCGGTACTCTCCCCCCTCTCACATAATAGTATTAAGCCAGATTAATTAAACTTAATAATATTAGGATCTACTATTCATGTGAGACAACAAATGAATATTACATCACTCTTTTGAGAGCACCTAATAATTTTTTAATTGTATGACATTAAACTAATATTATTTTTGTTGAGTTGTTTATTTTATTAATATGGATTAGTACTTCTATTTTAGGAGTATTTAATAATTTTCTAATTGAGACTACTGTTACATAATACTACCTATTGCTCAAGGACGGCGCTAGAGCTACTACAGGGGTTCAAATGAACCCTCTGACTGAAAAAAAGAAAAAAAATATTATGTATATAATATTTTTTTTTTATTAGTTCAATTTACCATTTAAAATATTATTGCACACCATGACTTATTATACTCACTCTAATCACACATCAGCTTAGTCCAAAATCAAATAACAATACAAATCACTGATCTCTCTTTAATGAATCTCTTCTCATTTTTCTCTATTTGACTATCTCAGTATCTTTCAACTCTAAGAATAAAGAGTGAATATTTGTGAGTAGTAAGTTTCTCTCTATTTATTATAAATTTCCTTTATTATAAATTTAAATTGTATGTGTGTGTGTGTGTGTGTGTGTCTAATATGTGTTTATTTTTATTTTATTTTTTTGTTATAATTTTATTTGTGTGAATTGTGATGTATGTGAATATGTTCATGTTTAGTATAAATATTATATAACTTTATATAATTTAATAATTAGATATAGAGGGTTTGTCACACGTGTGTATATTGTTATCATGTTATAATAATTTTTTGTTATAAAGTTAGTGATTGTTCAAGAATTTGATTGGTCAAATGGACACTTAGTTTATTATTATTATTTTTTTTTTATGGGAGACACTTAGTTTATTATTTATGTATGGATGAGTGTGGCCATGTTGATCAATAATTAATACAGTGCAAGTGAATTGAGTTTTGTTATTTAGATTAAAACATTTTTGTAAAAACAATGAGAAATAGATAATGGAAATTGCACAGAAATAAAAACAATAAATAAACTTAACAAAATAAAATGGCCACACTTAGCTACTTTGACAATAGATAATGATAGCTAATAATAAACTATCATGTAACGATTTTAAAATATGAAAACTCGTAGAAGGAAATTTTAAAACTTCATGTCTTTGCTTTTTGTTTTTTTTTTTTATCAATAACTAGATATATTTGCTTTTTTTTTTTTATCAATAACTATATATATTCAAATTATATTTTTATTAAATTATATTTAATTTAAATTTCTTAATGACCCCCCTCAATAATATTCCTGGAGCCGCCACCTCTATTTCTAAACATTGATATGTACCTATTACTAAACACGCACGCATGATATATTGACATATGTAACTAAGTTAAAGATGATATGTACCCATTACTAGACGTTAAATGTGATATGTACCTATTACCAAACATGATTATGTACTTATGTACCCATAAATTTATGTCTCAGATAGCTCTCATTGTTCAAAGTTGGATTTTGGGTGGGGAAAGAGTGCATTTGGGTCATCCTATTTTCCATGGGGTGGGAATGTTGGGTATGTGATGCCAATACCAAGTCCATATGGTAATGGTGATTGGGTGGTGTACAAGCGCATGTTGAAAGGGGAACTGGAGTTGATAGAGTGTGAGGCTGTACATGTGTTTAAGCCTTGCACTTCAGATTGTCTTAATTGAAATTGATGATTGCCTCTAATCATGCAATCACAGTACATATCTAATCGGCTAATCCTATAGTTAGCTAGTTTGCCTGCATTTTTATTTATGAGCCAAAAATAAACTACTTTATTTCAAATGTGTGGAGTGAGGCAAAGCATTAGTGTAATTATTAGTGATGTAAAGTTTTAGACCCCCTGTAAACTAGATTGTTTAACCTAATTAATTAACCAAGTGAATACTTAGGTTTATTATTTAAATCTAGGTTAACACAATAAAGTCATATCATGTATAACAGCAGAAAATAAAGAACACAAAAATCTGATGACCCAGGAAAACCAAACTGGTAAAAAACCTAAGGAGGATTTAATGCAGCTATCCTCAAGGTAACAAATAGATTCACAATGAAAGAATTGAAGTTTGTACAAATACATCAAGTAGAAAACTTACTATCATGACCCCATAATAGTTTCGAGTCCACTGACTACTTTCCTTGATCTGCAGCAACCACAAGTTCTCCTGCTTGTGAATCTTGATCTTCTTGAATGTTCTTTATGCAGCAACTGAAACAATCACCAAGCTCTTGACATCAATCTTGATCTTGATAACCTTAAGTGTGTATGAAGGTAAACACCTCTAGATCTCACAAAAGATTCAACACACAGCACATCAAAAACTTTAGAGAGCTTTTGGGTACAAAACCCTAGATCTACAAAAGAGGCACACTCTTCTCTCTCTTTAAAAGTCTTTTAAAAACATGCTTAGGGTTTCCTTTATATACTAAAAGAAGTAGATCTGAAACTCTAATCCTTTTTGGACTTGAACTGCTTTTGGGCCAAACTTAAAATTCTGCACACCAGTATTTCAATCAGTCAAGCCTGTCTTTCAATCGATCGAACCAAGCAATTTGAACTCTTCTTTTTGTAGCTTGTATATTCTTGAATCTTGACTTCTATCACCTTGGGCATTGTCTAATATTACCTATAGATTCTAGAATCTATATCTAGACAAGTTTGTGTTTACGATTTGCCAATTGTTCTAAACTTTTAGATTCTAACAAGTGAAATCATGTGTGCAAGATTGGCTGAAGACAGTTTCGGATTCGCTAAAGTTTATAAAATAACTTCACTATGAAGGATTCTCTAAAGTTTATAAAATAACTTCACTATGAAGGTTCTAAAGTTCTATCCATATGATTTGAAGTGACTTGATTGGATTTTGTGAGTGACATATCGTGCTGGAACTTATTTTATATGCAATTATAGGAGGTTTAATTTAATCAATTGGTGGACTTGTATATGATATTAATTAATCAGAATAATATTTGACAATAAATGTTGATGATTAAATTTTATGTTTGAAGGGAGTGCACTCCAATGGCACATAAATAACCAGTGTTCTTGAGCATGTGAGAAAGATTGTTTGGGCAACAGATTGTTGCGTGATCTTTTAAAATTATTTTAATTTTTATTTGTATAGTATTTTATGTTTTTTTAGGCACACATTGATATCCATTTCAACTATAAACGTCATTTGGTTATAAACTTATATGCATTCAAATTTCATAGCTAATGGAACATTCGCTACCATCATGAAAGCCCAAATCTAACAAAAAATTGTGCAATTAATAATCATATTTTCAACCATTGAAACAATTAACCACTTAAGAAAATATAGCCTTAAAACTATGTTAGAGCGTTCATATCCGGAAACACACACACACACACACACACAAAAAAAAGCATTTTACTTCACCAAAAAGCCATCTTATCTATTTTACATAATCATTTTTAACAACTCAATCTACATCTCATTCTTTATTTCACAATTCATCACATTAAATTAAAATTATATTTTGGCTGGGTTTGGATAGCGGTAGACTGCGTGTCTGCATTTTTTCTGTGAATCCCGTGCACTGTTCACGGGACTGGCAAATACAGATTTCAGCAAATCTTTCTTTAAAACTGGTCTCACGGTACTGTTCAGACATTTAAAAATTATTTTGCTACAATATTTTCAGTTTTCAACACTAAGTAGTATTCAAACAGACCCTTTATATACATCGGAGAAAATAAAAAACTGTTTTCTATCATTTTGGCCTCTCTCTCTCTCTCCCTCTCTCCACGTTTAATGTTTGCTTGGAGGCTTAGCCATGCAAATCACGAAATTCAAGAAAGTTGATATATATATATATATATATATATATATATGTGTGTGTGTGTGTGTGTGTGTGTGTGTGTGTGTGTGTGTGTGTGTGTGTGTGTGTGTGTGTGAGATTCTAAATATTTAGGTATAAATGTTTAGGTTCTGAATGATTTAGTTGTTGGCAAATCATATACATAAACTTGTCTAGAAATAGATCTAAGTGTCTATGAAGTTATATTAGACATTGCTCAAAGTGTTATAAGTCATAATTTAATAACATACAAGCTACAATTTCAGGAATTCAAAATCAGACTAGCCCAATTAATCAGGAGAATTTTTGATCAGTCAAGAGTCGCAGATTAGCAAAAATCAGTAAACTTGAAAAGCCCATAACTTATACATTTGAAGTCCAAATTGTGATTTGTTTGTTATATTATTTAAGGGACATTATAAACTAACCCTAGGAGGGGGTTTTTAGAGAGAGAATAGTGACTCTTGTGCCTTCTATTGTAGATCTAGGGTTCTTGTACCCAAAACTCTCTCAAATCTTCTATTGGCAATATTCTTTGAAAAAACTCAAAATCCGAGATTGTAGAATTTGTAGCCATATCATTCTATTCATCAAATGTTAGAGATCTAAACCTTCAAAGGTGGTCTTTGAATTATAGACTGAAGGTCTATGTGGGATATCTAAAGCTTGAATTGGAGGTTGTTGTGATAGCAGATCCACATCAAAGAAATTTGTGGAGTTCAAAGCTAGATTGGATAATCTTAGTTAAGTTTACTACGATTGGTATATTCTTGACTATAAACTTCTCTTTGATATAGTAGATTGTTCTATTGGGATAATTCCCCTCAGGTTTTTTTACTTTGAAACTAGTTTATTTCATTGGTTTTCCTACGTTATCATACCTTGTGTTATTTATATTTCCACTGCATAATATGTTTGATGAATGTTTTACCTAAATATACATAATTGACCTAAGTAATAACTTGGCTATTAAATTAGGTTAAACACAGTGTTTTTAGGGGTCTGGAAACTAACAAATATGTGTGTGTGTGTGTGGGGGAGGGGGGGTGGGGGTTTATCTTCCATGCTCTTCCACCTCAAAGTATGTATTCCCACGTTGTTCACCAGCAACAAAACTTGGTACGTAAATCTTGGTATAACCTAAAAGTCGATAAATCTCTAAGCTTTATGAAGAATGTGAACCCAAATTGTTCAACTTTATTTCTATCCATCTAATACTGCAGCTTTTTTTTTTTTTTTTTTTTGGAATTCCTTTTTGTTGTGGATTTCTTTTGGAGGGATTTTGACTTAAGAATTATGCTTGTTATAGTCCACTGCTTTACCAACTCTCAGTCTATGAAGTTGCTTAAAATGGTTACATTTTGGTCCAATGTGCTGTCTTGCCCAAGATCACTGGACAAAAGTGATGTCATGGAAGTTACAAGAAAACAAACATGTTGCTTTCTAAATAGAAAAAAAAAAGAAATGAAAAAAAAAAAAAAAAAAAACTAAACACGTTAGCCTCTAAATGAAAACCTCAAATTCACGAGGAATCCCTTGAATCCATAAGGTGATAGGGTTCTAGAATCCATTAGAAAGAAATAGACAAAGACTGTATTTTTTATAAATATGAAAAATTGAACTACCTAGAATGCTATAATATATTTAAATAGTAAAAAAAAATTAACCTAGGGCAACTAGGAAAACGCCTAGTGATAAACCAAGAATGTATTGACCCTTTGTGATAAATTAACCAATTAATTAGCCAAGTTAATTAATTAATTCAATTAACATGCAAAACGCGTGGTAGCACAAACAAATCAACAACTAAGTTAATATGCAACAGAAAATAAAGTTGACACAATGATTTGTTTACAAATGGGGAAAACTTTCAAGGCAAAAACCCCCAATTGAGTAATTTTAAGGTCACCACTCCCGAGAATCCACTATTATCATAACAAGTAGTTACAAGTAAAGGAATCTCAGTACCTTATACCAACCTATAGTTGAACTCTTACCCCAATACATAATTGGACTTGTTCTGTAGTGACAATCTATCATTTTCAATGCACGACTCTCAGTACGTGACTAACCAATCGATGCACGAATCTCAATACGCGGCTTACTCTTTTGCACGAATCCAAGTACATAACTAACACACCAACTTGAGAAAGATGTTGGCTGTAAAGTTTTTTAGTTCATCAACACGATGAAGATCACAAAGCTCCTTGGTTACAAAACCCAACAGCGTACAAACGCAGTAACTTCTTCAAGAGAAAGATAAACTAGGGCAAATTCTGTCTCCAGTTACAATTTGCATGAACAAAACTTTTCTCTACACTTGCACAACCTTTGACAGCCTTTAAAATAATCCTTATATATATTTAAGGTTGTGAGAAAAGAAATCCTAAATATGTACACACGGATTGGAGTGAAATTAGATCTAAAAAACTGATTTTCATAAATCTCGATAGAAAAGATATCTGTCGAGCATTTGGCTAAAGCAGCCTTTTAAATCTCAATAGATGTTATCTGTCAAGTTAGCTGTCGAGCTTTAATATCCAGCATTTCTTCACTTATTTCTTGAACAAATTTGCATGGTTTTAATACTTGGACTTGGACTTGGACTTGGACTTGAACTCTTGTTCCTTGAAGTATTAAACACATTCTAAATCTATCCAATTACAAGTAAAGTACATTTTGTCAAAGGATTAGCCAATTTTAAATGACAACATATGTCCTAACAATCTCCCCATTTGGCAATCCGTGACAAAACCACAACAAGCAAATAAACATATAAGAAAAGTCATAAACTATTCAACTCATACTCACTTATTGAATACAATGAAATCTATTCTAACACAAACTCTTGAAAAACTTTACAGGAAAAGAGTTCGTGGCAAGAGAGACTTTGACAACCTATATTTCTGAAACACTTTAAACAAAACTTATCACAGTATCTTAGTGTGAAACAGAATTAAAAGATTACATTTAAAAAATAAGAAGCATGTGCATAAAAAGAAAAAAGAAACAACATATGAAGAGATATGTGAAAATATAATAACAACCTCAATATATATATATATATATATATATATATATATATATCAATAATGAGTACAAGATTTACTATCGCAATGTGAGAACAATGTATCTAAAAGAAAGCAAAGAAAAAAAAATAAATAAGTCCTCACTACATCCCTTAAAGAAAAGAAAATACTTCCCCTAACAAAAATGTCTCCTATACTAACTCTTCTCCTAAGTCCATGACTATTCTCATAACAAAATTATTCTCCCTTTTTGTCATAAATGACAAAGGGTAAGTCACTAAGAAGCAGTCATCTCCTTGTCACCAAAAGAGCTAGCACCATCATCCTCATTAGCATCATTACCATCAGAGTCACCATCATCGTCCTCATCCTCAAATGCCTCTAGAGAAGGAGAGGAAGACTCTACAAAGCCACCAAAGCGAGCTTGTCGTCGTACAATACAACCGACATGGGTGTTCACCTGACACAACTCATTACTGAGAGTGTCAAGGCGAGCATCCATGCGCAAAAGCTGTGCCATGATCACCTCAAGTGTCACACCATTCACAAAAGAAGAAGGAGCAGATGTGGATGGAGCTGAAGAAGCTGGAGGAGTCGTCGTCGTCTCGATCCATGGCCGCTTCAATCGAAACTGAGCCTCACTCCATCTAACAGCTACCTCATCAATGGCACACATAACAAAGAAGGGATTCGACATGGAAAAGGAGACAGAGAAGTGGCAAAGGATCCTCGAGATAGTAGAAGGAAAGATAATCTTATTACGGGTCATCGTATCCCTATATACATCGATAAGGGAGAGAATGAAGTAAAAGGGAAAATCACTGAGCTTCTTGGTGGCCAACCTATAGAACTTCTAATGCTTTTTGGAGACCTTATATAATTTTGCATAGGCTGTGTGAATGTCATCTTGTTCATCCATCTTTTCAAACTTAGACTCCACCAAATCCTCTTCTTCATCCACATCTTCAAAAATCCCCTCAATAGGATTTACAATGGCAGTGAAGGCATTCAGAATTCTGTCATCCTCATTTTTCGAATCATCCTTAAGTTCAGTGTTGCTCAAGGTAGCAGCAAGTGTCTTGTTTTTTTCCAATGGACTTGAGATATGTAAGGCACTATTGTTTCGTGTGTCTGAAGCCTTGACACCTGAAACACTTAGGTCCTGAGGGAACAGTGTACTGACCGTCATCCCTAGCATCCTTCTTCCCTTTGTCTTGGCTCTTAAACTGAGAGGAAATAGATTGTCTATGGCCCTTGTCAATGCCCTTCCCATTGGCATTCTTCATGAACTTCTTGAATTATCTTGTGATCTAGGACTTCATTTTAGAATCTTCATCGTCTGAAGACTCATCCGTGTCACTTCTCTTGGCCTTCAGTGTCATGCTCTTGCCCTTTCTCGACTTCTTGATTCTTGTTAAACCCAACTTATAAGTCTGCAGATTACCAACCGGCTCTGTCAAAGGAATTTTATCGATGTCCTTTGATTCCTCAATTGTAGTATTCTTGGCATGAAATCTCTTGGGTAGAGATTTAAGCACCTTTCTAACAATCTTGGGTTCATAAATGGTTTTCCCAAGATTAAAAGCTAAGTTCACTATGTCCTTGAGCTTGGCATAGAATTCATCGAACGACTCATCCTCCTCCATCTTGATCTCTTTGAAGCCAGTAGTGAACCTCTGAAGCTTCGAATCTTTGACAACCTCAGTTCCCTGATAGGTTGTTTGGAGAATAGTCCAAGCTTCCTTGACAGTTTTAGTAGAGGATATTTTCTTAATCTCCTCATCTGTGACCACACTGAATAACGCATTCAATGCCTTGCTGTTGAAGTTAGCCGCCTTGATCTTAGCATCATCCCAATCAGTCGGCCATTCCTTTGCCACATTTTTTCATCTAATGACTATAAGAAAGCTCTCATGCTTACTTTCCAGTATGCACAATTAGTACCATTAAATAAAGGAGGTATAATCAACGATTGTCCTTTATCCATGACAACAAGGGTCAATGGATCACACATCAAAGATTAACCATAATCAAAGCATGCTTGCTCTAAGACCACTTGATAGGCCAAGAATGTATTGATCCCTTATGATAAATTAACCAATTAATTAACCAAGTTAATTAATTAATTCAATTAACATGTAAAATGCATAGTAGCACAAAAAAATCACCAACTAAGTTAATATGCAGCGAAAAATAAATTTGACACAGTGATTTGTTTACGAATTGAGAAAACCTCCAAAGCAAAAACCCCACCAAGTGATTTTAAGGTCACCACTCCCGAAAATTCACTATTATCACAACAAGCAGTTACAAGTAAAGAAATCTTAATACCTTATACCAACTTACAATTGAACTCTTACCCCAATACACAATTGGACTTGTTCTGTAGTAACAATCTCTCATTTTCAATGCACGGCTCCCAGTACGTGACTAACCAATCAATGCATAGATCTCAATACGCGGCTTACTCCTTTGCACGAATCCAAGTACGTAACTAACACACCAACTTGAGAAAGATGTTGGCTGCAAAGTTCTTCAATTCATCAACACGATAAAGATCACAAAGCTCCTTGGTTACAAAACCCAACGGTATACAAACGCAGTAACTTCTTCAAGAGAAAGATGAACTAGAGCAAATTCTGTCTCCAATCACAATTTGCATGAACAAAACTTTGCTCTACACTCACGCAACCTTTGACAGCCTTAAAATAATCCTTATATATGTTTAAGGTTGTGAGAAAAGAAAGCTTAAACATGTACACACGGATTAAAGTGAAATCAATTCTGAAAAACTGATTTTCATAAATTTCGATAGATAGGATATTCATCGAGCAGCTATTGAGCATTAGGCTAAAACAGCCTTTTAAACCTCGATAGATATTATCTATCGAGCTAGCTGTCAAGTTTTAATATCCAGCACTTCTTCACTTGTTTCTTGAACAGATTTACATGGCTTCAATACTTAAACTTGAATTCTTGTTTCTTGAAGTATTAAACACATCCTGGATCTACCCAATTACAAGTAAAATGTGTTTTGTCAAATGATTAATTAATTCTAAATAACATATGTTCCTAACATCATTCACATATGTCCTAATATCCAGAAACCCTAATTCGTGCTAATCACGTAATTAGGTGGCAAAATATTAATTTTTGCCAAAAATATAAAAATTGAGATAATCGCAAAAATTGAAAATACTGTCTCTAAGAGATGTCCCGAAACAGACAATACTTTATTCTGACTTTTAAACTAAAAGTTATTAATGAAAAACAAATAGTACTAAAACTAGCAAAAACAATGTTTTCGGGGCCTTAACGAGGGAATTCATCTAAATTTGGATGACCCTTGAGACTTTTCTCAAGTCTTGATCATAATTTCGTTCTTCAACTTGCCAAATTTTATGCAATTTCGACATTGCCGGCCCAATTGCCTCTACTGCTTTAGGAAGGCCTATACTATCTGTTCTACATCAAAAAGCTATATTCTTTTTTCTTTTTCTATTTTTTTTTTTTTTTTTAATCTCCACTTATACTACCAATCATTGAAGAATTGGTTTGATGCTTCACACGTTATTGACTATTAGAATCCTTATGAAGTTCCTACAAGGGAGGACAAAAAAATCTCCTGCCGCTCGACCAATCCTATTTGTTCTACTTTATTCTATGCAAATTTTCTTTACCTCAAGAAGGGGATAAAGGTGGGGAACACGTTTCGCTTGCCTCACCCTATGTTGCCCTGCCCTATCCTACCCCAAATGAGTGTATGCATATTTTATATAGTATATATTTATATTATTTTATATAAACTATTCTAATTTAATTATTTAAAAAAAATTATTATCACCTTCTAAACACGCCTCTATTTTTTTCTCAAAAAAAAAAAAAAAAAAACGCGCCTCTATTTCGCTCTTAACAGTCTCATCGTCATCCCTCTATTTTCTTTCTCATATTTATCTCATTAGCGATAGAGCTTCCTATATAGGTATGAAAAAATTGCCTCCAACCCACACTTTACACCAATTTGCCTACTCCTGCGCCATGCGGATTTTTTCAGCCATAAAATTGGGACGAGCTAGGCACCCGTATTGTCATCTCTAGTTCTTACAAAGTGACCATTGCTAACACCCAAGAGGCCAAGACATAATTATTTTGCAAATTATTTGTTTAGATTTTAGGTTTAGTTTGTGGCTGTGGGATGGATTTTGGAAACTACTCCACTTTTATTCATATATTTTTTGGTGAAAGGAGAAATTAAGTCGAAATTTCTATCAGCTTGGGTGCCATTGAAATCTTTTCTTGGGTAGAAATTGATGCAACAATTGAGGGTTTCAATCTTCTAGTTTTGGAATTGGTTAGTAGTGCTTTTTAAAATTAAAGAAAAATTAGATTGTATATTTTATTGAAAATAAAATCTAATGTTTTTTAATTTTTAGTATTAAAAAATTATATTTTTCAATGATTAACAAGAGTTTATGGAGTGAACTATCAACAATGAAAATAAAAGTTTTCTCAGGAAAAAAAAACCAATAATAATAAATGTGAACTTCAGGGATTAAAATGATAAAAATAAATTTTTAAAATTGAAAATAAAAATTAACACAAACCTAAAGATGCAATTTATATTCTAACCAAAAGATATATATAAATTCAAATTTCTACTACTATATTGTAATGAAAATTGTTTCCATGATGTCAAATCTTTTATCCCTTATGTGATGGATTTGGACAATTTCGTAAAATCATGAACCATAAAATTTTCTTTGCGTTAATTGTTTAATCTTTTGTTCTTTATATACGTGATAGATTTGACAACTTCCTAACGTGTAAGTTGTATCTTTTATATTTAATTGTTTCGTTTCTTCTTTTGCTAGCTCATTAGCCATGAAAGTTTCTTCATAACATGCTACCATATATTTCGGTGAATTGCTAAATTTGATATTCATTTCATCCCCATACACTTTTCCATTATAAATAAGGTTTCACTTTCACGTTTATATTACTACAAATGATATTGTACACATTACAATATTACTGAACATGATATATGTACCTATATTAAACATGGTATGTAGTTATGTACGTACCTATAAATTCTGTCTCATATAGCTCTCTTTGTTCAAGCTCCCACGTCTTGTTACCTAGTCCCTTGTAGACATGGCAATACGGGTCAAAATTTTTTGACCCGACCCAACCCGACCCGAAAAATACCTGACCCGAACCCGATTTTTTTGACCCGAAGCAAAAACGGGTTGACCCGTGACCCGACCCGATTTTTTTGCGGGTCAACCCGACCCGACCCGGATAACCCGTGACCCGACCCGTTAAAAAAATTCGCTAAAAAAATATTTAAATTAGTGCAAAAAAGAATGCACCTAAATACTTCATATAAATTATAAACTAATAAAAATTAAATCAATTGTCATATCATGACAATTGACATGACAACTCACAAGCACTTAAAAGCACATCACTTTACCTTACACACCATCAATGAGTGCATCTGTCCAAGACTCCAAGTAGTCCAACACATTACACATTACACATTGACTCATTTGGTCAACAATCTGTGCTGCCTAGCTGTAGACAATTCGGGTTTTCCAAAGCCAAGCAATTAAACAAATGAAAAAAGTTTTACAATTGGTTTCTAGAACTCTCCTTAATGGTACAAGATCTCATGAGCATTTCAATAACCACTATTGCTTCTGAATCAAGTTTTTGCACTGGGAAAAAAAATTTTACTCCGTATCGATCATGTCTTTTACATGAGAATGTGGAAGCTACGTTGTGTACTAAAAGTTGGCTATATGGATTTGAAGGTGATTTAATTTTTTTTATAATCATAATTATACAATTTTAATTCTTTATTGATTTGCTTTCATGGTACATTAAGTTATATTAAAATATTGTATTGTAGATGAAGATGCTGACGAAATTGACCAACTTGAGTTACAATTTGCAAGTATGAATATTTGCAGTGCTGAATCTGCTACCAACGTTGAGTAGATTGAGATTGAGATTGAGGAGTAATTTTTATAAAATATTTACTTATTCTTCTTTACTTAATATGTTATGTTTATTTTTAAATCGTTTTTTCTTTAGTTTATTTTTCTAAGTAATCTAATTTTACTATTATTTTAAATGCAACATGAACATGTGCACTTAAGAAGACCGATAACTTGCTACTTTGCTAGCTTACTTGTTTTGTTTGTTTTAAGGTCTATCTCTTTTTAAAAATGTAAACTTGTAATTATATGCATTTTAACAGTGAATTATTAACATTGAAGACTTTTTCCATCATGAATTTATGACTATAAATAATTTTTGTTATGCTTAAAATTGTCAGAATTGGAAGGATATTAACAAGCGGCATTAAATACAATTCACTTGCTTAATTGATTTTATTCATTCTTTATTAATGGATTGTCATTGATTTGTTTTTGTAATTGAAAAAAAAAAAACTTTTTTGAAAAATATGGGTCAACCCGACCCAACCCGACCCGACCCGAAACCCGATTGACCCGCAACCCGTTTGACCCGTTTAAAAATGACCCGTTTTGACCCGTGACCCGTTTAACCCGCAAACCCGATTGACCCGACCCGAACCCGACCCGACCCGCCCGTTTTGCCATGTCTAGTCCCTTGTACTCCTGTTTGTGCCATCTCTCTCTCTCTCTCTCTCTCTCTCTAGTTGGGTGCATTGCACCAGCGTGGGTCCAGCCCACACTTCGGCTTAGCTCATTAAATGAGCTTGTTACACAAGCTGCTGAGAAGCCAGCAAATTTAAAGGGGCTTGCTGGATAACCTTGCCAAAAAGGAAGAGTAGAAGTTATATTTTTATGTACAAAAGTCAAGCCACGTTTATCAAGATGTGACTATTGTGCTGTGAGTGTCCTACAACAAAGGGAAGAAAGAAAAGGAAAAAAAAAAAAATATATATATATATATAAAAAGTAAGGCCATTGGCCATTAGGTGGTGTGAGAGTCCCTGAGAAAGTGAGGACTAAGGGTGGATTGGAAATTCTCTCTCTGTCTCAATATGTTTGTTCCGTTTGAATAGTTAAATTTTTTTAAAAACTATTATTTATTGTCTTATTTGTCTTATAAAAATATATAAATTTATAAAATTACCCTTAAATAAATTATCAATTTAAAAAAAAAAAGTTATTCTTAATGAGGGAACTAAAAAGATGCCCCAATTAGATTGATCTTTAAATATTTGTTAGTTTTCTTTTCAAATAATTTTGAAAATAAAGTAGGGTTATAATAGGAACATTAGTAAACTAATGACTTATATTTTTAGAAACAGGACAATATTTTGAGATGTCTGGATTATAACCCGACCCGAAATAATATTGTTACAATTTTTAATTGGAAATTGTTTGAGGCTTAGTCCATAGAGCGGAGACTTGGGCTGATAGGCCCAAGCCGTAGCGCTCATGGACAAGCCTCATGAAAAATTTTTGGCCCCTTTTTGTATCCCGTTGTGAATCTTGTACGCAGAATATAAAAACTGTTGTTTTGGAGATTAGGGTTTTTATGTTGTTTTTTTCGAGGAAAAAATTGTACCACTGTGCACCATGGGGTGGGAATGTTGGGTTTGTGATGCTAATACCAAGTCCATCTGGTAATGGTGATTGGTTGGTGTACATGCACATGTTGAAAAGGGAACTGGAGTTGATAGAGTGTGAGGTTGCACATGTGTTTAAGCCTTGCACTTCAGATTGTCTTAATTGACATTTATCATTGCCTCCAATTATGCAATCACAGTACAAAAATAAACTTTTATTTCAGATGTGTGAAGTGAGGAAAATCATTAGTGTGATTATTAGTGAAACTAGTAATTCTCCATTCATGTGTCCAAGATTGGTTGAAGACAGTTTAGCAATCAAATCAAAAATCCATCTCAAAACATAAATAATAATAATAATAATAATAATAATAATAATAATAAATTTAAAAAAAAAAAAAAAAAAGAAGAAGAAGAAGAAGAAGAAGGAAAAAAACAAACCCTTGCCACTTGACTGGATCATGCCACCGACCACCCAAGTGGTTAAGGCTGCAAATATAGACTTAGAAGAGATGATAGACGTCCAGAAAAGTAAAATTAAAATTAAATAAAGTGATTCGAGAGAGAGAGAGAGAGAGAGAGAGAGTGGACTGCCCAGGTGAGGGCAGAGAAAGGAGAGAGCAGGCATAAGTGAAAGAATAAAAAAATAATATGTATTTTTAGAACATGCTACGGTACCATTCTATTGTTCTAAGCAATTGAAGAATATATTTTTTTATGTTTGGTGTGCAAGATGCTTGGCACAACTGCTGTTAATGCTCTAAATTATGTTTCATATAACTCATATGGCTCACGCTTCCTCAGTCTCACCTAGTTCCATACACTACTTTCTTTCCACCATCTCTCTCTCACACATAAAACACCTACTGGTTTAAAAGATTTGATGGTGACTATGACCAAAAAGCTGGTGGTGGTAGCAAAGTTGCCAAAGCAGAATCATTGGCAATCACTATCTACCCTAGACATGGGTTTTATATATGCTAGCAATGAATTACAGTTTCTTCTTTTGTTTCAAGAAGCGCAAGGTTGAGGCCCATCAACCATTGTTGAGGTCCACCTTTAAAGACAACTGGAACTTTGAATCCATGGTTGAGATCCTCAAGATGGCATTGGCAGAAACTCTGGGGTGCCCTACTAAACCTTTGCTAATTGAGATAGTGCCAAATGTTTAAACAATTATTACAAAATAGAGAATTTTTTAATCATTCTAATCATTATCAAACAGGTAACAAGATAGTAGACGAGCTTTTATAACAAAATCAATTGAGTTGGATAGCTAATGAAGTTCATGGAATTGTGAAAGACTGGAAGGTGCAATGAGTGAGGATCGTTTCTTGGATTTGATAGAATGGACAAAGGCCCATCGTTTGGTGCTTAGTTTTGTCAAAGATATATGTCAATGACAATAAAGAAGGTCCTGCTCTTGTGGCTTCATCTAGTTTGAGGTTCCCACTATCAAAGGCGGACTTTGTGATGGAGAAGGTCGACAATGGCCGGTGTCAAGTTATTTCCCGGCGGTGGTGGGAATGCGGTTTGTGGTGCCAATATTAAATCGTTCTAACAATGGTGATTGGGTGGCATACATGCACCTCTTCAAAGGAGAATTGGAGTTGATAGAGCATAAGGCTAGTCATGTGTTAGCCCTTTGACGAGTGCCTCCATTTTTTATGGTTTTTTTTTTTTCAATAATTATAATAATTTGAAGGAAAAATTTTAATTTTGGTTTTCGTAATAAAGCCGAGAATATTACTAAACAACTTTAAAGAAAGAATAATAAGAATTTGTGTTTTGGTTTGCTTTCTTGAAAATATTTTATATTCAAATATACATCGTATACAATAAAAGTTTGTTCACAAGAAAACATATAATTATGCTATTATATTTGAATTTTGTGAAAACTCTTAAATACTATCATATTGCTTTGGAGATTCCAGTGAGTGATTGATGATCTTGCCTTGATACGTTGTCTCAATAATACTTAATAAACTTTTTTTTTATAGGGCTACTTTTTTTTTGGATAAGATTTGATAGGATTACTTAAAAAACTTGGTTGTTTGATTCTTTTATTCTTTATGCTTGTGAGAGATTTGACAACTTCCTAAACGTTATCACAAATTGTATTATCTTTAATTGTTTCGTTCATCTGTCGCTAGCTCATTTTAACATCATCCATGAAAGTTTCTTCATGACATGCTACCATAATTCGGTGAATTCATAAATTTGATATCAACCCCAAGTGGGCATTGTCCACTCTACAAGTTACAAGGCTTCTCATGTTCTTATTGCAATAAATTCAGTTTCCACGTGAGGAAGAAATGCCTAAATGTAGTTCTCTCGTGTTTTGTTTTCTTCCTCGAACACAAGTAATCTCTATCCAATCGTTGTTCCACCGACAGATTCGAGACAGTAAATAAAGATTGTGGTCCTTCCTCTGTTTCCATGGTGACAGGACACCCACATTCGACCTTGAAATCCTCTTTCACTAAGCACTCCCAGTACTAGAGTGATACCTTGCACTACTCTATACCAAATAAAGGTTTTAAAAAAATTCTTAAAAAAACTATAAAATGTACTGTATAAAGTTTACAAATAATGTGATAATTTCATAATAATGTTAGCGATTAGTCAATTTCAAAAAATTTCAGTAATAGAGCAACGTAATACTCTCTCCTCTCGTATAGTAGTATTAAGTCACATTAAGTCAGGTAAGGGGAACAACGGCAGGTAAGGGGAATGACGTCGTTCCCCTAAATTTTTTTTTTTAAATAACAGTTTTTTTTTAATTTCTTTTAATTATGAAAATTTAAGAATTAAAAAAAAAAAAAAAAAAAAAAAAAAAACCAAACGATGTCATTTTGCTCATTTACAAGAGACTGTTAACAGATGGTTAATAAAATACCAAATTGACAACAATTGAAAGTTAGAGGACTGAAATAAAAAATGTTGAGAGTTAAAGGATCAATTTTGGATTTTTGCCCAAAAAAAAAAAAACCCCTTGCCACTTGACTGGATCCATGCCACCAAGTACCAACCACCCAAGTGGTTAAGGCTGCAAATATAGACTTGGAAGAGGAGATAAGCGTCCAGAAAAGTAAAATTAAAAATAAATAAAGTGATTCAAATATGAGAGAGAGAGAGAGAGAGAGAAGAGGAGAGCGGTAGAAGTGAAAGAATAAAAAAAAAAAATTAGAACATGCTACGGTACCCTTCCATGGTTATAAAAAAATTTGAGGAACATATTTGTTGACGTCTGGTGTACTAAATGCTTGGCACATCTGATGTGATGCTCTAAATAATGTTTCATATAGCTCATATTGTTCATGCTTCCTCAGCCTCACCTAGTTCTATACACTACTTGTATTTTTTCACCATCTCTCTCTCTCTCACAAAACACCTAATGGTTTAAAAGCTTTCATGGTGACTATGACCAAAAAGCTGGTGGTGGCAGCAAAGTTGCCAAAGTAAAATCATTGGCAACCACTGTCAACCCTAGACACGGGTTTTATATATGCCGGCAGTGAATTACAGTTTCTTCTTTTTGTTTCAAGAAGCCCATGGTTGAGGTCCACCTTTAAAGACAACCGGACCCTTAAGTCCATGGTTGAGATCCTCAAGAAGGCATTGGCAGAAACTCTGGGGTGCCCTACTACACCTTTGCCAATTGAGATAGTGCCAAATGTTGAAACTATTATTACAAAATAGTGAATTTAATCATTCAATTCTAATCATTATCAAACAGGTAACAAGATAGTCGACGAGCTTTTATAATAAAATAAAAATAAAAAAATCCCATTGAGTTGGATAGCAAATGAAGTTCATGGAATTGTGGAAGGTGCAATGACTAAGGATCATTTCTTGGATTTGATAGATTGGGCAAAGGCCCATTGTCTGGTGCTTAGTTTTGTCAAAGATAAATGTCAGTGACAATAAAGAAGGTCATGCTCTTGTGGTTTCATCTGGTTTGAGGTTCCCACTATCACAGGTGGATTTTGTTATGGGGAAGGTCGGCAATAGTTGGCATCAAGTTATTTCCCAGCAGTGGTGGGAATGCGGTTTGTGGTGCCAATATGAAACCCTTCTAGCAATGGTGATTGGGTGTTGTACATGCACCTCTCCAAATATTGGAGTTGACAAAGCATGAAGCTACTCATGTGTTTAGCCCTTTGACAAGAGCCTCCATTTTTTATGGGTTTTTTTTTTTTTCTAATTTGATAATTATAATAATTTGAAGGAGAGATATGAATTTTGGTTTTGTAAGTAAAGCAAAGAATATTACTAAACTACTTCAAAGAAAGAATAATAAGAATTTTTATTTTGGTTTGCTTCCTTAAAAATATTTTATATTCAAATGTACGTACGTATACAGATAAAAAAATAACTTTACTATTGTACTTGAATTATATAAGAACTCTTAAATATTATTAAATTGCTTTGGAGATTCCAGTGAATGATTGATGATCATCTTTTCATTTTTGCTGTTGATATGTTGTCTCTATACAACTTAATAAACCTTTTTTTTTATAGGATTATTTTTTTTATATAAGATTTGATTGGATTACTTAATAAACTTTGAATTTTGATTCGTTAATTATTATGCAATCATGTCTCTTGTATTTAGAATATGCTTTTGCATTTAGAAGTCGATAGCTTATCCATTGAAATAGTGAAAGTTGCTTCACTTCTTGCCATTTAGTAACTTTAGCTTCAATCTACAATCGCTTTCTTAAATTTGTGAGCAGTATGGTCCCAATTTCCATTCATTGCTAAATCCATCATTGTGTGTTGTTAATGTTATGTCAAACTTTAGTCTAAAATAATAATGTTTTTTAAAAAAATTATATATTGTTCAACGCCCACTATTTTCCTATGCTGCAATATTGTTGAACAATACATGCCAACGCAGCACTATTTCATAAAGCAAAAGGAAAAAGATTTGGGCCAAGTTCATCTTAAAGCCCAATTTTCCTCTAACAATAATAGTTTGTCTTAAGCCCAAAATACTCCATACATTTTGGAGTGAGCTAATGGCCCGATACTTGACAAAATGGGCTCACAACGTATATAGTTTGTACATCATGTAATAGTCTCCACTCTAATGGGCTTTTCATTTCTTCACCTCATGAATTGGACCATGGCTCATATTATTATCAAAATCATGTGATGGGCTCTTGGGCCATATCTTTCCTGCCTCATAGGTTCGGCTCAGAGCCTCTATGTTTTATGGGAGTCGAACTTGCACAATAGTAAAACACTAAACCCTCACTAGATCTTTAGGCTGAACTCAGAAGGGAACTAGACTCTTGTTTCATAATGTTCCTTTAAAAAAATAAATTGAATAAGTTTGTTTTGAAAACATGAATTAGTTAATTAGTGCCCTATTTTGTAAGCATTTTAAGTAAAATCGAAGAAATATTTTTATCCAGTTGTCTTCGAGTTTTTTCCTAATTAAATGTAAAACTTAAGAGTATTTCTAAACCACATAAAAGTTTAGTCCAAAGAAGGGAATCATCTTATAAATAGATAGATAGATATACACACATTAGCATCATCACACACGCTTTGAGTGTGTGATGAGATTTTTTTTTTTTTTGGGTCTAGCGTCATTATTTTTCTTCTTTTTTTTTTTTTTTTAAATTTTGGATAGGTTTGTTTTGAAAATATAGATTAATAATAAAGTGTCTTATTTTGTGGGCATTTTTTTTAGAAAGTTTCAACCTATTTTGTAGGCAATTTAAATGGAGTTGAAAATATATTTTTGTAGAGTTGTCATCAAGTATTTTTTTTGTTAAACTTAAAGTTTAGCAGTATTTTTAAACTATATAAAAGTTCAATCCAAAAACAAAAGAATCATCTTACAAATAGTGTGTGTGTGTATATATATATATATATATATATGAGTTTTTTGATAAACTAATATATATAATTTAAAGTTCAGAACTTTATACTACTTTAGTAATTATGAAATAAGGTAATTAAAATTGATTTTTAAAGAATATTTAATTTATTTGAAAGTTTAGTACAAAGGAATAGAATGGTTAAGAAAAAAATTATTATTCTTTCTTTTTCTCCCTCCCTTCTAAGCACTCTATTAAAAAATAAGATAAGATAAACTATCATTCCTTTTAATGAAATGAATGTAAAATATTGATTTCATCCCTATCATGAAAAGTAACAAACAAAATGTGAAGGGTATTAAAATAAACTCTTACACACGTTAAAAAAGAGCACTATTATATTCCATTTTATTTTGATGATTTAATTCTTTCATTTTGTCTTTTAATTGAAAAAGTAAGAGTTTGTTTGATATATATATTTTTTAAACACATATTTTCAGTTTTTAAACAACATTACACATTTTTTTACATATTTTTTTTTCAACACGTATGTTTAAAAAAATATAAACAACGTTACTAGAATATCGATATCAAACACCCATAAGGAAAGTAAAGATGACCAAACTTACATTTTTACATTTTAAACAATATTATACATATTTTTACTCATTTTTTTACGCACACGTAATAAAAAAAACTGCAAAAATTCCATCTTAACTGCTCTACCAAACACCCTAGAAATCCATTGGTGCATTTCACCTCTGACTTTCCGAAAAAGCCCCAACAACAACAACAACAACAACGACAACAGCAACACCACCCCAAAAAAAGAGGAAAAGTAAAAAAAGAAAGGGAGAATGAAATAGACCAACAACCAAAAACCTGTTCCGAAGTCAAACGAACTGAAATCTGATCACATTTAAAAAGAACCCAAAAAAAATTAGACTCTTTTCCAGCTTTGGCCAACTTATATTACAATCCCAAGAATCCTAACAACCATTTTGGCCTCTCTCTCTCTCTGTTTAGGCTGTTTGACCTTCTATCATTCTTGCCCAAGAAGAAGAAGAAGAACCCAGTTTTTCCCAGGTTCGTTTTTGTTCTCTCAAATAAAATATTTGTTGCATTCTGGGATTTCATTGTTGGGTCTATTTTTAAAGCGCATATAGTTGTGTTGTTTTGCATTTTCTTTTGTATGGTTTTAAAAATTTTTATCTGTTGGATGTGGCTTCTTAATTATACTTTCTATTTTCAATATTAGAGATCTTCCTCATTTCAATATGTGAAAATTTAATGTGCTAGATGGGTGAGTCTTTTTATTATTTACTTTATAGTTTATAGGATATAAAGAAAATAATTTTTGCTGTAAGAACTATGAAGTGCTTTATGTAAAAGAATATAAGTTCATTGAGCAACAGCACATTAACTAACTCCCTTAGAGGCAGCACGAGTGCCCCAACATCATGCGAATGTTTAAGAAACTGTTTTGAATGATGATATTGATTGGAATTGTTAGATATACTTGATTTGTTTGCATATAGGTGTCTTTTATGAGTAAAAAACAATATGGGTTTGTTTGTTGGTCACTTGAAATATGCCACCAATTTACTCACTTGGCATTACATGTTGGAATGCAAACCTTGTTCCAGTCTTGTGTTCCTTCAGTGTGTGTCTGTCTCCATATGTCTGTTGATTCTCCTTTATCTGAGCCATCCCATTGGTGTAACTTCAATATAAATACTTAAGAAGAGCAATTACTTCATTCCTTGGAAGTTACTTTGCGAATTTCCAATAGGAGGGAGTAATGCTGCTTGTAGATTTTGTCCATCTTGCAAGCAATCACTAGTATCTTTATAATCACAGAATAGGACTGACTTCTAATCAGGATATTGATTTTATCGCCTTTTCATTTTTCTTGTAACAATCAGCCACTCAGTCTTGATATCATTATGTTGGATTTCTAGTTGTGGCTGCAAGCCTGCTATTGTGTTCAACATCTGGTTAATCTGATGACCAAAAAGAGATTAAAAAAAAACACATTTGTCATATACTATTAATGAATCTTCAATGTGCATCTCTTGTATTTTAAGTTAAATCAAGTCTTTTCCCCATACTTGTAGATGGGAGATGAAACCCCAAAGTACACCGTTGAAGAAGCTATTGCGGCCATGGGGTTTGGAAAATTCCAAATTCTGGTGCTTGCTTATGCTGGCATGGGTTGGATTTCAGAAGCAATGGAAATGATGCTACTTTCTTTTGTTGGACCAGCACTTCAGTCTGCATGGGATCTTTCTTCTAATGAAGAGAGCTTAATAACTAGTGTGGTATTTGCCGGCATGCTAGTTGGAGCATATACATGGGGCATAGTATCAGATAAGCATGGAAGGAGGTTATCCCTTTCATCTTTTTGTTAGTGTACAGTCTCTGCATTATTTGAACCATCTTCATTTTCTGTAATCTTCCTAGCATAATATTTATTTCACTGGCAGCTTTAGGCCTAAATTAATATAATCAGTTCTCAAGACTTCAAAATGATTATGATAGCATATTGCATCAACATCTTGTATGGATGCTCCCTACCAACCAGAGATTGATATTAGAAGTGTGCAAGTCTATTCATTGTAAACCTCCACTTATTGTAAACACTTCTAAGATGACATGGTGCAAATGTTTTGTGTAGAAGGTGACTCAGAATGTGGATTCAGTTTTGAGAGTGTATTTTCCTCATATGTAATTTGACTTTAGCATCACCCTCATTGTGAAACTTAATATTAGCATTTAAGATTTTTGCTTCTGCCACTTATCAAGTTAGAAGCCTTGTGGCTTGATCCCCACAAACCACTGTGGATTTGATCCAGAGCCTCCTAATTTTCCCTCCCCCATTGTGGGATGCATATAAGCATTTGTTCCTATAGGAAGGAAAAAATACAAAAAAGAGGCTTGGAGGGGTGGGGAGAGGGGGGTAGGGGTGTTGACAGTGGACAGTGCAGCTGCTACACTCTTGCTCTCTGAACATGACTTCTAACATCTTTTTCTTTCCAAATTTCCACAATTTATCACTCATATTAATAACTTCAGTTTAGCTTACTTTTTACGGAAATTATATTTTGTTCATTACTTTCTTAAAACTAGATTTTTTTTTTTAATTGAATGCATTTTTTCACTGAATCTTAATTATTCTGCTTGCTATTTGTTTTGCTTTCTTTCTTCTATTCTCAGGAAAGGATTCATTATCACAGCAACCGTTACTGGTGGAGCTGGTTTTCTGAGTGCTTTAGCCCCTAATTATACAACATTGATTATTCTTCGTTGTTTGGTTGGTCTTGGTTTGGGAGGTGGCCCGGTACTCTCATCCTGGTTTCTAGAGTTCATTCCTACTCCTAGTAGAGGCACTTGGATGGTTATTTTTTCAGCATTTTGGACTCTTGGAACTATTCTTGAGGCTTCTCTTGCATGGGTATGATTACCTTCTCATTTTGTCTGCTCATGCAATTCCTTACTAGATTTAGGTGTTTTTAATTTTTCCATTTTATTCTCATTTTTCTATATTTGGATTCAGGTAGTTAGGTAATCCTATTTAACCAAAAAGGCAGTTAGGTAATCCTAGTTTTATTAAAATAATTTGATTGTAATATTTAAGAAGGGACGCCATAGAATTTTTAGGGCCCTATTTAGGGGGAACTTTTTCTCTAGTTTATATTGAGATTTTTTTATGTCCTTGGACATTTTGTCTTCTCTGTTATGTTTATTCTTCTAGTCCCAGTGCCAACCTTACACAATGGACCTAGTATTCTCTAACAAAGTTTTGCCATTGGTGTATGTAGCCTATAACGCTATGGTATTTGATCATCATTGTCATCATAACTTGGGAAATCCTGACGTGGTGAGAAGTTTTGTGGTCATAATAACCTAGCAATTCATCCTGTGTTTTGTGGAATTCTTTCAATAAATCAGATGAAAGGATTCCCTAGTTGAGATTGTGAATAAAAAGAAATTCTTCATTGGGCAGCTACCTTCATCTTTATTCTGTGTTATTTGTAGGTTGTCATGCCAAGGTTGGGTTGGAGGTGGTTACTTGCATTGTCGTCTCTCCCATCATCACTCCTCCTCATTTTCTATAGAGTGACACCTGAGTCACCTCGTTATTTATGCCTAATGGGTAGAACAACTGAAGCAATTGATGTTTTGGAGAAAATAGCCAGAATGAATGGAACAGAACTCCCTTGTGGCACTCTTGTTTCTGATCACCAAATTGAGTTACAAGAAAAGAGTAATGATCCATCAGAAGATGCAAAATTGCTCTCCCCAAGAACTGAAAATGCAACCCATAAGGGGATTGATTCTAATATAGGGGGCATCTCATCACTTTTTGTGCTTCTTTCACCAAAATTAGTTAGGTCTACCTTGCTTTTGTGGGTGGTATTCTTTGGGAATGCTTTTTCATATTATGGTCTTGTGTTGCTGACTTCTGAGTTGAACAATGGGAATAGTAAATGCATGCCGACTAAAGTGCAGTCACAAGAGTCCCAGGATGTGAACTACAAAAATGTATTCATTGCAAGTTTTGCAGGTAACCTGGTGTACTTATCTCAATATTATATTTTTATATATATGTATGTGTGTGTGTATATATATTTGTATAAATGCACGTATATATTTAATACTCCTGGAAGGTAGCCAACTGACATTTAACTATAATTTTCCTGAAGAGTTTCCGGGGCTCCTCATAGCAGCTGCAACTGTAGATAGACTTGGTCGTAAGCTTTCTATGTCAGCTATGTTCTTTCTGTGTTGCTTTTGTCTACTTCCATTGGTATTCCATCAGCCTGAGGGTTTAACAACAGGCCTTCTTTTTGGAGCTCGCATATGCATCACAGCAACATTCACAATTGTATACATATATGCTCCTGAGGTAAATCATTGAATTAGTTTATTATCTTAAGAGGCAATAAGTATCATAATGTCTAGTTCAGTGCTTGAGAGAGAGAGAGAGAGAGAGAGAGAGAGAGAGAGAGAGAGACCACCTTCAGAATCTAAAGCCATCGGGTTACTGTCAAGAAGCCTATTTTAATTGTTAAAAAATGTTGATTGATATCTGGATAAACCAAATATTAGCGGACAAAGGTAGCCCTTACAGCACTTTTTCTTGTGGATCTCATAAAGTTACCACTTTGTTTGTGGAATTCTGATGATTGCATCTGAACTCTTTATTTGGATCCAATATCATCCAGATGCTTTAAGTTCTTCACAACTTTAACTTTTAATTTGTCTTAATTCATTTTAACCTATGGAAGAGACATTCATATGAAATTGAGTCATGGGCACTGGGCAGTTGAAAAATATGTTAGATCCTTTGTTTCTTTACTCTTGTTTGTTAGTGTTAGTTTGCATGCTTATCCACGAAAGTGTTTCAATTAGTGGCAATAATATAATCTTTATATGATTTCACTGAAATGTAGATATACCCAACCTCAGTTCGAACAACAGGCGTCGGAATTGCAAGCTCAGTTGGAAGAATTGGTGGAATGTTATGTCCTCTTGTGGCAGTTGGTTTAGTACATGGTTGTCATCAAACAGCATCCATTGTTCTTTTTGAGATTGTAATATTCTTTTCAGGTATTTGTGTAGTGCTATTCCCTTTTGAAACCAAGGGCCGTGAATTGAGCGATACTGTATCTAGTCCAAAGCATATTGCTGAATCAGCATGAATTGAGAATTAACCACACTAATTCTGCTCACCCCCTGTTATACAATGATTGTTTTTTTTTATAGGTAAAAGTATATTTAAGTAAAAATATACAATGATTGTTCAAATAAGATCATAGATTAACAGAATTTAACTTTACCCTTCTGCTGTTTACTGAATGCTTATGATCTAAAATAATTTTCAAATTTATTAGTCACATTTATGCATTTGTTTTTCGCTCAAAACACATGAACTAAAGGAAGACTTTCCTTGTGTCTGCTCGTTCAATCACATCACATACGCACTAGACATGATCACCATGAATATTGTTGGTGATTTTCTTAGAAATTAATGTACGTTATAAAATATCAATTTTTTTTAAAAAAAATATGGGGGGATTTGAACCTGATTCTTTTAAATAAAGACAGACAATGTTACTAAGCTACAAGGCTCTTGGCTTTAAGAGCTCAAATATGTTTATTGGTAGATATGGATTTATGGTAGAATATTACAAAGACCTTAGATAACCCTTTCTTCGTTAAGCTAATGCATGGAGAGAGCCTCTAACTGTTGCATAGTATGTCCATTGAAAACAAACCCCACCCCACCCCCCAACTCCAGGATAAATAAATAAAACAAGATACAGATATTGACTTCATTTGCCATTTGTGGCTACATAATTTTCATTTTGTTGGAGTCGATGGCTAGACAATTGTGCAACATTTACATTGCGTATATGATAATTGATTAGTTATGTATACATATTTTCTGCATAGTTGATGGTACAAACTAGCAACCATTAACATTTTACATCTACCTGTCACATACCAATTATTGGTAGAGAGGCCAACATTTTGCTTCCTCACTTGTAGTAGAGGGTACTCATTGTCAAAATCAAAACGTTAAGCATATTCTTTTCCATCGAGGATTAGTTGTTATTGTTACACCATGTTTTCTATTTTAAGTCCTTGCTTAAAATCGCAGATGGCAATCCAATAACTCCAAGAGGAGCACACCAATCTTCTTGACTCATAAGTCAAAGACCTACTCCAGCCATAATTCAAATTTACCGTCTCTGGCTTAATATTCTTGTTGCTAAAGAGTCTAGGGAAATTCTTGCATCCAAAAAATTAAGATTGCTTTTGGGTTTGAAGGCTCAAAATCAAGGGAGTGAAGGTACATTTCTTGATATGAATTTCAAAAATATATGATGGATTTGATATTAGAATATTTTACTCCAACTAAAGCGATTGTGATTTTATTTAAATTGAAATAACATCATATAACTAATCATTCCATGCATTAATAAAACTTAAATACATTCATGAATTCTATCAAATAGAAAAAAGGGTAAATTGTATTTGTAGTTCTTGAATTTTGAGATTAGCTCGATTTTAGTCTTTCAAATTTAAAAAATTCGGTTTTGGTCCCTTAAATTTTAAAAATGTAAAGGTCTTTTGGTACCAAAAATTGATAGTATGTGCATTGCATGTAAGGAGGTACATGGGTTGTTGATGCACTCTGTGATGCTGCAGTGTTTTGGATGTTATGGGCTAGAGTTTGTTTTGTGTGTAGGCACTAGGCAAGGTTCAATTTGGTTGTCATTGCATTTGCTTTCGTTTCTATTGATGGTGTCAAAAAATTGGCCAATGATGCCTGCTTTAAGAAAACTTGGTGCAAGTGGAATGTGAAAGACATTTTCTTTTGCACATACTCGATGGCTTTAATCTAGCTAGCTTTTGGAATTCAGAGAAGACACTAAATATGAAATTGCTTCTCTTTTGTATGATATTTCTACAATGGTACATAGTTTTTATCTTAGTTGAATTATTAAAGTGAATAGGTCTATTGCTAAAAGAAGCTCTTTTCTTTTTTTTTTTTTATGGGAAAGCATGGAAGGTTTGTTGCTAAAAGAAGCTCATGACTGTGCTCCTAAAGCTTTGTTAAATGTTGTACAGTCAACATGTTTTCATAAATGACTTGGTGATGACATACAAAGAAGATCCACAACCAACATTTTATCAAGTTTTTGTATTATTTCTCTGACATTCACTTAAATAATATAGAAAGGTTACTTTCAAAACAAAAAAATATATATATACACACACACAAGGCTGAAACTTTAAAAACTATATTTACTCTTTTAAGTTATGTTAACCTTCAATTATGCCTCCTATTGACCCTTGTGACCATTCACAAGTTTTAATTTCTATTCCTGATCCTCCTAATAATAAATACATATGTCAATTTATGCTTGATTCAGCCAAAAAAAGAAATAGTGCATCATCTACAATATTTTCACAATAAATTATACATGGTTAGTTATTGGTTCAAATTTGAACTTACCATTGAGATTATTTTTTTACTCCAATAATAACAACTAGTAACAACCTGTTACTAAGGATTTATTGTAAAAATATTTTCAAGAATGGACATAGCATTTCTATTATTATTATTATTTTTTCATTTTACTTACACAATTGAAGTCTTTGTTAGTGAAGATAACACTAAATATTCATACAACCTCTACTGGTACCAACACTATCTAAATTTTATATTATCCCTTAGACGCTTACCTATGCAATCCAGAAAACATTTAAATATTATCAGGACCACATTTAAGGGTTCTGATTTGTTGACACTACCTATCTTTACTTGTCCACCTTTTTTTTGAGTTAGTTATAAATATATAAATTAATATTTGGAAATATATATATATATATATATATATATATATATATATATTAGGCTAGTAGATTAAATCTCATTTTGTAGAAAAAATAGTCGAGATAAAATTTAATGATAAACACCACTCTTTGATTCCTAAATTTTGTTCAATTTTCCAATTTAGTTCTTAAGTTTCAAAAGTAAAAATCAAATTCTTAACATTTGTTTTATAAATAGAAAAACTGTACCTAGTGCACAAAACTCATACTTTTGTTCTATATATAAATCATTAAATCTTACTTTTGTTCTATATATAAATCTTGATTTTAAAATAGTTTTAATTTTTTATTTTTAAACAATGAAACCCATTGAACATAATTTCAAATTCATCTCAAAATGAAGATATTAACATTTTATTAGAAATAAGATATATATATATATATATATATATATATATAAAGTTTTGTGCGGTTTTATCATAAAGCACGAAACCCTCTAAAGTTTTTACTATAAAAGTTAAACTGTTATTTGTAAGGTGCAAATCATTGTAAACACTTTTTTTGTATACATTTTAAGTAAGAGGGGAGGATTTGAACCTTAAATGTTTCAATTAAAAAAATCATACTACACCATTAAGCTACAAAGCTCTTAGTTATAAACACACAACATCTCTAAAGGTTTTGAATGTAACGTAAATATAACATAAAACCCCTCTATAGTACTATTTTATATATATAAACACATGTCATAACATGAACAACTTATTGTTTATTTTCATGAATGTTTAAAGATTTATACATAAATTACACCTTAAGATCTATACACTGATACTAAAAAAATCAAGGAATTTCACAAAAGAACAACTTAAGGATGGTAGAAACGATCCATCCCGCATTACCCCACCTGTACCACACCACCCCCTATGGATTTTCCTCATCCAGAGTTGATAAAGTAGGGAGGGATTTTGGTCGTATAGCCATGTCTTACCCTGTTCCACCTTGAATGTATATATACATATTTTATTTAATATACATATTTAGCATATGCTATTTACCATTTGATTCATAAACTCATCTTTTATACATTATTTTAAATTACAAAAATTTAAATTTTAACAATTGATTGATGACATACTATTAATCTTTGATTATCTTGAAGTTTTACAAGTATGAAAAATATACGAAGATAATGTAATCTAACGGTGGATTTGTCAATATTCGTATCTAATTAAAAAATATTGAGCGGTGTAATATTACTTAGAATTATGCCATGTGTAACTTGAACCCGACTATATATATATATATATATATATATATATATATATATTATTATCTTCAAAACACTTGATTTTGCTTCTCTCTTAGAACTTTCATGGTCATTATTTCTCTTTATTTTCTATATATCGAATGTTAGAGTCATTTTATTAGGATTAGGAAAATATCTCAAAAATTTGTCCTTTTACCACCTTAACGCAGGAAAGCAGATACCACAAGGACGAGGCATCCTTCATCTTACCCCTAATAGTGTTTTTATATATATATTTTCCCTCATCATTAATATTTTCTTTTTCTTTATTTTTGGTTGGGACATTGGAACCTTTTTAAAGTGGTTCCAGAGTACCTACTGAACCCCACAACCCATTACCTTATCACCACACGTGCAGCGCAGTGTGTACAAGCAAGCACCAAATTTGGTTGCTGAGGTCAAATCCCAAAAACTGAAGAAAGATTTTCTCGCTCAATTTTGGTAAAACAACGTGCACATCAAAATTTATATTGAAAAACGAAAAAGAAAGTAAAAAAAAAAATGTTAAAATTAAGAAAAGTAACAAAATAAATAAACCAATAAACGCATCTAATCTATAATAATATTATTAAGTAATTTAAGTTAGAGGCATTCTTTACTTTTATTAAGAGTTGTTCCAATATTATTAGAAAAAAGTCGTACTTAAAAATGATTTGATATTATTTTTTTCAACTCATTGTATGATGGTTAAAAATATTATGTAATTTGTTTAAATAATACAAATAATCAATTTTATAAATCATTATATAATAAATTAAAAGAGATTACTTCAAATAAGTTTGAAGATAATATTTATTTTTGTAAATAATATATAATATTTATTTTTACTAATATATAAGCTTTCAAAACCAATAATAACATATGATATGAGTTTTATATTGAATTATACTAGTAAAATTTAACTATTTTTGAAGTATTTTTTATAAAAAGAAGTTTTAGAATAAATTCCCAATTTATGTGAAAGAGTAAAAAGTGTCATATTTATAATACTGGTAAGCTTTTATTAGTTTATTATTGCCCATTACACAATCTTAAATAGTTGAATTTAATTAGGAAATTTATGATAATAACCACCATTAAGTTTTATCCCTTATCAGTTGCATTATCTTTAAATAAATTATATTTAGCCTGATCTCTAATTTAGCTTCTATCAACATTTATTAATGAAAATATTTATTAAATAAACAAATATTTATTTTCAGTTTTTCACAATATTTTCATATATAAAAAATAAAAAGCAAAAATTTACTCAAACATTCTTTTTACTGAACAAGCCTTGGAAAAGGTACAGCCTGACTGCCAGAGTCTCTTTCCACATTTACTGCACCACATTTACTGCACCACATTTTTTTTTGTACAACCTTTTGATAATTAATTTTGTTTTATATTAATATTTACAATTTTTCCAATATAAAAATTATATATAATTATTATTTTTATTTATTTTTACATATAAAAAAAGACTTACTAGATTCAACTATAAATCAGAAAGCATGAAAGTTCATCTGGGTTCTGCAGAATATATATAAATATGGGATACACTGTACGTATAAGTCATCATTATGTGCTTTAGATTGACATTTATAATAGAGATAGTTTAGATTGGATAGATACTGCTCTCTGTCTTGTCTCTTTGTGTGTCTCTTTTTTTTTGCTTTTTGCTTAGGTTCCCTGAAGATCTTTGCCTCTGCTTTCATTCATGGCAGCAAGTCCAGATCGTACAGCTGGTACCTCTTCCAATTCCTCTCCCTCTCTTGTTCTTATTTACTTTATCAAGTTTTGATCTTGATGTTGTTTGTACTTTGTAACATTTTTTTTTATTGGTCTTGTTGGGTGTTTTGGTAGATGGGTTTTTGTTATTTTGTTGTAATCTTATGGTATGAGTCTTGTGTGAAGTCAAACGAATATGGGTTTTTGTTATTTTGTTGTTTGGAATTGGATTGTTCATTGAATTTTTGTGTGTGTGTGTGGTGGGTTTGATGGGATCATTTTACACTTTTGGGGTTTGTCTGTGAAGTTTGTTTTTGGATCTGTTTGGTTGGGAGGGTAAGGTGTAATCTATATTGAGATCTAGGATCTGGGTATTGTAAGGGGACAGGAATTGTTGCAAGTTTTGGGTGATTTTTGATCATCTATGAACTTCTTCTAATATTTTTATTCTCTTTTCAATTTATTTGAATTTTTTTTTGTAGATCACTTTGGTCAAATAATTGGTATTTGTGGTAGGTAAATATTAGTCTTGTAGTGTGGATGTGTTATTTTTATGCTGTCAATATTGAGATATAGTGCTACGATAGTTCACAGTTTATAGAAACTCAAGTGGCAATAGATATTGGTTTTCAATATAGTAGGAGCTAGAAATGGTGCTCCAGTAAATTGGTATATTAGGTACGCACCTGAGAGTTATTTACACAAAGTATTGTCAATGTGAAATTGCTTTAGATGTCAAACTGTGTCAATTGGAATGGGAAAATAATTCTATGTGAGATCAAAACAAGAGAGGATAACCTCTTTGGAGCATTAGCCTGTTGCTAATTCTACAGCTTGGCTTCACTACGATGATTTTACTTGAGAGGGGGAAGGGGATATCTGCTGTTCATTAAAAATTAGTATGATATGGATGTAGTGGGGGACTGCAAGTGGAGTTTCTTGTGAAGGTTTGGTATTTCAACAAGTTGAGGAGAAATTTTGTAACATTTGCCATGGAATGTTAGTTTGCTTTGGTGCATTATGGTTGGTTGAGGTTTTTGTATTTAAGAGAGTTTATGGGTATCGCAAATTGTGGACATGGTGAGAGAATGCATAGCATAGACCAGAGGATCTTTTAAATTGAAACTGCTAAAATGGCAGTTGGAAATTCCAAAAGTATGTGGCTCATGAGGTTGGTTAAATGACCTATAAACAAATGGTTGAGTATGAGACTATGAGTATATGTAGATCTGGCATAGTGTTTTCCCTCGTCATTCAGCCACATTGTCATCCCATTCTGCTAGGTTAATAAATTAGAAATAAAATTCCACCCCTTTTTGTACTTTATAGGGGATCTGTTCCCTCATCTTTAATCTTGTCATTCTTCATTATAAGTTAGTAGTGAGACTTTTGATGTATACTGACAACTTTTAACTTTAAAAATATTCATTTCTTCATTTATCATGTGTGCATAGGTGTGCACGCGTGGATTTGTGCGCACATATTTATAGCTTCAAGTTGTCCTATGCCCGAATTTAGCTTTGGTTGGTCAATAATTTGTACTGCCTGTGTTTCTAAGACTCTACTAAGTCACTGAGCATACTGATCATGGATGCAGAAGAGAAACCTGTCGAACCGGATAGCAAGAAGGAACAGGTAGGTGTCAACCCGTGGCAAACTCTTCCATTCTATTTCCTTTTCTATCTAGATAGTTGGAAGAAAATATTTTAGTGATAATCCTTCATCTGTATATATGTTCTCAGCCTCATTCTGTGAAAAGTGAGAGGCCAGTTTCTCCTAATGCTTCCCAGGATGCTACCGCTATAGTCCATCCAAGGGATGCTGCTGCTCAAGTTGGATCTTTGGCTTCAGGTGGAGATCACTCTGTTTACCCACCAAATGTCTATGCTCCCCAAGCTCAGCCCTTCTACTATCGAGGTTAGTTATTGATTCCTCGGGATCTGGATGGGAAACATAGAATTAGGATGCTGCAGCTAAATCCAGCCTGAATATTTTCCTCTTTTTTTGTTAAATCACCTCCCTGAATATTTATGGTTACACAACAATTCTTGCTTTAATTATTATTAAATACTTATAAGGTGTCCAGAGCTCTGTGTAGGTGTAGATGCAGGTACATCAACCTAAAGTTTGCTATTAGTGCTATTATTTCTGATTTTTTTTTTTTTGATAAAAATTATTACTTTGTATGCATGGTGATAGAATATCTAGTCAAGATGGTTAGTGCAATCAATAGGATGCCATTTTCAGGCTGTATTATGGTTAGAACGTCAATGGCAATGCATTGTATCCCTAAAATTTTGCTCTATCTTATCCTTATAGAAAATAAGACACCACTTTCTTATCTGTGGTGGCACTTCAGGTTATGAGAATGCCAGTGGTGAATGGGATGAATATCCTCCATATGTCAATGCTGAGGGACTGGAAATCGGATCTCCTGTAAGTATTTTTCTCTTCATCTTAAGATTTTGTAGCTCTATGGCACTTATGGGGTTTCCAACAGCATCTAGGGTTCAAATCCCCCCCCCCGCGCGCCAAGTATTGAATTATTTTAAAAAAAAAAACGTAGTTCTCTGCCTCTTATATTGACATTTCTCTGTTAGATAACTTACTGTAAATTAATCAGGGTGTGTACAATGACAATCCTTCTCTTCTGTTCCATTCTGGATATGGCTACAACCCACAAATGCCATATGGACCATATTCCCCGGTCACAACACCTTTGCCTTCTGTAGGTGGAGATGCACAGTTATACTCCCCCCAGCAATTTCAGTTCTCCGGGCCACCTTATTACCAGCAGTTAGTTCCTCCTAGCATGCCATATCTTACTTCACCAACTCAAGTTTCACAGCCAGAGCTTGCCAGCTCAGTAAGCCTTGATCAACAAGGTGATAGCATGGTTTTTGGACAAAGGCCTGGTTATCCTCCTGTGGGATCCTTTGGTAGGGCCAATTTTCCTGGAAGTCCTGGTGGTCTGAATTTTCATGATGCTCAGCATGGTATTGATGGGTTAAGATCTGGAGGAATTTGGTCAGATTGGTCTAAACCTTCAGACAGGCAGAGGTCTTTGATGCCATTCACACCAGCAGTATCACCACAGCCTATTGGCCCTCATGGCTCATTTGGACAGAATATTGGAATGGTTTGTCCTCTTACATCTGCATATCTATCTATTTATGGACATTCTGTTGAAAGATCTCATTCTGTTTTACTGTTTCTTTGCTGACAACTTATCTGACCTGTGGATATATATATTTATATTTATATATATATATATACCTTTTTTATGGGATATTATGTGCAAGTTGATATATCCTCTAATTGAGCATTTTCAAAATGTGATTACTTTTGATCTGAAAGCTCCAAATGACATCTGTTAGAATAACGATTAGGTGATTAAATTCTTCCTTTATTATCAACTTAAGAATTTGGTACAAGCAGTAGTTTATGATGGTTTCAGAGTAGGTGGTCTTGAGTCTGAATCTTGTCTATGCTTTACTTCCCATGTAAAAAAGTTGTGAATTCCACATATAGGTGACAAATGTAAACTTCATTTAGTAAATTGGTCTAATGGAGGGTTAGGCATTCGGTGTTTGAGAAGGTTTAATTTTGCCTTATTAGCCAAATGGTTGTGGCGTTATGGTATGGAGAATGATGCCATTTGGAGAAGGGTCATTGGGGCGAAGTATGGGAATGAGTGGGGTGGTTGGTGTACAAACTCTGTGTCTGGAACATATGGTGTTTGTATGTGTAATTTCATTAGAAGTGGCTGGTTGAATTTTTCCAAGTTCCTTTGGTATGATGTGAGTGATGGTACTCGAGTGAAGTTTTGGGATGATGTGTGGTGTAGGAATTATCCTCTTAAAGAGGCGTATCTAGATTTATATAATATTAGTAGGACAAGGGATGCTTTGGTCTCTGAGGTTATGCGCTACACAAATGGGAGAATATTTTAGGACTTACAGTTTCGTTGTTTAGTGATTCGTTTATGGTTTTGATCTATTCCACAAAGGTGCGGGGTGTTGGTTCTGACAAACCTTGTTGGAAGCCAACTAGTAGTCGAGGTTTCGAGGTGAGTGGGTATTATCATTCTCTATCCCCTTTTACTGTCATTTCTTTCCCATAGAAAATGGTGTGGCAATCGAAGGTTCCTCCTGGGGTAGCTTTTTTCTCTTGGACTTCGGAAGAGGCATTTTGTTGTTCTTGAGTGGTGTTATATGTGCAAAAGGTGTGGGGAATCTGTAGATCATCTCGTTCTTCACTGTCTTATAGCATATGAGATGTGGAGTATGGTCTTTTGCTTGTTTGGTATTTGTTGGGTGATGCCGCAAAGGGTAGTGGATTTGTTGGATTGTTGGTCATGCAATTTTAGGCAACATCGTAATATAGTTATATGGAGGATTGTGCCGCACTATTTGATGTGATGTATTTGGCAAGAATTGAATTCTAGAAGCTTTGAGGGACGCGAACAATCCATTATTGAGTTTAAGTCTTTTTTTCTCTTTTTACTCTTCTCGAATGGTGTTTAGTTTTACCATCTTTTTCTTGTCTTTTCTTTCCTGTTTTGCTTGATCATTGTAATTTGGTTTCTTAATCTTTTTGCCTCTTTAGTTAGGCTGCGTTCTTTTTAATAACATTTTTATGTTACTTATCAAAAAAAATTATTGAGAGGAAGTTTTGGCTCATGTGAGAGGGACTGTTAGAATACTGGTGAAGTTTTTGACATCACCCATTCCTATTAGCTTAAGCTTTTACCAGTTTAGTACAAGCAATAGTTTATCAATATCTATCCACGTGTTCTTATACATGCCATAAATCAATGTGCATCCTAAAATGCAAAATTTATCTGAATAGGACTAAAGAATGAAGATCTAATTTGAGCCTTTGTAATTGATGTCCATTAATGTGGGAGCTAAACTGGCAACCCAAGGTTGCCATCATTGTTTTCCTTTGATTACTAAGGCAATGTTTGCTTATCTTCTGTGTACGAGCTACCATGCCATTATTGTCAGTGTTTTGCACGTGGTAGGAATTGATTTTGATTGACATCTGTACTTAGGTGAAATCTCAGAATCTAAAGTGAAATTGCTATCTACTTCTTTTCAGCCTTCTCAACAGCAAAGATCATTGTATGGGTTTGGATCTGGTTCAAACTCCTATAATAGAGGCTATTTGCCCAGTGGTTTCAATCAGGGCTCAAGCTTTGGGAGTGCATCCATTTCCAGTTTGGGATCAAATGGTCGAAGCTGGCTTTCACTTGAAAATAGCAGAAGACATCTCAGGGGCAGTGCTTCTCTGTGCAGTTGTAATGGTACTCCTGATATCCTTAGTGAGCAGAATCGAGGACCAAGAGCCTCAAAGCCAAAGAGTCAAATTACAGCTGACAATAATTCTTCTGTTGACAATAATAAGCTTAGCCTCAAGCTCCATGACAGTTTATACAACAGGCCAGATTTTGTCACAGAGTACAAGGATGCTAAGTTCTTCATCATTAAATCTTACAGCGAAGATAATGTTCACAAGAGTATAAAATATAGTGTTTGGGCCAGTACACCAAATGGGAATAGAAAATTAGATACTGCTTATCGTGAAGCTAAGGAGAAGCAAGATACTTGCACAGTCTTTCTATTCTTTTCGGTAAGTACTTGATACTTTGTGATAGTATTTCTGTCAAATTTCTATTGTCAACTGGGGCTGCTAAAGAATTATTGAATGATGACTATAATTGGGTGAATTCTGGTGGTGGCATGAATTGGGGGTTGCATATGATTTTTCTTAAGCTCCTTTTCTTTAAAGGGAAGGTTTTTTTTTTCATTTATTTTTATCCTTGACCTTGTTGTGGCTGCTTTTTAAAAAATCCTGTTTTTATTTGCTCAGTCCAATTGACATGATGCAACTGGTTGTATAGGATCTCATTTCTGTGTCACATTTATGTTATTTTAAGGGATGCTTTTCTTTCAGAAAAGCAATCTATTTGATACATCTTTGTCAAGTTTGTTGACTTCCATGTTTTTCGTTTTAGTTGTTATTGGTTGAAAAACCACAGTTGTATTACATGTCCTTTGCAAGTAAAGGATTACTGTCAGAATTTTTTACCTGCTCCATTTTTGCATTGAAAATGGAAAATGGATGTGGTGCCCAAGTGTGAGCAATATGTTATCATCTATTTAGGTGATATTTGGTGTAATGGGGATATATATATATATATATATATATATATATATAACATCTATCTCACATGGGGGTGGGTATTCCACTTATGGGGTCCACCCCATGTAAGAGGAATGTTATATGTACTGGTTAACAAAATAAAAATTATTATTCTAGGCATGTGGATTGGTCATGTGATCATTTAAAATCAATTGGGTTCCCCCCCCATGTCAATCTGTTTTTTGTAGATGTTGTTAGTTTCACCATTTATGCTTAACTTTTGAGAGGTCAATGGGGATTTGAAGGTCTATGCTAATGATGGTGTGCATTAATTTTGTATTCATTTTACTTGATTGGAGACGTGCATATTATTTTTTATTTGTGTATACTATTCTGGCGGATCTTGATATGCCTCAAGCCTGATACCATGCTCTAGTGCTAGAAGAAAATTTAGTTTTGGCCACTATATCAGTACTGTTATGTCCTATATTCAGATTCTTTGTCTTCTTTTTATATTTTGTTTCTATTAGGCCCCACTCATAAAATTTGTGCTCCAGTTATATATGATGCTTTTATTTGCAGGTGAATGCCAGTGCTCAGTTCTGTGGGGTGGCTGAAATGGTTGGACCTGTCGATTTTGACAAGAGTGTAACTTATTGGCAGCAAGATAAATGGAGTGGGCAGTTTCCTGTCAAATGGCATATAATCAAAGATGTCCCTAATAGTCAGTTTCGTCACATTGTACTTGAAAACAATGACAACAAGCCTGTAACTAACAGTCGAGACACCCAGGAGGTAGGCATTTTGCATAACTCATTTGATGTTTAGCAATTAGGAGTAACACTTTTGATATTGGTCCATTGTTCTTTAGATGCATTTGACATAGCCACTGGGTGGAGGGGATGGTTATCAATCAGAGAAAAAATGGTTTTTAATATTAACTAATTTTTTCTTCAGTCACACAACTATTCAACCCATTAACTAGAAAAAAATTTTGGTTCTCATTTGCAATTCTGAATAGCCAAAAATGATACTCATAAAACCAAGATCTTTACCAGAAAAGAATCAAGAAAAGCTAAATATGCACTCTGATTGTTATTGTCTTGTCCTTTGGAACCCTTTCGAAGTCTTTAGATTGTAGATGATTTCCCATTTTAAATTTTGTTTTGTTGCTTCTTTCCTACTTGTCATATGACCTCAATCTTATCTTTCAGACTGAGGTTCATTATAGTGTTCTACATGCAATAATGTTAATAGACTTCAACGTGGATTTAAAAGACTATCTGTTAAAAATTGAATAAACATTTTTTTCATTTCAAGGTTAATTACTTGCAAATTCTTTTCTGTAACTCTGTTTTAATTTTAAATGCTACAGGTGAAATTGGAGCAGGGTATTGAGATGTTGAATATTTTCAAGAATTATGAAACTGATATGTCCATTCTGGATGATTTTGATTACTATGAAGAGCGGCAGAAAGCTATGCAAGAAAGGAAGGCCAGACAGCAAGCTGGCCTGATGGCTGTCGGAGTAGTTGGAGACAATGAGCACAGAAATGCTGTTGCTTTATCCGGTGATTTTATCAAGCAGATGTCAAAGAGTTTTGCTCAAGTTGTTCGCATGGAGGAGGGTAGTAAAGAAATCCCCCTCACAGAGCGAGCTACTTCTGCCTCAGATGGCTCGATGGGTGCCAGAGTCTTACTTGACGATTCTCTTCCAGCAGTCGTCTCTTCTGCTCATGCCAGTTAGGAGCGTATTAGCGCTGGGAACTTTTCGGTGGGCTTACTGTACGTGATTAAAGACTTGGATTCTACCCCTTTAATGCCAAAATTATTTTGTTAGGTCAGGTTTTGCTAATATCTGAATGCAAAAGGTCTTAACGAAGCCGATGGGCTTCCTGTATGATATGTCCATTCTGAGTGCTTCTTATCAAGCGTAGTCCTCAGTTTTTCCATTTTCTGTCATAAGCTCTTCTTTTTTGGGTGAGAGTATTCATGTTAAGATAATGATGCTTTTTTATTTGTAAAGTTCCCCATCTTTGCAGGCACCTCAAACAAAAGCAATGTAGTAAAAGACCTCAAAAGAAACACTTTAAAGTAGCCTGGATGACTCTGTTTTTATTTAATTGTCAATTTGTCATTTATATTTTTAAATAACTATTAAGTAGTCTGGATGTCACTGGAAGAAACTGGCCAAACTTATACTGGCAAGTTGCTTCTTGTCTGTAAAAGATTTTTTTGTTGCTTGGAAGCTTCGTTTGCCCCATTACAAATAAACAAAATAGTTATAGTTGATAGTAACTGTACTATTTTGCATTAAAAAAAAAAAACTCCCTTTTTTTGAAAACAAAGTTAACTGATTTTCTTAATTTGTTGTTAATGCATCTCTGGGCAATAGGGTTTTGTTAATCAGATGAATGTGTGTTTGGCCTTTGATATTATGCTTTTGAAATATAGGTGAGGTAGGCAAGGCACATTGATGCTTTTTCCCCTTGTTCTCATGATGTTTTCTCTCTTGTTGTTCATGTGTTTTTTTTTTTTTTGGGAACCTCTGTTGAGTAGTGATTTCTCTGGATTGCTAGTCATAGCTTGCTTTCTACTAAAAGTGTGCTATCTCAAGTGTGAGTGCTTTTGCTTAGGGGGGCTTGCCTCGAGCTTTGTGGTTGACTTAAATTTTTTTTTCAAATTGGGTAAGTACTAATTAGTAATATGAAATGAATGCTTGGTTTTTGCCACAAAGGGAAAGATTATTTGATGTTGAATCGACCAACGTGCACATAAGAAATTAAATGTTAAAATCCTTGGGGAAAAAGGTTGTTGGGTGCATTGGTTATTGAGGAATGTAGCTATCATGGTTGACGTGGATGAGAAGATTGAGGAGAAAAGTTACTTGGCATGCACACATGGTTGAATGGAGCTAGCCTAATTGTCAATGGAGCTAGCCTAATTGTCAACTGAATTCCAGGGAAAAAAGAAAAAAGAAAACAAAAGAAGGAAAAACTAGACAAAACCTCTGTGGTTTCTCCCTTAAAAGAAAAAAAAAAAAAATCTAAAATTTTAAACTTAAACACTTTATTTTCCCTTTCAATTTTGTTTTGTGTGTAACTGTAAACCATTAAACATTAGTTAAAATAAATCGCGACTAGGGTTTAGTGTCATACTAAAAATCTCACGAAGATTTTAAGTTTTAACACAAAAAATAGATGTTATGTATATTTTTCCTATTTTTTTATAACAAAAAAATAATAAACATCATTTTGAGATTGAAAAAAGTTACAGTTACAAAACTTTTTACAACTTTTTGTCACAAATGTAACGTGACAAAGTATAATTAGTGAAGAAAAATAATAAATCCATATATAAGTGATTATCAACTCCTTACAGTGTACTACATCATAATTGTGGTAAACAAATTGTAAAATAATACGTGACTCTAGAACTAAACTTTTAGATTCGATCATATCTGCCACGTCACACACAAGATGACTATGAATTTCAGGCCCAGAAAAATATAATGAAATGACCAAAATAGCTAAGACCCCCTAGATTTTTTTTATTTTTTATTATTATTATTTTTTAATAAGAGCAAAGACTCTCAGTTAGCTCAGTTAGCTGAGCAGATCCATGAACCATCCAATACGTTTGGTATCCAATAAACCCAACATCCAAATCAGAAATCAATCCCCATACCACATGAGTTATCAAGACTCAAAAGGGTCATTCACAAACCAACTCCAACCTATGCATTAAAAAGCCTCCGTACACCCCAAAAAAGTGGATACTAATTATTAGAATCATAGATTCACAGAATTCAGTTGACACACAGCCAGACAGGACAGGACACAGAGACATATAGACAGAGAGAGAGAGAGAGAGAGATAAACATGTTGTTCCAGGGTTCATGGGAGGAAATTTGGCGGGAAAACAGGCATGGTGGTTGTTGGTTCACTCTTATTGCTCTGTCTCTCATCTTGGTTTGGCACTGTTCCAAGACCTTCTCTTTTAGATTTTCCTCGCCTTCCAATCCCACCACTGCCACCACCACCACCACCACCGCTATTTCTGGCAGCACTAAAATTCATTCTCAATCCAGGTATGTAAAGTGTGAAGACTTGTGTTTTTTTCTTTCTGGGTTTTGCATAACTACAATTGGGTCACTCTTGTTTTTCTTCAATTTGGTGCTTATTCATTGAGTTTTGTAAATTTTGGTGGTGGGGTTTTCACAAAGTTTGTTTTTTTTTTTTTTGGTTATGGTTATGGTTATGGTTGTACTAAGATTCATTCCCAATTCAGGTTTGTCTCTGTATTTTTTCTTCAATTCGGTGCTTCTTCATTGAATTTTGAGAAATTTGGGTGATGGGTTTTTTCACAATGTTTGATTTTGTTGTTATGGTTGTGCTAGGATTCGTTCCCAATTCAGATTAGTCATTGTGTTTTTCTCTCTGGGTTTTGTGTAATATGAATTTGGTCACTCTTGTTTTTATTTAATTTGTTGCTTATTCACTAATTTCTGTGAAATTTGGGTGATGGGTCATTTGGATCATTTCATCTTTTATATGAATTTGGAATTTTATCATCACAACAGGGTTAATTGGGTCACTGATAGTATTCTTCAATTTGGTACTTGTTCATTGAAATTGTGATGGATTTTTAGAAACTTGATTTTGTTGTTGTTGTTTTGTATTGTATTGTGTTGTTTTATTTTTTCTTTTCTTTTGGGTTTATACTCACAACTGGTAACAACTGGATTACACTTTCTTCAATTTATTGCTTTATAAGCTATTTGGTGATGGGGTTTCAACAAAGTTGGTTTTGTTGTGGGCCGTTTCTCTGTTTATGGATTTTGGGTTTATTATCACAACTGGGCCCTTAATCCTAATGCTGTCAATGAAGTTGCTAGCTTTTTGGAAAAATCTGTGATGGGGTACTTCATGTTTTGATTGTTGTGGGTGATTTCTTTGTTTCCAATTTTCAAATATGATTATTACTTGGATCAATTTGACTTACCTAAATGGTGTGCTTTACTTTTCTACAACTTGTCAAAAAAATTTTGCTATGTTCTAAATTGACATTGCTTACAGCTTTTGTGATTTTATTACTGACTTGGAAGTTCTGTTTACTCCTGTAGAATCTTGGAGATTGTCTCAGATGCTGATTTAAAGTTTTTAATTGAAAAATTGGATCAGAAGCTCAATGAAAGTGAGAAGTGGGAACAAGTCATAGACAAACAAAACAATCTTCTATCATACAATGCAAAATGCTGCAAGCCTAAGGTTACAGCTCAATCTATGTTGAAAATTAAGTCACTTCCTTTCTTGCTCTTTAGATTGTTGGAAACTTCAGTTCTTTTAATTAATATAAGCATGTCAACTGTCTTTTCTTAGCTTATAAATAAAAAAGTGTTATTACTTGGCGTTAGTCCAAATTTTACCATGGGTCCTGGGAGTGGTAGCTTCAATATGGCTTGACACCAGTATTTTTTGAATGAAGTAACTGCTGTCAAGACTGTAACCTATAGCTGCTTATGTTTCTATTCATGATGCTGACCTTCTTTTATGATACTTTTCCTTACCTACTTATCAAAAAAAGAAAAAAAAATTTCTTACCTATCAAGAAAAAAGTTTCAAATTAGGTTCCAAAAGTAAAATCCAGTTACTGTTGTCTGGGTTAATGACAACTGAATAGGCTTACACCTAGTTTGCAATCTCTATAGCCATGGGCCTGTGTCCAATTTTATTCAACTGGTTAAGCCATTCCTAGGTTAAGGACTTGATTTAGCGTTTCTCTCTTTTTTCTTGCAGGATGGCCCCTTGAAATACTTGAGTGTGACAGTATTTGAGAACTGTTCTCCTGAGATGTTAAAAAACTTCTACATGGACAATGATTATAGAAAGCAGTGGGACAAGACCGTGGTTGAGCATGAGCAGCTGCAGGTGGATAAAATTAATGGAGTTGAAATTGGTCGTACAATAAAAAAGTTTCCACTCTTGACACCAAGAGAATATGTGTTAGCTTGGAGATTGTGGGAAGGGAAGGATAAAACATTCTACTGTTTTCTTAAGGTAAATGTAACCTAAATGTGGTCTTATATGCAAGTTATTAGTTAAAGGGAATTTTATTTTCAAATAACATTAAATATAAAAAAATTTAGTAAGTTGTCGCGTTTCAAAATAATTTTGAAAACTAGCATCTCAAGTTTTTAAAACTCGAGTTCAATTTAGAACTCGAGTTTTTTAAACTCGAGACCCAAGCGGTAGAAGCTGACATGGCAAAAATTCCACCTGGAACTCGAGTTTGTAAAACTCGAGTTCTAAACTCGAGTTTTATGAACTCGAGTTCCACCATTTATTTCGTCTTCCTCACATGCCTTCTTCCTCTGTTCTTCCCTTTCAGATCGCCCTTCGTTTCCGTTTCAGATCGTCGTCCTTCGTTTCCGTTTCCATTTCCGTTTCAGATCGTCGTCCTTCTTTTCTGTTTCCGTTTCCATTTCAGATCGTCGTCCTTCGTTTCCGTTTCCGTTTCCGTTTCAGATCGTCGTCCTTCGTTTCCGTTTCCGTTTCCGTTTCAGATCGTCGTCCTTCGTCCTCGTCCTTCGTTTCCGTTTCAGATTGTCCTTCGTCCTCGTCCATCGTTTCCGCTTCAGATCGTCCTTCGTCCTCGTCCTTCGTTTCCCTTTCAGATCGTCCTTCGTCTTCGTCCTTCCTTCGTTCTGGGTTCTTCATCTTCGTCCTTCATCCTTCGTTCTGGGTTCTTCATCTTCGTCCTTCATCCTTCGTCTTTTCATCTTCGTCCTTCGTCTTCGTCTTCGTCTTCATCCTTCATCCTTCATCGTTTTGGGTTCTGGGTTCTTCATCCTTCATCTTCGTCCTTCATCCTTCATCGTTCATCCTTCGTTCTTCGTTCTTTGTTCTGGGTTTTTCTTTTTAGTAGAACTCGAGTCTGAGAGACTCGAGATCTATGTGGCATTTCTTGCCGTTTCTGTCCAACTCATCAGTGCAAAGCAAGTCTTAGGAACTCGAGTTTAAATGTGGATCTCGAGTTTCTAAAACTCGAGATGCTATTTTCCATTTTTCTTTCAAACATTGCCTAACTTACTATATAAAAGCCCCTCATGTGATTAGTCTGCACATTCCCTCTAGTTAAAGGCATTGCTTAGTTTCTTCTGATTGTAATTTTGTGGTTGTGCTGTGGCACGTGAGCATGCACATACACACACACACACACAGATAATTAAGATGTTCATCTTGGTTGAGAAATTTGGGATTCGTAACAACAGAAGAAATCCATGTAGGCTTGAATAGACTGCACTGACTTTTAAGAATTTCATCTTTAACTTTTAGCCATTGGTTTATTTTGATGTGTGCATCTGTGTGTGTATGTGTGTTTGAACGAATAGGATATCAATGGCGTAGTTGTGATCTGTTAAGATGAATTGGGCACGATCCCTTTTCACTCTAGTTGGTTACTTTTTTAATTTTTCTTGGACTAGTGATGTAAAATGGTGTATATAGCAACATATACCTTCATGAGCACATACATATAGGCAAACCACCCAGTCTATCTTCCATATATATAAGTTGATATGAATCTGAGATATGATTATTCAGCTTTCATATATCTTGGCAAGTATTGGCAATATTATTGCATGTGCTATTGAGTAACAAGATTACTGGCTTTGAAGAAAAGAACATTCATTAAACTTCTTAAAACTTTTTTTTTTTTTTAACTTAGATGAGTAATTTTCAATATTCTGGGGATGATCTGAGTCTCTGAATATTTGATAACATGCTGGAAAGTTAGACTTTTCTGCAAATTACTGTTGTTTATAGTATGTGCTCTTAGGTGTTAAAGTAAGGATTATTCTTAAGGGAAAAAAATTGGTAAAAATGCCATAGCATTTTTGTTCTCTTACGTTTTAAATATACAGTACATGAATGGATCTGGAACCATATTTATGGATATAAACCTGTCCTCTTGATTATTCAATTCGTTTTAAGTTAAATTCTGTCATTGGTTTAAAAAATTTTCAAGTGCCTCTGCTGCTCTGCACTGAGATAAATAAATGTATGGGGAAATTACATTTTGTCCAACTATGGTATGGGGCGAGTTTGGTTTGTGAACTTTTGGGCTTGGAAGTGACACTTCATAACTGCCTAAGGTCCACTATGAGCAAGCAAATGCTTTTGTAAATTGCTGTAGTTTAGCTAATTTGAAATTGTATGAGTAATACTGCACAGTCAAGCCTACTGGATAACTAAACCATTGATACCTGAAACCATGCAATTTTGGCACTTGTTGATCGTTTAGCTCATGATTGTGACACATGAAAAAATTCTTCACAGGTTATCATGAAATTGGCTTATCTTAAGTTTCGAAGTACTTGTTTGGTCAATATGTGCCTAGTAGCTGAACTGGTGAAGGAAATCAGTCTAATTGTTATGCCTACATCAAAGAAATAAAGTACCCTCATTAAAGATCCTGTTTCTTCCTGGCATATCCTATTTCTTGGAGCCACTGGTATTCAAGTCTGTAACTTTTATGCTTCTGAAACAATCTCCCTCTACTCTCTGTGGGAGAATTCCAGATGTACCTAAGGAAGCAAGTAGGTACATCTGAGCGAGAGTTCAGGATTTAATGAAAAGGATTAATCTTTCTTCTTCAGTAAATGTTGGCATCGATGCCAAAACACCTTGTTGAAGGCTGGCGTAGTAAAGAATAATTATCATTGTTCCATTTGATGCCTATGAACTTGCTAAATACTTATATGAGGGGTTTGAAACAATATGTTAATTTTTAGTAGAAGTTAAACCTTTCTAGCTTTTGATGCTTTTGTTTCTGTTAGAAGTTCTCTGCAATTTTTGAACAATTGCCTGAGATTTTAGTTCTTTCTATTCTTGGTGATAGGAATGCGAACATCCTTCAGTACCACGACAGAAGAAGTTTGTACGTGTTAGGTTTTTCAGATCTGGTTGGCAGATCAGGAAAGGCAAGTTCCTAATACTTTCTTTTTCATCTCCCCTGCCCTCACCCCTCTTTTTTCCCCCTAATTTCCTTTTTCCTAGAAAATGATGAATTTATTCAACCTTTCATGTCTGGTCATATACTCAATGCTAAACTGAAATATGAATGTGACACACTACGAAGCCTATTTACATTTAAACTTTGAACCTCTTGAAAATCATGTAATACGTTTTTCAACTAAGATCATCTTTGGCTTGTATCATATACCCTCGATGGATAAACAGAATATATATCTATTCTAAACTTAAGCTCTGCCTGTACTTCAATTTGATCTTTTGGTCAACCTAGGTGCATGAGAATTGCAAGCTTGATTTTTTATTCTTAAAATGAAAAGTGATAGTTTTGTGATTTATAATTATCTATTTACAGTACCTGGGAGAAATGCTTGTGAGATCAAAATGTTTCACCAAGAAGATGCTGGTCTGAATGTCGAGATGGCAAAGTTGGCTTTTGCTAAGGGGATTTGGAGTTATGTGTGTAAGATGGATAGTGCACTACGCAAATACTCCGGGATCAGCCATCCTCAATCAAGTTCAGCTGTCACTCTAATTCAGAAGGTTGGTACTATATCCATTCACAATTCACTGATTTCTTGTAGTCTTTGGTTGTTATTTAAAGTATTTGTTGAGGTTAAAGCTCTTGGACTAATAGGATATTCTGAGGCCTTCTTTGTATTTATATGTTAGATTCACCAGAAAGTTGGTTTGTCAATAGATAATCGTATGTATCATGTTTTGGGGGGGGGGCGTGGGAATGCGTGCTGTTATCCATGTGCATTTTAAATGCATACCTACTGTAGGCTTGTTTAGACTAGGTTTATTAACAGTGGTGCTTTAAATTAGTAGAAGTTTATGGCATTCTGCAGCCTAGATATGCTTCTTTATCTCAATGGTTGGCTTACCGCAATGATTTCCCATGATGCTTTGGGCAGTGTTCTAGAACCCAGACAAACCCAGCATCTAATTTGCTTTGCTTTCCTGTCCAAGGTGATAGCTAATTGTGATTTTGACAGCATTGATCAAGTCTTAGTTGAAACATTGGCCTACCACTATGCACTGGTGGGACAGAGAACTAATGGTTTCAGTAATTATAGGGGATTACTACATATCAATTGTTTTGCTTGTGTTTATGGTTAACAATTTCCTCCACACAGTTGCCACCTGGATTAGATACCAAGAACAGCACGACCTCTTCTGAAACTACCAGTGCAACTGCCTTTTGCGGGCAAACTAGTGAAGCGAAAGAGAGGAAAATCTCTAAGAGGCCTTCAAGGAAATTTCTAGCCAATGGTTTATTTCTTCTTGGGGGTGCAATCTGCCTTTCTCGTGGTCACTCTAGCCTGGGTGCTAAAGTTGCCATGGCATACATCTTGACGAAGCTGAGTAAGCATGGTTCTTCATCAGATCAAAGTAATCAAAGTTGAGGTACATGACCTAGATGTATCATGACAGATTTTGGAGTATCTAGTAAAGTTTACTAGACATTTTATTAACTGAAGCATGTTGCATGCAGCATCATCGTATCAAAAAATTTGGGACTAGGGCTTAATTGTTGTTTTATGTTGCATGTAGTGTAATTTACGTGCTTTCTTTTGTGGGGTGATTTCCTGCCTTAACATCTGCATCGAGAAGAGAATAAAGAGAAAGGTAAATGTGAAAGAAAACAATTTTGGAGCGAGGCTACTCACGGGGTTGGGGGGGGGGGGGGGGGGAGTATATCCTTATTGATTTCTTTTGCATTTCAAGTTGTAAATACTAAATATATAATCTGTGGATCCTTTTTGCCTACTCATCTACATTTTTTTTTTTTGGTATGTAAATGCCCATATACTTCATATGTAAATCTTCAAGATGTGAAAAGGATTAGAAACTAATCTAAACAAGTCTTGTTTGACATTTAATATAGTTGGTTTTGATGTAGCAGCCTTTGCATTTTATTATTGGAAAAGTTATCACAATTAGACCGTCACCATCCCTTTCTGTTAAGAATATGCAGTACCGGCATATTAGCTAGATTCACTTGGAGCGGGGAGCTCAAGAGAATAAGAAAGGAAATTTATTATTGTGATCCAACAAAAAAGAGCTTGTTTTATTCTCTTCTTAAGTTATATTTGTGGAAGATAAACCATGATGCAGGCAAGTAAATTATGGTTGATTAGCTAGAGAGGAGTCAGGAAATTGTAAATACCACGATAGATTGTTCATTGTTCTGCTCCAAGTTATTCAGGTTATTAGAGACCATAACAAGTAAATGGTGTGCGTGAGTGATTTTGTCCTGTTCTTAAATTAAGCATGACTGGCATACTATACGTAGGGTTGGTGGCACTTGCTTAAGCCTCCACTAGGGTCAGCTAAGGTTTATATGTGCTTATGTAACTGTCTCCAACTCCTTTTGTATAATTGAAGAAATTGATAATGAAGCTTCTATCTTCTATTTTTTTTTCCTTGGTTCAAAAGGATACCATTTATATTTTTTGATAAGAGGATACCATTCTATATTGTTGTTGAGGAGATTAGAAAGAATAGGAGAATATTAGTTTAGATAATTCATCAGTGGTTTGATTAAGGAATCATGTCATGATCAAGATCACAAATAAATTGCAGCCTTCTTTCACCTTTGTTTCCTTATTTGTTTGGTGGGAATGTTTAGACAGAATGGACAAATTTGATAGATAATTTTCTTTTAATGAGTTTCTATTTAGGGCCATATATGATATTTTTGCCCTTCTAATTTGTAAACATATTTTCCCCTAAAAGAGCATTCCATTCCAAAATATAAGCTAGCCAAAAACACAAGCAGAGAAAAGGCTCTGAGAAGACCATTATGCTACTACAGATCTCCACTTACCATGGTAGATGGATTTTGAAGAAGTGAATAGTTGTCTTTAAAAAATCTTCAGCAATATTATGAAGGGTCTTTATCTCTCTCACTAATTATATTGAGCATTAAAGAAATTTAAACATTATAGTATAAAAATGAAAAATTGCTACAAAGCATAACACTGGTTATTCATATACTTAGGCAAAAATAATAAACAAGAAGAAATTACACGAAACTGTTATACAGTAAATGTAGAAAGCAGATTCTACTGAAAGTCGGCAGAAACTGCAGATATATTCTTCTGAAGTTCAATATATCCATCTGAACTGATGTTTTTTCCCTTCAAGAAATTCGAGTACCAATGAGCAGAGAGCTTAGGTTGTCTTTTTAAATCTGGGTCATCCAAATCCACGAAGTATAGGCCATAGCTTGATTCATAGCCATCCAACATTTCAAATAAATCCAAGAAGGACCATGTAAAATAACCTCTTGTATTTGATCCATTCCTTCAAAGATTTTAAGAGTAGTGAGAGAAAAGTAATCACATCAAATTTTAGTAACTGTGTATCAATTAAAAAGAAACAACCAGAAATATAATTAAGACCTATCGTATACTTTTTTTTTTGTAGAGATAATAGACTTTGAAACATGTGGCATTTACTTTAAGATGAATTATTTTTTGACAATAACGGACTTTACTAGATGAGATGTCTGGAATCCACGTATCATGACACCCTTTTAATACATCTAGTGAAGCAACTCATTCATTTGATAAATTAGCACTAATTAGTCACATCTAGCTCTCTTTCAGGAAAAGAAAATACACATATTAGTACATAACATAAGCAATATTCTGATTTTTTAATTCAGTAAATATGTGAAATGGAATCATCAAATTGTGAGTCACTAATGTCTAGCTGATTATCTATCAAAATTATATTGCCAAATAAACCTAACAGCAAATAGAAATTTCAGAATAAGATGTCAAGGAATGCAAACAACTCAAATATAATTATGACAAGACTCTCACATCATGTATTAGGTTTGTATAAGTTCTACAAACATACCTCACTGCATCAAGCAAACCGCCTATGTATCCATGCAAATATTTTACCCTAGGCCAGTCTTCCAGTGTTGAATTACGTCTTTTTCGTTGACCTGCAGAGAGACATATGTCGTGATAGATTTCCTCAATTAGATAAAGTACCAACCTAATGCAAGCTCTATGCTAGAAGAGTATACCCAAAGGAAGAATGAGCAATATTTCAACTAGCAACATGAAGAAAATTTGAAACTATTCTATAAATTTTAGTTATTCTTTCAATGAATTGGTTGATTATTTCAAAATGTTCCAAACCATTAATTTGTGCATTATGATAATTTAAATATTCCTACCAATAGATATATCAATAATTTATTAAAAATTTGTCACATTCAGCCACAGTTGCCCTGTGTATTGCAGCATACATCCAAATCATACTCTCATAGTGGCATTTTTTTTTTTTTGGTTCTTTTTCTTTCTTCCTCCTTTTTTTGGCTGCAATTTGATTTCCATTCATCCCTTAGATGATGTTTTCCATGATTCTACATCCAGCTACTGAGTATCTCTATAAAAATTGACATAACTGCTCCAAAAATGAAATTAAAAAAGAAGTTAAAATGGAAGGAAATGTTTATACTTAATAAAGATTTATTTATTTGCAATGCAAGTCTACAGCTTGCGAAAATATAGTTTGACAATTGATTTTGCTGTCACGTTATAATTTAGTAATATTTATCATTGATCCTTTTTAAGTGAATCTATGATCAAATTCTCAGTGTGGAATCTGTGGTCAAATGTACTAATACAAAAATTCTTGTAAAGAACTATATTGACAAAACAAAAGCAAATTATCATGCCTTACAAATTATAGTACTACATTGCAGCTGAAATGATCAATACTGCTACTATTAACAAATTTTCACAGTTAAAGGAGTGCATGCACGCACGCACACAGAGAGAGAGAGAGAGAGAGAGAGAGAGAGAGAGAGAGACCATTTTCATGAATGTAAACAGGAGGGTTGCCATAAACTTGCTTCATATACTCCAGGATTCCTTGCAGACCCCAGGGTATGATTGCATACTGAGTCCAACAAAATGATTAGTAATGCACTGAAATAACCAGTAAAAGCAAACTGGCCTTAAATTTTTATGTTCAGCCTCTCACCTCAAATGTCGATGTATCATTTCGAATGCCTGCCACAACCAAAAAATTAGTGAGTTGTTTCAGCTCCAAATCTAAACTAGATGAGCATAGCTACAACCGCTTAACACAGGTTACATTGGCCAAGACTTCACGTGTCAAGAAATACAGGACACCATAAACAAATATTAGAATGAAGCCTAATTCATAGATGGGTGATCAGAATTGACTTTGTAAGCTCAATCAAACTAAAACAAAGTAGTGAAATCCAAGCTGAAAATAGTTTAAAGTTAATAATTTTTGTTTGATTAGTCCGTCATTATCAACCTATTCCACTAAAATCCCAATGATGTGTCAAGAACATACTTGTAAACTGTACCGCCATGTCTGCCATAACATCTCTATCTTCCATATTTAGGCTGCTCGGGTTATCATTGACATACATTGTGATGTAATGATTCACTCCAATGAAGTCAAATGAACCCTTAACCTGACTGGATTCAGCATAGGTAAAGGATGGAAGTCTAGAGCCTACAATCTTTTTCATGGTCTGAGGATAGTCTCCAAATACCAAGGGATCCACAAACCTGCAGCACAAAGCCAGGAACGGTTGCCAAAAGTTTGAATAAATTCTGAGATCCAATACATTTGCAGCTTACTAAAGGAAATTGGACATGAGTAGTTTTTACAGGGCAAAACGAAATCCACAAAATTGTATGATAACTTTTATTTCTAATGCCTTCTCAGAAAGACATTAGAATTGACTGATTCCAGACTAAAATGACGAAAGCTGAAGAGATAGACAATCACACAACCAAATGAAAGAAAACAGATGCCACTTCATACAATAAATTAGAACTTACCAACCCAAGAAAAAGTCGTTGGCTCTTTGAGTGGCAATTTTATCTTCAGTACTGTTTGTTCGAGGAACTAACCAATAGGAAAAGACATTCAGCCCTATAACACCATGCTGCTTGTCCTGCATCGCCCACAGTTTCTCTAAATTGGCACTTTGATATAGATATATATAGTCATAACATTCAAATTCATGTTTCTCAAATGAAAAATGATGCCTAAATGAAAATAAGTAGTGAATTTTTAAACATGCTGGGATGATCAAGCATGATGATTGTCCTTGACCGTCAAATAATAGGGCAATTTATATATTTGCTACATTGGTCAGAATGCTGACAACGAACAGATTGAATCATACCTGGTATCTTTTCTTGTACAATCTAGCAGCTGAAGCATGTGCCAGAAGGATATGATGAGCTGCCATGTACGGTTCAGTTGAGGAGTTGCCTGTAGAGCAGTTAACTCCATACGGAGGTGAACATCGCTGAGGAGGCAGATGTCCAACATCGTAACCCCCAAGCACAAACACATTGGCCTCATTCATAGTAGTCCAATATGAAACCCTGTCACCAAAATTTCTGAAGCACACATCTGCATATGCAGTGAAGTCTTTCCTGCATCCAGATCTAATTATTAATTCACACTCCTAGCAAAGATTTGTGCTAAGTGAAGGAAATGTATATACTTTTAAGTGAAAGTGGCGTATGATGGAAAAGGGTACAGAACCATACACAATCTTCTGACTAACCCATCCTCCATACTCGTCTTCAAGTGCTTGAGGAAGATCACTATGGTGTAATGTAACATGTGGTTGTATTCCTGTGTGCAATCAAGAGGAGAAGAATCTCAGCTAGAGGAAACTCATTTTAATATTAGCTTCTTGGAAGTAAATTTTTTCTTCCTTGTTTAAAATGAAAAAAAAAAAAAAAAAAAAAACGCCTGCATTGTTAAGAAAATGGCATTATCAACATCAATGATGAATGCTGGCTATAACCGTGGCTGATTAGCTCATTGATGAAATTGTTGTAATATTGCAAACCCTTTGGATTAACTGCTCCTCTTCCACCTGAAAGTTAGACCATCAGAAGTTTAAGCGTGTGAGAAAGAACCAGAAATAACTTATTTTTTGTTTAGTTAAAGTGAGGACAGTTATGTGATCATACTTGGGATAAGCCGCGACCATGATATGGAAAACCTATAGGCTTCTAAACCCGTGTCTTTCATGAGCTGAACATCCTCCTGCAGAATTAAACGAATGTAGTCATGCATATAAGATTATTAGGTGTGTTTTTGAGAGTTGATTATGCTTGCTTGGTCGGGACACAACCATATAGTTGTTACAAGAAATATGAGACACAGAGAATCATTAGCTTCATGTGTAAACCAAAAGATGATTAATTGAGCTCAAATATGTGATCGGTATCTATGGTTAAAGACTTTTAAGAAAGGCTCAGTACATAGACTGACCTTGTATTTATGGTACCCATCACATGCTATGTCCCCACTGTCTCCATGCATATTCCCTGAAATATGAGTTGGGCCAATTAGGCAGCCGATTCTCAGATATAAACAGATATGTCTCAGCAATGTTTTATCAGCTTATAATGGACAAGTCCATTTGAGGAAAGAGGCTTGCCTTTTCTTCTATGCTGCTACCACAAGTGCAATTGAATCATTCCATTTTTAAGTTCTGACAAAAAGGCATGGTTTTGTGACAAGGAGCAGGCTAGTAATAAGTCTCACATATCTAGGCCCAACAGACCAATGAGGCAATGATCATTCTTTTACTAATTAGTATATTTCACCAAGCAAATGTTGTTCAAGGATCAAATCAATTACACTTAACAACTATTGTTTTAGATGATTTTTTTTTATTTTTTTGATAGAATTATTAGTTACATCTCATGACTCTCTCCCATAACAATGTGATGTATATATTTCCATGTGTCAAAATTTTCACAATAATGGTTTGTATCATGTCTTGTAACCAGGTTCTGAATGTACTTTAAACCAAACAGCCCCCCCTTCCCCTGCGCTTGTTCATGCCTTAAGTTACTTACAAGATGAGATGTGTAAGAGAGATTGCTCACACAAAAGAGAGACAGACAGAGAAGCTAATTAAGCCTGACGAAAATGACAAATTGTACTTTTGTTCTTCATAGATAAAAAGAAAAAAAACAAAATGTAGTTCTCATCTTCATAAATATATAACTATAAGTTCCTCCTAAGGAGCCCCAAGCTTTAAAATAAAGGATAATGTATTAGAGTTAATTTTTCTTGGACACATTAGGCTATTTGTTTTTCCTTTTACTTTTGGAAAACTCCTATTCCAACTTGTCATCAGCCACTCCACTCCTTTTACCCACAATCTTTCCTCTTTTTTGGTAATATTTAATAATAATAAAATAATATCTATGCTGCATATAATAATGTAGGTTTAGTAACTAATTTTGGTTTAGTTTTCCAACTCTTCTCACTTTCTTAACTCTTATTCTTCTCATAATTCTTCACTTTACCATTATTGTTCCTCCAACTCTTTATCTCCCTATCTTGACTCTTCTCCTCCCCCATCTTTTTTTTCTATAAATTTCCTATTACTTCCTCGATACCTCTCTCCCATCTATTCCATGGTCTTCCTAAAACAAAAAAGGCGATTTTTCTTTCCCTCCCTCTTTATTCGAATTTCTTCTTCTTCTTCTTTTTGGTGGATTTATTATTGTTTTTCCCACATTTGTGGTAAAAATTTTATTCTTTCTTGCAGTTTTGTTTTAGGTTTATACATTTTGGTGTTCGGATTCCCCGTCACAAGCCCCCTCTCTCTTGAATTTGCTGGGTCCTAAAAGTGTTTGCTTCATTTTTTTACCTTGATTTATAAATTTTGATAGGAAATTATTTTTGTTTGAATTGAGAAAGTTTGGATTTTAAGAAAGTCTGTTTTTGGAAATAATTGTCAATTCCTAAAGTATTTTCACGCATGCATAAACTTTTGTAAATAATGTTTGCCTACAAATGAATATTTTCACCTTACTTTTCAAACATAAAACATAACAATATTTGAATATAAAATTATATATTAACATGTGCTGACCTGCATGGGCGAATGTATCCCATATGCTGGGGGTCCTCCCATCTACGTTTGCTGCACCTTCAATCTTTCACAAACGATTGAAGAAACAAAAAAATATAAATAATAAATAATTAAAAAAAAGATATTTACTTGTTATTTTACATTAGAATGAGTAAACCAAAAAAAAATCATTATCACATAAAAAGAACCAAAAGGAATTTAAGTGATTACCTGATAAGCTGAGGAAGCAGCACCAAACACAAAGTCAGGTGGGAAATCATCTCTGCTAAATGTATCAGTGCTTAAAACTAGTGCTACTAAACTTGTCAGCAAAACTAGCCTCAACATTTTCCTCCTGTTTTAGAAGAAGCCTCGCAGTACTCTCTCTCTCTATATACATATATGTTGTTAAAGAACTTACGCAACAGAGTTTTAGATGCCTATTAGATTCCTTAGAAAAGAAAGAACCTTATTGGATGTGTCCATTTATGGCCAGATTTTTTTTTTTTTTAATTTGACTTTGAGAAAGCATGGTAAAGACGGGATTGAATTGCACTCTATGATTGGTATTAGAAGCCTCTACGTGGATTAACTGCAACCAAGTACTCTATATCTTCATTCTCAAAAAAAGTACTCTATATCTGTAGATTGGGTAAATTTCATTTGGACTAATGCCAACCAAATTCAAGTTTTTTCAAAACTAACCAATTTGGTCTCTAAAACCAGCTTGGTCTCTAAAATAATTGAGAAAAAATAACTAACTGTTTAGGGACTAAGTTGGCTTTAGGGACCAAACTTGATAGTTTTGAAAGTCTTGGACCTGGTTAGCATTAGTCAAAACCTCAGGGTATGTTAGTGGAATTTACTCCTATATTTTTATTAATTAAAACAGTAATTCGAGTGAGAAAAAAATTTTCAGATATATATATATATATACATGTATTTTCATAATTTTTGACTTGGTCTATTTGATTGATGCACAATAAAAATGGTGTTAGCAATGGACACATGTGAAACATGGATTGCCAAAGGTGATAAATTTTGTCCAAAAATTTTATTTAGCAACAAAAGCACCATAAAATAAGCCTGTATTTTTTTGGACCAAAACAAGAACTCACAACAGTTGGTCATCCTCCCTTGCACTACCCAGCGTTGCCATCTTCAGTTTCTGACAAACCGAACAAGAAAATATAAAAAAGTTCATACTTTTAACCCATTTTGGTTCATTTGCATATTTCATTCAATCCAATACTCCCTGATAAATAAGCTACCAAAATATGAGTTAGCCAAACACATGGAGATAAGGCCTTGTGTAAATTGTACTAGAGATCTCCACGTACCAAGGTAGATGACTTTTGAAGAAGTGAATAAAAATGGTGCTAGCAGTGGACTCATGTGAACCATGGGTTGCCAAAAGTGATAAATTTTCTCCAAAAATTTTATTTAGCAACAAAAGCACCATAAAATAAGCCTGTAATTTTTTGGACCAAACCAAGAACTCACAAGAGTTGGTCATCCTCCCTTGCACTACCCAGCGTTGCCATCTTCAGTTTCTGACAAACTGCAGAAGAAAATATAAAAAAGTTGATACTTTTAACCCATTTTAGTTCATTTGCATATTTCATTCAATCCAATACTCCCTGATAAATAAGCTGCCAAAATATAAGTTAGCCAAACACACATGGAGATAAGGCCTTGCGTGATGCATTGTACTAGAGATCTCCACTTATCGAAGTAGATGACTTTTGAAGAAGTAAAATAGTTGTTGTCCTTGAAATTGTCAGCAATACCAGAAAGGGCCTCTATCTGTCTCACTTAAATATATTGAAGAACATCAAAGATATCTATATACAATTTTGTGTACAAATGAAAAATTGCTACAAAGCAGCACACTATTGGTTCATATACTTTGACAAAAGAAAAAAAAAAAAAAAAAAAAAGAAAAAAAAAAAAAAAAAGAGAAAAACAATAATAAACAACCATTATACAAAGTACATGTACAAAGCATAATCTACTCAAGTAAATAAGGAAAAACTGCAGATATATTCTTCTGAAGTTCAATATATCCATCAGAACTGATGTTATTCCCCTTCAAGAAATTGGAGTACCAATGAGCAGAGAGCTTAGGTTGTCTTTTTAAGTCCGGGTCATCCAAATCCACAAAGTATAGGCCATAGCTTGATTCATAGCCATCCAACATTTCAAATAAATCCAAGAAGGACCATGTAAAATAACCTCTTGTATTTGATCCATTCCTTCCAAGATTTTAAGAATAGTGAGAGAAAAGTAATCACATCAAATTTTAGTAGCTATGTATCAATTAAAAAGAAACAACCAGAAATATATTTAAGCCCCGTCATAGCTTTATTTATTTAAAGATATAATAGACTTTGAAACATATGGCATCCATCTCATATTGCTTTATTTGACAATGAGAGACTTCATTAGACAAGATAATTAGAATCTACATATCATGGTACCCTTTTAATTGATCAAGTGAAGCAACTAATTCCATTTGATTAATTTTTGTAGCACTAATTAGTTACATCAAACTCTCTTTCCAGAAAAGATAATACAAATATTAGGTCATTATATCTACATTAATCTTATTTTTGAATTCAGTATATATGTGAAATGGAATCATCAAATCATGAGCCACTAGGTATGCTAATTATCTTTTACAATTAACTTGGCAAATAAACCTAACAGCAAATAGAAATTTCTGTCAAGGACTGCAAACAACTCAATGAAAATTATGACAAGACTCTCACATCATCATGTATTATGTTTATATAAGGTATACAGACATACCTCAATGCATCAAGCAAACTGCCAATATATCCATGCAAATATTTTACCCTTGGCCAGTCTTCCAGTGTTGAATTACGTCTTGTTCTTTGACCTGCAGAGAGATACATGTCATGTTAGATTTCCTCAATTGGATGACCAACCTATGCAAGCTCTATACTAGAAGAGTATGCCCAAAGAAGGAATGAGCAATATTTCATCTAGCAACATGAAGAAAAGTTGAAACTTTTCTATAGTTTTAGTTAATTCTATCAATGCATTGGTTGATTATATCAAACTGCGCCAAACCATTATTTTGTGCATTATGATACATTAACTATTCCTACCAATAGATATTTCAATAATCTATTCAAAGTTTGTCACATTCTGCCACAATAGCCTTGTGTATTGCAGCATACTTCCAACACATACTCTCATATGGCTTTTCATATTTTTTTTTTCTTTTCTAAAATTTGATTTCCATTCATCCCGTAGAGGATGTTTTTCTGATTCCACATCCAGATATTGAGTATCTCTATAAATATTGACATAACTGCTCCAAAAATGAAATTAAAAAAAAGAAGTTAAAATGGAAGGAGAATTTAATACTTTATATATTTGCAACGCAAGTCTACAGCTTGGGAAAATATACTTTGACAAGTGATTTTGCTGCCCAGTTACAATTTAGTAAAACTTATCATTAATCTTTTTTAAGTGAAACTGTGATCAAATTCAAACCGTGGAATCAGAGGCTAAATATACTAATGCAAAAATTCTTGTAAAGAACTACTTTGATAAAATGAAAAGCAAATTATCATGTCTTGTAATACTACAATGAAGCTGAAATGATCTGTAGTGCTACTGCTAACACAGAGAGAGAGAGAGAGAGAGAGAGAGAGTGACCATTTTCATGAATGTAAACAGGAGGGTTGCCATAAAATTGCTTGATATACTCCAGGATTCCTTGCAGACCCCAGGGTGCAATTGGATACTGAGTCAAACAAACTGATTAGTAATGCACTAAAATAACAAGACAAATCAAACTGGCCTTAAATTTTTATGTTCAGCCTCTCACCTCAAATATGGATGTATCATTTCGAATTCCTACCACAACCAAAAAACTAGTGAGTTATTTCAATTCCATATTTAAACTGGATGAGCATCACTACAACTGCTAAACACACAGGTTTTTGGCCAAGACTTCAGTGTGGCAAGAATTACAGGACGTGTATCCAATGCAGTATGGAAAAGATGGAAGTTTTGTCAATCAAACTAAAACAAAGTAATGTAATCCAATCTGAAATTAGTTTTAAACTTAATGGTTTTTGTTCATTTGTTTATCATTATCAACCTATTCCACTAAAATCCCAATGATGTGTCAAGAACATACTTGTAAACTGTACCGCCATGTCTGCCATAACATCTCTATCTTCCATATTTAGGCTGCTCGGGTTATCATTGACATACATTGTGATGTAATGATTCACTCCAATGAAGTCAAATGAACCCTTAACCTGACTGGATTCAGCATAGGTAAAGGATGGAAGTCTAGAGCCTACAATCTTTTTCATGGTCTGAGGATAGTCTCCAAATACCAAGGGATCCACAAACCTGCAGCACAAAGCCAGGAACAGTTGCCAAAAGTTTGATTCAATTCTGAGATCCAATTCATTTGCAGCTTACTAAAGGAAATTGGACATGAGTAGTTTTTACAGGGCAAAACGAAATCCGCAAAAAACTTTTTTTTCTTGTGCCTTCTTAGAAAGACATTAGACTAGATGATGAAAACTAAATAGATAGACAATCACACAAACAAATGAAAGAAAACAGATACCACTTCATATACATGATACTAGAACTTACCAACCCAAGTAAAAATCGTTGGCTCTTTGAGTGGCAGTTTTATCTTCAGTACTGTTTGTTAGAGGAATGAACCAATAGGAAAGGACATTGAACCCTATAACACCATGCTGCTTGTCCTGCATTGCCCATAGTTTCTCTAAAATGGCATTTTGATATATAGTCATAACGTTCAAATTCATGTTTCCCAAATGAAAAATGAAGGCCTAAATGCTGTACAAAGAAGTAGTGGAATTTTAATCATGCTGGGATGCCCAAGCATGATAATTGTCCTTGAACATCAAATAGTAGGACAATTTAGATATTCGCTACATTGGTCAAAATGCTGACAATGAACAGATTGAATCATACCCGGTATCGTTTCTTGTATAATCTAGCAGCTGATGCATGTGCCAGCAGGATATGATGAGCTGCCATGTACGGCTCAGTTGAGGAGTTTCCTGTAGAGCAGTTACCTCCATATGGTGGTGAACATCGCTGAGGAGGCAGAAATCCAATATCGTAACCCCCAAGCACGAACACATTGGCCTCATTCATAGTAGTCCAATATGAAACCCTGTCACCAAAATTTCTGAAGCACACATCTGCATATGCCGTGAAGTCTTTCCTGCATCCAGATCTAGTTATTGAGTCACATTCCTAGCAATGATTTGTGCTTGGTGCAGGAACTGTATATACTTTTAAGTGCAAAGAATTGGTGTATGATGGACAAGGGTATGGAAACATACACAATCTTCCGACTAACCCATCCTCCATACTCATCTTCTAGTGCTTGAGGAAGATCAGTGTGGTGTAATGTTACGTGTGGTTGTATTCCTGTGTGAAATCAAGAAGTGAAAAACCTCAGCTAAGGGAACACATTTTTATATTAGCTTCTTGGAAGTACCCTTTCTTTTTTTCTTTTTCTTTTTAATGAAAAAATGGCTGCATTGCTAAGAAATTGGCATTATGAACATCTATGATAGAAGCTGGCTATAACCATGGCTGATTACCTCATTGATGAGCTTGTTGTAATATTGCAAACCCTTTGGATTAACAGCTCCTCTTCCATCTGAGCGAGAGACCATCAGAAGTTTAAGTGTGAGAGAAAGAACCAGAAATAACTTATGTCTCTTTTAGTTAAAGTGAGTGACTGATCGTACTTGGGATAAGCCTTGACCATGATATGGAAAACCTATAGGCTTCTAAACCCGTGTCTTATATGAGCTGGACATCCTCCTGCAGATTTAAACGAATGTAATCTTGCATAAAAGGTGTGTTTTTGACAGTGAGTTGATTATGCTTGGTTGGTTAGGACATAACCATATAATTGTTACAAGAAATATCAGACACAGAGAATCATTAGCTTCCTGTGCAAACAATAAGATGATTAAATGACCTCAAATATGTAATTAGTATTTATGGTAAAAGATCTTTTAGACTGACCTTATATTTATGATACTCATCACATGCTATGTCCCCACTGGCTCCATGCATATTCCCAGAAATATGAGTTGGGCCAATTGAGCTCCTGATTCTCAGATATAGACAGAAATAAGTCTCAGCAATGTTTTATCCACTTATAATGGATAATTCAATATCAGGAAAAAAAAAAAGGCTTGTTTTTTTCTTCTATGAATCATTCCATTTTCAAATTCTGACAAAAGGGTATGGTTTTGTAACAAGGCGCAGGCTTGTAATAAGTCTCACATACCTAAGTCCAACAGACAATGATCATTCTTTTAGTAATTAGTATATTTCACCAAGCTTAATGTGGTTCAGGGATCATATCAATCACACTTACAACTAGGTGAAAATTTTTAATTGATACAATTGTTAGTTACATCTCATGACTTTCTCTCATGACAAGAACGTTATGTATATATTTCCATGTGTCAAATTTTCACAATAACAGTTTGTATCATGTCTTGTTACATCGTTCATAATGTACTTAAACCAAAGAGTCCCCCAACCCCAGAAGGAAGAGAAAAAAAGGGAAATAGATAGTCTTATGCTTGTTCATGCCTTCAATTACTTACAACATGAGATGTGTTAGATAGATAACTTACCTAAAAGAGAGAGAGACAGGGAAGCTAAACCTGAAGTTATGTTGACAAAAAGATAATGAAAAAGACAAATTGTACCTTTGGTTTTTTTGTTTTTTTTTTGAGAAACAAATGTACCTTTGGTTTTCATATATAAAAAAGAAAAAGACAAAATATAGTTCTCACCTTCATAAGTGTATAACCATTAAGTGTCCCCAAGCTCCAAAAAAAAGGGATAATGTCATAGATTTAGTTTTTCTTGGACACATTAGGCAACTTGTTTTTCCTTTTATTTTTACAACACTCTTATTGTGCCATGACATCGGTCACTTCACTCATTTTAGCAATAAAGTTTTCAAATTTTTGGTAATATTAATCAAAATAATAATATCTATACAGTATATAATAATTTAGGTTTAGTAATTAATTTTAGTTTTATGACTTTTCGTCTCCCCATCAGTCTTTCAACTCTTCTCCCTTTCTTGACTCTTCTTCTTCCCTATAATTCTTCACTTTACCATTGCTGTTACTCCAACTCTTCATCTCCCTAGCTATTTTGACTATTCCTCTCCCCCCTCTTCTTTTCTATAAATTCCCTATTTTGACTTTTCTTCATCTCCTAATTTCAGGTTTTTCCTACAACAAAAAATGTGATTGCTCTTTTCTTCTCTCTTTATTCAATTTTCTTCTTCTTCTTTTTGGGCGGATCTGATTTTTTTTGCCACATTTGTGGTGAATTTCAGGCAAAATTTGCCAAATAGTATGTTTTTAGAAAAATTATAGGAAAACAGCACATGAAAGAAGTTATTTAGTTAGTTAAATTGTTTTTGGATATTTAGTTAGTTAGACTGTTTTTGGAAGTTGAATTTGGGCTGGAAGTCGAGTTTGACAAACTCAACTTCCAAGCAAAACCAAGTAGGATGCATCAATATTGCTTGGAAGTCAAGTTTGTCAAACTCAACTTCCAACCCAAACTCAAGTGTGCCAAACTCGACTTACAAAAACAATCTAACTAACTAAAAAACTTCAATCATATGCTATTTACCCAATTTTTTTCTAAGAAAGTACTGTTAAGCAAATTTTGCTTATTTTGTATTCTTTCTTGCAATTTTGTTTTAGCTTGATACCTTTTGGTGTTTGAATTTCCCACCACAGGTTCCCTTTCTATTAGGAGTAACAATTCGTGTTCGTGTGTTAAGTTTGTGTCGTGTCGACTTATGAGTATTTGACTATATGGGTCAATACTAACCCAACATATTTATTAAATAGGTAAAGATTCCTCAATCCTAATACAACCCATTTATTAAACGGATCAGTCATGTTAACCTGTTTATCAAATTTTATTGAAATGAAAAAAAAAATTAGTATTAACCAAATTGATATGGATTATGAAAACTAATATATATATATATATATATATATGTATAATATAAAATTTAGAACTAACGAGTTACTACATCACAAATAATCATTCAAAATTAAAGTATATCTTAATATCACAAATAATCAATCATAATATATCAAAGAAAATATATCACACTAACTAATAAGTTTATATATCTAAGGTTTGAAGGGTATATTAGTAAAATGTTATTTAATTAAACGGGTCAAAAGGGTTTCAAGAGTTGGACACTAACCTAACCCGTTTATTAAATGGGTCAATCATGTCAACTCAAATATGATACTAACCTATTAAGCCCCAACTTATAATCTACTAATTTCATGTCGTGTTGTATCAGATTCACAAGTTGTGTCTAATTTTGCCACCCCTACTCTCTATTAAATTTGGTTTGAATTTAGTTTGGGTTAGTGTGTGGGTGTGTATTAATCGAATTTGGGTTAATATTTAGTTGTTTTAGAAGTGATAATTTGAGTTTAAATAATATCATACTCAACTTGTCTATGTATTAGAACGTGTCTACCGATTATTTGAGTAATTAATTATTACAAATTCTATCTCTTATGGCTTTATATTCATTTTAATTTTGGTTTGTCATAAATTATTGAGATACCTTTTCTCTGTTTTGGTTATTAGGGAGAGAGTTTTGCATTTTGATCTAATTTTTTTTTTTCTTTTTGGTTTCGAATTGTGTTTTTGTTGGGTTTTGGATCCTAAAAATTTTTCTTTCATTTTTTTTAATGATTTATAAATTTTTAGATAGATAATTTTTCTTTTTCTGGATATAGGGCAAGAAAGTTTGGATTTTAAGAAATTTTTTTTTGGGAAGCAATTGTCAATTCCTAAAGTACTTTCACGATGCATCAACTTTGTAAATAATGTTGTTTACAAGAGAATATTTACCTTACTTTTTAATATAAATTAAAACAATATTTGAATATAAGAATATGTAATAACATATGGTGACCTGCATGGGCGAATGTATCCCATATGCTGGGTGTCCTCCCATCTAGGTTTGCCGCACCTTCAACCTTTCACAAACGATTGAAGAAAAAAAATTGTAAAAACAAAAAAACAATATATATATATATATATATATATATATATATATATAAAAGATAAAGAAAATTTTGTAATTATCAGAGAAATTTTTTTCTTTTTTTAATTTAACTATTATGAAAGATATTTGATTGTCTTTTTGCCTTTTTTATTTTTTGGCTGGAAGCTTGTTATTTTACATTAGAATGAGTAAACCAAAAATAAAAACATCATTAACACATATAAAGAAGCAAAAGGAATTTAAGTGATCACCTGATAAGCTGAGGCAGCAGCCCCAAACACAAATTCAGGTGGGAAATCATCTCTGCTAAATTTATCAGTGCCTAAAACTAGTGCTGCTAAACTTGTCAGCAAAACTAGCCTCAACATTTTCCTCCTGTTTTAGTTGGAGCCTAGCAGTACTCTCTCTCTCTCTCTCTCTCTCTCTCTCTCTCTCTCTCTCTATATATATATATATATAGAAAGAAAGAACATAGTTCTAGCTGCTTATTGGATTCCTTAAAAAAGAAACAATCTTATTGGATGTGTCCATTCATGAGTCCTAACACATAGCTTTAATTTATGGCCGCATTTATTTTTTTTTTCATTTGATTTGAGAATGCATGGAAAAGACAAGATTGAACTCATTGCAAGCTTCATCAAGGGAGTTTCTTTCAAGATTTAAGCCTATTTATGTAATTGAGCTCAAATATGTAATCAGTATCTACTATTATGATAAAAGACCTTTTAAAGAGGCTCATTACAAAGACTAACCTTATATTCCCTGAAATATGAGTTGGGCCAATTAGGTAGCTGATTCTTAGATATGGATAGAGTTATGCCTGAGCAGTGTTTTATCTACTTATAATGGATAATTCCATTTCATGAAAAAAGGCTTGTTTTTTCTTCCATGCTGCTACCACAAGTGTAACTGAATCATTCCATTTTTAAGCTCTGACAAAAGGGTATGGTTTCGTCACTTTTGTGATGTGGAGCAGGCTAGTAATAAGTCTCACATATCTAAGTCCAACAGACCAATGATCATTCTTTTACTAATTAGTATGTTTTACCAAGCTTAATGTTGTTCAAGGATCATATATCAACCACACTTACAACTATCATTAGAGGTGAAAATTTTTAATTGATATGATTATTAGTTACATCTCATGACTTTCTATCATAACAAGAACGTTATGTATAATATTTTCATGTGTCAAATTTTCACAATAACGGTTTGTATCATGTCTTGTAACAAGGTTCATAATGTACTTAAACCAAACAGTCCCCCAAGATGGGTTTATTACTTAAAGTGGAACTCACTGTTAGAGAAATCGAGTTCCACATTACTCATAACTAGAGTTTACAGAACTCAAGTTTTATATTACAAGGAACTTGAGTTTAGAAGTCGAGTTCCACGTGGAATTTTTTGATTAAAAAATCCAACTTAGCAGGTATCACTGTGGCAGATTTTAATGGAACTCGAGTTACATAGCAAATTCGAGTTACATGGAAAACTCGAGTTTGAGGAACTTAAGTTACATGGCAAACTCGAGTTTCAAAATAATGATAGATCACTAATTATTTCACAAACAGTGGTAGAACACTAGTAATTTCTGCTAAAGATAGTATTTGACCATGTTTGCCTCCACATTTATCCTACTTTCTTTGTCTTTTACGTTGTGTGAATATTAAATTTATTGATTTATTGTAAGTCACTTTGTTGATATTCCATATGTTTCTTTTTCCATACAAACTTATGGTGTCTTTTTTGTTACCTCCCATCAGGAATGTGTGAATTATCACTTATTGGGCTTTTAGTTCATCATTTATTATATATATATATAATTTTTTTTCTTTTTCTTTTATCAGTTATTCAGATTTATAGTCATAATAGGTTGCTAGGACATGATCCCTCTGCTCATGGTGGATGTCCATTGAGATTCAAGAACGTTCTTGAAGAAATTTATAATGTGTTAAAGTTTTTAAATTTAATTTAAAAAAAATACTTTTGTGGAGAATTAATTGGGATTCTTATTTATTTTTGAACCTTGTGGAATTTAGATATTTTGGATATTTTGGAGATTAGATGAATTTCTGCGTGATTTGATTTTGATGCTAAATTTATTTATGTAGGGCATTTCCAATTGCAAGTTAAATATGGACTTCTTAAGTGAGTTAAAATTTTGGACTTTTCTCTTTTGTTCTTTTTCTTTGTTATAGGAACCATTTTTGGGCTGTACTTAAAATATTTTTAAAACTGTGGTATCTTCAATTAATAGCTATTTTTTCAGAAAAGCCGACCCCTTTTCAATTGATCAATTTTTTTTCTTATTTATTTTTTAAATTAGATATTAATATTTATAATTAAAAAATAATAATATCCAAATAATTAACCATATATAATTAACAGCTATTTATTTCCGTAGGGGATTATCATCATCAATTGTTGTAAATTTTGATCCAGCCCATAGAGTTCTAAGAGAACTTTGGCTTTGGCTCCTGTTCTGTACTGTGTAATCTGCTCCTTCCAAATCCTAGAACAGCAGAGAGAGGAGTCTCTTTGTCTAATAAATTATCTTGTTTATCACCCCAAAATACCATCCAAAAGCTGAGTTTGCTTGAGGAAACACAAAGGATTGTTAGTGTGTACCAAAGTTCAGTATCTCTCTTTTCTTGTACAACATTGAAGAAATATTTGCACTCAGGTATGACCATTTCATTTATGTCAATAGTTAGAGTTGAATCAAAACTCCTCCCACACTGGGATTAGCTTTACCATTGTTTGTCTTATGAATAAAGCAGATATACTTCTAAACATTTTTTCTTCAACTAAAAATGACTGAAAACTGTGTGTGTGCACATGTGACTGACTGAATGAGGTCAGAAAAACCTGAATTATGTTGTTTGAAATTGAAACTGAAGGAGGTTACAAGTTATTTTATTACAGATTAGGAAAAAAATAAGCTCTAAAGTAGCATCATACTGGTAAATAATATAATTTTAGAAACAATAAACAGCAGCACCACCAGGTCTACTAGCACACCATTATGCAACAAGGACTGGAAGGATCTACCGAGAGAAGTGAGCATGGGAAAATGCAGTCAAATTCTTCTCGAGTTTGATAAACCCATCTGAGCTGACACCTTTAGTCTTCAAGAAATGGGAGTACCAATGAGCAGAAAGCTTTGGTTGCCTTTTTAAATCCGGGTCATCCAAGTCTACGTAGTAAAGGCCAAAGCTTGATTCATAGCCATCCAATAACTCTAATACATCCAAGAAGGCCCATTGAAAATAGCCTCTTGTATTTGATCCATTCCTTCCAAAATTAGATTGGAGAAAGAGAAAAAGAAGGGGGAATTATGTCATAGAAGTAAAAACCATATATCAATGCAAAGAAACATTTAGAAACTAATAATAATTCTCTCCAATGTATAAATTACCTGATGACTTTTAGTCTTTAGTACAAATAAATTTTGCTAGCTAACTCAGTTTTGAGGAAGACGTAAAGGAATATACATATCAGATAATCCATCAATCTAGTTTTAAAAGTGTATGAAATGGAATTAATTGTGATGATTATGTACATTAAATTGGTGTGACAACTAATTATACAACACAACTTGAGACTTTAGGTGATAAATTTGTAAAATTTTGTGTTGGCAAATTGGACAACAGTGAGTTCAGTTTTATGAAATTTTATCTCCTCGCCGCATGTGTTGTGGTAGAAAAATATAAATATCTTGCTGTGTTATTTGTATTAGACAAGAGATAGTTAGAGAACTCTTTTGATGTATTAATTAAGTTTTGGGTTCTGTTAGTATTACACCATTTTGAGCCTCTTTTGTGATCTCCCTAATTTGTGATGTGACCACTGAGATAGGATCAGGATGTCTAGAGTTGCAGACACTCAGATTATAGTGAAGACAATATTTAAAAGAATTTTAGATTATTTAACAAGATTTGAACAGAAATCAATAGAAAATAAAATGGGCATACCTCTGTGCATCAAGCAAAGCCCCAATATGTCCATGCAAGTAGTTCACCCTTGGCTCATCTTCCAATGATAAATTGCGTTGTGTTTTCTGTCCTGCAAAAACATTACAACCAAGATTAAGTTTCTCCCTAACAAAAAAAGATTAAGTTTCTCAATTAGAGGATCACATTAAATGAGAATAAAATTGCATTTTGAACTTATCTACCTACTACCCCCAAACATGAACAACAATCATAAGTTAGAACAAATGGTATTTGAGAGGGCAATGGAAGAATATATGAAAGATTCAATTAGGGTTTTTCTTTTTAAGTAACTCATTTGTTCATTGTTTGATCACTTTTACTTTGAATGGTGCAAACATTTGAAAGCGAGAGTAAAACAGTTGACATTCTATCAAACATTTAGTTCATGGATATTGATCCTCTATGCAGGCTGCCAATTGAATGTTGTTTCAGATAATGTATTATTAAATGCCACATTGTGATGGTAGTCTGTATATTTCTATGTCCATCTATCGAGTCCATGTACCAAAACTAGCAACAGCTTTTACAAATATTAAATTGAAGATAATGTAAAAGAAATTCTTCTCATTTGCTACTAAGTCTGCCAATAAAGGCTTATTATGCACTCTTTAGTAACCTAATATTTGTGTTTCAAAATGAGGAAGCAAGATTCAGTTTTAATATAAAGAAACTTATATCATGAGGACTAAAATCATTAAAAGAAAATTCTGTGTAATAAAAATAATGTTTCCATCGAAATGCCCTCTAGCATTACTTTGATGAATTATTCTTCAGTTCCAAGGGAGGAAGAAGAACACATACAAATAAACTCTTTATGCATGAGGACACGTGTGTTTGTCAGTTTGTGTGTGTGTGTGTGAGAGAGAGAGAGAGAGAGAGAGAGAGAGACCATTCTCATGAATGTAAATAGGAGGATTTCCATAAGCTTGCTTGAAATAATCCAGCAGTTCTTGCAAAGCCCAAGGCGTAGGTGGAAGCTGAGTCAAATAGGCTAGTTAGTATTACACTAATATGACCTTCACAAGTAAACCATCTCTGCATTTTGTGCTCATGTTCTCACCTCATTTACAGATGTATCATTTTGAATAGCTGCACAGTAGGGCAAGTAGTATTCTACTTTAGTTTCATCTCTAAAGACTAGGTTACAAAATGGTGAATTTATTAAGGACCATCATGTATATAACAATAGAATGAATCCCAGATTGGAAAATTCAACAATAGACAAACAGAGTTGAATTTATAAGCTAAGAAAGGCTATAAGGTAATCTGATCACTGGTGAAATTAGTCCCCATTTTGATGGGTCTATATATAATACAACATACCTGACAAGCCTACTGCCATGTCTGCATCAAAGTCTCTGACCTCCATGTTTAGTTTCCTGGAATCATCCTTGATGTAAAACATGGCATAGTAATTTAATCCTAGAAAGTCAAATGAGCCCTTAACCAGATTTGATTCAAGATTGGTGAAGGCTGGAAGTCTTGAGCCTACATTTTTTTTCATTACATCGGGATAGTCTCCATAAACCAAGGGATCTGCATACCTGCAAGGCCAAGCAGATAATGATAGCCTACAAAATAATGAATTCTGAACCTGGCTTACATACAGCTTATATTCCAAATATTAAAAAATCAGATGTTTTCGCATTAAAAACCAATCACAAAAAACTAAAAAAAAAGAATCTCAAAGTTTGTAATCACTAAATGCCTTAGGGCCATACCATATTCACATTACACTTCATAGATGCCACGATAAGATGACAAGGTGCAATGTCAATTTGTTCGTGAAAGTGTAACTTACCAACCAATCAGGAAGTCTATCGCTCTTTGAGTGGCAATAACATCTGTATTTTTCTTTGTTAGAGGACGAAGCCAGAAAGCTAAGAGATTGATTCCTATAAATCCATGCTGCTGGTCCTGCATTGCCCCGCACTCAATTTGTTCATATATATGTTCCCAATTTTACTTTTGCCATTTTTTTTACATGGTATGTGTTATTCTAAAAATATAGGACAAAGGCACAAAGTTACTGAAAAGAGGGTGCTGCTTTCTTCAGGCTGAAAAACCCAACCATGATCTTCATTTTTGAACATCATATAGTTAAGGCAAAACATTGATTAATTCATTAAATTGACCAAGCCACTTGAAATGAATAGCTTCTAAAGTACCTGGTACTTTTCCTTGTATAATCTAGCAGCTGATGCATGCGCCAACAAGATATGATGTGTTGCCAAGTATGGCTCAGTTGAGGAGTTGCCTCTGGTGCAATTAATGCCAAATGGAGAAGAACAATGCCCTGGTGGTAGATATCCCCCATTGTAACTCCCAATTGCGAACACATTGCCCTCATTCATAGTAGTCCAATGTAACACCCTGTCACCAAAATTCCTGAAGCAGACATCTGCATATGCCGTGAAGTCTTTCCTGCATCCACATCTAGATTATTAAATCACATTCCATGCCAGGTTTTCTGCTTACCACACAGAATGTGGATGCATACAATCAAGCATAATAGTTGTCTACAATAGATATGAAGGATGAGAACCATACACCATTTTTCGACTAATCCATCCTCCATACTTGTCTTCCAGTGCCTGTGGGAAATCATTGTGATGTAATGTAACATGAGGTTGGATTCCTGCTTGATCAAGAAACAAATTAGCATACAGAAGGACTCAATCAATGCCAAGAAAATTGAACCATTGTCATTTATGATGGGAATGGACAGTAACCATTGCTGGATAGTTCATTGATAAGATTGTTGTAATATTGTAGACCCTTTGGATTGACAGGTCCTCTTCCATCTGAAACATTAGAAAATAAGCAGCTTAAGTATGAGGAAACTAAATCAGTTCTTGTTCGGTTAATGAAAGAAATTTGTTATCATACTTGGAATAAGTCTAGACCATGAGATAGAAAATCTATAGGCCTCTAAACCTGTGTCCACCATGAGCTGGACATCATCCTGCAAGAGTTGATCAACCTCATCATACACAGACCATACTCCTATTACTAGATGGTTCAAATAAAATGGGCATATCATTAGTTAGTTATGTCGTGGACCGTATAATTTGGTATCTATCAGGAAGAGCACAGCCAATCAAGGAATGTGTATTTGTCATGCAGAATACTTTCATTTTGTTATAATTAATTATGTTTTACCATTTTCTAACAACTTAAGTTTTCGGGACAACTAATAACTTATCATGGTATTATAAAAAGTGGAGTTAAGTTTAAATCATGTTTCCACTCTATCTCAAATTTAAAAAGTAGAAAATACTACGTGTGCAAATATTGGTAATATATTAAAGGATAAATACTTTTACACACATCCTATAACACACAAATAATTAAAGTTTGGCTTACCTTTAATACCTTTTTAACTGGATATGTCATTTTGTTTTAAATATACAATGGCAAGGTGGTAGTGAGTTTTAATCTCAACCTTTTATTTAGTTAGTACGTAATATAGAAGTCTCTCATTAAAATAAAAGGTGATTCCCTTTAAAAAAAATACTGAACGTAAGTCAAACTCAAAGAATTATTGTACATACCTTGTATTTGTGATATTGATCACATGCTATGTCACCATTGGCTCCATGCGTTTTTCCTGAAAATTTAAAAATGTGTTAATCCCTATAGTGGTTTTTCACTTAGTCACTAATTGACTGCGTTATTTACTTCATTGCACTTTAACTATTATTGGTGACTTATTTATTGTGGTTAAAATAAATTTAAATTCATAATTAGTTGTGAGTTCTAGCTAGCTCAACCGGTAAAATCTCTGATGGTTGAATAAAAGATCTAAGGTTCAATCTCCGCTTATACCAAAAACTGATTGGTGTCTTGGTTTGATTATAAATCATCAGGATTAGACGTCATAGATTGAAACTCTCTCTAAAAAAAAAACTTCATAATTGGTTAATTGCAAAGTTGTTTAATTTCTGCATACTGTTAAAGATATTGGGTTTATATGGATTTAATGGCCCAAAAGGCCCAATATATTGTAAGTCCATGCAGAGCTAATACTAGTTCTTTTATATATCTTACTAGAATTAATTGTAATCAACATTTGAGAACACAGTAAAGATGTAGCCCCTAGGGTTAAACCATGTAATAACTCTTGTATTCTCTCTCTCTCTCTCTCTCTCTCTCTCTTTTGCTTCTCTAAATTATTTAATTCTTGTCTTTCAACAGGGTCTAAATAGACTTAGCTTAATTATATGACATCTCAGTTCAAATTTTATCAATTCACGTGATATATAGTCATTCACTTTATATGGAATAGACGACATTTTGATTTTCTAGCACTTGACGAATGGGACTATTACAAGCACTAATAGTACTTTTGACTAATCAATTTGAATGCAAATAATCTCATTTTTATTTAATAAACAAATAACAGGGAATAAACTACTTCATAAAAATAGTACTACTTATTAACCAACTTAGTTATATACTTATAACATTAATTTACTTTTTTGGTGGAAAAAGTTTAAAATATAACTTTAAAATACTATACTAATTATAAAGAAGCTTTACCAGAATGGGAAAAAGAATCCCATATGCTAGGCCCCCTCCCATCTTCATTTGCTGCACCTTCAACCTTTCATATATAAAATTTTTTCAAGGATATGAAGTAATAGAGAGAATATTAATTATCTATTAGAAATCATCAATTCTTTACAACTTTTAGACTTTTTAATGAAATAACTAAACAAATAGAACTGTTTTTTTTTTTCTTTATTAAAGTTATGTTTTAAAAAAAATTGAAGAGAATGTATAAAACCATTAATTAATAAACAGACCTGATAAGCTGAGGTCCCAGAACCAAACACAAAGTCAGGTGGGAAGTCATCTCTGCTAAATTTATCAACCCCTAATACTTCAACCACTGATATGTTTATCAGAAGAAATAGAAAGAAATAAGAGAGACTCAACATTTTTTTCCCAAAGCAAGGCTTGTATTATCCTCTAGCTTCACCCAAATGAATGGCTTTAATTAATAGCCAGACAAAGAGTGTGTCCCAGTAGAAAAATCGGCATGCAATGCATACGAAGGATGCATGCACAAGTATATTGAGAAGAGACAAACTTGTCCTTGTTGCTGACTTAGGATAGTGGACGTTTCACAAATGTTAAAGGAAAGTTCAAAGGAAAGTTACAGAGTATATTGACACTTGCATTCATTGATTTTGTTGGTTTGTGTAGACCCCGAAAACAATGGTTAACCAATTTTAAGGCCAAATGATTGATTAATCCATTTATGAACAGATTTTGGTTAAGTCATGAATAACACCAATATTGTAAAAACAAAAATAAATGTAGCGGAAATATACCATATAATATGGTTTCAAAGTAAGAACCACAAGGAGGGCTTGACCTTACCAACCCTTGAGGCAAAACCGAATCCACTAACCAAATTGAAGTTCTACAAAAAAAAATTACCAAATTCTAATAAATTGCTACAATTTAGTAGTACTTACTAATTTTACCCAACACAGTTTTGAATTCATGTACTCTTCAATTATTGAGTTTGTTGCATGTGAAACTCTGTCCACAACTTCCAACACTTTTGGTTCAACATTTTAACTTTTGGAATATGCAAAAACTTCAACACCACCCGTTTTGAATTTTCTTCAAGCTTGATCACCAATATAGACTTTTGAGAGCAAGAAGCACAATACCTTCAAGTTTACAATCAGTAGCTCTCTAAAAGTCTTTTTCACTTGCTCTAAGTTTTTCTTATAACTTTAGGTTTATATGCATGAAATTGTAGTCACTTGATGGGCTGAATGGATTGAACTCACGATTTTCACCTGACACATTTCAATTGATCCAAAATCAGCTTGATTGATCAAAATCTTGGCTATTCGATCGATTGACTAGCTATCAAAAACTATCAAACTTATTGAAACTTGAATCTTTGGTATGCTTGTCTAAAAAAATTAAACTTCCAAAGCAAATATAAGCTACTTTTGTTCATGATTTGCCAACCTAAAATCTAGACTCAATAGTATCATCTGCCTTGCTGCTTTTATAACTTATAATATGCTGCTTGAATTTTAGGTGGATGCTATAATATGTGAGTTGAATTTGAGGTGCACCAAGTTCATATGTTATCTGTTACATAGAATCACGACTTAGAAATCCCTCTCCTGTGTGCCCGAAATTGTTTTTTTTTTCTTTTTTTTTTTTTTTTTCTTATGACATTGATTGTGCCATTTACCAACCTTTCACCTTTTTTATGATAAGGTAGGTCAAACCTCACACAGAAAAAGACGCGTGACTTTCTTGTTGTTTGAGAGAGAGAGAGAGCGAGAGAGAGAGAAAGCAAATTTGGTCTTAGGCACATCAATTGTTGGATTCTAGTGGAGTGTTAGTTGTGGTGAGAGAGACCTCTATGAGTTGTATTTGGAGTTTGAGTTTCTTAGGATTTTTAGTGATGACTAATTCTATGATAAATTTATTTGTAATTGCTGGTCAATATTCCATTGTAACGAGTTCCAGTTAACTCAACTGGTAAAGTGTTTAATAGTTGAATAAGAGATTAGGAATTCAATCCCCGCCTACACCAAAAACTGATTGGTGTATTTGTCTGATAATAAAGAGCTATTATCTAGAGCAGAAATTATAAGTTAAAACTATCTTAAAAAAAAAAATCCATTGTAATATATAAAGTATGGAAAAATATCCATTGTAATATATATAGTATGGTTGTATTAAAGGTTGAAGACTGAAGATTATGTTCATATATTGATTTGAAGATCTTAGTCAATAATGAAGACTTGATTGATCAACAAAAACTGGGATTTTGGACAAAAACTTTTAGCCATAACTCACAAAACTCTTGGTCGAGCAACCCTGTTTTAGAAACCCATCGAGTTGGCTTTCCACAGGTTTTTCATAGGCATTCAAGTTTTAACCCCAAAACCCTACACCTATTTAAACAGAAATTCAATCCAAGTTACTAAGAGAGGAAGACCCTCACAAGACAGAGATAAATACTTAAAGAGAGAATTCCTTGGGCTTCCTCTATATGTGTGTGTGTGTATATATATATATATATATATATATATATATATATATATATATATTTCCCACTGCCGAGTAATGACAAATTATTTTGTTTAAAATTTTTAAAGATTCAGGTTTTTTTTTTTTTTGGGATAAAATTGGTTTATTGGACTAATTTTTTTGGGCTAGTAATTTTATTTTAGATTTTAGATCTATAGATCTTTTTATGGTTTTTAAAAAGAGAAAAATGCTAGAGTTACAAATTTTATTATAAATTACTGATGTAGTGAGTAGTTATTAAGAAGTAAAAAAGTGATATAAGTGCCGGGCTCAGATGTGAACCAATTAGAATTTATTATCTCAATAATTTGTAAAAATGTTGTAAAAAAGTTTGTAGCTATAACATTACTCTTAAAAGAATCTATGATATTGTTAAGAGGGAGTAAAGTGTAATTTTATAGAATACAATTGCTAAAATTAGTACCAATACATATACTAATATTTAAAAAAAAAAAATTGAGACAAACATATACTAATATTAAAAAAGAAAAAAAAAAGAGAGACAGAGTGGCTCCGTCCATGAGCCAATGAGTAACTAATAAGGCTTAAGAAATGTCTTATCAAAGAAAAGGGAGGGTGGGGTAGCACTAGCTAGAGCTTGGAGGGTTTGGGTACTTAATCTAACTACAAATATGAAAAGTCGTATCAGTATTGTATGTAAGTTTTGATGAATAATATGCATTCTTGAAATCAATAGTTATCACACGAGATTATTACTTTTCTCATCTAAATCAGGACTTCATGTGGAAGATAGGATGGTTATCTTGTTTAATTTCGAATGAATTTCAAGTTGAACTTAAAAATAATAATAAATAAATAATAGATTATAAAAGATAAAAAATAAGAGAATTTCAAGCTTGATTTTAATGCTTTATAGAATGTCCAAGCTTATTTTGGTCCGTTCCTTTCAAATCCTAGAACAGCAGAGAGAAGAGTCTCTTTGTCCAACAAATTATTACTTGTTTGTTCCATCACCCAAAAACTGTCCCCAAAAGCTTTGTTTGCATCTGGTAACAGAAAGGAGTGTAACAGAGTTCACTAGTTCAGTATGTCTCTCTTCTTGTACAAATTTGAAGTCATCTCCATTCATATATGACTATTTAATTTCTGTCTAACAGTTAAAGTTGAACTAAAACTCCTCTGACAGTTTGATTAGCTTTGCCATTGTCTGTCTTATGAAAGCAGAAATACTTCTAAACATTTTATCTTCAAACAAATGACTGAAAACTGTCTGTGTGCATGCGCGCGTGCATGTGACTAACCGAATGAGGTTGGAAAAACCTGAATGATGCTATTTGAAATTGAAACTGAAGAAGGTTGCAGGATATTTATTACAATTTTTGAATAAATTAAGCTCCGAAGTAGTATATTGGTAAATAATATACTTCTAGAAAACAATAAACAGCAGCAGTGCAGAACCAAGGTATACTAGCACGCCATTATGCAACAAGGAATTGAAGAATCTACTGAGAGAAGTGAGCATGGGAAAATGCAGTCAAATTCTTCTCGAGTTTGATAAACCCATCTGAACTGACACCTTTAGTCTTCAAGAAATGGGAGTACCAATGAGCAGAAAGCTTTGGTTGCCTTTTTAAATCCGGGTCATCCATGTCTATATAGTAAAGGCCATAGCTTGATTCATAGCCACCCAATAACTCAAATAAATCCAAGAAGGACCATTGAAAATAGCCTCTCGTATTTGATCCATTCCTTCCAAAATTAGATTCAAGAAAGAGAAAAAGAAGGGGGAATTACGTCAAATAAGTAAAAAACATATATCAATGCAAAGAAACATTTAGAAACTTATAATAATGCTTTCTAATGTATAAATTAGCTGATGACATATAACTTAGTTTTGAGGAAAACATAAGAGAATATACATATCAGATCATCCATCAATCTAGTTTTACACAGGTATGAAATGGAATTAATTGTGATGATTATGTGTCTTAAGTTGGTGTACATCCCACAACTTGAGACGTTAGGTGATAAGTTTGTTAAATTTTGTGTTGGCAAATTAGACAACAGTTTATGAACTTTCTCTCCTCGCCACATGTGTTGAGGCAGAGAAATGTAAATATCTTGCTGTGCTATTGGTATTGGACAAGAGACAGTTAGAGAACTCTTTAGATGTATTAAGTTTTGAGTTCCGTTAGTATTTTGAGCCACTTCTGTGATCTCCTAATTTGCGATGTGACCACTGAGATAGGATCAGAATGTCAAGAGTTGCAGACACTCAGATTATAGTGAAGGTAATATTTAAAATAATTTTAGATTATTTATAATATTTAAATAGAAATCAATAGAAAATGGGCATACCTCAGTGCATTAAGCAGAGCCCCAATATGTCCACGCAAGTAGTTCACCCTAGGCTCATCTTCCAATGATGAATTGTGTAGCGATCTCTGTCCTGCAAAAACATTACAACCAAGATTTAGTTTCTGCCTGACAAAAAAAAAGATTAAGTTTCTCAATTAGAGGATCATGTAAAATGAAAATAAAATTGGATTTTGAACTTATCTACCTACTACCCCCAAACATGAACAGCAATCATAAGTTAGAAAACATGGTATTTGAGAGGGAAACGGAAGAAAATATGAAAGATTCAATTAGGGTTTTTTTTTTTTTTTTTTTTTTAAGTAACTCATTTGTTCATTGTTTGATCACTTTTACTTTGAATGGTGCAAACATTTGAAAGCGAGAGTAAAACAGTTGACGTTCTATCAAACATTTAGTTCACAGATATTGATCCTCTATGGAGGCTGCCAATTGATTGTTGTTTCAGATAATGTATTATAAAATGCCAAATAGTGATGGTAGTTTGTATATTTCTATGTCCATCTATCAAGTGTATATACCAAAACTAGTGAAAGCTTTTACAAATATTAAAATTCTAGATAAAGTAAAAGAAATTTCTTCTCATTTGCAACCAAACCTGCCAATAAATACTTATTATGCGCTCTGTAGTTACCTAATATATGTGATTCAAAATGAGAATCAAAAGTCACTTTTAAAATAAAGAAACTTATATTAAGAGGACTAAAATCATGAAAAGAAAATTCTGTGTTAAAAATCATATTTCTATCAAAATGACCTCTAGCATTTTTTTGATGAGTGATTCTTCAGTAGTAAGGGGGCAAGAAGCACTCATACAAACAAACTCTTTGTGCATGAGCGCGCATGTGTGTGTGTATTTGAGAGAGAGACAGAGAGAGAGAGAGAGACCATTCTCATGAATGTAAATAGGAGGATTTCCATAAGCTTGCTTGAAATACTCCAGCAGTTCTTGCAAACCCCAAGGCTCAATCGAAAACTGAGTCAAATAGGCTAATTAGTATTACACCAATATGATCTTTACAAGTAAACCATCTCTGCATTTATGTTCATGTTCTCACCTTATTTACTGATATATCATTTCGAATAGCTGCACAACAGGACAAGTAGTATGCTACTTCAGTTTCATCTCTAAAGACTCGGATACAAAATGGTGAATTTATTGAGGACCATCATGTATAAAATAATAGAATGAAGCCCAAATTGTAAAATTCAACAACAGACAGACAGAGTTGAATTGGTAAGCTGAGAAAGGCTAGAAGGTAATCTAATCACTGGTGAAATCAGTCCCAGCTGTGATGAGTCTACATATAATAGAATATACCTGTCAACTCTATTTCCATGTCTGCATCAAAGCCTCTGACCTCCATGTTTAGTTTGCCGGAGTCATCCTTGATGTACAACATGTTATAGTAATTTAATGCTAGAAAGTCAAATGAACCCTTAACCAGATTTGATTCAAAATTGGTGAAGGCTGGAAGTCTTGAGCCTAAATATTTTTTCATTACATCGGGATAGTCTCCATAAACCAAGGGATCTGCATACCTGCAATGGCAAGCAGATCATGATAGCCTGAAATATAAAGAATTCCGAACTTTCTTATATATGGCTTATAATGCAAATATTAAAAAATCAGATGTTTCCACAATAAAAAAAAAAAAAATTAAAAAAAACCTAAACCAAAAGAATCTCAAACTTTGTATTGGCTACTTGCATTAGGGCTATACCATATTCACATTACACTTCATAGAAGCCACAATGAGATGACAGCATGTAAGGTCAATTTGTTCGTGAATGTGTAACTTACCAACCAATCTGGAAGTCCATGGCTCTTCGAGTGGCAATAATGTCTTCAGTTTTGTTTGTTAGAGGAAGAAACCAGAAAGCTAAGAGATCAATTCCTATAAATCCATGCTGCTGGTCCTGCATTGTGCGCACTGAATTTGTTCATATATATGTTCCCAATTTTTTATTATATTTTCTCCCCTTGGTATGTGCTATTCTAAAAGTTTAGAACAAAGGCACAAAGGTAATGAAAAGAGGGTGCTTCTTTCTTCAGGCTGAAAACCCAAGCATGATCTTAATTTTTGAACATCATATAGTTAAGGCATAACATTGATTAATTCATTAAATTGACCAAGCCACTTGAAATCAATAGCTTCGATAGTACCTGGTACTTTTCCTTGTATAATCTAGCAGCTGATGCATGCGCTAACAAGATATGATGAGTTGCCAAGTATGGCTCAGTTGAGGAGTTGCCTCTGGTGCAATTAATGCCAAATGGAGGAGAACAATGTTCAGGTGGCAGAAATCCTGATTCATAACCCGCCATTACAAATATATTGGCCTCGTTCATAGTCGTCCAATGTAACACCCTGTCACCAAAATTCCTAAAGCAGACATCTGCATATGCCGTGAAGTCTTTCCTGCATCCACATCTAGATTATTAAATCACCTTCCTTGCCAGGATTTCTTCTTACCACACAGAATGTGGATAAATACACTCCAGCATAATAGTTGTCTACAATAGATATGAAGGATGAGAACCATACACCATTTCTCGACTAAGCCATCCTCCATACTTGTCTTCTAGTGCCTGTGGGAAATCACTGTGATGTAATGTAACATGAGGTTGGATTCCTGCTTGATCAAGAAACAAAAGACATCAGCAGGAAAAAAAGGCATAGACAAATTAGCATACAGAAGGACTATCAAATTGAGAAAATTGTACTATTGTCACGTATGATTGGAATGGACAGTAACCATTGCTGGATAGTTCATTGATAAGATTGTTGTAATATTGTAGACCCTTTGGATTAACAGGTCCTCTTCCATCTGAAACATTAGAAAATAAGCAGCTTAAGTATGTGAAAAAAGTACTAAATCACTTCTTATTCGGTTAATGAAAGAAATTTGTGATCATACTTGGAATAAGTCTTGACCATGAGATAGAAAATCTATAGGCCTCTAAACCTGTGTCCACCATGAGCTGGACATCATCCTGCATGTGTGTGATCAACCTTATCATACACAGACCACACTCCTATAGTCAGATTACTAGATGGTTAAAATTAAATGAGCGTAAAATTAGTTGGTTTTGTCATGGGTCATACAATTAGTACCTATCAGGCAGAGCACAGCCAATCAAGGAATGAACAATTTTCATGCAGAACACTTTCATTTTGTTATAATTATGGTTTACCATTTTCTAACATCTTAAGTTTTTGGGACAATTCATCATTTATCATGGTATTATAAAAAGTGGTGCTAAGTTTAGATCATGTTTCCCCTCTAGCTCAAATTTAAAAAGTTAAAATACTACCTGTTTAATTGGTAATATATTAATGGATATATACTTTTACACACACCTTGTTAGACACAAACCAATCAGGGGATAAAATAACCTATTGTCCACGTCAAACATTCCTCGGAAAAGAATTATTGTACATACCTTGTATTTGTGATACTGATCACATGCTATGTCCCCATTGTCTCCATGCATTTTCCCTGAAAATTTAAAATTTTTGTTAACCTCTCGGGTTTTTCCTATGAATACTGCTTTTATAGGTTTTCCACTTTGTCACCAGTTGACTGAGTTATTTACTTCGCTACACTTTAATTATTATTGGTGACTTGTGTATTTTGGTTACTTTAATTATTATTGGTGACTTGTATATTTTGATTAATGTGCAAAGGTGATTAATTCCCACATAAAAATCAACCAAGAGGTTTGCTAAAGATATTGGGTTTATATTAATCTAACGCCCCAAAAGACCCAATAATTGTAAGTCTATGTAGGGCTAATCCTAGCTCTTTATCATGTGGACGTAGCCGTAGGCCGTCAAGCTGAAACCATGTACTCTTGTGTTTTGTCTCTCTCTTGCTTTTACTTCTCTAAATTATTTTATTCTTGTCTCTCAACAGGGTTTAAATAGACTTAGCTTAATTATATCTCATTTCAGTTCCAATTTCATCAATCCAAGTGATATATAGTCATTCGCCTTATATGGAATACTTGAGATTTTGATTTTCAAGCACTTGAAAAATGGGACTATTATGAGCACTAATAGTACTTTTGATATACAAATCAATTTGAATGCAAATAATCTCATTTTTATTTAATAAACAAATACCAAGGAATAAACTATTTCATAAAAATGCTACTACTTATTAACCAAGTTAGTTGTATAATAGAACATTAATTTACTATTTTTTGGAGGAAAATGATTAGAATATAACTTCAAAATACTATACTAATTATAAAGAAGTTTTACCAGAATGGGTAAATGAATCCCATATGCTAGGCCCCCTCCCGTCTTCATTTGCTGCACCTTCAACCTTTCATATATATCAACATTTTTTTCAAGGATATGAAGAAATAGAGAGAATATTAATTATCTATTAGAAATCATCAATTCTTTACAACTTTTAGTAATGAAATAACTAAACAAACAAATAACACTTCAAATAATAATAATAATAATAATAATAATAATAAAGTTATGTTTAAGAAAAAAAATTGAAAAGATTGTATAAAACCACTAATTAATAAACAGACCTGATAAGCAGAGGTCCCAGAACCAAACACAAACTCAGGTGGGAAGTCATCTCTGCTAAATTCATCAACCCCCAGTGCCTCAACCACTGATATGTTCACCAGAAGAAATAGAAAGATATGAGACAGACTCAACATCTTTTGTTTTTTTTTTTTTTTTTCTCAAAGCATGCATGTATTCTTGTCCTCTATAGCTTGCTTGACCCAAATGAATGGCTCTAATTTATAGCCAGACAGAGAGTGGGTCACGCCAACCAGTAGAAAAATCGACATGCAAAGGATTGGTTGTGCATCAAAGTATCTTAGTACGTTGAGAAATGAGAAAGAGACAAACTTGTCCCGGTTGCCGACCCAGGAATACTGGACTTTTTACAATGTCAAAAGGAAAATGACAGAATATTTTGACACTTGCATTCATGGCGTTTGATTTTTTTATTTTATTTTATTTTTTAGAAACACACCCACACAAACACTCGCACATATATAGGAGAAGGGAATAAAATGACACTACACTATCAGTATTGAAATTTAATAAATGAGAGATATATGTAAAAATAACTAATATATGTCTTACATTTGTTAGTAGGGTAATTATTTTTTGTTGACATGTTTCACACTTATTAAATTTTGATACAGCTAAAATAGTTTCATTTGATACCAAATACATTCTTTCTTAGACATGAGATCTTGAAATATTCATAACTAAAATGTAAAATTGGCCCTCTAATTTTCTTTAGGTTTCATTTCAGTTCTCTAATTTTGCTTTCGTTTATTTCAGTCTTTTAAATTTCAGATTTATTTAATTAAGGTCTTTCCAATATCCTTTGTTAAAATTCTTTGAAAAAAAAAATTGGAAAAAATTTTTCAATCACTAATTGAATTTTTTAATTTAAAAAAGGCGAAAACCCCTTTTAGTCCCTATATTTTCACGCGATTTCTACTTTGGTTCCTAACTTTTTTTTTCACCGATTTTAGTCCCTGTCCTGGAAAACGCCTCTTGTTTTCGTCCCTGACGTTACATCAGAGACGAAAATTACACAGCTGGCAAACTGTACAGTGCTAAAAGCTAACGTGGCCATTAAAATAATAATAAAAAATGCCAAGTCAGCATTTAAATTAAAAAAATTAATTTATTAATTTTAACTAAATAAAAAAAATTAAAAACAGAAATTTAAAAAAAAAAAAAAAAACCAAACTTTGAGATCAAACAGTCCAATCTCCAAATCTAAGAACAAAGAAAGCCAGTCCAATCTCCAAATCTAAGATCAACCAAAGCTTAAAAACAAAGCTTGAACAAGAAAAAATAAGAACCCATTCCAGATCCAAGAACAAAGAAAGAAGAAAACACCCACAAAAAATCCATAAACAACCCAATCTAGTGGCGCTGTGGGTCTGGCAGTAGTGTGGATCTGGTGGCGCCATGGGTCTGGTGGTTTCGGTGGCATGGTCCTCTGATAGGTTGCCAACCTCGCCTCCGATGATGGGTTGCTCAAGCTCGTCGATGATGGGTTGCCAAGCTCGCCGATGATGGTTGTGATTTCTCGCCGATGATGGGCTGGGTTTTGTGTGTTGTGGTGCAATGGTAGTCGTACGATGGTAGTGGTCTTGATGATGGGTTGCTCTGATGATGGGTATGGTTGCTCCGATGATGGGTAGTCGTGCGATGGTTGTTCCTCCAATGATGGGTTGCTCTAGTGGCGACGGTGGCTAGATGTGGCAGTGATCTAGTTTTAGATCGGGTTTTGTGTGTGTGTTTTGATATGGGTTTTGATCTAGAGGCACTAATCTGGGTTTTGTGTGGGTTTTGTGTGTGTTTTGCAGTGAGGCATGGATTAATTTTTTTTCTTTTGGGTTCGGATGGGTTGGATGTGGCAGTAATTTGGTGGGTTTTTTGTTGGTGTTTTTTTCTTTCTTTGTTTTTAAATCTGGAATTGGGATCTTATTTTTTCTTGTTCAAGACACGATTTGATCTCAAAGTTTGGTTTTTTTTTTTTTTAAATTTATGTTTTAAATTTTTTTATTTAGTTAAAATTAATAAATTAATTTTTTTTAATTTAAATGCTGACGTGGTATTTTTTATTATTATTTTAATGGCCATGTCAGCTTTTAGCACTGTGCCGTTTGCCAGCTGTGTAATTTTAGTCTCTAATGTAACGTCAGGGACGAAAACGAGAGGCGTTTTCCAGGACAGTTACATCAGGGACGAAAACGAGAGGCGTTTTCCAGGACAGGGACTAAAATCGGTGGAAAAAAAAAGTTAGAGACCAAAGTGGAAATCGGGTGAAAATGTAGGGACTAAAAGGGGTTTTTCGCCTTTAAAAAATTTGAAGAAAAATTTAAAAAATTGAAAAATTAACCACAACATATAACAAAAATTTATGGAAAAGTCTTAATTAAACAAACTTGAAAGTTAGAGGACTGAAATGAATAAAAGCAAAATTAGAGGATTGAAATGAAATCTGAAGAAACTTAGAGAGACAATTTTGCATTTTAGCCTAAATTCATTTATGAAAAGCTCTTGCCTCTTGGTTAAGTGAATAATACCAATATTTAAAAAAAATAAAAATAACTGTAGTGGAAAGCTCATGATTTTGAAATTAGATCGTTCAAAGGATCGTAGAAAGAAGAAGTTCAAGATTTTTGAGATTAGACGAGATCCAACCAAGATTGAACCATGATTACGTTATAATTAATTTAATAATAATTAAAAATATAAATAGATATATTAAATTAGTGCAAAATGAAAATTTGAATAAAATAGTCTAGATAAATATAAAGACCATTTTTTAAATATATTTTTCATATCACAACTTTTATTATAGTGTTTCAAAAATCAATGCAATATTATCAAATATAAATAATAAAAAGAATAATAATGACAAATAAAAGCCAAAATGGCACAAGTAAAGAAAACAATGGTGTATCATAAATTAGAAGGAAATGCTAATAGCTTTTTATATTTCTCATAAATGTGATATTAAAACTATTCTAATTTGGTTTATTTACAATCATCTTAAGGGAATTCGTTAACATGACTAGAGGAAGGCCGTGACTCAATAAATCAGTCAGAAGCTTTCAAAACTCTTTTTTTGTTATTTCCAATGCATTGACACGTGACTACGCTCAACAAACTGAAAGGCAAAATAAAGTTGGAAACAAAGCGTCCACCTAATCTGAAGGCAGGAGACTATGATACGAAGAACAAAAGAAGAAGCAGAGATTAAATAATGTAGAAAAAGAAGGGGCAATCTTGCGCTGTCTGCAATGGATTAGGTTTAGGTGGTGACCTACTGAATAGAATTGAAATTTTACAAAATAGAATTACCCATTTCTAAATTTTTACAACTTCTAGCATTACTTATTAATGTTACCCAATACAATTTTGAATTCAAGGACTCTTCAATTATAGAGTTTATTGCATGTGAACCTCTGTCCACAACTTCAAACACTCGCTTGAAAAATCTAGTTTAGCATTGTAATTTTTAGAATATGCAGCAACTTCAACGTCATCAGTTTTTAATTTTCTTCAAGCTTGATCACCAATACAGACTTTTGAGAGCAAAAAGCACAATACCTTTAAAATTTACAATAAGTAGCTCTCTAAAAGTCTTTTTCACATGCTCTAAGGTTTTCTTGTATACTTTAAGCTTACATGCATGAAACCCTAGTCACTTGATAGGCTAAATGGACTAAAATAAGCTTGATTGATCAATTGATCAACTAGCCATCAAAAACTATCAAACAGACAAAAACTTGAATTTGATATGCTTGTCTAAAAAAAATATACATCTAAGACAAATATAAGACATTATTTTGTTCACGGTTTGCCAACCAAAAATCTAGATTTGACAGTGTCATCTGCCTTGTTGCTTGTTATAATATGTGGCTTGAATTTGAGGTGCACCAAGTTCATATATTATTTGTTACATAGAATCCAGACTCAGAAATCCCACTCCTGCCTGAGGTTAGTTTTTTTTTTTTTTTTTTTTTTTGCCGTCATTGATTTTGCCATTTACCAACCTATCCTTTTTTTGTAGGGAATTTCAAACCTCACACTCAAAAAGACATGCTGCTTTCTGGTTGTTTTAGAGAGAGATAGAGAGTGGCAACAAACAGCGCTAATCTTAGGCACATCAACTTTTTGTAGAATTAAGAATTCTTGTGGACTGTTAGTTGTGGTGTGAGAGAGACCTTTTTGTTAATTTGCTGACTTAAGACCACCTGTTTTGATACTATGTTAAATTATCAATTGTCCTTAAAGTTTAAGTTATTGAGATATGGTAAATTTAATCATTTTAATCACATACTTCTAACACTTTTGAGTTGTATTTGGAATTTGAGTTTCTTGGGATTTTTAGTGTTGACAAAGTCTATGATAAATTTATTTGTAATTATTGATTGATCTATATTCCATTGTAATAGTATGAGTGCCGAACAGAAAACAAAGTGCACTATTCTGTATTCTGTCTTCCAGCTTCAAAATTTCAGCCTCCAACTCGATCTTTCATGTGCAAGTTAGAATGGTTATCTTGCTCAATTTCAAATGAATTACAAGCTGAACTTAAAAAATAAAACAAAAAATATACTTCTAAAAAAAAATCAGAGAATGTCTAGACAGATTTTAATGCTTTAACAGAATGTCCAAGCTTATTTTAATCCAGTTCCTTTTCCAAATCCTAGAACAGCAGAGAGATGAGTCTCTTTGTACAACAAACTATTACTTGTTTGTTCATCACCTCAAAAGAGTCTCCAAAACCTTTGCTTGCTTGTTTGTGGTAACAGAAAGGAGGGTAACAAAGTTCAGTATGTTTGTCTTCTTGTACAAATTTGAAGCCATCTTCACTGATATATGACTATCTCGTTTCTGTCTTAACAGTTAGTACTTGGACTAAAACTCGTCCGACAGTTTGATTAGCTTTACCATTGTCTGTCTTATGAGAGCAGATATACTTCTAAACATTTTATGTTCAAACAAATGACTGAAAACTGTGTGTGCATGTGCGCGTGCACATGTGACTGACTGAATGAGGTTGGAAAAACAAGATTTTATGTTATTTGAAATTGAAACTGAAGAAGGTTACAGGATGTTTATTACAGTTTTTCGAAAAAAATAAGATCCAACGTAGTATATTGGTAAATAATATATTTTTAGAAATAAAATAAAGAGCAGCAGTGCAGAACCAAGGTTTACAAGCACACCATTATGCAAAAAGCAATGGAAGGATCTACCGAGAGAAGTGAGCATGGGAAAATGCAGTCAAATTCTTCTCAAGTTTGATAAACCCATCTGAGCTGACACCTTTTGTCTTCAAGAAATGGGAGTACCAATTAGCAGAAAGCTTTGGTTGCCTTTTTAAATCTGGGTCATCCATGTCTATGTAGTAAAGGCCAAAGCTTGATTCATAGCCGTCCAATAACTCTAATAAATCCAAGAAGGACCATTGAAAATAGCCCCTCGTATTTGATCCATTCCTTCCAAAATTAGATTTGAGAAAGAAAAAGAAGGGGGAATTATGTCAAAGAAGTAAAAACCATATATCAATGCAAAGAAACATTTAGAAACTTATAATAATGCTCTCTAATGTATAAATTAGCTAATGACTTTTCAGTCTTTAGTACAAATCAATTTTGCTAGCTAACTTAGTTTTGAGGAAAACTGGAAAACATAAAGGAATATATGTATCAGAGCATCCATCAATCTAGGTTTACAAGTGTATGAAATGGAATTAATTGTGATGATTATGTGCCTTAAATTGGTGTGACAACTAATTATACCCACAACTTGAGACTTTAGGTGATAAGTTTGTTAAATTTTGTGTAGGGAAATTAGACAACAGTGAGTTCAGTTTTATGAACTTTCTTTCCTCGCCACATGTGCTGTGGCAGAGAAACATAAATATAAATATCTTGTTGTGTTATTGGTATTGGACAAGAGAAAGTTAGAGAACTCTTTTGATGTATTAAGTTTTGGGTTCTGTTAGTATTTTTGCGCCACTTCTGTGATCTCCCTAATTTGCGATGTGACAACTGAGATAGGATCAGGATGTCTAGAATTGCAGACGCTCAGATTATAGTTAAGGTAATATCTAAAATAGTTTTAGATTATTTATAAGATTTAAACAGAAATCAATAGAAAATGGGCATACCTCAGTGCATCAAGCACAGCCCCAATATGTCCATGCAAGTAGTTCACCCTTGGCTCATCTTCCAATGATGAATTGTGTGGTGTTTGCTGTCCTGCAAAAACATTAAAACCAAGATTAAGCTTCTCCCTAACCAAAAAAAAAGAAAAAAAAGATTAAGTTTCTCAATTAAGGGATCACTTAAAATGAAAATAAAATTGGATTTTGAACTTAGCTACATGCTGCCCCCAAACATGAACAAAAATCATAAGTTAGAACAAATGGTATTTGAGAGGGCAATGGAAGAAAATATGAGAGATTCAATCAGGAGTTCTTTTTTTTCTAAAGTAACTCATTTGTTCATTGTTTGATTGCTTTTATTTTGAATGGTGCAAATATTTGAAAATGAGAGTAAAATGGTTGACGTTCTATCAAACATTTAGTTTGTGGATATTGATCCTCTATGCAGGCTGCCAATTGATTGTTGTTTCAGATAATGTATTATAAAATGCCAAATTGTGACGGTAGTCTGTATATTTCTATGTCCATCTATCAAGTCCATATACCAAAACTAGTGACAGCTTTTACAAATATTAAAATCGAAGATAGTGTAAAAGAAGTTCTTCTCATTTGCAACTAAGTCTGCTAATACAGACTTATTATGCGCTCCGTAGTTACCTAATATTTGTGATTCAAAATGAGGAAGCAAGAGTCACATTTAAATTAAAGAAACTTATATTAAGAGGACTAAAATCATGAAAAGAAAATTCTGTGTTAAAAATCATATTTCAATTAAAATGCCCTCTAGCATTACTTTGATGAATGATTCTTCAGTTCTAAGAGAGCAAGAAGCATACATACAAACAAACTCTTTGTGCATGAGCATGCATGTGTGTTTGTGTGTGTGTGTGTGTGTGTGTGTGAGAGAGAGAGAGAGAGAGAGAGAGAGAGACCATTCTCATGAATGTAAATAGGAGGATTTCCATAAGCTTGCTTGAAATACTCCAGCAGTTCTTGCAAACCCCAAGGCTCCATCGAAAACTGAGTCAAATAGGCTAATTAGTATTACACCGATATGACCTTCACAAGTAAACGATCTCTGCATTTTATGTTCATGTTCTCACCTTATTTACTGATAAATCATTTTGAATAGCTGCACAATAGGACAAGTAGCATGCTACTTCAGTTTCATCGCTAAAGACTTGGTTACACAATGGTGAATTTATTGAGGACCATAATGTATAATAGAACATACCAGTCAACTCTATTGCCATGTCTGCATTAAAGTCTCTGACCTCCATGTTTAGTTTGCTGGAGTCATCCTTGATGTACAACATGGCATAATAATTTAATCCTAGAAAGTCAAATGAACTCTTAACCAGATTTGATTCAAAATTGGTAAAGGCTGGAAGTCTTGAGCCTAATTTTTTTTTCATTACATCAGGATAGTCTCCGTAAACCAAGGGATCTGCATACCTGCAATTCCAAGCAGATCGTGATAGCCTAAAAAAGAATTCCGAACCTAGTTTATAAAAACAATTACAAAAAAACTAAAACAAAGAATCTAAAAATTTGTAATGACTACTTGCTCTAGGGCTGTACCATATTCACATTACACTTCACAGACGCCACAATGAGATGACAGCATGTAAGGTCAATTTGTTCGTGAATGTGTAACTTACCAACCAATCTGGAAGTCCATGGCTCTTTGAGCGGCAATAACATCTTCAGTTCTGTTTGTTAGAGGAAGAACCCAGAAAGCTAAGAGATTGATTCCTATAAATCCATGCTGCTTGTCCTGCATTGCCCGCACTCAATTTGTTCACATATATGTTCCCAATTTTTATTATCTTTTTTTTCCCTTTGGTATGTGTTATTCTAAAAGTTTAGAACAAAGGCATAAAAGTACTAAAAAGAGGGTGCTTCTTTCTTCAGCCCGAAAAACCCAAGCATGATCTTCATTTTTGAACATCATATACTTAAGGCAAAACATTGATTAATTCATTAAATTGACCAAGCCACTTGAAATGAATAGCTTCTATAGTACCTGGTACTTTTCCTTGTATAATCTAGCAGCTGATGCATGCGCTAACAAGATATGATGAGTTGCCAAGTATGGCTCAGTTGAGGAGTTGCCTCTGGTGCAATTAATGCCAAATGGAGGAGAACAATGCTCAGGCGGTGTAGATCCCGATTCATAACCTGCCATTGCGAACACATTGGCCTCATTCATAGTAGTCCAATGTAACACCCTGTCACCAAAATTCCTGAAGCAGACATCTGCATATGCCGTGAAGTCTTTCCTGCATCCACATCTAGATTATTAATCACATTCCTTGCTAGGTTTTCTTCTTACCACACAGAACGTGAATATATACACTCCAGCATAGTATTTTACTACAATAAATATGAAGGATGAGAGCCATACACCATTTTTCGGCTAACCCATCCTCCATACTTGTCTTCCAGTGCCTGTGGGAAATCACTGTGATGTAATGTAACATGAGGTTGGATTCCTGCTCGATCAAGAAACAAAAGATATCAGCAGGAAAAAAAGGCATGGGCAAATTAGCATACAGATGGACTCTATCAACTTGAGAAAATTGTACTATTGTCATTTATAATTGGAATGGACAGTAACCATTGCTGGATAGTTCATTGATAAGATTGTTGTAATATTGTAGACCCTTTGGATTAACAGGTCCTCTTCCATCTGAAACATTAGAAAATAAGCAGCTTAAGTATGAGAAAAAGTACTAAATCATTTCTTGTTCGGTTAATGAAAGAAATTTGTGATCATACTTGGAATAATTCTTGACCATGAGATAGAAAGTCTATAGGCCTCTAAACCTGTGTCCACCATGAGCTGGACATCATCCTGCAAGTGTGTGATCAACTTTATCATACACAGACTACACTCCTATAGTCATATTACTAGATCGTTAAAATTAAATGAGCATATAATTAGTTGGTTTTGTCATGAGTCGTATAATTAGTATCTATCAGGCAGAGCACAGCCAATGAAGGAATGAACAATTGTCATGCAGAACACTTTCATTTTGTTATAATTATGGTTTACCCTTTTTTTTTGGCTGAATAAATACTTTATTGCTAAAAAAACTCCACCCAAAACAGGGGAGAAACAAAAAATTGGGCTGGACCCATCTCTAACAAAGGCCTGAGATACATGAGAAGGCAGATTGGAGATGGGAACTGGCCCAGACCAGTTCACAAGAGTTGCCCATTGGGTGAGCAAATGTGCGAAAACATTACCCTTTCTATGAACAAAAGAAAATTCAACATATGAAAAGCCATTAACAAATTACAAAATATCTTAAAACATGTTAAATTTGTGGGACAATTGATCATTTATCATGGTGTTATAAAAAGTGGTGCTAAGTTTAAATCATGTTTCCACTCTACCTCAAATTTAAAAAGTTAAATGTACTACCTGTGCAATTGGTAATATATTAATGGATAAAAACTTCAACACACACCTTGTTAGACACAAATCAATCAGGGGATAAACTAACCTATAGTCCACTTCAAACAGTCCTCAGAATAGAATTATTGTACATACCTTGTATTTGTGATACTGATCACATGCTATGTCCCCATTGCCTCCATGCATTTTCCCTGAAAATTTAAAAATTTATGTTAACCCCTGTAGTTGTTTTTCCTATGAATATTGCTTTATAAGTTTTCCACTTCAACACCAGTTGACTGAGTTATTTACTTCACTACCTTTAATTATTATTGGTGACTTGTATATTGCGGTAGTAAACGTAAATAGATTTAAAATTCATAATTGGTTAATGTGCAAAGTTGATTAATGCCCACATAAAAATCAACCAAGAGGTTCGTTAAAGACATTGGGTTTATATTACTCTAATGTCTCAAAAGGCCCAATATATTGTAAGTCTATGTAGGGCTAATCTTAGCTCTTTATCATTTGGACGTAGGCCGTTAATCTAAACCACATAACTCTTGTGTTTTCTCTCTCTCTTTTGCTTTTGCTTCACTAAATTATTTTATCCCTGTCTTTCAATAGGGTCTAAATAGACTTAGCTTAATTATATCTCATTTCAGTTCTAATTTTATCAATCCAAGTGATATATAGCTTTTTTTTTTTTTTTGAAAAATGGGACTATTATGAACACTAATAGTAATTTTGATATACTAATCAATTTGAATGCAAGTAATCTCATTTTTATTCAACAAACAAATACCAGGTAATAAACTATTTCATAAAAATGTTACTACTTATTAACCAAGTTAGTTATACTAATTGGGGGAAAATGTTTAGAATATGACTTTAAAATGCAATACTAATTATAAACAAGCTTTACCAGAATGGGAAAAGGAATCCCATATGCTAGGCCCCCTCCCATCTTCATTTGCTGCACCTTCAACCTTTCATATATGAAGTAAAATCATCAATCCTTTCCAACCTTCAGTAGTGAAATAACTAAACAAATAGCACTTAAAAAAAAGAAGTTATCTTTAAGAAAAAATTGAAAAGAATGTGTGAAACTTTTATTAATAAACAGACCTGATAAGCTGAGGTCCCAGAACCAAACACAAAGTCAGGTGGGAAGTCATCTCTGCTAAATTTATCAACCCCCAGCACTTCAACCACTGATATGTTTATCAGAAGAAATAGAAAGATATGAGACAGACTCAACATCTTTTTTTCTTCTTCTTTTTTTTTTTTCCTCAAAACAATGAAAGCATGCATGTATCCTCTATAGCTTGACCCAAATGAAGGGCTTTAATTTATAGCCAGACAAAGAGTGCGCCCCACCTACCAGTAGAAAAATCGACATGCAACGAATTAGTTGTGCATAAAAGTAAAACTAGTACATTAAGAAATGAGAAAAGAGACAAACTTGTCCAGTATGTTTACAAAGGCATAATTACAATTTAACCCACTTCTAGTTTGCCTCTAATTTGACGTTTTTGGCCGTGGTTTAAATTTTTACACTTTAAACACGTGATTTTACCACCGTTACTCTGCCGTAATCCAATTCTCCCTCAGCCGTTACTCTGACATAGAATAGGTAAAAAATCAAAGCCCAAACAGATCAAAACACACTCATGCCTCTGCCAAAAACTCAAATCCAAACACACAAACCACCGTGAAAAATGGGATTTTGAGGGAGCAATTCCAGATAGTTCCTACATTAACACACACCACCAACTTTCAAATACAGCGTCAACAAGAATTTAAAAAAAAAAAATTGATACAGATTACGTAGAGCACAAATAAAAAAAAAAAAAAAAACAGACCACATAGGCACTTTGAGGTTGTGCGGAGGCAGATCTGAGTGGGACTGATTGTGCAGGGCCTCCTCTGCCACTGTTTGGAGCTCCACGCGCCGCTTATGTCGCTCCTAGGTGGTAGATCGAAGAGTGAGTTTGAGAGTTAGGTTCGGAAAGATCGGGTAGAGAAGTGGAGAGATTGTTTGAGCAAATTAGTGGTCGGTTATGGCTGGAGAGATTGTTTGAGCAGATTGTTTGGAGAGAGTGGTCGGCCATGGTTGGGTTTGGTGTTGGAGCGGCGGAGTTTTTTTTTTTCTTTGAACAAATTAGTAACCATTGCGGGGGAAGAGAGACAACAAGGCAAATATATATCTGTGGAGGTTGATTTCAGTTTGATTTTTCTGGTTCTATGTTCTTTTATGTTCAAGATTTGTGTGAATTAAGGGGAGTTCAATGCTACTTTTTTATCTTGTTTTTCTTTTGTGTTTTTAGTTGTATTTTGATAGATTGTGGTATGTACTTTGACTATATTGATGGATTTAATTTGTATTAGTTTTTTGAGTTTATTTTCTCCATTTTTGTGTACTTTCTTCGTGTTTGTAAATTGTGAAAAATTAATACCATATTTTGATCTTTCTTTTTTTGTTTTTTTTTATTCTTATTTTAGGAGGAGAGAGATATAAAATGGGTGCAAAAAAACTTATTTATTAATTTTTTTAACCATGAATAGGCATGTCAAATTAGAAACAAACTAATGAATAAAGTGTAATTAACCATTTTACAAATGTTAAAGAAGAAAATGATGAAATATTTTGGCACTTGCATTCATGGTGTTTGTTGGTTTGTTTATACTTAAGACCCAAACACCTTCAATTATGAATAGCTCTTGCCACTTGGTTAAGTGAATAATACCAATATTGTAAAATATAAAAATAAATGTAGTGGAAAAATATGATTTTGAAATCAAACCATTCAAGGGATTGTAAAAGGGAGAGGTTCAAGATTGAGATTGAATGAGATTCAACTGAGATTGAACTGTGAGGACGTTGTAATTAATTTAATGATAATTATAAATAAATATGTTAAATTAGTACAAAACGAAAATTTGACTAAAATAGTCCAAATAAATTAAAGACTATTTTTTAAATCTATTTTTCTTATCACAACTTTCATTATAGTGTTTTAAAAATCAATGCAACATTATCAATTATTAAAAAAAAACATAAACAAAATAAAATAATAATAATAATAATAATAATAATAGTAACAACGATAAACAAAAGCCAAAAATGGCACAAGTAAAGAAAAAATTTTGGCCCATTTTGTAGTTTATTGGGAATCCTGTGCGCAGGATATAGAAAAAAAAAAAAAAAAAAAAACATTGTTTTGGTTATTAGGGTTTTTAGTTGTTTTTGAGAGAGTGAGAAATTGTAGCCACACTTTGTATTTTTTTTCTAGTGGTAATAATGAAATCTCTGCAACTCTGGGACGTAGGCAAATTGTCAAATCACGTAAATATTGTTTTGTGTGTGATTATTTTTCTTTGGCGGGCGATTTTCTCTATTTTTGTTTCTCATAGATTGGAAATTTCGTATTAATTCCTTATACTAGTTTGGAAGAAACCCTATAAACTAGTTTGAAGAAAACCTTTGTTCTTTTTTTTTGTCATTTCCAATGCATTGTCACATGACTAGGCTCAACATACTAAAAGGCAAAATAAAGTTGGAAACAAAGCATTTACCTAAACTGAAGGCAGGAGACTAAAATATGAAGAACAAAAGAAGAAGCAGAGAATAAACAATGAAGAAGAATTAGTCATTTCTAAATTGTTACAACTTATAGTAGTACTTACTAAATAATGTTACCTAATACAACTTTGAATTCACGGACCCTTCAATTATAGAATTTATTTCATGTGAACCTCTGTCCATGACTTCACTTGCTTGAAGAATCTGGTTCAACATTCTAATTTCTGGAATATACAACAACTTCAACATCACCCGTTTTGAACTTTCTTCAAGCTTGATCACCAATATAGACTTTTGAGAGCAGGAGGCACAATACCTTCAAATTTACAATAAGTAGCTCTCTAAAAGTCTTTTTCACATGCTCTAGGTTTTTCTTATATACTTTAAGCTTACATGCATGAAACCCTAGTCACTTGATAGGCTAAATAGACTAAAATAAGCTTGATTGATCGACTAGTCGTCAAAAACTATCAAACTTACAAAAACTTGAATTTGATATGCTTGTCTAAAAAAAAAACTTTTAAGACAAATATAAGATATTATTTTGTTAATGGTTTGCCAACCAAAAATCTAGACTCAACAGTGTCATTACTGTCATCTGCCTTGCTGCTTGTTATAATATGTGGCTTGAATTTGAGGTGCACCAAGTTCATATATTATTTGTTACATAAAATCCAGACTCAGAATCCAGTCAGTTGTGGTGCGAGAGAAACCTTTTTGTTAAATTAACGGCCTCTGATACTATGTTAAATTAACGATTGTTCTAAAAGCTTAAGTTATTGAGATATGATAAATTTAATCACTTTAATCTCATACTTTTGACACTTATTGAGTTGTATTTGGAATTTGAGTTTCTTGGGATTTTTAGTGTTGACGAAGTCTATGATAAATTTATTTGTAATTATTGATTGATCTATATGCCATTGTAATAGTATGAGTGCGGAACGGAAAACAAAGTGCTCTATTCGGTACTCTGTCTTCCTGCTTCAAAATTTCAGCCTCCAACTTGATCTTTCATGTGCAAGATAGAATGGTTATCTTGTTCAATTTCAAATGAATTACACGCTGAATTTAAAAAATAAAATAAAAAATAGATTTAAAAAAAAAAAATCAGAGAATTTCAAGATAGATTTTAATGCTTAAACAGAATGTCCAAACTTATGTTAATCTAGTTCCTTTTCCAAATCCTAGAACAGCAGAGAGAAGTCTCTTTGTACAACAAACTATTACTTGTTTGTTCATCACCTAAAAAAAAAGTCTCCAAAACCTTTGCTTGCTTGTGGTAACAGAAAGGAGTGTAACAGAGTTCAGTATGTTTGTCTTCTTGTACAAATTTCAAGCCATCTCCCCTCATATATGACTATCTCGTTTCTGTCTTAACAGTTAGTACTTGAACTAAAATTCGTCCAACTGTTTGATTAGCTTTACCATTGTCTGTCTTATGAAAGCAGATATACTTCTAAACATATTATCTTCAAACAAATGACTGAAAACTGTGTGTGTATACGCGCCTGCACATGTGACTGACTGAATGAGGTTGGAAAAACCAGAATTATGTTATTTGAAATTGAAACTGAAGAAGGTTACAGGATGTTTATTACAAATTTTTGACAAAAACAAGCTCCAAAGCAGTATATTGGTAAATAATATATTTTTAGGAAAAAAAAAAAGGAAAAAAAGAGAGCAGCAAGCAGAACCAAGGTATACTAGCACACTATTATGCAAAAAGGAATGGAAGGATCTACCGACAGAAGTGAGCATGGGAAAATGCAGTAAAATTCTTCTCAAGTTTGATAAAATATCTGAGCTGACACCTTTTGTCTTCAAGAAATGGGAGTACCAATGAGCAGAAAGCTTTGGTTGCCTTCTTAAATCCGAGTCATCCTTGTCTATGTAGTAAAGACCAAAGCTTGATTCATAGCCGTCCAATAACTCATATAAATCCAAGAAGGACCATTGAAAATAGCCTCTCGTATTTGATCCATTCCTTCAAAAATCAGATTTGAGAAAGAGAAAAAGAAGGGGGAATTATGTCAAGGAAGTAAAAACCATATATTAATGCAAAGAAACATTTAGAAACTTATAATAATGCTCTCCAATGTATAAATTAGCTGATGACTTTTTAGTCTTTAGCACAAATAAATTTTGCTAGCTAACTTAGTTTTGAGGAAAACATAAAGGAATATACATTCAGATCAATGATCTGAATGTATATTCCTTTATGTTTTCAAGTGTATGAAATGGAATTAATTGTCATGACTATGTGTCTTAAATTGGTGTGACAACTAATTATACCCACAACTTGAGACTTTAGGTGATAAGTTTGTTAAATTTTGTGTAGGCAAATTAGACAACAATGAGTTCAGTTTTATGAACTTTCTTTCCTCGCCACGTGTTGTGGCGGAGAAATATAAATATAAATATCTTGTTGTGTTATTGGTATTAGACAAGAGAAAGTTAAGAGAACTCTTTTGATGTATTAAGTTTTGGGTTTTGTTAGTATTTTGCGCCACTTTTGTGATCTCCCGAATTTGAGACGTGACCACTGAGACAGGATCAGGATGTCTAGAATTGCAGACACTCAGATTATAGTGAAGGTAATATTTAAAATAGTTTTAGATTATTTATAAGATTTAAACAGAAATCAGTAGAAAATGGGCATACCTCAGTGCATCAAGCAAAGCCCCAATATGTCCATGCAAGTAGTTCACCCTTGTCTCATCTTCCAATGATGAATTGTGTGGTGTCTGCTGTCCTGCAAAAACAATAAAACCAAGATTAAGCTTCTCCCTAACCAAAAAAAAAAAAGAAAAAAGATTTAAGTTACTCAATTAAGGGATCACTTAAAATTAAAATAAAATTGGATTTTGCACTTAGCTACGTACTGCCCCCAACTGCCCCCAAACATGAACAAAAATCATAAGTTAGAACAAATGGTATTTGAGATGGCAATGGAAGAACATATGAAAGATTCAATCATGATTAATCTTTTTTTTTTAAAAGTAACTCATTTGTTCATTGTTTGATCACTTTTATTTTGAATGGTGCAAACATTTGAAAACGAGAGTAAAATGGTTGACGTTCTATCAAACATTTATGCCCTGTTTGGATGTTTAGAGAGGGAGGAGAGTAGAGGGGAGTAGAGGGGAGGAGAGTAGTGGGGAAGAGAGGAGAGGAGAATGATCACCCTCCACCTTGTTTGGATGTTTTTAGAATTAGTAAGGGGGAAGGGAGTAATTAATCCTTCCCCCTTGTTTGGATGTTTTAAAAAATAGGATGGAGAGGAGAGGAAATGATTAGATATTTTTAAATAGACAAATTTACCCCTATTTGAAAATTGACTTGCAATATTAGTCTAGGATTAATTTGTTAGATTAAATAATTATGACTATAGCATGTAATATTTTTTTTGATAATTTTTTTTTTTTTCTGATGTGAATTAAATAATCAACATTGGTCTATGATTAAATATTTTTTCTCCTTTTTTATTATACTAAAAAATACCATCCTCAATTGATACAAATTAAAATAAGAAAAAAAATGTTTGGTTTTGGGTTTTTTTTTTTTTTTTTTTTACTGAAAAAAAATCAACAAAATATTGAATAAGAAAAAAATGTTTGGTTTTTTTTTTTTTTTTTTTTTTTTTACTGAAAAAAATCAACAAAATATTGAATTTTGAGTGTTTCTTTCATTTATTATTATTATTTTTAATATATATTTTTTTTATTTTGCTTAGTACGTGAATTTAATTTTTTGAGGATTCGAAGAAGAATTGAGACCCAAAAATCAAAAAAGTTAGGGAGAGTGCACTATGAATTAACTCTTTTTTTTTTTTTTTTTGAGAATCAGAGAACAAATTCTCCTTTCTCATGTCTTCCCACAACTGCATTGCGTCATCCATTTTCTGACACTTTGCTAATGCAATAATCAAGTCCTTATACAGATAAACACCTGAAAATTCATTGAGTTGCTTGTAAGCTCAAGTGTATGGTCATAGTAAAAGAAAACCACATCAAAATCTCAGCATAAAAACATAAATAAATGGAATGAGGCATAATTTGATGTAATTAGACAGAGACCACTTTATCGAAATAGCCTATCCAAACTGTGCGTTCTAGATTATGAAGAAACATAACTTTAAACAATATAAAGCCCACATTAAAATTGCAGAAATGGAAGATGGCAGAGTCATTATTTCCATTGATATTGAAGGTCAAACCCCAGTTTCTATTCCCATTTTCCAGTAATCCAACAGCAGATAAACACACACAAAATTCATATTCCATCAAATACCATTAACTTTAACACATAACTGGTGCAAACGACAACATTTTGTAATACACCTCATACAGCCCCACTTGTCTAAATAGTAACTAACAAATCTGTTTAGAAAAATTAATCCCAAAAGTTTACAGTTCAATGATCAATTGAAAAGGTTTTTAGAAGCTGAAATTGCCTTGGAACATTTACTTGCCTAATTGTTAGAGAAATTTAAGGATCAGACATCATTGTGAACAATAGCTCCTTGCGCTTCTCCACTGGATAGCCAATAAAAGCTCTCAACATATCTGGATTCTTAATAAGATAGAGATAAGCCCTCGTTTGCAATCTAGAATCAATTCCTATCTCATCCAAAAGATGGAACACTTCTTGCTCAGGAATGGGAAGACGTGCCATGCTCCTCTCAAAAATTAAATTTCCATCTCTCATTGCTAAAGCAACATTCTGGATTGCTCCCATAATTTGTTCCATGTCCTCATTTTTTGATGTTTTTCTCTTTTGGCTTTTGAGGAGGCTTCACCCACATTATTATCACCCACATTATCACAGCTCTCCAAAGTAGCTTCATTTTGAGCAACTAAATGATCAATATCTTCAATGTTCTCCATAGAGCCCTCTCCAACTGAAGTAGTCCACCGTTGCCTCATCTCCGATGCAGTTTCAGCTTGCTCCCCAGTTGCTCTATCTTTTCCATAAAGCTCAACCAATTTGTCGTAGTTTGGAATTGGTTTGTTCTTAAGCTCTTTTGCTTTAGGTTTAGCCTGTTAAAAAATGACAACAAAATAAGGTCAGACAAGAAAACACTCAAATTTATGCACCATAGTATTCTACTGAACAAGCTTGCATTTAAGGTAATACCCAGTTATAAACAACATATCATTGCAGAGCCTTAAACCCTTTTGTCCCAACACCTTTCTCTCACATGTAAACAGCCAAAACACACCCACACACAAACAATTACTCATAATGTAAATCATACACTTGCTAGTATATAATATTGTACACATTTATTTATTTTACAATATAAAAAGTAAAATGTAAACTAATAATTTTTTCAAAAATAGAAAGAGAAAAAGAGCATGATGATCAAATATAAACACAAAAGCCATCCATAGTAGACATTATGAAAACAGGCAGAAAGAAAAAAGAGAGAAATATTATTTATGGTGATTAAAGAAGTTGAAAATAACACTAATAGCTATTATCAGTACTGATAACAACAGAGAAGGCTTAATTTATTGCAAGCTATTTCCAATTCAGATAACATATTTTCTAGTAAACAGTAAGACCTGAAAGCACACATGCACACCTAAGGCAGAACTGCAAAGGAAAATACTGAAATTACAACGGAAAAGAAGGGGGTTGGCAAAGGAGTTGAAGCAGCGAAGTTGTTATAAGTATTTGTTCCACATGTGGATTGAATTGGGTGAATTACATAGCTTGTGACTTTCTGAATCCCTAAAAGGGCTGCCTTGGCTCTTGCAAACAGGGGATCATTAGTGCTATATCCTCCTCAGTCCACACAAAAATAATCTCTTATCTGTGGTTGCAAAAATAACTACTGCTAGACCTGCCTTAAGGCAGAATCAAAGTTAATCTTTAAAAAGAAGGCGGCAAAACTATATAGCTTAAGTCCAACAAGGGGAAGATTATGCAAGTGACACAGTAAATGATATCCTGGGGAAGATTCACTACTCTTTTCCGTTTTTTAATCATGCTTTTAATTCTAATAGTGGAGCTATAGTACTTTTATCTTCTTCTCCATATTGGATCTGTCTCTATAAAAACAAAGAATTTTTTTTTATTAATCCAAAATTTTAATGTTTTCAATATATCAAATGATCTTTTTAATTGAAAAAAAAAAAATACAATGATAACAATAAAACTAACCTCAATAGCGACAATTAAAGATAAGGTTTTCCAATTCTAGAATTGAAAAACCTTGTTTAATGAAGAGCATCATAAGCATTCCTTCCTATTGGCCGGCCTTGGTACAAAATATGACTCCTTCGTCACTTCTATTACAACACGTACAGGTGGATCATCTCTCATTTGAAGACTTAAAAAATGGCAACCACATTTTTTTATAATTCCTATCAAATGAAGAGAATATGCTCCCTCATATATAAATTGGTATCCAGACTCTACTGCTACTCTTCACCTCACTGCTGATATAGCAAACCTAGTGCTACTCTTCACCTCTCTGCTTATAAGCATGTGTAAGTTGCTTAATTTTCTAAGCAACTTCCATCTTGGTCGATCCATAATGTGCAAAAATCATGTCTTGGGCAACATAGGCTAAATGGGTTGCACCAGCATTTGGGGGCCTGTTAGAGAAATTCATGTGTAGGGCTTGAGAAATGCTCATGCTAGCTGCATCTGGTGTAGATGCCACGTACGGGCATGTCACAAGTGCCCATTTTTATATAGGTACATGACAGGTCCATATTGCTTTGCCATTTTAGTGGGCTTATCTGAGGCATTGTCCCTAGAAGTGAAATTCTTTTTTTGTAAGGGATCCAATCCCAAATTCTTCGTTAGGGAGAGACCAAACAATGTTTAATTAAGTCATATAACTCTCCATTTCTCTGAAGTGACATTGCTTAAAGGAATAGCTTGATTGAGTTTAGCTTATATAAAGAAAATTTATCCAAGCATCATAATTGTTCATGATATTAAATTAGGTGAAAGCTATGGAAAGAGTGAGATTATGAAACTGAACTTTGAAAAGCAACTTCACTGAACCTATAAATGCTTCTTGAACCATGCCAGCCATTTCTTCACATTACTTAATGCATTTTTAACTTTGTAACTAAATTTGAACTAGTTTCTCCTAAACAAACCCACAATCATAAATTCATAACCAATGACTACTCAAACCTCATTACCTAAGAACAACCAACAACAAAAAGTCAAAAACCAGATCAACCTAAAGACACAGCAACAAATCAACCATACACAAAAATCTAGACCACGGGCACAAACCCATACCAAAGGCCAAGCCCAAATCACACAAAGGGACAAAAAATCCAGCATCACGCACCATTGGAACCCCCATTGGAACCTCCGTCATGCCATGCCCAGAATTGAAACCCCCCATTGGACACAATTCAAACATGACGACGGTGTATCAAACACATTGTGAGCAACTATTTGAAACTTAAAAATTCTAGTTAAAAATAAATAAAAAAAATAAAAAACCCAAATCAGAAACCCATTCACAAAAAACAAGAAATTACCCAATAAAAATCACAAACACAAACCAATAATAAAAAATCTGACCAAAAAATCAAACTTACACAGAATTTACAAAGCCTAGATTTAACTCATCCGAAACCCACCCACAAATAACATGTTATTACCCCATAAAATCACAATTAATAAGAAATTATGCAATAAAATCAATTTAAGAACATAGTTATTTGATCCAACTCAAAAGAAACCCATGAATCAGAAATTAAAACAGAATTTACCTTTGTGAGAGAATGCTAGGCGTGAGAGAGAAGAGTGAAAGACAGTCCAAGAGTGAAGAAGTCGTGAGAGAGAGAGAGAGCCAGCGTGAGCTGAGAGAGCTTGAGAGAAATTCGTGGGTTACAGAGCTGAGAGAGCTTGAGAGCTGAGAGAGCTTGAGAGAAATTTGTGAGTTACAGATGGGTAGATCCGGATTAGGGCTGATAGAGCTGAGGGACAATACATTGTAATTATGTTAATATAACAAGGGTAAATTAGGGAATTTACTTTATAAATAATTTATGTATCCTACTCTCCCTCCAAATCTCTCCAATTTGGGGGAATTAAAAATGAGGGGTTGGAGGGGAGTTGAAACCCCTCCAAACCCCTCCAAATCTCTCCCCCTCCTCCCTTAAAAAACTCCCAAACAAGGTAATTGAACTACTCTCCTTCCCTCTACTCTACTCCCCCTCCTTTTTTTAACTCCCAAACAGGCCATTAGTTCATGGATATTGATCCTCTATGCAGGCTGCCAATTGATTGTTGTTTCAGATAATGTATTATAAAATGCCAAATTGTGATGGTAGTCTGTATATTTCTATGTCCATCTATCAAGTCCATATACCAAAACTAGTGACAGCTTTTACACATATTAAAATTGAAGATAGAGTAAAGAAATTCATCTCATTTGCAACAAAGTCTGCCAACAAAGGCTTATTATGTGCTCCGTAGTTACCTAATATTTGTGATTCAAAATGAAGAAGCAAGAGTCACATTTAAAGTAAAGAAACTTATATTAAGAGGACTAAAATTATGAAAAGAAAATTCTGTGTGAAGAATCATATTTCTATCAAAATGCCCTCTAGCATTACTTTGATGAATGATTCTTCAGTTCTAAGGGAGCAAGACGCATACATACAAACAAACTCTTTGTGCATGAGCACGCATTTGACTTTAAAATGCAATACTAATTATAAACAAGCTTACCAGAATGGGAAAATGAATCCCATATGCTAGGCCCCCTCCCATCTTCATTTGCTGCAACTTCAACCTTTCATATATAAACATTTTTTTGAATGATATGAAGAAATAGAGAATATTAATTATCTATTAGAAATCATCAATTCTTTGCAACTTTTAGTAATGAAATAACTAAACAAATAGCACATTTATAAAGAAAAAAAGAAGAAGTTATCTTTAAGAAAAATTTGAAAAGCTGAGGTCACAGAACTTTTATTAATAAACAGACCTGATAAGTTGAGGTCCCAGAACCAAACACAAAGTCAGGTAGGAAGTCTTCTCTGCTAAATTTATCAACCCCTAGTACTTCAACCACTGATATATTTATCAGAAGAAACAGAAAGATATGAGAGAGACCATACAAATGAGATGAAGAGGGCGAGGAAGATGATGATGATGATGATGGTTCTGATGAAGATGACGACGAGGATGAGGATTAAGAGGATGAAGATGGTTATAGGGGTCATAGTGGGCATGATGTACTACATGAAGATGAGGATGATAATAAAGAAAGGAGTTCTTCAAGGAATAAAAGGGCTAGGAAGGGAGTGTTTAGTAATGGTTCAGCTCAGTTAATGCAACAATTGAGATGTGAATTGGAGAAGCAGCAAGTGATGTATCTCAAAGCAATGCTTTCAAAGCATGCATGTTTATCGTCCTCTATAGCTTTAATTTATAGCCAGACAAAGAGTGGTCCCACCAGTAGAAAAATCTACATGCAAAGGAATTGGTTGTGCATCCAAGTTAGTATCTAAGTACATTGAGAAATGAGAAAGAGACAAACTTGTCCTGGTTGCCGACTCGAGAAATACTGGACTTTTTACAAATGTTAAAAGGAAAATGACAGAATAGTTTGACACTTGCATTCATGGTGTTTGTCGGTTTGTTTAGAAATTAGGAAAAAATATTTTGTACCAAATGGTACTATATTATCTATATTAAAACTTAATAAATAAGAGACATGTGTGTAAAAATAACTATCGATTAATACATGCCTTTTATTTGTTTGTAGAGTAATTATTTTTTGTTGACATATTTCACACTTATTAAATTTTGATACCGCTAATATGATATCATTTGATACCAAATACCGCCTTAGACATTAAACCCTGAAAACAGATTCATTTATGAACGGCTCTTGCCTCTTGGTTAAGTGAATAATACTAATATTTTAAAAAATAAAAATAAAAAAGGTCATGATTTTGAAATCGGATCGTTCAAAGGACCATGGAAAGAAAATGATCAAGATTTTTGAGATTGGACGAGATCTAACCAAGATTGAACTGTGATTACGTTATAATTAATTTAATAATAATTAAAAATATAAATAAATATATCAAATTAGTACAAAAAGAAAATTTCAATAAAATAGTGCAGATAAATATAAAGACCATTTTTTAAATATATTTTTCATATCACAACTTTTATTATAGTGTTCAACAATCAATGCAACATTATCAATTATAAAATGGGTAATAAGTCACTAATTAGCGACACGTGTCCAAAACTGGACACGTGTAATGCATCCAACAGTGGCACTGGCCACTGGAAAAGCTGAAACCCTTATAAAATAATAATAACAATAATAATTATATTTATACATATCTAAAAGCTGAAACTTAGTATTTATTATTATTACGCTCCTATTGAGCCATATCAGTAACCATATTATTTACCAATGTTATTTCTCTTCACCACTTCCAATCATAATTTCTTTTTTGCCTTTTCATCTTTCCACTACTCTCAACCTTTATGTCACTCTTCATCTATCCCTTCCTCTTCCTTTTATTTTGGCTTTTCTTTTCCTCATTTTATTACTATAAATATGTCATTCCCTTTTCCGTTCTATGCATATTTTCTCACACAAAAAAGGTTATTACTCTCTCTCTCTCTCTCTCTCTCTCTCTCTCTCTCTCTCTCTCTCTCTCTCTCTCATGTTTTATTTTTGTGTGAATTTTTTATTTTTTTGTATCTCTACTTTACATTGATGAATTTATGTGTTCTATAGAATTTTACTTTGGATTGATGAAGTTTGGTTTTGTGTTTTTAAGTTATTATCCTTTTTTTCCTATGATTGTTAAATGTTTTCTATTCCTTTTAAAGATAGTTTACAAGAATGTTATGTTATTCTATTATATAGCATAGCTTGGATTATTTGATGTTTGACTTATGACTATATTTTTTATTTTGACACTTCTTCTTCTCATTTTATTTCTTTTATCTATCTCTCTAAAAGAGGTGACTATTCTCTCTCTCTCTCTCTCTCTCTCTCTCTCTCTCTCTCTCTCTCTCTATATATATATATATATATTATTTATTAATTTTTGCAACTTTGCTTTAGATTGATGAATCATTGTAATTTTTTTATAGTACTATTTTGGGTTAATACGATTTGGTAGTGTGTTTGGTTTTTTAAGTTTTCCATCACAAGTCTTTTCTTCCCCTCTTATAACTTTTGTTTGATTTTTTTTTTAAGACATAATACTTAGTTATTTTGGAAGTGAGATTTTGAATTTATATCAAACAATAATCTTAAATATGTATTTAAATATGTCTATCAACTATTAAAACCGCCCAAGATGAATATGTATAGACAATATTTTTGTTATAATTTTTCATTGATTTACTATTTAGTTATAACATTAAAATTAAAGTAAATGAATATGTAAAGATAAAACTGCCTAAAATGAATTTGTAAAGCCAATATAGTTATATATTTAATATTGTCAAAGAACTAAAAGTTAAATAATAAATAATAAAAAGAATAATGATATGACCAATGATGTGGCAGATGTAAAAGTTCAATAGGAGCGTAGCAACAAAAATGCGATATGAAGATCCAATTAAAGGAAATTAAATCTTAATAAATGAAAGTGTATGTAGTAAAAAAAATTTTAATAGATCACATTCTCTTTATTTCAATAGGTAAAGTGTTCAATTTTAGACATAAAGTCTACTTTTTTTTTCCTACATATTATTTTAAATATTAAAATTATAATATGGTATAATCTCCTCGAAATGTCTAAGAAATATGCAGCTCTAATCTCATGTATCTATATTTGTAAACAAAACCCAATCAATAGTTCGAAGCTACTCCTACTATAAGAAAAATTATAAAAATAATAATATTTTTTTAAGAGAATGAAAATTTTGAATAATATATTTGACACTCAAACAATTTAGTTGCATAGGAAAAAAAAATTAGGAAAATATAACTCACAATAACATAATTTATCAAAATATGGACCACCTAAAAAATGAATATTATCAATAAAAAAAATCCAAATAATAAAATGATGATTTATTTTTTAGATAGATAAATGAAAAATATTTTTAGAAATTCTTTAATTCTTTGGGAGAACAAATTATTTTTTACAAAATTTAGATAACACATTAATTATATATTATACCATAACTAAAATATAATTATCTATTTCCACGCATTGCGTGGGTCTGCGACTAGTAATAAATTACTGACTGAGACTGAAAATTTTATAAAAAATAAATCTTTTTAAATTTTAAAAATATATTAGTATTATTATATATATATATATATATATATATATATATATATATATAATTTCAATCTCTAACGTATGCTTTATAATATTTCTCTTTATCATTGTAACAAGAGACTAATATTTTTTTTTATAGACAGAATTTGAATCTGTCTATTTCGTCTCTTTAATTGGATGATAAGTTGAGTTAAATAGAGCACTAGCATCAAGTGTTCCAAATGCTGAATTTTTAGCATTTGGCGCACCAAACACCAAAAACTATACTACATAAGTTAACATAGATCCAAACAAAATTTTGGTAAGTGAAACATGGAATTTTATAAAGAAATTCCATATTAAATTTCTGCCATATGTTTCTATGATATGAACTTCTAAAATGGAGATAGATCAACTTTAATATGGATAAAGTGTGTTCATTCTTCCAACACACACATGCCAATCTTCCACAAGAGCAGAGCATTGTGTGTTCTAAAGAGGAGGGAGCAATGCTCCTAAAATTCTTCGAATCACGAGATGAGGTTAAATCAATTATTGTTAGATGTTACATTGGGACTTGTAATTAATTAGGACAATGTACAGTATCAAGTTTTGTAATCAGTGGTGGCTCTAGGAATTTTTCTTAGAGTGTTCCTTAAGAAGTATAAATTACACAATCTAGTAAAAAGAGTAATTTATATATTGACAACAACAATAATAAAAAACACACAAATACATAAAATTTACAATTGGAATTTAAAAAAAAAAAACTATAAAAGCCAAACTATTTTGTTAGTTAGCACAATTTTGAAACTATTTGGGTATCTAACAACTTAAGAGCAATAGACTTGATTTTGGAGTTATAAATTGAGTATAACTTACTCGATTTTCAACTGAGGTGGACACTTGATCCACGCAGGCACCGAACTCGAGTCAAACGGACTCGAGTTCTATCATATAGAAATCGAGTCCATAGGACTCGATTTAGTTACACGAACTTTCAATATCACTTACCGTAATCTTCTTCTTCATAACCCAAGGGTCATATAAACCAAGCTTCAATTCCTTTGAAACCTCCTCAGATTCATGATGGGTTTTGGGGACAAACTCGTATACCAAACTGGATTGGAGTCAATCGATCACTGGAATAGGTAAAAAATTATGGAACTTAGGCTCTTTTTCAATAGTTTCAGAAGTAGAGGAGGAAATAATCTCATTGGTTATGGAAGAAAGCAAGGGTTCCAAACGAAAGTTCACTGTTTTCGCCATCTTTTTCTCCTTGGTTTTGCTTGGATTGTAGCACCAGAAGCATGAGAAACGAAAGAAATTAACAAAGAAAGACAAATGGTTTGTGTTTGTGTTTGTGTTTCAGGGAGGTTGAAGAGAAGGGATAGTGGGACTTATATAAAAGGCAACTCATCCTAATCCATGAAGGTGTAACATTCCTAACTTTTTAAGGATTTGTTTTGGGTTTTGTTCATGGGTTTTTGGGGCTTGGAAGTGGAGAGTGGGACTATACATGGAGAAAGTAAAAAAAAAAAAAAAAAAAGGAAAGGAAGAACTGTTGGAAAAACACATGTTTGTGAAATTCAAAACAAAAGATTAAAAGTACTTGGAAACACATACACCTTTTCACAAGAGTGTTGATCCCTTTCTTATTCCTTCCTTAAAATTCTGTATGTTTCTCCTTTTGTATCTAACTGATTATTTAATTGGGCTGGCCTTTTAGGCCTTTCCAATTGAGTTTAAGTGTATGGTTTGGAGTGGGACCAAAAAGGACTAATAAGACACTAGCTCCAATGGGTCTTGGGCTTTTCTGTTAACTCTTGACAAGTTCAAAGTTACAATTAACTATATTTAATATCATTATATAAATATAATTGTACTCTAAGCCTTATCAATAAATTATATCCCAAGATTTTATTGTACATGCAACTCCTTCATAAAATATTCGTAGTAATACAAAATCATGAATGTAGACTATCACTTTGAAGATTACTACATCTTAATCCTTGAGTACCTGGTTTAATCCTTTTAGTTATTTATTATATATTATGAAATCCAATTGCATAAATATATACTTTAGTAACTCCTTACTAAAGTGGTTAGGTCCAACTCTCTGAATAACCAAACTTATTAAACTTATCTCAAGCGAATATTTTGTATCTCATTTTAGAGACTATGAATTCCGTCTTGAGAATATGTATTCCATTAACACTAAATATGGCTGCCCAACATACTGAGGTTTTGATCGTGACTTTATATCTCACTCCTGATATATTAAAGTAACCTACACTTCATGATCATGTCCATTATTCTCTCAGGATTAAGAGTTCATGTAAATAGAAGTCGTGAGATTTATTATTCATTTGACAGTCGTTAGAAGAATAATAAATCTTACAGCGGTTCAGTTTAATACGTCTTAACTCTTAAAACATATCAACATATTAACTAGAAGTCTCCACTTCCATGATCAAGACGAATCATCTTGGTTGATATGTTATAGTCTTTGTAAATGAAACGCCTAATTTTATCACCGACTATGAACTATATTTTGAGTATACAAGGAACTTGTGATTTACATCTTCTATAACTAAATCACATAAATCACATACAATGCATCTCATGGACTATGATAATGTCCCATTAGTTCATTTATAGATAGTCTCATATAATTAAATAATTTAATTATTTATGACATGCCAATAAATTGAATTTTAGGTTTTTATTTTTGTTTTTAATTTTTTTATTTAGTTAAAATTAATAAATTATTTTTTTTAATTTAAATGCTGACGTGGCATTTTTTAATGTTAAAATAAAAATTATTATTATTATTTTAATAGTTCCGTCTACTACGTGGACTTTGCCATTAGGGACTAAAAACGGTGGAAAAAAAAAAAAAAAAAAAGATAGGGACCAAAGTGGAAATTGCATGAAAATGTAGAGAAGAAAATGAGTTTTTCGCCTTAATTAAACTTAGCTAATTAATCAATTAATCCATCACAATGGGTCAATATAATTTTAGCCTATCACTTATTAATGTTACCCAATACAATTTTGAATTCACGAATTCTTCAATTATAGAGTTATTGCATGTGAACCTCTGTCCACAACTTCAAACACTCGCTTAAAAAATCTGGTTCAACATTGTAATTTCTAGAATATACAACAACTTCAACATCATTAGGAATGACAATTTTTGCTCGACTCACGGATACCCGGCCCAGTCCGACGCTAATGGATAAGGTTTTACCTAGCCCGATAGAGAATAGGGCTGGATTTGGGTTTAAAAAAACAAACCCAAAGCGGGTCCGGGTTAGGTCAGGGTTTTGTTAAAAATCTGGCGCCAACCTGGACACGACCTAACCCAACCCGTTTAAACTTTAAGTAAAATTACAAAAATACCTGACTATATATATACCACTAATATCAAACCCTACCCATATCCACTCCTCTCGCTCAGCCGCTCCTCTCTCTTTATCTCAGGCTCTCAAATCTCATCTCAGCAGCACCTCTCTCCCTCTCCCTCAAGCTCTCATGCGCTACCACCGGCCCCGCCTCACGGCCTCGCTCAAATATTCTCTCACGGCCTCACGGCCTCGCTTAACCTCACGGCCCCATGGCTTCATTCAACATCACGGCTCTGTTTGTTCAACCTCAAAGCCTGTGATTTTTCTTTTTTCTTTTTTGGTTCACTTCGTCTTTCATTGTTTTTCTTTGTTTGTGTTTATAATTTTTGTGTTGTGTTTGTGTTTTTTATTTTGAAAAGGAAAATCATAAATCATAAATCTGAAATTTGTGTGTTTGTGATTTCCCAAATTTGTGTTTGTAAATTGTTTGTGTTAGGATTTGTGTTTGTAATTGTGATTTTGAAAGGGAAAATCTGAAAATTTTGTGTTTGTGAAGTCTATGTTTATGTTTGTTTTAGGATCTATATTTGTGTTTATGATTTGGAAAGAAAAAATCTGAAACTTTTGTGTTTATGAAATCTGTGTTTGTATTTGTGTTAGGATTTGTGTTTGTGTTTGTGATTTTAAAAGGGAAATCCATAAATCTGAAACTTGTGTTTTAGATATCTCGTTTGTGTTTGTTTTGTGATTTGGGGCTGGGCATGATAGCTCCACGGGCCCCGGCGGGGCGGGTTTGGGGTTGAAAAAAAAGCCCGTTTTTTAATCGGGGCGGGTCCGGGTAATGGGGTTGAAAAAAATATATTTGTAATTATTGATTGATCTATATTCCATTGTAAGTGATTATCTTGTTCAATTTCAAATGAATTACAAGCTGAACTTAAAAAATAAAATTAAAAAAAAAGATTTTTTTTTTAAATATCAGAGAATTTCAACATAGATTTTAATGCTTTAACAGAATGTCCAAGCTTATTTTAATCCAGTTCCTTCCAAATTCTAGAACAGCAGAGACAAGAATCTATTTGTACAACAAACTATTACTTGTTTGTTCATCACCTTAAAAGAGTCTCCAAAACCTTTGATTGCTTGTGGTAACAGAAAGGAGTGTTAACAGAGTTCAGTATGTGTGTCTTCTTCTACAAATTTGAAGCCATCTCCAGTCATTTATGACTATTTCATTTCTGTCTAATAGTTAGAGTTTGAGTAGTCTAAACATTTTATCTTCTAACAACTGATTGAAATTCTGTGCGTGTATGCATGCTTGTGCAAGTGACTGACTGAAGGAACTTAAAGAAACATGTACTATGTTGTTTGGAATTGAGACTGAAGAAAGTTAAAGGATATTGTATATTTGTATTATATGTTTTGATTTAAAAAAAAAAAACGAAAACAAAAACAAAGGCAGTAAATTAGCATTATGGTAAAAAATATACTTCTAGAAAACAAAAAACAGAAGCACCGCCACATCGACCATCATGTAAATATGCATCAATGAATGACAGGATCTACTGAGAGAAGTGATCATGGGCAGTCAAATTCTTCTCAAGTTTGATAAACCCATCTGAGCTGACACCTTTGCTTTTCAAGAAATGGGAGTACCAGTGAGCAGAAAGCTTTGGTTGCCTCTTTAAATCCGGGTCATCCAAGTCTACGTAGTAAAGGCCATAGCTTGATTCATAGCCATCCAACAACTCTAATACATCCAAGAAGGCCCATTGAAAATAGCCTCTTGCATTTGATCCATTCCTTCCAAAGTTAGAGAAAGAGAAAAAGGAGGAGGAGTTCTGTCAAAGAAGTAATAACCATATGTTAATGTAAAGAAACATGTAGAAACTTAGAATAATGCTTTGTAATGTATTAATTAGCTGATGATTTTTTGTTTTTGAACAAAAAATTCTAGCCAACTTAGTTTAAAGTAAAACCAATATACATATTAGATATCTAACACTAATCCATCAATCTAGTTTTACAAGTATATGAAATGGAATTAATTGTGTTGATTATGTGGCTTGAATTCGTGTGAGGGTGCATGGAGCATCAGACACGACCCAACATTCTAGACTTTTTCCATGTTTTTCTGTGTGATATAATAATGTCCACAGCTTGTGCCTTTAGGTGATGAAATTGTTTAACTTTGAGTCGACAAATTAGCCAACAGTGAGTTCAGTTTTATTAACTTTCTCTCCTTGCCACGTGTTGCGGCAGAGAAATACAAATTAGTGTTTTGAGCCACTTTTGTGATCTCCCTAATTTATGAAAGTAGAACTTTTCTCATTGCCTGCAAACGTGACCAAGTTGTATCTTTCTGTTAAACCACTGAGGTAGGATCAACTATCAAGATGCCTAGAGTTGCAAACATTCAGATAATAGTGAATATTATAACGCTTAATAAATTTCAGATTATATTATTAGATTTAAACTGAATTCAATAGAAAATGGGCATACCTCAGTGCATCAAGCAAAGCCCCAATATGTCCATGCAAGTAGTTCACCCTTTGCTCATCTTCCAATGATGAATTGCGTTGTGTTCGCTGACCTGCAAAAACATTACAACCAAGATTTAAGTTTCTCAATTATGTGGTCACTTCAACATTGATAAGAAAATTTGGATTTTTGGCCTTGCCACCTAATGCCCCAAAACATGAATAGCAATCCTTAAGTTAGAACAAATGGCATTTGAATGGAAGCAAATATGAAAGATTCAATAAGGCTTCTTTTAAGTAACTCAATTGTTCGTGGTTTGTTCATTTGAATTTATATGGTGCAAACATTTGAAGGCCAAAGTAAAATGGTTTAACGCTATATCAAACATTTAGTTTATGAATAGAGATCCTCTAAGCAGGCTGCCAATTGAATGTTGTATCCGATAAAAAGAAATTCATCTCGTTTAGGAAGAGGCTTATGTACTCTGTAGTTTTGTAGTTTCCTATTATTTTTTATTCAAAATGAGGAAGCAATATGCATCACTTGTAAAATAGTGAAACTTATCTTAAGTAGATTAAAATCATGAATAGAAATTGTGTGTGTTAAATTCCCACTAGCATTGCTTTGAATTATTTTTCACTACTAAAAGGAGCAAGAAGCCCACATAGAAACATTCAGTGTGTGTGTGTGAGAGAGAGAGAGAGAGAGAAACCATTCTCATGAATGTAAATAGGAGGATTTCCATAAGCTTGCTTGAAATAATGCAACAGTTCTTGCAAAGCCGAAGGCACAATTGGAAACTGAGTCAAACAAGCTAGTTAGTATGACACTGATATCACCATCAAAAGTAAACCATCTCCACACTCTATGCTCATTTTCTCACCTCAAATACAGATATATTTTTTGGGAAACCTGCACAATAGGAAAAGCAGTAAGGTTTTTCAGATTCATCTCTAGAGACTTGGTAACAAAAGGGTGAATTGTTGAGGAGCATCACATATGAATTAATATAATGAAGCCTAAATTACCAAATTCAACTACAGACAAGCAGGGTTGAATTGGTGAAATTAGCCCGCATGGTGCTGAGTCTTTATATATAAAAGAACATACCTGAGACCTCTATTGCCATGTCTGCAAAAAAGTCTCTGACCTCCATGCTTAGTTTGCTGGAATTGTCCTTGATGTACACCCCAAAGTAGTAATTTAATCCTAGGAAGTCAAATGAACCCTTAACCTGATTTGATTCAAGATTGGTGAAGGCTGGAAGTCTTGAGCCTGCAATTTTTTTCATTACATCAGGATAGTCTCCATAAACCAACGGATCTGCATACCTGCAATGCCAAGCAGATCATCATAGCCTAAAAAATAAATGAATTCCAAACCAAATGTTTTAACAAAAAAAAAAAAAAAAACAAAACAAAAACAAAAGAACCCCAAAATATGTAATGACTATTTGCTTTAGGGTCATACCATATTAAGATTACACTGCCAAAAATGCCATGATAAAATGACAAAAGTCAAGGTCATTGTTCGTGAATGTGCAACTTACCAACCAATCATGAAGTCCTTGGCTCTTTGAGTGGCAATTGCATCTTCAGTTTTGTTTGTAAGAGGAATAAACCAGATAGCAAGGAGATTGATTCCTATAATTCCATGCTGCTTGTCCTGCATTGCCCACACCACACTTTTACGTAAAGAACATTTACTTGTATTCCTGAGTAGTAATTCTGTTCATGTATATGTTAATGTTCCCAATTTTTTTAAATCTGTTTTTTTCCCCCTAAATATATAGAGCAAAGGCCTAAATGGTAATTATTGAATATAAAGTACTAAGAAGAGGGTGGTTCTTTTATCAAGCTCTGAAATGCCCAAGCAGTATCTTCATTTTTGGCCATCATAGTTAAGGCTAAACATTGATCAATTCATTAAATTGACCAAGGCATTTCAATAAATTATATGAATAGGTTATATAATACCTGGTACTTTTCCTTATACAATCTAGCAGCTGATGTGTGCGCCAATAAGATATTATGACTTGCCAGGTATGGCTCAGTTGAGGAGTTGCCTCTGGTGCAGTTAACTCCAAACGGAAGAGAACAGTGCTGAGGTGGTAGACTTCCATGGTTGTAACCCCCAAGCGCAAACACATTGCCCTCATTCATGGTAGTCCAATGTAACACCCTATCACCAAACTTCCTGAAGCAGACATCAGCATATGCCGTGAAGTCTCTCCTGCATCCACATCTAGATTGTTAAATCACATTCCTTGCCATGTTTTCTGCTTCGTGCACTGAATGTTTTTATATAGACTCAAGCATAATAGTTGTCTATGACTGATAAGAAGGATGAGAACCATACACAATATTTCGATTAAGCCATCCTCCATACTCGTCTTCCAGTGCCTGTGGGAGATCACTGTGGTGTAATGTAACATGAGGTTGGATTCCTGCTTGATCAAGAAACAAAATACATCAGCAGAAAAAAATGGCATGGGAAATTGTGCATAATGGAAGTACTCAATCAATGTCAAGAAAATTGTACTATCATCATTTTTGATGGAAATGGACAGTAACCATTGCTGATTAGTTCATTGATAAGATTGTTGTAGTACTGTAGACCCTTAGGATTAACAGGTCCTCTTCCATCTGAAACATTAGAAAATGAGAAGCTTAAGTATGAGAAAAAGGACAAGACATCACTTCTTGCTCGGTTAACGAAAGAACTTTGTGATCATACTTGGAATAAGTCTGGACCATGAGATAGAAAATCTATAGGCTTCTAAACCAGTGTCCACCATAAGTTGAACATCATCCTGCAAGAGTGGAATCAACCTAATCATGCAGAGCTCAAAATGAAGGAATGAACATTTTTCTTGCACAAATCCTTTGATTCCTATGCAGCCACAAAAAAAGAAAAGAAAAAAAGAATACATTATAGGAAAGGAATTATTGTACATACCCTGTATTTGTGATACTGATCACATGCTATGTCACCATTGGCTCCATGCGTTTTCCCTGCAAATTTGAGTTGGACATCAGTCCTGATACACATTTTCCTGTCAAGTGTCCTTCTGCTAAGCTTATGTTTGTGATTCCAGTGATCAAGTTCGACCAATGACATGAATTTTCATAAAACCAATGGCTAAGGATACTGTTAAGCAAAGTCCAATTTAATTCTTCAACTATTAATTATGCCAATTTGGTCAAGGGATAGGTGACTGAGAAGTCTGAGCTGCACTCAGCGTAAGAGTTCTGTACAGCCAAATAGCTGAGGAAATTCAAGCAATGGTTAGAGCAATTGCTATTGAAATAGGCACAATAGAGAGGCTGTCATTGAGGGCGATTCAGAAACTCTAATGAAGGTGTTAAAGGGACAACACTCATAGGTTGTCTCCAGTGGGACATATCCTTGACAATGCACTGGTGCTGTCAACAAACAAACATGAGGTGGTTCGAGTATAAACATCAGAGAAGGCACTGTAATGTGGCTGCCCACTCAATAGTTCGCTATACCAAATTTGTAATGCATATCTAATTGTATTTTGTAATTCCAAACTGATATTAATCTTTAGTTCTAATTAGTTCAGCTAGTAAGGTTTCATGTTACCGAACAAGAGATTTGAGATTTGAACACCACTTACACCAAAACCCAATTAATTTTTTGGCCTGATGATAAAGAACAATCATCATGGAGCAGGACCTAAAGATTAAAATTATCATTTATCCAAAAAAAAAAAAAAAACTGATTTTAATCATCTAATGGAGAGAAGTAATGTTCTACTAAAAGTGGCAGGTTGAAATTTTATGCACTAAGCACGACCATTTTTAAGTGCAGTATGGGATTTAAACCCAAATTCTCCCATGAGCAGAATTTGGCAATACCATTGAACCATAAGCCCTTGGCATTCATGTAACTAGTGTGTAGCACCGTGCGTATGTACAGTACAATTTAAAACAATCACAATGATACGGTTCAAATAATATGTTTTTCTGAAGATGTTCAAATTATATATGGTATTAACTTACACTTTTTTTTAAATCATACATTTCTAAAATAATCACAATGATACGGTTCAAATTATATATTTTTTTAAGAAGATGTTTAAATTATATATAGCATTAACTTACACTTTTTTTAAACTATACATTTCTAAAATATATAATGGTTTCTCATTATATATATATATGGGTGTGTGTGTGTGTGTGTGTGTGTGAGAGAGAGAGAGAGAGAGAGAGAGAACGTTTTTGTGTGAGTGATTTAGAATTTATTTGGTTTTAGACTTTTTGGTTTTTGCACCCAATAATTCACTTGCTAAAAAAATAAAAAATTTAAATGGACGCGTGGCGGAAAATTGGACTCCAATTAAAATCCAATTTAGAATCTAATTTAATTTGGACTCTTTGACACACTCAATTATTCACTTGGCATAAAATTAAATGAGAAACATGATGCAAAATTGAGAATCTAATTAAAATCTAATTGGATTTTCTCTAAGCATTGGCTATTTATATTTTATATATATATATATATATATATATAGATTATACCAATGGTCTATTTGACCATTATATTCATGGAAAATTTATAATAATTAATAATTTAATTACGTCTCAATTAAATTTTTGATTCAAGTCATAATTATATGGTTTCAAAATCCGAACCGTATAAAGAACCATTTCCCTATTTTACCCAATTTTTAACCAGTTTGGGTTGGTTTTTGACCGATTATAGTGCTTTTTATTGAACTAGATTAGTGGCCAGTTCCTAGTTCAACCAGTCGGACTAGCCAGTTCGGTTCAATTTTTAAAACCATGCATAATCATTCATTTTATGGAATGTACAAAGTCTAGGAGGGGCAAGAGCTTTGTCACTCTATTGGAACCTCTTGGTGTTTTCAAGAGAAATCGAGGGCTCAAATCCCCCTCCCCCAGGTATCAATTATATTTTAAAGAAAATGTGCAATTCTAGTTATAAGCACTAATTAATGTTCTGATATATACTAGCTAGTATATTTTAATACAAATGATCTGATTTTTATTTATACACATTTACCAGAGAATAAAATATTTCACAAAAAATGGTTGCTATTAAGGGTAATTACGAATTAACTCTTAATTATCAACAAGTTGGTTGTATTAGAACATGAATATACTCTTCTAAAAAAAATGAATATACTTTATAAAAAAAAAAAAAGAACAATAAACAAAAGCTTACCAGAATGGGCAAAAGTATCCCATATGCTAGGTGTCCTCCCATCTTGGTTTGCTGCACCTTCAACCTTTCATATATAAACATTTTTTTAAAGAAACTAAAGAAATAGAGAGAATATTAATTATCTATCAGAATCTCCTTTTCTTTTCTTTCTCCTCTCTCTTTCTACTTTTAGTAATGAAATAACAAAACAATATCACTGTTTTTTTCAAAGTTTCTCTAAGAAAAAATTAGAAAGAAAGTATAAAACCATTAATTAATAAGCTAACCTGATAAGCTGAGGTTCCAGAACCAAACACAAATCCAGGTGGGAAATCATCTCTGCTAAATTTATCAGCCCCTAGGACTAGAACCACTGCTATGTTTATAACCAGAAATAGAGAGAAGAAATAAGAGAGACTCAACATTTTTTTCACACAAATTAAGCTTGTATGTACTACAATCTTCTAGCTTGATCGAAATGAATGACTTTGGTTTATAGCCAGATGAGGAGGCAGTCTGACCAGGTGAAAAATCAACATGCATATGCATTCGATTGGCTGAGCATGCATTAACATTAATATTTCGTTGGTGACGAGGATATTGGACTCTTTACAAATGTTCAAGGAAAATGGTTAGGATAGTGACGGAATATTTTTTATAATTGCATGCAGAGTGCCATCTGCCATGTTTCTTGTTTTAATACGTGGCTTAAATTTAAGGTGCACTTAGAATTTAGAAATCCCACTTCTATCAAACTTGGTGTTTTGGTTTTGCTCACTTTGTTGATCTTTAAAAAAAAAAAAAAAGTACTTTCCATATTTGTGTTTAGCCTTTTGGTTGTTTTCAAATACAAGGACTTCAAGCTACGGCACAAGTAAATTTTATTTTCATGTCGTGTGTTTTTGTAAGAGAGTTTTCTTTGTTTATTTGGAGTTTACCATTTTTTTTTCCTACACTTATATGTTATAACCAATAGGTATACAGTTTGCATGGGATATAACTAGGGGTCTGGATCGATCCAACCCACTACCTTGACGAACCGACCCAACTCAAACCAACCTGATGCCTCTTGTTGTTTTTTCATGGGTTGGAGGGTAGGAATTTTATTTTGAGTCTCAAGTTGGGTTGGGTTCTAGTTGATAGTTCTTTCAACCTATTTGACCCAATCCAACCCACCATATATATTAGTTTATTTTATTAACCTTATTTTCATTTTTAGTTTTATTGATTTTGGTATTTTGAGAATTACTTTCTATGAATTAGGAAATTTGAAATATAATTTAAGAATATAATGTGAATTATAATAATTTATTAATAAAGTAGTTAAATTAATTGATGAAAACCTAATTTTTCACAAGGCATGAAACACATCTACATAACTCAGCGACCCCACCAAACTCAACCAGACCCATATGAGTGGTTTCTACACATGTGATGGGTTGGGTTTTTGTTGGGAATTTCTCAACTTTACAAGGTTGGGTTTGGTTGGAAAACCCTCTAACCCAATCGAGCCCATCCCATGCACGCCCCTAGTTATGAGTTTCTAAGATGTGGCCTAGCTAATTGGTCAAGTGGAGAATGGTGTGGAATATTTTTTTATGTATTGGAATATCTGAGATCAAAATAAACTTCTTATGTATTTGAGTTCAAGTTTAAGTTTGTAACAATATTACTTTAAAATGGTATTTATTAGGTTCTAAAAGTTTAGAACAACTGGCAAACCAAGGTACAAACTTGTCTAAATGTAGATTCCTAGATCTATAGGTTTGATTAGACAATGCTCAAGGAGTTACAAGTAAGAACACAAAAACATACAAGCTACAAAAAGAAGAATTCAAATCCTGTGAAATCTGACCGATCGAAAATCGCAGAAAATCAGATTTTGCAGAATTTTATGTAAGCCCAATAGCCCATTGGCCCATTAAGTAATTACGGTTTCAGATCTATTTCACATAATATTTAAAGGAAATCCTAAGGCACGTTTTGAAGAAACTTAGGAGGTGCTCTTGTGAGATCTAAAAGGTATTATGCCTTCCTCTTTCAAAGTCATTACTAGAAATCATTCTCATATCATTAGATCAGATAGATCTGAAGTTGCTATAACAAGATCAACAATTGCTGATAATTTAAACCTTTACGGATAGTCTTGGAGTCACAAATTGGAGAGTTTGTATTGCTAAACTTTTGAGTGAGATCTCAAAGTCACACAAGTGAGGGTGCTTGTGTTGCTGTAAATCCAAGGAGAGAAGGAGTTCGCTGATTCAGACCTTGTACGTGGTTGTGTTAGTAAATTACTATATAAGGTAGCAATTGATTTAGGATAAAATTTGATTGCAAAAACTTCAATTCTTTTATAGTAGATTTGTTTTACCTTGAGAATAGTTAGATCAAATCCTCCCCAGATTTTTATCTAGAAACGGTTAGTTTCATTGGTTTTTCTAGGTCATCATATTGTGGTGTTATTTACCTTTCTGCTTTTGTGCATGATATGATATATGCTTGTTTAACCTAAATCTGAATAATAAACCTAATAATCAACTTGGTTAATTAATTAGGTTAAACAATCTGGTTTAAGGGGTCTAAATGAACAAACAGTATTAATAAAGACTCAAGACTGTTCAAGAAACTGCTTAAGAAAAAAGAAAAGCTGAATTTATAGGTCTCGATACCTTGCTTGATACATGTCGATCTGTCAAGAGTTGATGAATTCAGTACTAAGCTTGACACCTCTTGATCAATCGAGCTTCGAGAAAACTGAATGTAAAGTTCTGTTTTTGGCCCACAATGACTTAGATTTTTAGGAATTCGTACACTAGAGTTCCAAAGTATGTAAAAGACATTTTATAGCCATCATCATAAAGACAGAGAGACACACGCATAATAGAAGTTGTTGCGACATTTGTGCGCATAGGGTTTTGTGTCAAGCTACTTTTGGTTCATCTAAGTGTGGATTGAAGAACTCTGCAAAGTTACAACAATCAAAAGGGACAATGTGGAGTTAGTCATGGATAGAAAGATTCATGCAAAGAAGAAGTCTTTTACAAGATCAATAGTCCAATTGGGGTTTGAAGCTGAGATTGATATAGCTCAGTAGGTTCTATTGTAGGTAGGTACTTGGGGATAGACTTATATGGTAAGATTTCTTGTACTTGTAACTGTTTTTTCTTGTTAGTGGATTTTTCAAGTGTGGATTTTTCTTGTTAGTGGATTCCTTGCAACATTTGTGTGCATAGGGTTTTGTGTCAAGCTACTTTTGGTTCATCTAAGTGTGGATTGAAGAACTCTGCAAAGTTACAACAATCAAAAGGGACAATGTGGAGTTAGTCACGGATAGAAAGATTCATGCAAAGAAGAAGTCTTCTACAAGATCAACAGTCCAATTGGGGTTTGAAGCTGAGATTGATATAGCTCAATAGGTTCTATTGTAGGTAGGTACTTGGGGAGAGACTTATAGGGTAAAATTTCTTGTACTTGTAACTGTTTTTTCTTGTTAGTAGATTTTTCAAGTGTGGTAACCTAAAATTCACCTAATGGGGTTTTCCCTACAAAGGTTTTCCTATCGTGGTCAAGTCACCGTGTCAAACTTATTTTCTGTTGCACTTTATTTAGTTTAGTGAATTGATTGTGTCTTAATCTGATATATATATAATTTGACTAATTAATCAATTTGGGTAATTGGATTAATTAATTGGGGTCAATCTATAACCCAACCCACCTCATAATGATTATAATTGAAATTAAATGCATTTAGAATCCATTCAGTTCCTATGTAAAGGAGAAGAGATTTGGAAAGAAATGGAAAGAAAAAATTATCATAAAAGATTATCAAAACGTTCCAAGAGTATTAGAGTAATTTTATGGACTAGTTAGACATTTTCTTCCAAATCGGAGAGAGCAAAAAGTGAAAAAATTGGTGGGATTCATGGAAAATCCTAAGCCAACAAAGGAAAATGGATTCTTCCTCTTTCCTTGACTCCCCTCCGTCCAACCAAACAAAGCTGTAAAAATTAAAAGTCCTAAATCTCACTTTATTATTATTATTATTTGATAATTTGACGGTTATAACAACGAGGGAAGGGAAATTTGAAACCTGGACCTCTACCTTAAAAACAACCGAAGATGCAAGTTGAAAGACAAGACTCTTAACCTCAAGTCTCATTCTTAAAAGTTCCATCTTATAATCTATCAATTGCATATAAGGTGGAACTTAAAAAACAGGGGGGTTGTGTCATGTGTGACTTTTTTTTTTTTTGATGAACATGTGTGACATTTTTGGTAGAACATAACAAGGAAAGAAGGCATAGACACATAGAGGACTTTCTTTCGTTAGAAAAATTAGTTAAAACAAGCGCGTTAGGGAAACACAAGACAAGACAAAAAAAGAAAAGAAAAGGTTAGACATAGGAGTTCCATAGTGTCCGGAAAACATTGAGAGGCTCTCATTCTCTCCCCACCTCTCGCTCTGAACTGTTGCAATGCCGCTCTCTCATTCTCTTCCATTCTTACCTGTAAATCTACTCCTCCTCTACCCTCTAATTTTAGAAACCACGACCAATCCAAGAAACCAAACCAAAAGAAGAAAGACAAAAAAAATAAAAATAAAACCTTTGCTGTTTTTCGTTCATGAATGAACTAACACCATCATCGTTTTCATAATATAAATCATTTTCTCTTCTGGGTTTCTTCTCTTTTCTGTTTTTTTGAAGTTGAAAGAAAAACCCATTTCTTGTTTTCTCTTTGTGGGTTCTCATTCATTGTTTTGGTGAGTGAGAAAGAAAAGATGTACCACTACCACAACAACATTGTTGCCTTTTGGCTTGTTTTCCTTGGAGTCTTGACCTCTCGGGTCCACTCGAAAACCGCTTCCCCGGATGGTATGTGTTCTCCGTTTAATGTACTTTTGATCATTGTGGTGATTTCAATTGAGAAAAAAAAATGATGTCTTTCTCATGTATTTGCTTACTTTGATCGTTGTACTTTTTACAAATAGTTGGTGAGTGATTTAAATACCCCAATGGAGAACACTTGCTTTTTGAGAAAATGTGGGCCATGTCAAATTTGTGTCCTTGTAAGTACCTATATCAATGCATTAAAAGGTGCAATGTAAAGAACTAGGATCTTCTATGTATTTTGACAAGAAAGCATCAATTGGATGTTAAAGAGGTTTTATGCTTGTGAGTATAGTTTCTAATTTATCCATAATGAGTATTGTAACTCAATCAATTTTGTTATATTTGCATCTGTTCTGTGTCTTGGATCCTATACACATTGACATCCTTCAACTTATGGGAGTAGCATTTGTTTATTTGTATGCATCTTTACTGAGATTAAGTTTGTTTTCTCTTTGAAAAGATTTTAAATTGGTGGTTATGTGTCATTGAAATTGAAGATCGTGACGTTTGCTAACTGTATTTTGCAGTTTCTGCCCTTAATGTGATGTATAACAGCTTGAATTCTAATTCAAAACTAACTGGCTGGAAATCAAGTGGGGGTGACCCTTGTGGTGATTCCTGGTTAGGGATCAAGTGCTCAGGCTCATCCGTAACTGAAATGTATATATCATTTTCAAATCTTTATCTGCCTAATGTTTAGAACTTACTGTTCATATTTTACAAGAATGTGCTGAAATTTCTGAATCAAATCTTTTTGCTAAAACATTTGCAGAAACCTATCTAACCTTGGACTCACCGGATCAATGGGCTACCAGCTTTCAAGCTTAACATCCGTCACTCACTTGTGAGACCAGTTTTTAAAAATAGGCATCTTTTTATGTCACAATTTTCTTTTACCTTAGAGAGAACTTCACCTGAAGTCAATGCATTTGTTTGTCTAGTACAGTGATTTAAGCAAGAACAACCTAAAGGGTGAGATACCATATCAGCTCCCTCCTAATGCAGTTTACATGTAAGACATCATGAAAAAAAACTCATATATCTTTTGTAAATTATCCTAAACTGAATTTATTTTTATGCCATTAATTTTTTTTTTACTGTACAATGATCCTTTTTTGGCACTGTTATGGTCTATGAACATGATTTATGGTATCCTACTGCTGTCATTTGAACTTTACACTGTTCCTCTAGATTCATTATATTAATTTATATTCTTTTATTTTCTTTTATTTACTTTCATCTTTTTATCTTGCTGTTTTTACTGAGCTTTGCAAAAGAGTGGCATAGTGAAGCTAATTTCAATCATTGGAGAAGGTTGAATTTCATCAGTACCATCAATATAGCTTAAGTTGATGGCCTGCATCACTGTTCACCTCCTACAATTATTTATCCTCGTGGCTTGTGTGATGAACTTAGTGATTGCATATGGTGTCATATATGAAATTTACATACTTCTTAAAGAAATTATGTAGATCCTTAATACATTACGGTCCATCTGCCAAAGAAGACCTCTTTCAAGATGGTAGTCTTTGATAATTTTCTACCTTATAACTAGCTTCTTGTCATTACATTTATATTGGCCTTATCTAGATCTATTTGCCTTGACCTTAAATAATTTACAGTACTGATATTGCACGTTTGAGGTGCAGAGATCTTTCTCAAAATGGCTTCACTGGTGGTGTGCCCTACTCAATTTCTCAGATGGCTGACCTTCAATACCTGTAAGAAATTTTTTATTTTATATTTTTAATTTTGGCATTTTTTTTTGAGAGTACTGTTTCTCATTTATTTGTTGATGGGTGCAGATATCTTGGTAACAATCAGCTGAAAAACCAATTGAGTGATATGTTTGGAAAACTTTCAAAACTGAAAGACATGTAAGTATTGCTAACATGACAGAAAATGTCTTCTTTTTTCCTTATTTGAGTGGGAATTGTAAGCTCTTGCTTGCTGTGGACAGCTTTACAAATTCATGGTCTTGCATTTAATATGAATTAAGCTGGCTTCTGGCTTTTTACAGTAAACACAAAATTGTGTATGTGCTTAAGTCTCTCTATTGATATTGTTTTTATATAAGTAATGAGAAAATTTTATTAGAATATCAAAAAAGTGGCACCCAAGTATACAGGAAGTATACACTAGGGACAAGAACAATCAAAAACACAAATCTCAAGCATCTCTCTATTGATATATTGCAAAACTTTTATTTTATTTTCACAAGGGCCTATTCTATATATTAAACTTCATTATAAGATCATAAAGTCTCTCTTATGGGTTCTTTACTAGCTGAACTAGATATGTCCTCTGTATGAACATGTATAACCATTTTAACAAGTTATTCATTGGCTTGATTGAGATTACAAATCTGCTATCTCACTAAATTTTGATTTAAAAAAAAAAAAAAATGTAACACATTATGAAGATATACTTTATAAATAATGATAAGGAATACTTTTTCTTATTCATACCACGAACTGCCTTGCAGGGATCTTTCTGACAACTCACTGTCGGGCAATTTGCCTCAGAGTTTCAAATCACTCAAAAGCCTCAAAAAATTGTAAGAATAAATTCATTTAAAATTTAGATCTTTAAATTTCTGTGCTGCTAAATTTCTTATCTTCATACAGGAATCTGAAAAACAATCAATTCAGTGGCTCAATTAATGCCCTTGCTAATCTTCCCCTTGATGATTTGTAAGTAGGCATCCGGTTCATATTTTATTACTTTAACATGGTGTTTTTCATGAAAATTGTACAAAAATTAATATTCATTATTTCATTTATTGTATTTATTTTATTTGTGGCTGAGTTTATCCTTTTATTGTACACTGTATTGAAAACATATCTTCTGTCTCATCCGATAGAATATTTGTAAAGCTATTTTTTATATTCCTTGGATTTTACTCTATACAGCCTCAAATGGTAATCATTCTCTGAAAAAGTGAATAGCCAATATTTGGGGTTAAACCTTTTCTAATATGATAAGGTATTTAATATACTTGACCAAAGGTTTCATAGACATTGAAGAATTATAAAATGAGATAAATTATGTTCCGTTTCCTTTTCTTAATTGAGTATGGTGCTCACTATTTCTATGTGTGCATCTTTCCATGAATCAAATGATTTAACTTAGTTATCTAGTCCAACACTGAAGTGTACTTTTTTAATTCAAACTGTGCATTGAAAATGGCCTCCCCAAATCACTGTGTATAATACCGGCTAAAGAGACATTGAAAATTTAAACTGGATTGAATGTACTATCTAAAAGGGCTTGGGGCAATCATAGAAAAATTGTTGCCGTCCGAAAGCACAATGCTCTCTTTATCATCTTAGTTACGAGGGATACCATTGAGAGTTTAAAATTTTCATTAAATAAATATAATTATAAAGTATTTTGTGTTGCATGATATATTTTAAATTTCCATCCTTAAATGCAGGAATGTTGAAAACAACAAATTTACTGGATGGATTCCAGACCAATTGAAAGAAATAAACTTAGAGTGAGTGTTCTGTTCAAATTTCTCTTATTTCTGGATGCAATTTTTAAGAAGTTGTTTCTCTGACTTTGTGACTATCCTTAATGAAGATCTGGAGGTAATTCCTGGTCATCTGGAGGAGCTCCTCCTCCTCCTCCTGGTACACCACGTGTTGCTGATCGACACACTACTAAAAACCATTCTGGAGGTAAGTCTGTCCTGAGTGGAGCAGCAATAGCTGGAATAGCTTTGGGTGCACTGGCAGCAATTGGGGTTCTAATTGCACTATTTTCAAGAAGAAAGTCGTCTCCTTCCTCACATTTCCTTGATGAAGAGAGATCTAACCAGAGTAGATCATTTACTCCTCTTGCATCTCAGGAATTATCCAAAGACTTGCCTACCAACATAAGCAACGACTTCAAAGGTAAATTTTCTTTGTCCTTCATTCTTTTGTAAGGAGCTTACTAGAATTGTCTTAATAATGTTGCAGACATAAATATCTTATTAGGCCTTAAAGTTTCCTCATTGCTTATTTAAAGTTGTCCTGGAAAATATTCTGGAACATCTGTAGCATGATGTTTCACCTTCATTAGTAAAAAGGCTTTGGAATAGAAAGTGTATGCCATGCCAATCCATTTAGGGTCTATGATAACCGGTGTAGATAGACTTGTCATTGACTGAGTATTAATCAGTCTATCTGTGGCTGGCATATCTCCTTTGTCTATGCGTTCTTTAGGTGGTCTTTTGATTACTTGATCAAAACTAGTGCATTGCTGGCCATTTGATGTCTATTTCATCCTTCTGTAATGTTTGATTGATATTTCTTAAGATAGTTATTTTATTTTTGTTGTATACCTGGTAAATGTGGACTTTGCACTGTAATTTAACTGACTAGATATTGTACTGGTGACAGGGCATAGGTCAGTGGATTCATCTGCTTCAATTGATATAAAGACTTTGCAAAAGTCTCCTTCAGTTGGTTTTAAGCTTCCACCTCCTGAGTTTAAGCAAACTTATAATGACAATGAGTTCGCTAACCTTCTGAATGCTAGAAAAAGCACCTCCCTTCGTGCTACATCTTACTCTTTGGCAGATTTACAACTCGCTACTGCTAATTTCGCGTCAGGCCGCCTTCTCGGAGAGGGATGTATTGGCCGTGTTTATCGAGCTAAATATGCTGATGGAAAGGTATTTTCTATCTGGTTATCATATTTTGTTATCTTGTCCAATATCACTTTCAAATTACTATGATCTTCTTTGAATTCACCATTTCCAGTATCACTAATTTGTAATTTGCGCTTGCTGCTGGATTATTTTGCTTGGATATTATTAGTAAATGATGATATTTTGACCTATCAGCAAATGATTATTTGAGTAATCAACTTACAATCTACACTTAGAAATGGGCGAGTTTTGAATTATAATATTATATTTATACATGTTTTTCAGGTTTTAGCTGTTAAAAAGATTGACTCTTCACTTTTTCAAGGAAGGCGATCAGAAGAATTTTCTGGAATAGTTTCAAACATTTCCAGGCTTCGCCATGCAAACATAGCTGAGCTTGTTGGTTATTGTTCAGAACAGGGGCATAACATGTTAATTTATGAGTATTTCAGAAATGGTTCACTTCATGAATTCTTACACATGTCAGATGACTATAGCAAACCACTAACTTGGAACACCAGAGTCAGAATTGCATTAGGGACAGGCCGAGCAGTTGAGTAAGTCAACATATATACTACATCTCGGATAACTTCTATTTTTTTATTGGTCAGCAAGAGCAAACATATCATTTAGTAAAAGTAGTATCCCTTTGTTTATGTGCATGTTTTGTGTGCTCACAGATGCACACAGACACTGTATGATTTATAGTTAAGTTAGATAAATTTATGTACTAATTAGCTGGTTCATACAAGAAATTAAGCTTCCTTTTTTCATTTCCCTTTTCCATCACAAATCAGACATTCCAATATGACTAGTTGGTAGCCTTAATGAATTTATCTTTCTAAAGAATTATAAACGTATGCCACAATGAAAAAATTTTCCGAAGTTTGCTTCATATTACATATTTTTGTGGATTGGCACTGTGACTGGTTTAGGTTTATGAGGGCATCAAATTCTAAGAACTGAACTAACTCAAATTCCAAACCTGAGCAGTAAAGCCAGCGACTATGGGTTTAACAAAACTGAGTTGATCTGGGTAAACATAGAAATTTCATCTGGGATACTTTGCATTAAATATGCTTAGTTTGATTAAAAAAAAAAAAAAAATCTATCCTCATGCATTTAGTCTTGTACATGCAGTAGGACATATGGTGAATGTATGTAGTTCTTGGCTCTAGGGTCAGATTGGCGTTCTTGAAAAGTTTATCAGTAGTGTGACCTTTTTGTTTTCAATTTGTTACTATCTTACCAAATCACTTTTAGATACCTGTCAAAATTGACCTAAAGATTGGTTTCGGCTGATTTTTTCATGATTTAGATTAATCCAAGGCACGATCATAATTGGCATGTGTATATTTTATATTGTAGCTCTAATTACCATCATGGGATATCTAGTGTAGTATGATTACAGCAATTTCCAGTTGGTTAATTTTGTATTTCTATTTTGTTCCTGCTTTCAAAGCTGAATACAGTTTTTTGTTATGCCATGACTGCTTCAAATTTTATTCAATTAAATTTTTGGATACCATTTCTGTGTTCAGGTACCTCCATGAAGTCTGTTCTCCATCCTTAGTCCACAAGAACATCAAGTCATCGAATATATTGCTCGACGCTGATCTCAATCCTCATCTCTCGGACAGTGGTTTGGCAATCTTTCATCAGGTTACTATTTTTTGAACGATGTTAGGTCTTATCCTAAACATGGCTTGAATATGATTTGCTCTACTATGGTAGTATTAAAATTTATCAAGTATAAAAGTGAACTCACCAAATCAGCCCTCATAGTTATGCTTGCAGAAACGTCCCAGGGTTACTAGGCTTGGTAGATGAGAGTTTTGGGAAATGCAATGAGGTTGTTATCTCTGGCTTGGCTCAAAAGAACATATTAGGTCTACTGAATGGGATCAAAAATAAAGAGAAGTATATGAAAAAGGAATCAGGCTTATAGTCCATTCCAATGCCCTAGATCTTTCAAGCTTTGAGTCCTTATAAAACTTTAGTACTTATACTGGTTTCTAATTTGATAACATAGAGCCACTTAAGTGTGGGTCACTTTGGATAAAGGTGTGTAAATTTAGGTCTTGTAACTATAGAAACCATTGGATTTAGCAGAGACCGTGCATCGAATCATTGAACTTGTTTATATCAATGTGAAATTTTTTAACTAAGTAATGTTTCCTCTTGTCACTCAGTTTACATGGATGGTCACTAAAAGCTTTTTTTTTTTTGGGTCATGTTTTTTGTTCATGTGCTGATTTATAGTTTGGTTTAGGTGTAAGTAGAGTTCATAAAGGTCCAAGTGTGGCTATGATGAACAATGTCAAATTGTCAATTAATTGATATTTTTTCCTGCTTCATGATACTATGTTGTGTTGTGCGCTTTTCGAAGTTGCCAATATGCTTTAGATGTTATTTTACACCAAAATAAAATTAAAGTCATTATTAGATGAAATGCACCATTGTGCCTCTAGGGCTGACTGTTTTTTGTCTCAAGATAGCTGCCTCTTGATTTCTAAGAGCAAGAACTACATTCTATTAATTTTGCATATTTATTTTATTTATAAAGAATTTTTTTTTCTTCAGCGTACTAGTCAAAACCTTGGGGTAGGATATAATGCTCCAGAGTGCACAAAACCTTCAGCCTATACAATGAAAAGTGATGTTTACAGTTTTGGAGTGGTCATGTTGGAATTATTGACAGGGCGAATGCCTTTGGACAGGTATGTTATATTATTCACTTGATTATTTCATTCACTAAGCTGATTTTTGCAATTCCCTTATCTGAAACAGGCTTATTTCATTCTTCTTTTCAGTGCAAAACCAAGATTCGAACAATGCCTTGTACGATGGGCCACACCACAGCTGCATGACATAGATGCATTGGGGAGAATGGTTGATCCTGCCCTGCGTGGATTGTACCCTCCCAAGTCACTCTCTCGATTTGCTGATATTATTGCCCTCTGTGTTCAGGTGAGATTCACCCGCTTTCCACTCTCTATGGAAACCCTTCATCAAGAAAGCATATGAGACATATAATTATTTGAGTAATGTTAGGGAAAACATTTTTCTCAACTGCTGATATGACTTGTTGCGATTTGAATCAACATCACTTTCACCTCAGTTCAACTTTGACACCACTTTTATTATGTACCAATCACAATAAACCATATTAGCAATTGAGAAAAATGCTGTCCCTGACTTATTGTAATTTTACTTTGCTAAAAGTTTCTCAATGAGGTAAAATTTGAACACTAAGAACTAAGATGAAACTCTTAAACATGCACGCAAGTGCACACACACAAACACTGATTAAAGCCACTATTAGATGACAACCTGAGAGGACATAACCTGGCTCTACTTTTGGCTATCTTAATTTTTGGTATCAGTAGGCAATGTGCAATAATAGTTCCAAACCAAGTGTTATTTCAATTTTCACTAAGATGACCCCTATGTGTTGAGTTATGTTAAAAAATAACAAAGGGTAATGTTTCATGAGCATTTCACAAACTATGCTTAGATGTGGCCTCTTGTTTTTTCTTTTTGGGATTTGAACATTATGCTTATTGTTTCATAATTATTTTATCTTCCAATGTTGTAACAATTTCTACTTCCAATTTTGTATTAGACCGAGCCCGAATTTCGACCTCCTATGTCAGAGGTGGTGCAGGCATTGGTGCGGTTAGTCCAACGGACAAGTATGAACTTGAGAGATGAGCTTGGGGCTTCTCGTGGGAGGGATGACTTTGAATATTAGTGATTCAAAATATTGTATATACACGTGTGAGATAGATTCAAGGGAAGGAGAGTCATATTCTTTTTGTTTTTTTTTTTTTTTTTCATGGATTTCTCTGTTAGTATATATACATTTTTTTTAGAACTCTTAGAAACTTAGTTGTTATAATTTTGAAGTTTGTTTCTTTTTTAAGGAAAGCAGAATGAGCTGCTTGAGAAAGAAGTGTATCTGTGGAAAGCTGGTATAAGCTGCTTCTTGAGTGATGTTAAAATGAGGGACAAGTCCAAAATTTGGCACATTTTTGAAATTGAGAGAGTTTTACACTTCTACACTATTTAAGCCAAAATCCAATTTCTTTTAATTTGTGTTTTTCTTATTTTCGGAAATAAAGAGAGTTTTAATCTGTGTTTTAAAATAACCTTGAGCCCCAATAAAGCTTATTTTAAAAGCTTATTAGATATCAATCATATCATTTTTTCCTTGGGATGATCTATTTCACCATAGATATTCTGGAAAAGGGGAAAAAAATCATAGATGTAGGGCATTGAGATTGGTGTTTGTGTGTGTGTGTGTGTGTGTGTGTGGGGAAGAAAAATTGGGGTCACTCTAAAGTATAAACCACTGTATTTTGTAGGTAGTTTCAGTGACCTTTAAAGTTAAAAGTGGGGTTGGCTTTTTGACATTCTGTAGTTTCTGGTAAATTATTTACTGAAAGGTGAGATAAATAAATATATATATATATATATATTAACTTATTATCAAAATTCTATTTTATTTGTATATTGGTAAAAGGTGAGACAAACGGTGGATTTTTATTTTTATTTATGGATAGCAAAGATAGAAAGTGGACTTAAGAAAAAGAAGATGGTGCCAAATGGATTCTTACTAATGTATCTATTTATAATAAGTACCTAAAAGTTAAAACATCTATTTCATATTCTAGTCATACTTAGTACTAAATTATGAAGTTGAAAACAAAAGGACCCTATTAATTTCAGGAGAGAGTTTCTCTCTAACTGGGCAAGGCCTACTCTTACAGGATTTTCTAGGCCCCTAAATGTGGGCCAAATCCAGCAGAACAACTTCCATCTGGCCTCCGTAAAATAGATTTGGGCTTGGGCCCTCAAAAGGAGAAGTCTCTTAAATTTCTAAATTCCCCCACCCCACCCCACCCCACCCCACCCCAAAAGGAACAAAAAAAACCAACTAGGGATGAGTTTGGGATGAGTTTATTCCCTTCAACTTATTTAGTTTTTAGCTTCTTTTTAGTATTATTCATAAATTTTATTGTACTATCCAGTTAACTTATAATTTTTTTTTTCTATACTTTCAGTAAAAAGTTTTTAATTTTAACTAAATTAGTTATTCTCAAATAGGTCGTAAATCTGCGACAACATCAATTGAATAACAATATACAGTACACAAAAATATTACTAAATTTCTAATTTGCTATAAAGAAATCCTAACAAATGCCCTTAGGGCAATGATTACTAATTCATTTAAAGAAATTTTTTATGAAAAAAAAAATAATTAATGTTTTGACAATTTTTTCTATTTCCTATAAAAAAACCCATTTCCAACTCCAAGCATGTATTACGAAACCAATAATTTCAACCTAAATTTATAAAAAAAAGAAATGTTATACTATTTTTACAATAAATTTTAAATTATTGCATGGATTTTAATTAACTCAATTGGTAAAGTTTTCAATGGTTGAATAAGAAATTTGAAATTCAATCTTTGCTTACACAAAAAATCCAATGGTGTCCTAGTTTGATAATAAAGAACCATCATCAAAAGCGAATATCATAAGTTGAAAACCCCTTTAAAAAAAAATGATAAGTTGAGAGAGTCTCTAAAAAAAATAAAAAAAAAAGATAAATAGTTACATATTTTATTATTAAAAAAAAAATGAACCTCTTTAAAAAAATGATAAATTGTGAGACGTCATAAGTTGAGAGTCTCTTAAAAATAAAGATAATAGCCATATTCTATTATTAAAAAAATAAATAATAATTTTAATAAAAATTTAAATTTAAAATGATAATAACTAATTACATATAATTTTTTATCAGAATATTTTTTGAATGTCATGAACGGACACATCTTCTATAATAGCCATTTATTTTTTCTTAAATGTAATAATCTTTTTGTACTATTTGAGGACTCCAGCCTATCGACAATATCCTGCGATGTGATTGGGCATGTTTCCTTTGATTTGATGTTCTTGTTGTTTTTCTAATAAAATAATATTTATTTACCGAAAAAATAAATGTAATGAAAAGAAAACATATGGTAAAATAACTTATTCTGGATTTGCAACGTGACAAAGTAAAATAATAAAAAATATAAATTTTATATGTTTAAATTTTAAAATCACCCACGTGAAGTTAAAAATAAGGAAATTTGTAAAGTTGTTATATTTGCAAATTTATATTGGCACTATTTATTTTGCATCTAATTTTGTATTGTTTTTTTTTTTTATGTATTTTCTAAAATGAAGAAAAAAAGTGGACAATAGTTGTTGGATGTGAAAAAAGAAAAATAATTAAAAAATACTTAAAAATTTAATATTTTAATGAAATTTATTATAAAATAGATACTGTGATAACTGATATAAAATGTTTTGAAAAACACTTAAAACATCTCTTTCATATTCTAGTCACACTTAGTACTAAATTAAGAAGTTGAAAACAAAAGGACCCAATTAATTTCAGTCGAGAGTCTCTCTCTAACTGGGCAAGGCCTAGTCTTACATGATTTTCTAGGCCTCTAAATGTGGGCCAAATAAAGAAGAACAACTTCCATCTGGCCACTGTAAAATAGAATTGGGCTTGGGCCCTCAAAAGGAGAAGTCTCTTCTTGTTAGGAATGCTATAAGCATTTGGATAATAATTGTTGTATTGAGATTTAGTTAGTTAATTCCCCCCCCCTCAATACAACAAACTAAAAACTAACTAAAACTAAATCTCAAAAAAATTATCCAAATGCTTATAGCAACTAGGGGGATGAGTTTTATTTTCTTAAGCTAATTTAGTTTTTAGCATCTTTTTAGTACTATTCATGAATTTTATTGTACTATTCAATTACCTTATAATATTTTTTTTCTATACTCTCAGCAAAAAATTTTCAATTTCAATTAAATAAGTTATTTTCAAATAGAACCTAAATCTACAACAACATCAACCGGATAACAATGTATAACACACAAAAATATTACTAAATCTCTAATTTGTTAAAGAGAAATGCTAACAAATGCACTTAGGGCAATGATTAATAATCCATTTAAAAAAAGTTTTTATGAAAAAAAAAATTAATGTTTTGATAGCTTTTTCCATTTCCTATAAAAATGATGTCAAAATTTTTCTAAAATAAATTGTTAATCATTACTTTAAGGGCATCTGTTAATATGGCCCTTTGCTAAAAACACATAATAATATAGTAGTACAAATTCCCTTTATTCCCCAGCTGCATCTTGGCCCAATTTTGAACCCCAACTACATAATATCACTAATTGGGCTTTGAGTAGTGTCGTTTACCAAGCAAAAGTCCTGGACAGTGTTGTATATTTTTTAAGAATAATTAAATTCAGTGCAAATTAAATGTTTGTTTTAAATTGAAAATACTAATGTAAATGTAATACTACAACCAAAGTACTATACGTAGATGTCAGTTTGGCATGTATAAACTTTGCTCAGGATACTGGCATTAATTTTCTAAACTCTGAAGGTTGCTGTCTGATGTGATTGAAGACTCGCAGATAGCCATTAAAGCTTTTTAGGTTCATCTCTTTTTCTCATCTAAGACAGTAGTGACAATTCAGTAGCTCACCATCTATCTAAAAAGGCAAAAGGTTTGTTGGAACCTAAAAAACTCTATCATTGGTTACAAAGGGAGATATATCACATTCTACCAAAACTAAAATTCTATTATGGGTTACAAAGGGAGATATGTCACATTCTACCAAAACTAGATATGTCACATTCTACCAAAACTAAAATTCTATTATGGGTTACAAAAGGAAGATATGTCACATTCTACCAAAACTAAAACTCTATCATGAACTAAAATTCTATCATGGGATACAAAGCAATATATGTCACATTCTACCAAAACTAAAACTCTATGTCCATGGGTTACAAAGGGAGATGTGTCACATTCTACCAAAACTAAAACTCTATCATGGGTTACAAAGGGAGATATATCACATTCTACCAAAACTAAAATTCTATCATGGGTTACAAAGGGAGATATGTCACATTCTACCAAAACTGAAACTCTATCATGAACTAAAATTCTATCTTGGGTTACAAAGGGAGATATGTCAATTGTCACATTCTACCAAAACTAATAGTTTATGTCACATTCTACCAAAACTAAAACTCTATCATGAACTAAAATTCTATCATGGGTTACAATGGGAGATGTGTCACATTCTACCAAAACTAAAACTCCATCATGGATTACAAAGGGAGATATTTCACATTTTACCAAAACTGAGGTTCCAACAAACCTTTTACTTCTAGCTAAAAAGGCAAAAAATTTGTTGGAACCTCATATTTGGTAGAATGTGACATCTCTCCTTTTGTAACCTATGATAGAGTTTTGACTCAATAAAATTCAGTCTTGTTTCTCAAAAAAAAAAAAAGTTTTATCTGATTTTTTTCATAAATCAATGCTTAGATCATTTAAGTCATGAAAAAATTTATGTCTATTTTAGTAGAAGAATACCTTTTCTTCTATTTTTACATACATACTTTTCAATATATTCTATATCATATTATCTATTTTATAATACATTTTATTAAAATTTTAAATATTTTTTAATTATTTTTCTTTCTTCACATGCAATAATTATTGTCCACTTTTTTTCTTCATTTTAAATATACATAAAAAAAATACAAAATTAAGTGCAAAATAATTAATGTCAATATAAATTTACACATGTAACAACTTTACAAATTTCCTTATTTTTAACTTCACCACAAGTGATTTTAAAATTTAAACATAAAATATTTATATTTTTATTATTTTACTTTGCCCCGTTGCAAATCCAGAATAAGTTATTTAACCATGTGTTTTCTTTTCATTACATTTATTTTTTCGGTAAAGAAATATTATTTTATTAGAAAAAGAACAAGAACATCAAATCAAAGGAAACGTGCCCAATCACATCACAGGATATTGTCGATAGGCTGGAGTCCTCAAATGGTACAAAAAGATGATTTCATTTAAGAAAAAATAAATGGTTATTACTTATTATAGATGTGTCCGTTCAAGACATTCTAAAAAATACTCTGACAAAAATTTATATGTAATAATACAAAAAGATGATTACATTTAAGAAAAAATAAATGGTTATTATAGAAGATGTGTCCATTCACGACATTCTAAAAAATATTCTGACGTCTTCCAAAAAAAATATATTCTGACAAAAAATTATATGTAATAAATTATTATTGTTTTAAATTTAAATTTTTTACTAAAATTATTATTTATTTTTTTAATAATAGAAATGTAACTATTTATCTTTTTTTAAGAAATTATCAATTTATGGCAGTCTCACAATTTATCATTTTTAAACATATGATATTTGTTTTTAATGATGATTTTTTATTTTTATCAAATTAAGATAGTATTTAATTTTTTACGTAGGTAAAAATTGAACTTTAAATCTCTTACTTAATTATAAAAAAAATTTTATCAATTAAGTTAATTAAAATTCTCATAATAATTTAAAATTTATTAAAAAATAGTATGATATTTTTTTATTTATTTTTAAAGTTAGGTTGAAATTATTGGTTTTGTAATATGTGCATAGAAATGCGTGAAATATGCGTACGTTTCGTGTTTAACTTCCTTACCAATCTACAATACTAAGATAAGATAAAAATAAAAAAAAATAAAAAGATGCTTACCTACGTTGCCCTCAAAAAATAATTCTGGAGAGCAGATCTCAGGATTTGGATATTTCGAGATTTGGTCTTAATTAATAAAAGAATTTCAAGATACACACCACTTTCCAAATTATTTTTTTATTGTTTTTTTGAGAATGGAGCACTTTCCAAATTATACCATTTATTTTTTTGTTTGGGGCTGAGATGTGCATTAACCGTGGGATTCGGCTATATCTAGTAAAAAAATTTATGGTGAAATAAGAAATTTGTTGCTTCATTTCGGCTTATACGAAAAATTGATTAATATTTTAATCTAATGATAAAAAAACAACAATTAGAAGTGGATGTCGTATATGTTGCAACTCTATTAAAGAAAAAAATGTGTATTAATGTCATATATCTTGAAAATTAATGTTATTTTCTTAACGTGTATGTAAAATTTCGTGTTAATTAAATATTATTTCCTATTTGATTTTTAAACTAATTTTTTATGGATCATGCTAACAATTGTTCTTAGGAGAATAATTTATAATTTATTTTAGGAAAGTTTTATAGAAATTGGAAAAAGCTGTCAAAATATTAGTTATTTTTTTTTCTTTTTCCATAAAAACTTTTTTTAAAATAGATTATTAACCATTGCCCTAAGGGCATCTGTTAGTAAATCACATTTTTTATATATAATTTTATACTATAAAAATATGAAATTTAAACATTTGATTGATGAAATAGCTATTGATCTTTAATCTTTTAAAAATTTTGCTAGCATGAAGGATAGAAGATGAAAATGTTATCTAATAATGGATTTATCAAAATTCACATTTAATAAAAAAAATTTTGAGTGAAGTTATAGTGATTGATTACACGCGGACTTTTAAAAATAACAAAATAAGCAGATTAAAGCCCTCCCATATGTGCTAAAGCATTCATACACCTATTGGCTTCACGAAAGCAAACCTAAAAGAATTCGGGGAAGTTGAGAAGCCAGAAGCCTACAGTTGTCCATGAGGGAGGAAACAAGCAAGTTAGAATAATTCGGGTTAGAGATTGCATCAATAATAGATTTAGCATCTATCTCTACTTCTAGCTCAACAAAATTACGATTATGACATAGGTTGAGTCCATCTCGAAAGGCCCAGAGTTTAGCAAGGACCTGGTTGTCTTCCCTACTTTGCGAGCAAAACTCATAACCCAATTACTGGCCTCTATCCCTTTATCTTCCTTTATTTTTACTTTTTTTATTCCCTTCCTCTTACTATAAATTTACAATTTTCTTTTTCAATTCTATTCATAGTTTTTTCACATAGAAAATTTTATTTCTCTCTTTTTCTCTCCCTCACTCATTTTCCACACACAAAAGGTTATCTCTCTCTCTCTCTCTCTCTCTCTCTCTCTCTCTCTCTCTCTCTCTCTCATTTTTGGTGGATTATTTTTTATGTTTTTCTTGCATCTTTACTTTAGATTGATGCGATTAATTTTTGTGCTTTTAAATTGTTATCTTTTTTTATTCTTTTTGATTTCATAGATATTATCATATTGCATTATAAAGATAATATATAAGAATATAATGTTATTTTATTACATAATATGACTTGGATAATTTGGTGTTTACTATTATATTTTTATTTTTACTTTTTTTTTCTCATATAATTTTCTATAAATTTCTTATTATACTTTCTCATATTCTCTCATGAAAAAAGCAGTTATTCTCTTTCTCTTTGTTAGGGACATATTTTATATAATTGGCTAATCCTTTGACAAAATGCATTTTACTTGTAATTGGGTAGATCTAAGATGAGTTTAAAACTTCAAAAAACATGTTGTTCAAGTAAAGTGTTAAAGCCATGAAAATCTGACCAAGAAACAAGTGAAGAAGAGCTATTCATTAAAACTCGACAACAATCTCAATAGAAATACTTCTATCGAGATTTAATGTTGAAACTCGATATAAACTGTTTCTATCGAGACTTACGAAATCATAATTTTCAGATCTGATTTTCTGGCCAAGCTTATGTATTCGTGTAGGGTTTCTTTTCTCACAATCCTAGACATATATAAGACTTATTTTAAAGGCCGTCACATAAGAGAATATAAGCAGATAGTGCCCTAGTTCATTATTTTCTATGAAGAAGATACTGGGTCTTTTTGCCAAGGGTTTTGTGACCAAAAAACTTTCTGATCTTCATTGTTGATTAACTGAAGAAATTTGCAGCTAACAACCTCTTCAAGTTGCTGGAGTTAGTCACGTATTGGGATCCGAGCATCATTGGTTAGTCACTTATTGAGATTCGTGCATTAAACGAAAAGATTGCTGCTACAATATAAGTTCAATTGAGTACTGGGGTAAATATTTAACTGTAGGTTGGTATTTTAGGATGGACCAAAGGGTATGGTAAGATTCCTTATATTTGTAACCACTTGTGATTGATAATAGTGGATTCTTGAGAGTGGTGACCTTCAAATCACCTGGTGGGGTTTTTACCTTGGCGGTTTTCTCCATTCATAAATAAATTACCCATGTCAAATTTATTTTCTGCTGCATTTAGTTTAGTTGATGATTTGTTTGTACTACCACGTTATTGAATGTAATTTGATTTAATTAGTTAATTTAGGTAATTAATTAATTTGCAAGGGGTCGATTCATTTTAACCCAACACTTTTAATTTTTTTTTCTTTCTTGCAACCTTATTTTATATTGATGAATCATTCTGATTTTTAAAACTCTATTTTATGTAACGTTAAACCAACTATAAATCTGTATGTGTGTGTATATATATATTTTTGGTTGTTGAATAAACATATTCATTTCACAAAAAGAATGCCATGAAGGCTACAACAAAGTACTCATGGGCCTTTGCCCAACTCTATCAAAAGTTTGAGCCACTAGCAGGGACGGATCAGAAATGGAGATTGGCCCAGAGCTATTACAAAAAGCAGTCCAAAGAGTTAATAGATGAGCTGAGGAATTTCTCTCTCTTTTAACAAAAGAAAAAGAACCATCGTCAATGTTTGACGCGAGGGGCAATTCCACCCCCCCGCCCCCTTCTTTTTTTTTTAATATTATATATATTTGGGTATTAATATTAATAATCTTGTTCTATAAAATTATATTTTTTCCTCTTTAGTAATATCATTAACTCTTTTAAAAGTAATATATTACCATAAACTTTTCTATAACATTTTTACAAACTGTTGAGGTAGAAAATTCATATTGGTTCACACTTGGCCTTATACAATTTTTTGACTTATCAATAACCACTCACCACATCAACAATTTATAAAAAAATTTGTAACTCTAACATTCCTCCTCGTAAAGACCATCAAAAGTCAATAGATCTAAAATATAAAACAAAGTATACAAGTTCAAAAAATTAGCACAACAAAAATTACCAATAGTAAATTTAAAGCAAAATAAGCTCAATTGACTAATTTTACCCAAATCTAAAACTGTGGCCCTTTAAAAAGTTTCAAATAAAATTATTTTGTCTTACCTAGCAATAACATCAAAGTCACACACACACCAAAAAAAAAATCCCTCAAATGACTAAGTAATAGTATAGCCAGAGGTCATAGCCACCGCACATAACCAACAACAAACTCACCCCTTAACTTTAAGTCCTCAATCCATACCTGGTCAGATCCAAATGTAATTGCCAATAGTCAATGGCAAACCTTTTGTCTAGTGTAAGTAGTGTAATAGAAGGTCAACGGTCAGGATTGGAGTCCTGATAGAAATAGTCATGCATAGCTGCTTTTGGATTCATTTAGCTGACATGTTGCCAACTTCAGTTCATAACCAGAAGCAGCCTCTATTAGTGTTAGTTTGGATTGGGATAAAAAATTAAAATTATTTTACTATTTAATTTATTTTTGTTACTATTTATGATTTTATTATACTTTTTGATACTATTTATAAGTCTCACTGTACTATTTTAACTAATTTTTATCATTATCTATAGTACTTTCAACAATAAATTTTCTGTTTCAGTAAAATAAGTGGTATTCAAATACACCCTTAGTCAAGTTCATCAACATATTGCATGTCAACTTGATTGCCAGCCCAACACTAACCAAACTGGTTTTGTATTATTAATTTATTATTATTATTATTATTATTATTATTTTAACAAGATAGAAATTCTATTATTGTCTAATCTAAATATATATGTGTGTGAAGTTCTTTTTTAAAGACTTTAACTCAAGCCTTCCTAGAAATTAAACTACGTTAATGAGGACAATAATAATCAGATTAGGAGAAGGTGGCATAAATCATCTATCCAGAGTAAACTTGCCCAAGTACTCTTTACATTTCTCAATTACACTTTACATTGTCCAAAGTAGACATTAGGTGTAAGAGCAGACTTAGGATTTCAAGTTAAGGGGAGCAAAGTATGAGATGAAAAAAAAAAATCCAAATAGGTATCCATATAGTATATTAACAAACTATCAACTAAGATCAATACACAAATCATTGTTTTTTTATAAATTAAGATGCAATCATTTACCAACAAAGACAAAAAAATATTGTAAAAAATAATATTGTTTCTTAAGAGCATCAACTGTTGCCAAAAAAAAAAAAAAATTTATTTTCAAAAGCCAAAACTTACTTTTGCTATTTTAATATAGCATTTGAAATGTTTCGTATAGTAGTGTTTTTGGTATTTGGTGTTCTAAATATTAAATATTTACCATTTAGAACACTAATGCTAGTACTCTAATACTGAGCTGACTGAGATTTTTATTTTTTATTTTAAAATTTTATTTTTGTTAAGTTTTTGAGTAGGGTAGTTGTGAGTTAGGCTAATTAAAAAGGAAGTACTTAAGTTTTTGAAAGAGTAATGCACAACTAGAATTTAAAAAAAAATATATATAATCATTAAATTTTTTTTTTCTTTGGGCTAGGGGGCCTAATTTTTTTTTTTGGGCCGGGGGTCCCGGGCCCCCTTGCCCCTCCTGTGACCCGTCCCTGATTAGGTGTACTAAGAGCAAAAGGCGTTATTTTTTTTTTTATTTTTTTTTGGGGGGGGGGGGGGGAACATACACATCAAAGTCAAAGTCAAAGTCAAAGTCATAGTAAAAGTCAAAATTGATTAGGTGTACTTTTTTTTTTTTGAAGAACTGATTAGGTATATGTTTGGATACAGATTAAGGTCCGTTTAGATAGAATTTATTGTTAAAAATTGAAAACTAAAAATATTGTTGTAAAATAATTTTTAAATGTGTAGAAAATACTGTTTACGCCAAAAATCATTGTTCATGACCAATGAACAGTAATAGACGCATGTGAATAATAAAAAAAAAAAAAGCAGATGTGGACGTGCAAACGTGCAATCCAAATGCTGCCTTAAGCTGGCTGCGTTTAAAGTTTTCACGTTTTTTTTTTTTCCCTGTTGCTATTGCTGCACGCTTAGGAGGGACAATTTCTACTGTTTATGATACTGTTTATGAACAGTAGCATAAACAGTTGCCATATTTGGTTGACTTTTCAACTTTTTATCATATCTGTGGGTCCCATGTACTATTTACGAGATTCATAAACTTCACTTTTCAATAATTTTTTAATTAAAAATGGGTCCTGCGATACTATTTACACATTTTAAAATTATTTTTCTATAATATTTTCAGTTTTTAGTTTTCAATAATAAGTTTTATCTAAACGGTGTCGAATTGATTAGGTGTACTTTTTTTTTGCTGAATTGATTAGGTGTACTTAGAGCAAGTTCAATAAATAGCATCAATATATGGTCCACAAGCAAGGGGAATGTGGTCAATTCAATCTGCTTTCATTGGCTTAATCAATCAAAGCTTAAATGGCCCGGTGCCGAATTCTTGTTCTTGATGTGATATGTTTTCTTTAATTTCTTCAAAGAATTAGCTAGAACACCATCTTTGAAAGTTCAATGAGATTTCAGTCATCAAAAGATCTTTTGGATAATTGTTTATGTGTACACTGAATGCTATAAACAAAAGATCAATCAAATGTCATAGTAGATTTTATTATTTTTTGCATTTATGAGTGGTTTGTGTGAGACAATAATGAGCAATTCCAGTTTGCCATCTCGACCTAGTGTGAAAGACAATACTAGAATTTTCAGTTGCTGGTGTCAATTAATGTAAAAGTTAATGAAAACAAAGATTTCTTATATGTTTTTATTATTATTCAGTTTAGATCTTTTGGATTCTACCTATTTATATATCCTCTTGTCCTAACAAAAAGGTCTAAAGATAATAATTTTTTTTTTTTTGATAATTTAATGGTTGGGAAAATGGATTTGAAAATTGGATGTCCCATTAAATATATCTAGTAAAAAAAAAAGAGAGAGTTATACGACTTTTGACAATAAATAAATAATTAAAAATTCATCGAATTAAGGTCACACCTCATTTTACCTAAAAACTAGCATATTATATATGTTAGGACTCAAAAAAAAAAAAAGTTATAAGTTTCTTAAAGAAATAAAATAATCTGATAACTACAATAGGGATGAGGGATTTAAATTGTAGATGTTTTAATTGGAAATATCAAGAAGTGTCAAATATTTAAATTACAAGGCTCTTGGCATGTATATTAGAATTAGTTATACTTCTCAAAAAAAAAAAAAAATGTATAACTAGTTCACTAGATTTGTTTTACTTTAAAAAAAAAAAAAAAGAAGATAAGTTTACTAGTTTTTTCTCAAAAAAAAAAGAAAGAGGTTTATTCAATAAAGAAAATGTGATACTATTTTAAGTTATTAATGCAATATTATTTGATAAAGAAAATGTCCAATTCAAATTTTGCGGCCAACTTTTATATTTTCAGTTGCTGATTTTTTAGCGATTAGTGGTAATTTAATACTAGTAATATATAGTACTAGTATTTGACTTCATTCTCAAATCAAATTCTTGAATCTGAAAGAATCACATGGACAAACTTGACCTTATAGAAAGCAAGTATTTGACTTATTTCTCCAATTTCACAAGAAAAATTTCATAGATTTTGCAGAAAAATTCAACGGATTTTGTCAAAAATTAAAAAAGTACAAATAAGCAAGTAGTATGTGATTACTAATCTCCAAACGAGATTGTATTTCCTCTTTTCCTTACCCTATTGTTGTATGCAATTTTTTATTAGAAACGGTTTTTTTTTTTTTTTTTTATTTTTTTTTTATTTTTTTAAGCATTAGAAATTTAGAAGTTAGAACTAGAATACCATCATGGAAAGTTCAATGAGATTCTATTCATCTCTTTGGTCTATAACTGTGTATGTGTAAACAATCAATAGTATGAACAAAAGATGAATCATATGCCCTAGTAGTTTGACTATATTTTGCATTTATGAGTGGGAGTTTTTTTGTTTATGTGAGACAACAATGATCGATCCCAGGTTGCCATCTCTAGTGTGAAAGACAATGATATAATTTTTAGAGGTTAGTGGTAACGTGATACTATACAATAGTGCCTAAAAACAAAGACTTCACATACAAATGAATAAATTTATATAATTTTTTTTTTTGAGAATCGTATATATAATTATTTGGTTTCTACCTTTTTATACTAACCATTTGTCCTATCAAAAATAATTTAAAAAGAATAATAAATAATATTTTTTTTTTTTGTAATTCAATAATTGAGGGATAATAATATATATGGAATTAACAGTTGCTTCATTCGTATTAGGAACAATGAATGCAGACCATTTTCAGCTGCACATGTCAATCCAAGAATCATGGACTCACATATTGTGTGTCCAAGTTAAAAAATCATAGTTGACCATGTAGTAATTGTAAAATATCTCTACCGTTGTAGAACAATATTATATATACATAGTTTTGGCTCTCTCCTAATGTGTGAGAGAAGATTCTGTCATCAACTGAATTATTTTTTTATCAATTTTCTTTCTTTTTTATATTTATTTTGTGAGGCGAGATTTGTACCTTGGATGTCAACATTGAATACATCAAGAAGTGCGAATCAGTGTCTTGATTGCGCACTTTTTGATGTATTTGTGCAATTCTTGATGGGCTCTTGATGTATTCAAAGTTGACACCTAATATACAAATCCCTTATATAATATATAATAAAGAATTAAAATTCCTTAAGTTAAGGCCATGGTCTCATTTTTTCTAAAAACTAACACATTATATATATACTAGCGTATAGTCTAGTGCATATGCATGGGTGCAATTAAAAATGATCACAATTATATAGTTCAGAAAATAACTTTTTTTTAGAAGAGGTTCAAATTATATATGGTATTAACTCCTACTTTCTTTCAACCATACATTTTTAAAATATGTGATGGTTTCTCATTATATATATATATATATTATATATATACATTTAGAATTTAATTGGATTGAGACTATTTGGTTTTTGTACTTAATAATTTGTTTGTCACAAAAAAAAAAAAAAAAATTAGATGAGCACATAGTGGAAAATTAGGCTCCAATTGAAATCCAATTTAAAATTTGATTAGATTTGGATTCTTTGATTTTTAAACTCAATAATTCACTTGGCACAAAATTAAAAATTAAATGGGGCACGTGCTGCAAAATTGAGAATCTAATTAAAGTCTAATTGGATATTCTCTGAGTTTTGGATATTAATATATACTAGTGTGTAGCCTCGTGCATATGCACGGGTACAATTAAAAATAATCATAAGTATATAGTTCAAATTATATATTTTTTAAAAGATGTTCAAATTATACATAATATTAGCTTACACTTTTTTAAACCATGCGTTTCTAAAATGTATTATGGTTTCTCTATATGTTCTATATATATACATATAGAAAATTTAGAATTCAATTGGTTTTAGGCTCTTTGATTTTTGTACCCAATAATTCACATGCCACAAAAATTGAAAACTTAGATGAACACATGGTAGAAAATTGGACTCCAATTGAAATCCAATTTTGAATCTAATTGGATTTGGACTCTTTGATTTTTACACTCAATAATTTACTTAGTATAAAATTAAAAATTAAATGGAACATGCGGCGCAAATTTGAGAATCCAGTTAAAATCTAATTAGATTTTCTCTAAGCTTTGGCTATATATATATATATATATATATATATATATAATGTCTTGATGCACACTTCTTGATGTATTCAATATTGACATCCAGTGTACAAATCCCTCATATTATATAATATATAATAAAGAATTAAAATTCCTTAAATTAAGGCCACGACATCAAAATGAGGCCTAAAAACTAACATATTATATATATATATATATATATATATATATATTTGCGTGTAGCACTGTGCATATGCATGTGTATAATTAAAAATAATCACAATTATATGGTTCAAATTATAAATTTTTTTTTTCATAAGAGGTTCAAATTATACATAGTATTAGCTTACACTTTCTTTAATCCATACATTTTTAAAATATGTAGTGGTTTGTCATTATATATATATGTGTGTGTGTGTGTGTGTGTGTGTGTGTGTGTGTGTGTGTAGGTCATTTAGAATTTAATAGATTTAGCCTCTTCGATTTTTGCACTCAATAATTCACTTGTCACAAAATTTTTTTTTAAAAAAAAAAGATGGACACATAATGGAAAATTAGACTCCAATTAAAATCCAATTTAGAATCTAATTGAATTTGGACTATTCAATTTTTACACTTAATAATTCAGTTGACACAAAATTTAAAATTAAATGGGATACGTAGCGCAAAATTGAGAATCCAATTAAAGTCTAATTGGATATTCTCTGAGCTTTGGCTATTAATATATACTAATGTATAGTCCTATGCATATGCATGGATATGAATAAAATTAATTACAATTATATGGTTCAAATTATACAATTTTTTAGAAGATGTTCAAATTATACATAATATTAGCTTACATTTTTTAAAACCATACATTTCAAAAATATGTAATGATTTTTCATATATATATATATATATGTGTGTGTGTGTGTGTGTGTGTGTGTGTGTAACTTAGAATTTAAATGGTTTTAGACTCTTTGATTTTTTCACTTAATAATTTACTAGTCACAAAAATTAAAACTTAGATGGACACATGGAAGAAAATTGGACTGCAATTAAAATCCAATTTTGATTTTAATTGGATTTGAACTCTTTGATTTTTACATTTAATAATTCAATTAGCACAAAATTAAAAATTAAAAATTAAATGGAATATGTGGCACAAAATTGAAAATCCAATTAAAATCTAATTGGATTTTCTCTAAATTTTAGCTATTAATTAATTTATATATATATATATATATAGAGAGAGAGAGAGAGAGAGAGAGAGAGAGAGAGAGAGAGAGAGAGATTTTAGGACTTAGGAGTATAACTAGTTTACTAGTCTTTTTTAACCCAAAAAAAAAAGTTTACTCCCATGAAAAATAAAGTTTACTAGTTATAACGGCAATAATATTCGATAAAGAAAATGTGCAGTTCGTTTTGCAGTCAATTTTTATACATCCACTTGCTCACTTTTTAGTGATTAGTTGTGATGTATTATATAGTATTTGGAAACAAAGACTCCATAGCTAATAATTAAGGCAATAATATTAGACAAAGAAAATGTGAAATTTGTTTTTTGCACCACACTTGCCTCTCTACTCCAGAGATTTTATTTATTTATTTTTTTCAGAAATCTCTACTCTTAAGCATAATGTGATTCTTTCAAATTTGACTTTATAGAAAGCAGGGATTTGACCTTTATTCTCAAATTTTAATGGGAAATTTTCATAGATCTTGCGGAAAAATTCAACGAATTTTGTCAAAAATTAAATGTTAAAAGCACAAATAAGAAAGTAGTTATCATTAATATGAAATCAAGCTTAAATGTTTCAAAATCCTATCCGAATATAAACAAATTGGATAAAAAATGAAACATAACAAAAACAAAACTAAGAATTTGTGACGGTGATACATATGATGAATACACAAGCTACATGGGTCGCAGTCAATGCAATTAAAGAGGTTAAGACTTTTCAAACTACTCATTTCTTTGTTTATTTTTTGTAGCATCGCAGTCAATGAAGTTATAGTGTTGAAGACTTTACAATTTACTCATTTTCTTTGTTTATTTTAAATGGCTTTTGTTGTAGCATCGCAGACAATGCAGCTAAAGAGGAGAAGGCTATACAAACTACTCATTTTCTTTGTTTATTTTAAATGGATTTTGTTGGAGTATTTTAATACTATATAATTAAAATAAATTAATATTACAACACAAATATAACTAGCTTTGAGCATGTGCTTGTGTATGTGCTCAGAAACTTTTTTATTTTTTTAGGTAAAAATTAATAATTTGTATCTATTATAATTTGAAATTATTATATTTTTTAATCATAAAAATGTTTTTAATATACAACAAGATATACAATTACATGCAGAAATACTTTCAAGCATTTATATCTCTCTCAAAAAAAAAAAAAAATTCAAGCATTTATGTGTTATTCTCAACACTTCAAAGGTTGACTAACATTAATGTTTTTCTGTTTTTTCTTTTGTGAAGACTAACAATAATTTAACTATTGAAAGGAAATATAGTAACATATCTTGTAGTTTATTAATGCAATATTATTTGATAAAGAAAATGTCCAATTCAAATTTTGCGGCCAACTTTTATATTTTCAGTTGCTGATTTTTTAGTGATTAGTGGTAATTTAATACTAGTAATATATAGTACTAGTATTTGACTTCATTCTCAAATCAAATTCTTGAATCTAAAAGAATCACATGGACAAACTTGACCTTATAGAAAGCAAGTATTTGACTTCATTCTCGAATTTCACAAGAAAATTTTCATAGATTTTGCAGAAAAATTCAACGGATTTTGTCAAAAATTAAAAAAGTTCAAATAAGCAAGTATTATGTGATTACTAATCTCCAAACGAGATTGTACTTCCTCTTTTCCTTGCCCTATTTTTGTATGCAATTTTTTATGAGAAAAGTTTTTTTTTTTTTTTTTTTTTTTTTTTTTTTTTTTTTTTTTTTTTTTTTTTTTTTAAGCATTAGAAATTTAGAAGTTAGAACTAGAATACCATCATGGAAAGTTCAATGAGATTCTATTCATCTCTTTGGTCTATAATTGTGTATGTGTACACAATCAATTAATAGTATGAACAAAAGATGAATCATATGCCCTAGTAGGTTTTCACTATATTTTGCGTTTATGAGTGGGAGTTTTTTTGTTTGTGAGACAACAATGAGCTATCCCAGGTTGCCATCTCTAGTGTGAAAGACAATGATATAATTTTCAGTGGTTAGTGGTAACGTGATACTACAATAGTGCCTAAAAACAAAGACTTCACATACAAATGAATAAATTTATATAATTTTTTTTTGAGAATCGTATATATAATTATTTGGTTTCTACCTATTTATACTATCCATTTGTCCTATCAAAAATAATTTAAAAAGAATAATAAATTATATATTTTTTTGTAATTCAATAATTGGGGGATAATAATTAGGAATTAACAGTTGCTTCATTCGTATTAGGAACAATGAATGGAGACCATTTTCAGCTGCACATGTCAATACAAGAATCATGGACTCACATATTGTACATGTGTCCAAGTTAAAAAATCATAGTTGACCATGTAGTAATTGTAAAATATCTCTACCGTTGTAGAAAAATATTATATATATATATATATATATATAGTTTTGGCTCTCTCCTAATGTGTGAGAGAAGATTCTGTCATCAACTGAATTATTTTTTATCAATTCTCTTTCTTTTTTAGATTTATTTTGTGAGGCGAGATTTGTATCTTGGATGTCAACATCGAATACATCAAGAAGTGCGAATCAGTGTCTTGATTGCGCACTTTTGGATGTATTTGTGCAATTCTTGATGGGCTCTTGATGTATTCAAAGTTGACATCTAATATACAGATTCCTTATATAATATATAATAAAGAATTAAAATTCCTTAAGTTAAGGCCACGGTCTCATTTTTCATAAAAACTAACACATTATATATATACTAGCGTATAGTCTAGTGCATATGCATGGGTGCAATTAAAAATGATCACAATTATATAGTTCAGATTATAACTTTCTATTAGAAGAGGTTTAAATTATACGTGGTATTAGTTCACACTTTCTTTCAACCATATATTTTTAAAATATGTAATGGTTTCTTATTATATATATATATATATATATATATATATCATTTAGAACTTAATTGGATTGAGACTCTTTGGTTTTTGCACTTAATAATTTGTTTGCCACAAAAATATAAAAAAAAAATTAGATGAGCACATAGTGAAAAATTAGACTCCAATTAAAATCCAATTTAAAATTTGATTAGATTTGGATTCTTTGATTTTTACACTCAATGATTCACTTGGCATAAAATTAAATGGGATACGTGCCGCAAAATTGAGAATCTAATTAAAGTCTAATTGGATATTCTCTGAGTTTTGGATATTAATATATACTAGTGTTTAGTCCCGTGCATATGCACGGGTACAATTAAAAATAATTATAATTATATAGTTCAAATTATATATTTTTTAGAAGATGTTCAAATTATACATAATATTAGCTTACACTTTTTTAAACCATGCGTTTCTAAAATATATAATGGTTTCTCTATATGTTCTATATATATACATATAGAAAATTTAGAATTTAATTGATTTTAGACTCTTTGATTTTTGCACTCAATAATTCACTTGCTATAAAAATTAAAAACTTAGATGAACATATGGCAGAAAATTGGACTCCAATTGAAATCCAATTTTGAATCTAATTGGATTTAGACTTTTTGATTTTTACACTCAATAATTTACTTAGTACAAAATTAAAAATTAAAAATTAAATGGAACATGCAGCGCAAATTTGAGAATTTAATTAAAATCTAATTGTATTTTCTCTAAGGCTCTAAGCATTGGCTATATATATATATATATGGGTTAGGTTAAAGTTACACTTGGTGTAACTTTAAGCAATGTTACACCACTTAATAACTTATTTTTGAATTCATATTTTAAAAATCCAACTGTTGAATTACATGTTTTATATGTTCTTAACATACATGCCAAATTTCATTTCAATCAAATGTAATTTACCATTCGATCCACAAACTAATCTTTTATGCATTATTTCAAACTACAAAAACTTGAATTTAAATAACTGATTGATGACATGGCTATTGATCTTTGATCACCTTGAAATTTTGCAAGTATGGAGAATATACAAAGATAATGTAATCTAATGGTGGATTTGTCAAAATTTGCATCCAATTAAAAATTATTGGTTAGTGTAACATTACTTAGAGTTACACCAGGTGTAATTTGAACCTAACTCATATATATATATATATTTAATGTCTTGATGCACACTTCTTGATGTATTCAATATTGACATCCAATGTACAAATCCATCATATTATATAATATATAATAAAGAATTAAAATTCCTTAAATTAAGGCCACGACATCAAAATGAGGCCTAAAAACTAACACATTATATATATATATATATATATATATATATATATATGTTTGCGTGTAGCCTCGTGCATATGCATGTGTATAATTAAAAATAATTATAATTATATGGTTCAAATTATAACTTTTTTTTTTTTTTTTTCATAAGAGCTTCAAATTATACATGGTATTAGCAATTTAGTTGGATTTTAATGTATAATCCTGTGCATATGCATAGATATAAATAAAATTAATCACAATTATATTGTTCAACTTATACAATTTTTTAGAAGATGTTCAAATTATACATAATATTAGCTTACACTTTTTTTAAACTATATATTTGTAAAATATGTAATGGTTTCTCATATATATATAAAACTTAGAATTTAATTGGTTTTAGACTCTTTGATTTTTGAACTTAATAATTTACTTGTCACAAAAATTAAAAACTTAGATGGACACATGGAAGAAAATCGGACTCCAATTAAAATCCAATTTTGATTTTAATTGGATTTGGACTCTTTGATTTTTACATTTAATAATTCACTTAGCACAAAATTAAAAATTAAATGGAATATGTGGCATAAAATTGAAAATACAATTAAAATCTAATTGGATTTTCTCTAAATTTTAGCTATTAATTAATATATATATATATATATATATATATATAGATATAGATTAGGACTTAGGAGTATAACTAGTTTACTAGTCTTTTCTAACAAAAAAAAAAAAGGTTTACTCCCATAAAAAAAAAAAGTTTACTAGTTATAATGGCAATAATATTCGATAAAGCAAATGTGCAGTTCGTTTTGCAATCAATTTTTATACGTCCACTTGCTCACTTTTTAGTGATTTGTTGTGATGTACTATATAGTATTAGCTTGTAACTCCATGCATATGTATGAATACACTTAAAGAAATACAATAAGATGCATAATATAATTTATATATATATATATATATATAATTTAAATATTATTGATAGTCATTTTTATATTTTGTTAACTCTTTAAAAAATTTTGTAAGGATATTATTAGGCATAAAATGTAAATTGTCCATATATATTTTTAAAAAATTATTTTGAAGCATTTTTTTTCCTTTTACAATTTATTTATTCTAAATTCTTTAGTTTTTGTACTTAATAATTCACTTGGATAAATATTTACAATGTGGTCCCACATTTTATTCTAAATTTAAGAAATAAAACTATTTGAGAATAAATAATTTAGGACACATGGCGCAAAATTGGAACTCTAATTTAGAATTCTAATTTAAGTTTCTCTTAGTTTCACCTATTATATATATATATATATATATATATATATATATATATAGATTTGGAAAAAAAGACTCCATAGATAATAATTAAGGCAATAATATTAGACAAAGAAGATGTGAAATTTGTTTTTTGCACCACACTTGCCTCTCTACTCCAGAGATTTTATTTATTTATTTTTTTCAGAAATCTCTACTCTTGAGCATAATGTGATTCTTTCAAATTTGACTTTATAGAAAGCAGGGATTTGACCTTTATTCTCAAATTTTAATGGGAAATTTTCATAGATCTTGCGGAAAAATTCAACGAATTTTGTCAAAAATTAAATGTTAAAAGCACAAATAAGAAAGTAGTTATCATTAATATGAAATCAAGCTTAAATGTTTCAAAATCCTATCCGAATAAAAACAAATTGGATAAAAAATGAAACTTAACAAAAACAAAACTAAGAATTTGTGACGGTGATATATATGATGAATACACAAGCTACATGGGTCGCAGTCAATGCAATTAAAGAGGTTAAGACTTTTCAAACTACTCATTTCTTTGTTTATTTTTTGTAGCATCGCAGTCAATGAAGTTATAGAGTTGAAGACTTTACAATTTACTCATTTTCTTTGTTTATTTTAAATGGCTTTTGTTGTAGCATCGCAGACAATGTAGTTAAAGAGGAGAAGGCTATACAAACTACTCATTTTCTTTGTTTATTTTAAATGGATTTTGTTGGAGTATTTTAATACTATATAATTAAAATAAATTAATATTACAACACAAATATAACTAGCTTTGAGCATGCGCTTATGTATGTGCTCAGAAATCTTTCTATTTTTTTAGGTAAAATTTTATAATTTACATTTATTATAATTTTAAATTACTACATTTTTCAATCATAAAAATGTATTTAATATGCAACAAGATATACAATTACATGCAGAAATACTTTCAAGCATTTATATCTCTCTCAAAAAAAAAAAAAAAAATCAAGCATTTATGTGTTATTCTCAACACTTTCCTTCAAAGGTTGACTAACATTAATGTTTTTCTGTTTTTTCTTTTGTGAATACTAACAATAATTTAACTATTGAAAGGAAATATAGTAACAAATCTTGTAGTTTATTATCATTGTTTTTGGAAACTATAAGACTCTTTTTCATTGCTCATTTACTAGTTTTCTTCTGTCATCAACCAGGAATTCAATCTTTTTAGTTTTTATATAGGTTTGGCATTTATGTGGTTCTATGTTTTTAGTCTAAGTTAATTGGAGTGCACTCTCTCAAAAAAAAAAAAAAAAAAAAGTTAATTGGAGTGAGTCAAGATTTTATTCTAGTATTTCTTAGAATTGCTCTTCCCAAAACTTATTTAGTTACAATAATGATTACCACACACATAATGATTATCTATGTTTTCAAAATATGATTTTTCATAGAGTGTGTGTATAGAAATATGTAATAAAGAGTGTATAATAAGATATATTTAGTTATTGTCGTAGTTCTTCTATAGCTCTCACAGTATCAAATACTTACACTAAAAATGATATGATTTTACTGCTCCGGATGAGCCTGAAGTAGGACTCATTCAAAGCTGGTCTTCACTATTCAAGGTAGTATTAGAATAAGAAAATGACTTTTTGTCATCAATGTGGAAAACAGCTATGGACTTTCGTGTTGGATTAATTCCTTAATACTTTTGAATGAAGAAATGGAGGAAGTCAAATGAGTACACAACTGATCGAAAAGGTAGTCGACAAGTCGTAGTAGGGATAAAATATACAATGTAGATTTCGGTTTCAAAGATGAAAAAAAAAATGAAATCTTTATATTGCAAACAAAATTGTCAATATTCTTTGGATTCTTTATTGAAAGAGTTAAACATACGCCACTTCCTAACATACAGAAATAGCAGTCCATTGGATCTATTGAATTTCCATTGAGTTTTGAGTCTTTTGACAATTTATGTTATGTACATGTGAGAAGGCCATCAGGGTATGAACCTAGACACTAACGCACACACAATGCAATTATTTTACGTTCTCAAAATTTACAGTCAATCTTTGTGTGCTTAATTGGTTAGGTGAGTGAGTGTATAATGGATCGATTTGCTAAATATGTCAAGTATTTGAATGTCAACCATGCATGAGACAAGATGTTGATGCCACACCAAAGTAGTTTAATTTGTAATTTTTGGTTAAGAATAATAAAGTAGCTCAAGTTTGAAGGCGTATTTGAGTTCATGTATGTCCAAAATTTCGCACTAGATGGTACAAATGAAATTGTTACTTTTTGACAAAGAATAGAATTGTTACTTTAGTGGTCCCCTTTTGAATCTTGATACATTATTTGGTGGAATAATTATTTTTTGGAGTCACTGTATCTTTTATTATGTACATTTTTTTTAAAATTTTTAAATCAATGTATGTTTTCGTGAAGATTGGCATGCACAGAATGATATGAACTTTTGGACTTTTTATTTTACTTATTTTTATTTTGTACTAGTTACACTTAGTGTTAGTAAATGGCTAGGTAGTGTCACTGCAGTACTTTGTATCTCTATGTTTATGCACCTAACACCTTGACATGTAGTCTAAATACTTTTTAGGATATTAAAAAAAAAAAGGGTCATGTCATAGGTTAGCTGGGTTGGGTTGGGTTGACTGGCAAAAAAAAAAAAAAAAAAAGAGGCGAGCCACGGGTTGGCCAAGTTTTTATTCGTGAAAAAAAATTCACCATGTCTACATGGGAGGTGTTTGCTAGATTTTAAAGGTTTTTATTTTTATTTTTAGAATATTATGTATTTTAACACACACACACATGGAAAAATGGTAGAAGGTCTTAAAAAAACCGACAGTGGTGTATATCTAAAAAGACTTTAGATTTTAAAGCTTAAGAAACTAAATTAACACAATTAATAGTTGATGAATAAAATTAAACTTTACTAAATTCTTAGAAAACTAAATTACTAATTTATATATCCTGTAAAAAATTATTGGTCATGTATCATTATATAGAGTTAAATTGGGAGGGATTTTAAGTCCACCTTTTGGTGGTATATCTTTAACGAATAGTTATACAAGGTTTAACTTGATCAAACTTGATCCTAATATATATATATATATATATACTGTGTGTGTACAATTATTGGATGTGGTCAAGGTTAATCATATAATTGATGCAACTTTTGTCAATGTTACATTATTCACTAATTTTCTATTGGATATATATATATATATATATATATATATATATATTTTTAATTTTTTACAAATCTATTGTTGGATTATATATTTTTGGGACATAATTTACATGCTTGTGAAAATATAAATTTTTTTAATTTTAAAACTTACATGTTATTTGACAAATATATCACATCCATAAAATGTTTAAATTAAAAATAAAAAGCTAAAATTATATACAAAACATAATTATATAAACTTAATAATAAAGATCATCCTATTAATACAGTACACATGCCAAATTTTATATCAAATACGTTGTTAATTATTTTTTTATTCATAACATTAAAGCTTAAAATTTTAAATTAAAGATTAAATAATTATTTATTTCCTATCGTGCTGATATTATGAGAGCATGCGGGTATAAAATATAATGTTACTCGATATAAAGTTGTTGAAATCGTGTGGCATTGACAAAAGTTATTATATACGAAACAAAATTTTACGAATCTAATATTAAAGAACATCTTGTTCGAATAATACACATGCCAAATTTATATCAAATAAGCTGTTATTAACTTTTTATTCATAAAATTAAAGCTTAAAATTTTAAAATTTTGTACATTAAATAAATAATTATTTCCAATCATGTTGATATTATGAAAGCAAGTGGGGTATAAAATACAATTTAATTTAATATAAAGTTGTAGATCATTTAAAATTAAACACAAATTTCATCATAAAAATATAAATAATTAATCAAATTATTTTTTTTTAGAAAAAAGTAAACATAATTAATCGCATTAAAATTCTTACCTAAATTTAATATAACTTATGATCATTTTTTTCTTCTAATTTTTAATAAGATAGAACGTGTGACAATCTTTGTTGTGTGGTGATTTTTATTAAGTACAAGTGATTGATTTTTTTTTTTTTAATTTTTAATTTTTTTAGTTCATTAATATTAGATTCTTAGTATTTTGTACTCATTAACTAAATTGACACAAAGATTAAAAAAAACTTAAGTGGACCATGACACAAACTTTAGTAGATAATTATAGAGTGATTCTTACATAAATTTAGACACATGATGCAAAATTGGATTCTAATTTCAAATTCTAATCGAACTTTCTCTAAGTTTTACCTATTATTATATACTACCTTATAACCTCATGTATATACATGGATATACTTAAAGATATACAAAAAGATTGATAGTATAATTCCTATATATATATATATATATATATAATTTAAATACTATTGATAGTTATTCTTATATTTTGTTAACTCTTTAAAAAGTTTTGTAAGAATATTATAAAGTATAAAATATAAACTGTCCATATTTATTTATTTATTACTTCTTAATTTTTGTTATTGTGAAACAGTTTTTTATTTTACGATTTATTTATTTTAAACTCTTTGATTTTTGTACATAATAACTCATTTGAATAAATATTTATGATGTGATCCCACATTTGATTTTAAAATTATGAAATAAACTCTCTCTAAAAATATATAAATAATTTAGGACACATGATGTAAAATTAGACTTTAATTATAAATCTTAATTAGACTTTCTTTAAGTTTTACTTATATATATATATATATATATATATATATATATATAAAATAGATTTTAACTTTCACTGAATTGAAAAATATATATGTAGTGAAGCTTAGGGATTTAAAATCAATATTTTTAAAAATAATTTGATTGACTTACACATAAAAAAAAAAAAAAAAAGGAAAAATAATATTTTTTTAAGAAAATTTTTATTTGATCCTTGATTTCTACTTTTTTACATTTTTGTTCCATTTTTAAAAAATAGGATGATATCTATCACAAGTGCCAAAATACTACAAAATATCTCTGTTTTTTTTTTCTTATGAATGAAAGGTAAAAAACTACAACTTCTAAGTTAAGAAAAACTTTTAGCTTCAAAATTGTTTAGAGCTATTTTTTTCCAACCAACAACGTGAGTATTGAAAATATCATTCTTATATAGTTTTAATCACATAACTCATTAATTTAATGAGTCATGTAATATAAATAATAAACATAAATAGTCTTTCAAATTGTAACTTGGTGAGTCGATGGAATAACTCAAATCTTGTCGTTAAGTTAATAATTGAAGGAATGGGTTGGCGAGGAAATATGGAATTTCCAACTCTAGTCAGGAGCAATTATTTTGCGTGTTTAATTGCTTATAATTAATTAATTTTCTGTGAATCTCGAGGTTGTATGTTAACGCATGAAATAATATTAATGTTTGGCTCTAGCATGGTGCATATCTTTTCTGGGAATCTCAAGGTTGAATGTGTTGCTGGATCGTATCATAATTTATAAGCAAACAAAATGTAAGTTCCAAAGAAAAAAAAATGTAATAATAATGTAAGTTCCAAAGACAATATAATAATAATCATAATCACTAGATTTTCGTTCTTGCTTTCTCTAAGGAGCTTGTGAAACTCGGATACTGTTCCAAACTCACATGGGTACAGTGTACACAAGATCATTCATCAGCACACTGTGCCAATTTGCTAAAATAGGTTTAGTTCCATCTTCTTGACATTCCCAGTTCCAATACGCAATAAAAATGTCACAACACGAGAAGCAACACATCAAGAAGCGAAGAAACAAAAAAAGAAAAAAAGAAAAAAGAAATTACGTTCTTGGTGAAAGGTTTTGTAACGAAAAGTTGAAAGAGAAAAACTATTGCAGGGCAAAAGTGAATTTCATTAACTGTTTCATAATTACATGCAGTGAGGCTTTGTTATGTATAGTTGAAAAGAAAACGACTAAGTTAACAACTGAAACCACATGTTGTCGAGGATTAGAGTGAGATATTACGACATGTAGCATAAGCCAATACCAAGAAATAAACGACTAGATTCTTTTTTTTTTTTTCAATAATTTGATAATTGGAGACAGAAAATTTGGGATTTAAATCTAGTTTCATGCAATTACTATTTGACTATGAGATATAAAAGTTAATACGGTAATGGTCCGTTTGGATTGAGGGAAAGTAGAGCAAAGTAGAGTGAAATTGACCCAAAATTAATATATTTTTAATCAATTCTACTTTACTCCCTACACACCCTCTCCCTTAGAATAAAAAATTATAAAGATAATAAAAAAGTAAAGGTTACTTTTTAAAGTTATTTATACTATATTAAAATTTATATCTCAAATCAAATATACTATATTCAAATCCAAAATATTTGAATCCAAAACATTTTTTTTTTGAAAACATTTAAAAAGATACCATTTAAATGACAAGGTTGTTGGCGAGCTTATAACTTGAATCCAAAACATTTTTATTGATAACACTTAAAAAGATACAATTTGAATGACAAGGTTGTTGGCTATGGTAGAATTATTTCTTTATTGTTCATATTCCTATAGAGTAGAAAAAGAACATTATGTGGGACTCATTATCATCAAATCTAACAATTACTTTGGAACCGTTTTAGATCCACAAAAGAAAGTGAAAATTTGGTCAAAATGAAAGTGAACATGGTCACAAGACTCACGACAACTCAAGTTGCAGCTTGAGCTTAATGCAATTTAATGAATTTAAAAATGGTCTGAAAAATTCAATTTACAGCATAAATATAATGCAATTTGTGTTTCTTCTTTTTCTAAATTACTTATAATATTAATGACAATTTTTTAAAATTTCTAATATTTCTTGTTTACATTTGTTATTCTTTTGGCAAGCCCTGCTTTGACTGATGGTGATGGGTATATCTCTAAGGTTTTTTAATGCTCAGTGGGTTTATTTATTTATTTTTTTTCTGAATTATTGGGGTCTTAAATTAAATGAAGGCATCAAACATTATTTTGACTCTCTATTCTAAATTAGTGGGATCTTTTTTTTGAGAATGAATTTAGTGGGATCTGAACTCCCTATTTTGACTCTAGTGGATTGGTTTATGGGACCCTCTTGCTTGTTGAATTATGGTCCATCTTCGCCTACCTTTGTAGACCGTTCAATCCTCAGTTTATATATTGTGAAATTGAAACTTGGGCTATTTTTTGTTTTCCCACATTCACGTACCAGATTACTCACGGCCATCAAAAAAGAACTCGTGATTGACTAAAAGTTCAAAATATATTTTTTATTTATGGCTAAATATTTCCGTCTTATTTAGTAGTGTGTTTTAGTTAGTTCAATTGATAAAATTTTTAATTGTTAAAGATTTGAATTGAGTGAAATATTCTCTCAAAAATTTTTAGAAAAAAATCTTAAATTAGAACAAGTATGAACTAAACATTTGTGGGAGCAGAAGCACCAAAAGGCCATATGGGCCTGGGGCAGGTCCGAAGACGAGGATTCTGCTAAAGGGGGCCGCGGGACGGGAACAGGGCCTCCTAACACTAGGGCCCAAGGGCCAGCCGACTGGACCGCCAGCCCGTTGGAAATGATCCGAGGAGAAGGCCTCCTCGGACGTTGTATCGGGAACAGAACACGGTGGCAAAACGCCCGGCAAAGGGGCTCCTAAAGCTCGGTGAATCATAGCAGATCCTAGAGGGGCGCCGAGGTGGGAGACAAGGGAGACGTGCATGGCATAAGGCTTCTGCCACTGCATTAAAGATCTCCCACCTACCCGATTGGCCGCATTAATGGAGAAATGACTACTGAGAGGATGGGGAATAGCCTGAAGGGCATTAGGGAGCGTTTTCAGGGAAAAGACAGATGGAAATCAGGGATAGGGAGTATAAATAGGGAAAGAAGAATCACTAAGAAGGGGGCTTTTTTTGGGGGAAAGAAAAAAAGGAAGAAGGCTTACAGAACGCCAACCAGCACGGAAGCTCCTCGGCTTACGTCCGAGAAGAAAATTAAGCCAATCTATAAGCCAGCCGTCTCTCAGAAGTGGACTTGGACCTTACACCGCGTCCTTCCAAAGCACCAGGAGGTCCAGGCTCTAAGCCCATTCTCTACAAATTTTATTGTAAAAGCCACTTGGGCCGGCCCGGTCGCCCATTTGGGCTCAAGGCCAATTTGTGCCCTTACAACAATAAAAACAAGACATGATCGACACAAAGTGGAACCCATAGCTTATGAGAGTTTTTACTTTTTTGTATGTGAAAGATATTATGATCTCTATTTTAATTATGATAAATTACGAAAACCTCCTCTTTTTATTTATTTATTTTTATTTACCTTTTAGAGAGTTACATACCGTCCAACATTTAGACGAAAATAACTGTCAACCCATATGTAGGTCAGTAGGCGTTTTAGCAAATCCTATCTTTTATTTTATTTTATTTTTATTTTTATTTTTAGAGAGTTTCAACTTATGACGTCTGCTCCTGATAATAGATCTTTATCATCAGAATAAAATACCAATCAGTTTTTGGTGCAGACAGGAATTAAACCTCGGGTTTCTTATTCAACAATTAAAGATTTTACAAGTTGAGCTAATTAAAACCTACTTGACAAATCCTATCTCAAAAATGTTCATCTCAAAAAAAGAAAAAGAAAAAACTATATAAAAAATTATTTTGACTTGTGGGATCTAATTAGTTTAGCTAGTAAAATATTTTGTTATCAATTAAAAAAATATTGTTCAAATTCCGTTTACATAAACTAGTTCAAATTCCTTTTACTAGTAAAATATTTTGTTATCAATAGCAATTCTTTATCATTTAACCATAGAATAGAGAATAAAAATTTTTCCATTAACTAAATGGTTGGTTCTTCTAAAAAAAACTAAATAGTAGGTTGTCAAAATAATAAACTTTTTTTTTATAAATACGATATAATTTTATTTATTTTTTGGCATCTGCTCCGACGTCCACTCCAAAATGATTACTTTTTATCTTTTGATAAAAAACGTGTGGGAGTCAACCAGGAACTGAGTCTTCTTCGTTGGCCTGTTGTCTATTGCCTGCATAATCAAAGTGTAGGCTTGGAATCTGTTGAAGATCACATGTTTCACATTGTGGGCGCTGTGCAGCTAAAAACCACCGACACCATGTCCTACACTGTGGAGTATACAATACAGGCACAGTGGCAGATTCAGGATTTTAGTTTAAGGGGACAAGATCAAAAGACAATAATGAAAAAATAATTTTACATTATTAATTGATATTAATAACAAAATTATAAACAAACAATAATTTTCGTACAAAGCCTATTAAAATTAAACAATTGTAAAATAAATAAACAATTGTAAAACAACTAATTTATAGTTATTGACGATCAATCATCAAAGTAAGAGATTAATCTATGTACATAAGGTTTAGAGATCTAATAAATTTCAACTTTTCTCTATTCTTTTAACTATTTAAAATTTTAGATTTATGGTAGAAACTCAAAGTTTGAAACTATGAAAATGCAAGAGATGGAGGAGGAAAAAGTAATGGACATTTTAATGCTTTAGTACCATACAAGATATTATTTGGTGTAATTAGAGCTCCACAGGCAGAAATTCAAATGAGAAAAGAAGGAAATTTAGGTAAGTGAAAAAGGAAATGATAAAAAGAGTAAATATTGGTCAAAAGTGTAAACAGCTTTAAGAATATTTTTACAAAAAATTGAGGTGTTAGTACATCATTGGTCAGAATAAAATAAAATAAAATAATTTTGAAATTCATCTCAACTAAAAACAAGTGTATTGTGAAAATATTGTGAGATGTTATGTCTTTAAAGTTTCTCAATTGAGAAATTTGTTATTTTATTATATATTTCATGTCATGTACAGTATGTTTAGGGAAACTATTTCTTTGTTTTTCTATTGTATATCAGGAGTTAACTCACTTTACATAAGCATATATATATATATATATATATATAAAATAGATCTTTAAGGACGAGTCAGGGGGGGGCAGGTGCCCCCCCTCGCCCCCCTCTGGCTTCGCCCTTGTACAGGCGTCTCCTAAATTATCTTCCTTTGGAAAAATGAAGGACACGACAGAAACATGGGCTTGCCAAAAAAAAAAAAAAAATGAAAGATTGAAACATGCTGTAGTTTCGACTTGATAAAAAATAATCATCTTGGAGTGAACGACAGAGTAGATGCCATAGAATAAATAAAATTATATTGTATCTATAAAAAAAAATTATTAGTTTAACAACCTACTATTTAGTTTTTTTTAGTAGAACCTACCATTATTTAGTTAACGGAAAATTTTTTATTCTCTATTTTATGGTTAAATGATAAAGAAATGCCAAATTATAATGCTTTAAAAAAAAAAAAACTAATAATTCAATGGTGGGATTTGTACCGTGGACCTCTCCTTTGAAAATCCTAGAAAATGCTCATTGGTTTATAAGGTACTTGGCTTATAATGCCCTTTTATTGAACCTGAAAAAAAAAAAAAAAAAATCCCAAACTACTCTTAAATTTACTAACTAATAAAAGTCAAACTTCCACGTCCATATGAGGAGAGAAAAAAAAATTTAAGACAAAATTAATCCAGTGTGTCAAGAAAAATGGAAAAAAAAAATTCATTACAAAAAATTAAATATAAATTACACCTACGGTCAATTTCATTTTTCTTAATTATATGGGTACACAAAATCAATTTTCAGGGATACGGTACACATTTTACCCCTATTGTTAATTTTTGTTAATTTGTTTTTTTTATTTACATGGGTAATCAAATACTCCAATAAATTTTTCTTTATCCACAAAGATATTTGGAATAAAAAAAAAAAAACCCAATTCCACAAATCTTGATTTGAATCTCACATTGGTTGGAGATGGAGAAATCATGTAAAATATCGATGTGAAAGAAATTTTTTGTAGCCTTGGGACTAATAAGCTCTCTAATTATCTTAATTGAAGCTTCACTAATTCCTTCAATCTCCGTCAAGGTGAGTATCGACACATCTTTGATCCAAAGAAAGAAGCTCTTTGAGTACTAAAATTTGGTATATATACCTGTTGTATTGTTTTATTATAATTATTGGGATTGTTTGTTGCAATGAATGGATAATATATAAAATATATAAGCAGTTTTAGTGATGGACTCGGGTAAAAATGATGTTTCAATCAAACAAGCAAATTAAAAAAAAAACTGTCTTTAACATTACTTTAACTAGTATGTAACCCGTGCGTAAATTGTATTGATGCTATTGATGTTAAGCCTGGGTTATTAAACAATTTTCATGATATTTTCATTATTATACATATTTCCTTTGTAGCCATATTCTTTTTCTCATTTTATCACGTGGAATGGACAAGCCATGTTACTAGTCACAAATGTGGTTGGTCACTACTGTGTTCGTTACAAATTAATAAATTTGATATAGTATTATTTTAGCAATTCAAATATTTTTTTGACACATAAATGTTATAAAGTTTTTTTTTTTCAATAATTTATTGGATTGCAACTATAATTCATTGTGACTATGTGTGTTTTTCTTAATATTTGTGGGTAATTTGATTTATCTTTTCAAAAATTTATTAAAATTCAATTATTAAATATACCTTAATTTATACTTTTTTTACACGTATTAACAAAAAAAACATAATTTAAAATAAACTAGTGTAGAAATTCAATCTATCTAAAATCGCCATAATGTCATTGTTAAGAGATTGAATATAGATTTGAACGTCTAAAGAAAGGCGCTTATGGGTTAATTTGTAGCTTACTGTAACAAATTTGTACGGGCGATGACCCCGTTGAAACCATTCAGCCACGAAGGACTAACACCACAACGCCACGTGGCCGAGTTTGCTCGGTCAGAACTTATTGAAGCTCGCTGGTCGGCCTACCATGCTCGGTAGGCTCCCGGTAACCCTCAAGGGACGCCTCCGCCGAGAAACACGCCCATCTGCATGTCTCTTCCCCATGCCACTACCTTCACTTGCCCACCAGCCAAAGTCCACTTAGAAGCAACGATATTGGACCTCCCCTTCCATTGCCTTGGAAGCACCCCAGCCGGGCAATAGACCCAGTCGAGGAGCTAACTCCCACGCAATTATACCCACCTACTCATCACCTAAGATCCACTCCGGAGCGATAGTATTGGACCTCCTTTTCCACTGTCTTGGGACAACACTGCCGTAAGGCCTCGCGGTGGGTTTGATTCCCAAGCCATTAACGTTTCCCCATTCTCATTTAATGCCACCACTTAGGAGGAAAAAGATTGGACCCTCGCCTCCACTGACCAGGAATGCCTCACATGGTCTAGACGACTTGGCCTATAAATAGGCAACGAATATTCAAAGTCGTGGTTGGCAACTGGAGTAAGGGGTAAAGGGGAAAAGAGGAACAGAAGAATGGTTCTAGATGGTTGTGTTTGTATTACATAGGATCGCCCATTGTAGGAAATACTAAAGTCCACCCAACAAGTAAATTGTGTGCCCAAACACGTGTCTGGCCCAACAAGCCTACATTTGGCCCGCACAAAATTAATTATAAAAGGTTCTGAGGACTAAAAGAATGCAATGGAAATCATTAAAATATTTAGCAAAATTACTAAAATTTTGAAAACCTAATAAGTTGGTTGACTAAGTTTATAATTGATTTATATTTTTCAGAAATAAATTGATACTTTTGTGACAATTGCAATTCTTTAATCTTTCAAATTTCCTATAGTTGATATAGTAGAATCATAATGAATGACATCAGCAGATTTATGTGTCATTATAGACGAATAAAAAATTCATTGTAAATTTGTTGGGCTATTCAAAGGTTAATAAATTTGAGAAAATATATGTATAATCTATTTTCATCGAAAAGTAAACCGGAAGTTGGTAAATTTGGCTTTTCACCACAAAATTATGCATTGATCTGGTTGGTTGACATTACTATGAGATGCAACTATATTTGGTGAAACAAAAAAAATTCAACATTTGATGCACAACTTAAATGTTAGGGGCTATAATTGTAATTTACCTTATATCTTTTAACACTTTTGAAAAATTAAAATTGATATAGATGAGAATTTTTTTGATAATGACATAGATAAGATTAATCACCTTTGACTTATAACGAAACAATGAATTTGATGGAATCCCTACCAAGTTAAATTGACTTGACAGGGGATATGCTAAATTGGTAGGGGACCACTAATGGGGATTTAAATAGGGGTCTCCTTCTCTTTTCTATAGTTGGTGAGGAGGAAATTTGAACTCTCGTTATAAATATCAAAAGCCGTAAATTGAATCACATAATGCTACTTCCAAGAAATTGAGTAAAACTTTATGACTTTATGTGCTTTAGTTTGAAGTTGTACTATAAACCCATCTAACGTACCTCATTCAATGTCAACGAGACCATTAAAAGCACAACATTACTTGACTATGAGTCTCCCTTCAGCAAGGACTATGCCATAAAAAATAAAAAAAAAGCGTATAGGAATTAATGCGCATATTTTTTATACTGTTTCTATTTAGATATTTTGTATGTCAAAATTTTAAACATAATAAATTATAATTAAACTGAACGATCTCATGTGCTTATTTTCATTCAATTTAGAAGATACTATTAGATCGATTTATTCTTTTATTTTTGTATTGTATTTAATAAAATTTCATGTACAGTGATTATGAATTGATATTGTATATATGTAATATTCAAAATTAATTTTTAAAACTATATACATAATTATATTTTATTTATTTAACAAGGAAATAGATTCTTGATCTTGTTGGAACATCAATTATATTTCACTGTTAGAAGTTTCGTTTATTTTTTTTTCTTTTGGGTAGAAACTAAATTAAAAGAACTACTATTTTATTAATTTGCCAAGGAAATAGATTCTTAGTCTTGTTGGATCGCGTAAATCCCACTGTTTGGATGTATGTACCAAGATATAGCTATTTCCCAAATATTGCTTAGATAATATTTTAATTTGTATCCGAGAGAGAGAGAGAGAGAGAGAGAGAGAGAGAGAGAGAGAGTCATATTCATAGTGGGTTTGGCTGGCCTTATATATATGTCACATCTAATTTTTTAATTTTTGTGACAAGTGAATTATTGGGTACAAAAATTGAAGACCTAGACTCAATTAGATTCTAAATCATGTCTAATTTTGCACCATGTATCTTATATAATTTTTAAATTTGTGTGTCAAGTGAATTATTAGGTGTAAAAATCAAAGAGTCTAAATTCAATTAGTTTATAAATTAAATTTTAATTGAACTTCAATTTTGTGCCATGTGTTCTATCTAATTTTTTAATTTTTGTGACAAATGAATTATTGGGTGTAAAAATCAAAAAGTCTAGATCCAATTAGGTTCTAAATCACCAGGTAGATTATTGGGTGCAAAAATCAAAGAGTCTACATCCAATAGATTCTAAATCTCTCTCTCTCTCTCTCTCTCTCTCTCTCTCTCTCACACACACACACACACACATATTAATGGTCGAAACTGAGAGAAAATCCAATTAAATTCTAAATTAGAGTATAATTTTGAGCCACGTGTGTCATCTAATTTTTAAATTTGTGTGTTATGGGAATTATTAGATGCAAAAATTAAAGAGTCTAAATTCAATTATATTATAAATTGAATTTTAATTGAAGTTTAATTTTGTGTTATGTGCCCATCTAATTTTTTAATTTTTGTGGCAACTGAATTATTGGGTGTGAAAATCAAAAATTCTAGATCTAATTAGAGTCTAAATCATATATATATATATATATATATATATGTCCTATCTAATTTAAGTTTTTAAATTTTTTATGCCAAGTTAATTAATTTAGTCTAAAAATTGGAATTCAATTAAAAATTAATTTTGTGTCACGTATCTCATTTAATGTAAGTTTTTTTAATTTTTGTGTGAAGTGAGTTAATTCAATATAAAAAATGAGGAGTTCAATATAAATAAACCATAAAAAACTAATCATATATATAAATATATATAACCAATACTTAAAGAAAATTTAATTAGATTCAAAATTGAGTTTTGCTTTTATAGCTTTCCATAAAATTAAATTATTTAGATTTTTACTGTTATTTTTTTTTCTAAATTAATGCGCATATTTTTTTATACTGTTTCTATTTAGATATTTTGTATACCAAGATCTTTAATGGAACAAATTATAATTGAATTGAACGATCCCATGCACCTATTCCCATTCAATTTAGGAGATACTTGGTTTAATTTATTCTTTTAATTTTGTGTTGTATTTAGTAGAATTTTGCATACAATGATTGTGAATTGATATTGTATATGTAGTATTCAATAGTAATTTTTAAAATTATATACATAATTATAGTGTAACGAGAAATTTGACATAACCAATATTATGAAAATTGTAAGAAAAAATTATTTTAGTACCTCTAAATGTCTTGGTCGAACTAATATTCTATATGTTTTATAACCCAAGCTAACATTTGATAGCACCATTATAATATATCATTCCGGTGCGTAATTCTAACATGAGTTACATACTAGTAAATTTGAATATATGGTGAAAAATTGGATTTTAATTTGAAATTTAAATTGAACGTAATTTGAGTTTTGCCTGAGAGAGAGAGAGAGAGAGAGAGAGAGAGAGAGAGAGAGAGAGAGAGAGAGAGAGAGAGAGAGAGAGAGAGAGAGAGAGAGAGAGAGAGAGAGAGAGAGAGAGAGAGTTAAAAAAATGGATTAATATAGCTAGGGGGGAAGGGGGACTATATCGAAATAAGATCCCTAAAAGTTGAACCAAAATCACTTTTATGTTAATTTATTATAACATATTCTTTTGTTTGCATATTGTTGGTGCTTTATTTCATTGTAGGATATCCCAAAATATAAAATTTTATTTGGATAAAACATATGGTTCTCTTTGAAAATTTAAGAAACACAATTGATAATTGACTTAATTTTCGCTTAAATTTATTTTTTAAAAAATAATAGTTATCTTTCGTTAGAGATTAAATGAAATAATATTCTTTTAATTTTTTTTTTGATTTCTGAACCGTAACGTCAAACATGAGAAGGAAGGATGATAAAGACAATTTGGTGAGTCACCTTACTGCTCCTCCACAGCACAAGCATGATTGGTTAACGAAGTTAAATCGTGCGGACAACCAATTCACTTAATTGTTTCAATTGTGCAATACTACAAGTTTCTTTGTTCACCTCCTCCTTTTGGTGGAAACTAAATAAAAAAATAATAACTAGTTTATTTATTTACTAAGGAAATGGATTCTTGATCTTGTCGGAACTTTAATTATTGATTTCAATGCGAAGTTAAATCGTGCGGTCAACCAATTCACTTAATTGTTTCAATAATACAAGTTTCTTTTTCTCCTCCTCCTTTTTTTGTAGAAACTAAATAAAACATAATAACTAGTTTATTTATTTACTAAGGAAATGGATTCTTGATTTTGTTGGAACTTTAATTATTGATTTCAATGCTATCAAGTTTCGTTTGTTTTTTGCTTTTGGTAGAAACTAAATATAAAAAATTAATATTGTATTTATTTAACAAGGAAATAGATTCTTGAACTTGTTGGAACATCAATTATTGATTTCACTGTTAGAAGTTTCGTTTATTTTTTCTTTTGGGTAGAAACTAAATTAAAAGAAGAGAGGTGCTATGTCCACAATATTTTTACAATATTTTCACAACAAATCAAAGGTGGTTAGTTGTTATTGGTTTAAATTTGAATTTATTACTGAAATTACTTTTCTACCCCACCATTAACAACCCGTAACAATTTGCCACATAGAATTTGTTGTGAAAATGTTGTGAAAATGTTGTGGACATAGCATTTTCCTTAAAAGAATTACTGTTTAATTAATTTTCCAAGTAAATTGATTCTTAGTCTTGTTGGGACGCGTAAATCCCACTGTTTGGATGTATCTACCAAGATATAGCTATTTCCCAAATATTGCTTAGATAATATTTTAATTTGTATCCCTGCGAGAGAGAGAGAGAGAGAGAGAGAGGGAGAGAGAGAGAGAGAGAATATCATATTCATAGTGGGTTTGGCTGGCCTTATCTATATAAAGAGTGGGTTTGAACACTTTGATATAACAGTCATAGCTTCACAACAAGTTCCCTCTCAAAGTTAAGGCCAACCAACCCATACCTCTCTTCTTCTCTACCTTGTTTGACTGCCATATCGCACATAGGTTTCTCCAAATTCTTCTTTGAAAGGTACACTCTCTTGGCTATCTAGGTAAGCAGTAAGCACAATATTTTGCTCTCTCTGTCTCTCTCTCTACCATGTTTATGGTGAATTGCGATCATGAAGGTATCATAACATTTTCTTGTATGAACCATATAAAATGGTCACCAAGTTATATAAAAGAGTTTTCATGTATGAACCATTTAAAATTGGGCATGAAGTTATATAAAAGAGTTTTCATGTATGAACCACTTGAATAATTCTCATGCATGTATATCAAAGAGTTTTCAGGTATGAACCCTTTAAATAATGGATACATGATCTTGGTCCTTTATATACACAAAAAACTAACTTTTGGAAATTCTAATCCACTTAAAAAAATTTGATGCTAAATTTTAGTGTTGGTTATTAGTTATGAGTATGACAATATATATGATTTATTAGTACTTGACTACAATATTTGCATGCAACAGTGAAGAGAAGAAAGATCTAAGTGGTATCAATTTCATCAAATCTTGATTGAAAGAATCTATTAGAATTAAAGAATGTGGAAGCTCAAGGTAGCAGAGGGTGGCAATGACCCTTACATCTACAGCACCAATGACTTTGTTGGAAGGCAGATATGGGAATTTGATCCTGAAGCTGGCACTCCAGAAGAGAGAGCCGAGATTGAAGAGGCTCGTCAAAGTTTCTACAGAAATCGCTACCAAGTCAAACCCAGTGGCGATCTACTTTGGCGAATGCAGGTTCATATATACATCTACATCTCTCTCTACCCATCCTATCAATTCCAAAAATATTTCTTACTATTTCATCAAATAATCAAAGTAGTTTTTGGGTGAACTTGTCATGGGGTGGAAGATTTGGAAGCCCTATAAGTTTTGCTATCCGATTCCGTGCTATTGAGCTACACGTTTTAGCCTTAGAATAAGGCTCGTGTTCAGTGTTTTTTTGCATTGAACATGTTATAAAGTTTATACATGTCCAAAATTAAATACGTATCCGATCATGTTATTTTTAGTACAAAAAGTTATTAGACACAAATTTCACCCTTAGATTTATAGGTTTTTATTTATTTATTTATTTATTTTTGATAATCCTTAACTTTATAGGTTATGGTACACATAGCATGACCTTACTTTATGATTAGTCAACTTTTGATTTCTCAGTAATGTTTGGTATTGGCACCCAAAAGTTAAACAAAACGTGGATGTTTCCTTATTAATCATGCGTTGATTGTACTAAAAACCCTGAAGCCAGCAGCACGCTTCTTAGACTTGGAGCCAAATTCGGGATTAGACTATTTATTGAGAGGTCAAATTTTTAAATAAAAAAACCTTAAATAAGAGAAATACAATAACAAAAAAAAAAAAAAAAAGGAATCCAAATTGTTTGGCTGATTACTGCATACTTTACATTTTGAAAGAAAAAAAAATTGATTTTTTTAGCATTTATTAACAAAGTCTTATAATAATAATAATAATAATAATAATAATAATAATAATAATAATAATAATAATAATAATAATAAGAGAAATGATATGTCCACAACATTTTCACAACATTTTTACAATAAATCTTAAATGACAGGCTGTTACTGGTTATTATTGTTAGGGTAAAAAAGTAGTCTTAATGTTAAGTTCAAATTTGAACCAATAACAACTAACCATCTATAATTTGTTATGAAAATATTGTAAAAATATTGTGGACGTAGCACCTTTCTAATAATAATAATAATAATAATAATAATAATAATAATAATAATAGGGTTTTGTTAATAAATGTTTTAAAGCAGTATTTAAGGTACATTAAATCCTTTATTAAATTATATTTTTTTTTACATTTTTTAAAAGATAAAGTCAATATATCTAAAAAAAAAGCATACATAATTACAATAAATTTATACGTGTAAGTTAATAAATTATTAAAAATTATATTTAATTTTTTTATGTTAAAAATATGAATTCTATCTTAAAATTAAATATTTATTAATTTTTAACTTTTGTATTTAGAATACTTATTATCAGGGACCATAATAATATTGAAGGTCTTTGCATCAAACAAACATTCTTCTCTTTAAATTTTAGTCACACACATATTGCGTGAACATTTTGTGTTTGGAACTTGCATGGAAGGTGTAAAAATGTTTAACCATTTCATATTTAACAAATTGTTGGTTCGATTCACACCTTCTGTTTTTTGGGCTGAATAGTTCAATTCACACCTTCTATGTGAATGGGTTGTTGGGGTTAGCATTTCTTTTTCTCACGTCACTGCTGATTTATATCCTTCATATTTATTCCTATGTTACAATGATAACTTTGGGGAAAGATTTCAATCAATTTAGTGCCTTTCTTTTTGATCAATTTAGTGCCTTTCTCTTTCTCAAAAAAAAAATTTAGTGCCTTTCTCTGTGACTGTTCACACAGAAGAAAACGATTTGTACTTTCCTAATAAGTTACGTCAAATCAATTTTCTATTAAATGAATGAAGACTAGGTTATTTACCCAAAAAAAATAGAAAGAAAAAAGAATGTAGACTTTGGTCAGAGATGACGTGCCTGAATATTTAGGGGATTTTTAATTTTTATTTTTTTAATGTCACTTTGTAGAGCCACAGTTATTTCCACTACTACCAACCAACTTGATAATTTTATCCTATAATTTTGTTTTTTGGATAATTATAATTTTGTAACACAGTGGATGTTCTACGAGAAGAAAGAAGAGGAGAAAGGCTCCTCTCTACGAGAGTGAATGATTTGACTGGAGAAGGGTGAGGTGCATGCATGTCTATGTCATGCTATCTTTAAATTATATTTACTTTTTATTGTTTTTTGATAGGTCGATTATTTGGGAGTGGTTGGTTTGAATATTGAATATTATTATTAAAAACATGAAAAAATGTCAACCAGTCAAGCTATAAGGTTTTGAGCTTTGCATTACATCTTTGATCTTTATTTTATTATTAATTACATTTTGTATTTGAGATTACTAGAATAAATAATAAAAATGTACGACTTTAACCTAAAAATCATTTAAAAAATTAAAAAAGAATAAGTATACTATATTCTACCAAATGATCTCCAAATATAAAATTATATAATTTTTTATTTTAATTTTTTTTTATAGAAAGTAAAGATTCAAGTTCAACTATGCTTGTATAATATTTACTTTTTATAATTTTCAAATTTTAAGTGTATGTTTGGATCTGGCGTTTTCCGTGCTGAGTTTCACGTTTTAGTTTTTTATTTTTATTTTTTTAGCTGTAATTGTTGACTTTTATCCTTAAACAGTGTACCTATACACTGTTTATAGGACCCACAAACTTCACTTTTTAACAACTTTTTTTATTAAAAATGAGTTTCATGGTATTATATACACATTTAAAAATTATTTTACTACAGTATTTTTAATTTTTAGTTTTCAGCAATAAGTTTTATCCAAACGGATATTATTGGGAAAAAAAACGTTGGGCATTATAAGTGACATGGATGTAGGTAGGAAAATTGGCCGACATGGTTGGAATCCACGGGCTTGGTGGAAAAGTGATTTCTTTCCTGGTAATCATTTAAAAGTGACTTGACCAAATCCATGGATGGGGGTGGGTAAAAGTCACAAAACCACATGAGCAAATTCCCCATTCCCTGCTAACTTGTTCACACATTGTGAAAACTTAAAAACAATAATAATAAATAAAAGTTGTCACATTGCTTATACTATGGTTGATTGTCGGTCATTATGTGGTATGTTCACTATGTTGTCTTTGTACCCATATCTATTGGGGTTTTCTTTGGACAAAAATAAGTTTGTCCCTATTGATAAAAAAGAAAAAAGTTTGTCGATTTCCACTTTCGTGGATTGGTTTTCTTTTTTGTATGTTTGTTTTACCCATATGGCATTTTAGGCAGCATAAAATAAATTTTTTTTTTTTTTATTTTGACCGTTAGTCATATCAACATTTTTCATTATTTATGTAACGGTAGAAAATACTTTGACACAATACAAAAAGTTTAGAAACTAAACTGACATATTTAAAACATTAGATGCAAAATTGATAAATAGTGTAAAAGGTTTGTCATTAGGGACAGAAATAATAATTTACCTTAGCCATATTAGCCTATACTCCCACCACTTCTTCCTTTCATATGCGTTCATTGGGAATATTTTGATGGCTTTCGCAATGTAGTCAACAGACTGCGCGCAGAACCGTATAATATATTATACTCAAATTTACTAGTCAATTGGTCTTAGTATTCTATTTCATTATTTAAAAAAAGTACCTAGTATTCTTTTGACTTCATTTCCTTTGAAAACTAGTATGGTCTCAATTTTTTTTAGTGCTCATGTGAATTGGTCAAAAATGCGCCATTGCTTACTCTTTTAACAGGTGGACATTAGTAACTGGTATTGTTCTGCTTTAGTTTCCTTGGGAAAAAAATAGTATGGCCTTTGTAATTTTTAGTGCTCTTGTGTATTAGTCAAATTGGAGGACCTAAATTCTTGCATTCAAGAAGCATACTCTTTTCTCTTTGGTCAATTTGGTGTTGGAAAAACACACACCACTTCCAAATGCCTTAGTATGTGTATGCTGGATCAAATTTATAATGGTGACATATAGTAGGTGAAATTTTTGTCTACTAAATTAAATTATTAGTGCAATGAAGCTATTTTTGCTGTTTGTTATAGGAAATGAAATTCTACTTGTGGAAACATGATAATCTATGAAGTTTCAAAATTTGATGATATTTGATTATAATGCTTAATAAATTTGTTGACACTAAGGTCATCTTTCTTTGTCAAAATAATTTCAGTTTCTGAGAGAGAAAAACTTTAAACAAACAATTCCCCCAGTAAAGATTGAGGATGGAGAGGAAATCACATATGACAATGCGACAACTGCATTGAGGAGGGCTGTCCATTTCTATTCAGCCTTGCAGGCTAGCGATGGCCATTGGCCTGCTGAAAATGCTGGCCCATTGTTTTTCCTTCCCCCCTTGGTGAGTTTTATCATTAACATCTATTACTATCACTGTGAAACACAAATTTTGGCTTACTTGTTTACAAAAAATACATCAATAGAAACATTTTCTTATACTGAACTAAATCATCATGAAAATAAACAAATTATAGCAAATCATGCTTATTGATACAATATCTTCTGGTTCATGCGATGTACACTCCTAGAGCATCTTAGATTGATTTGACTATGGTTCATCAAAAAAAAAAAAAAAAAAAAAAAATTGATATGACTATGAATTATATATTGTTTCCAATACACTGCAATTAGATTATAAGATGCATGCTTGTGACTTATTATAGTTTTCAGATTGATTCAATTGCTAATTGTCTTGCATTTAATCCAAAAAAATGCAGGTATTTTGTATGTACATTACAGGACATCTTAATACTGTATTCCCTGCCGAGCATCAAAAAGAAATTCTTCGATACCTGTATTGCCATCAGGTACATATTCTTGGAAGCTGTAAATGTTAATAGTAAAGACAAAATCAAAGTTTTTGCTAGATTTGTGACTTCCCTTTTTTTGAGTAGTTCAAACTTTCCTTTATAACAACACTGTTGTAAATTTTGTATATTATTAGAACGAAGATGGTGGCTGGGGATTCCACATAGAGGGCCATAGCACAATGTTTTGCACAACTCTGAGTTACATTTGTATGCGTATGCTCGGGGAAGGACCTGAGGGTGGCAAGGACAATGCCTGTGCAAGAGCAAGAAAATGGATCCTTGATCATGGTGGAGTAACACACATACCTTCCTGGGGAAAGACATGGCTTTCGGTACGATCACGTTGAGTAAAATTCACATCTCAATAGACTTACATACTAAAAATAATTTGTACTGTAAACTAAAATCTAATCATACTCGCATTACCAATTTGGAAATAAAATATATACACTCTGGATGATAACTATTATATGAGAAATAACTCAACTATGCAATTTTCCTTTATTCTAGATACTTGGTCTGTTTGAGTGGACTGGAAGCAATCCAATGCCCCCAGAATTTTGGATCCTTCCTTCATTCCTTCCTATGCATCCAGGTTTGCACAATATCTACTTACTGCTTCTATTTGAATTAGTCATCTCTACTTAAAGTTGCTACTACAAAGTTTTACAGGTTTTTGTTTTTTGAAATTTCATAGTAAAACTTGCAACATTCAAAATGCTTATTTTACTAGTAGCTTACCAATTGCTTTGCCCCTAAAATGTAGCCAAAATGTGGTGCTACTGTCGGATGGTGTACATGCCCATGTCATACCTATATGGGAAAAGGTTTGTTGGCCCAATCACACCTCTCATTCTTCAATTGAGGGGAGAACTCTACAATGAACCTTATAATGAAATTAACTGGAAGAGTGTGCGTCATCTATGCGCGCAGGTGAGTTTACCTTAATTTTCTCCTTGTGGTTGATACTTTTTTTTTTTTGGCTAGAAATGTTTTTGAATATTTCTTCCATTGCACTGATTGTAAAACTATTATTACAGGAGGATATCTACTATCCCCACCCTCTGATACAAGATTTGCTTTGGGATAGTCTATACATATTCACTGAGCCTCTTCTCACTCATTGGCCATTTAACAAGTTGGTCAGAGAGAAGGCTCTTCAAGTAACAATGAAGCACATTCATTATGAAGATGAGAATAGTCGATACATTACTATTGGATGTGTGGAAAAGGTAATGTAACTTTACAATCAAGAAAATCAATGGTGAACATCTACTTAGGCTATGAAACAGTTTTCCTAATGTCACATGCTTTGAATAGGTTCTATGTATGCTTGCTTGTTGGGTTGAAGATCCAAATGGAGATTATTTCAAGAAGCATCTTGCTAGGATCCCAGATTACGTATGGGTTGCTGAAGATGGAATAAAGATGCAGGTTAGTAGTTATATTTAGCAAAACAATTGTAGAATTTTTTTCCCTCTGTTGAAGATTTACATTGCACTTTATATTGAACTGTTTAAGAAGACATTCTATAAATTGTTCTATTTTAGGGTTCGCTATGTACACCAATATATACATTCAAACTTTAGCATAAGCCTAAACGTATAGTTTTCTGGTTTTAAGTTTATAATTGCTGAGGTACCTTGCAAGAAAATAAGTGCTTGCTAATTTTGATATTTTGTATGCAGAGTTTTGGTAGTCAAGAGTGGGATACTGGTTTTGCCATTCAAGCATTACTTGCTAGTAATCTTGTTGATGAAATTGGACCTACACTCGCAAGAGGACATGACTTCATAAAGAAATCTCAGGTTTGCTTTTCAATTCTTCTAGCATCTCTTAACCTTAATGATCACATATCCTGTATTCACTCAATCTAATTATTGCAATTTCCATGAAAAATTAAAAAGGTAAAAGACAATCCTTCTGGGGACTTCAAAAGCATGTACCGTCACATTTCCAAAGGATCGTGGACCTTCTCTGATCAAGATCATGGATGGCAAGTTTCTGATTGCACTGCAGAAGGTTTGAAGGTAATATACTTTTTTTACATGATTCAATAAAGTCAAGTATTTCACCTCATCCATAATCATTGTGTTCCTCACTAAATTTAATCTACTTCACAGTGTTGCTTGCTTTTCTCAATGATGCCACCAGAGATTGTTGGTGAGCAAATGGAACCAGAGCGGTTCTATGATTCTGTCAACGTCCTACTTTCTCTACAGGTAAGGATTAACTTAGCTAATGTTGTATCTTCAAGAATACTTACTGTGCACTTGTGAGCATGAATAGGAAATCAGAATCCCTCTAGTACATTGTTTATTTCTTAAATATTTCACTTTGTTCAGAACAATAAGCTTTATTCTATGGCTTAATGTAGAGTAAAAATGGTGGTTTAGCCGCATGGGAGCCAGCAGGAGCATCAGATTGGTTGGAAGTAAGTGATTAACTCAGCAAATTGAATTGACCTTGAAATATTATTTTGGAAATACTTTGAAACTATCTAATTGCCGTTAAATTCACTCATTGACATATATTAATGGAATATTATTTTTCTATCGTCCCCCTCAGCTGCTTAATCCAACTGAATTCTTCGCGGATATTGTTATTGAGCATGAGTATGTTGAATGCACTGCATCAGCAATCCAGGCTTTAGTTTTGTTTAAAAAACTATACCCCGGGCATAGGAGAAAAGAGATTGAAAACTTCATTAAAAATGCGGCACGCTTCCTTGAAGACATACAAATGCCGGATGGTTCATGGTTTGTTCCTCTACCTGTTTATTAGATATGTTTGAAATGATTGATGTTTCTAAAAGAGAAGTATTACAGAAGGTTACTTACATGATAAAGCATTTTGACAGGTATGGAAATTGGGGTGTTTGCTTCACTTATGGTTCATGGTTTGCACTTGGAGGTCTTGCTGCTGCTGGCAAGAGTTACATCAACTGTCCAGCTATGCGCAAAGGTGTTGACTTCCTACTTAGAGCACAAAGAGATAATGGTGGTTGGGGAGAAAGCTATCTTTCTTGCCCGAAAAAGGTAAATTTTCGACATGGAATGTGCTTCTTGATAAATTTTCCTAAAATCTTTATTTCATCACTGTTTTTAGAAGTTCAACAACCATCTTTGACAACACACACCACATTGTTTCCCAAATTGTTATGAAGGGTAAAATTTTGGTCAGCTAGTTATCGTGGGGATCAAGAATTTAAAGAAATGTCTTATTGTTTTATACTGATGAGAATTTGTAGATGCTAGATAATTTTGATAAAAAGTTCTCTGTCCTTTATTATATAGGAATATGTACCTCTAGAAGGCAACCGATCAAATTTGGTGCATACCGCATGGGCAATGATGGGTCTTATTCATTCTGGACAGGTCAGTTAGTGGTCTGAAAAATGTAGCATTATACCTCTCATACTATCTTTTCATATGCTTTTATTTCATAACTCTAATATTAAAACCTTATTTGTGATAGGCTGAAAGAGACCCAACACCTCTTCACCGTGCCGCAAAGCTGGTAATAAATTCTCAAATGGAAGATGGTGATTTTCCTCAACAGGTACATATCTTTAATTTACATATATAACTCCAAACAATCAAAAAATGAAAAAGATAATAATTAATAATAAAAAAAGAAGAATGGAGATTGACATGTTACACTATAAACACATTTAGCCCCGAAAAAATAATCTAAATGTGTGCTAGGTAATTGAAACAATAATTTTGTCTCAAAGAGGTTAGAAGAGAAAGAAAAAGTAACAAAACAGTACGGAAGTATATATGCTTGAATAGTGCTAGTGTTTATAACAATTTATCACATTTTTATGGCAGGAAATCACTGGAGTGTTCATGAAGAATTGCATGTTACACTATGCAGCATACAGAAATATATATCCATTGTGGGCTCTTGCAGAATACCGCAAACGTGTCCCATTGCCATCTAGAAATGTTTAAGTGAAGTAGTGAATTTTGTAGTTCAAGAAAAATATGAATGACATGGATATAAAATCCAGTAGTGAATTCTCTTACCATTGTGAAACTTTTTTTTTTTTTTTTCCTAAGGGGCTATTTGTGTTTGTATAGAAATTTAAATACACTGGATAAAAAAATGACAAGTTCTTCCTTCCATGTGTGGAGGCAAGACTTGCATAATGTTGTATCATTGGATAATAAAGTAAATGAGAAAATCTTCCATGTATTTATACCAACCTTTAGCTCTTAAACTATGTGCACAATGAAACTACTTCTTTTCAACTATTCCATGGTAATAGATTCAATCTATGGTTTGAATATCCCTGATTTAATATGATGAGAGCGCCTAGTATGAGTCTTGGCTATTGATGTTGTAGAAAAGGCACCTATTACACTACTGCAGTACTTCAAAATTGCAATAAGGGATCCTTGGCCTTCCTACCTATCACTCTATTGTCTGTTTCTCTCTCCTGCTTGTAGTCGATTTTCACTTTAAAACAATTTGATTCAGAATGTATGTTATGTATTGATCTTCAGTTTTAAAAGCAGATTTGAATCGATGGATGGTTAAAGTCCAAAAAAATTATAAACCATGATACTCTGTAAACCGTATATACTAGAGTTTCCAAAAGTGAAATCATTTATTGGTATGGGCAATGCTTATTACACAATGTGTGTTGTAACATACTGTGTTTTCATGAACTAAAACTTGAGTTTAACTCACAATTTCAGTTATTGAAACACGCTGTGTAATATATTTTTCCCTTATTCATATCTATTTAAATTCACATACTAGCTTTGACTTCCCATACTTTGAGAGAGAGGCCCCCAGTGCATGTTAGCACGTAAGCGCAATCGTGTACACAAACCCTCCTTAGAGCATCTCCAACAAGCTCTCTAAACCCAAAATTTAGAGAGTAAACCCACAAAATGGTGCTCCAACAATCTCTCTAAATAACTGTTCATTCACAAAAAATTGTTTGCTAATGAACAGTCACTCTCTAGGTTTGATGACATACTGTTCATGAGCAAAACAATTAACTGTAAGAAAAAATTCAAACCACCAAATAAAATATTCAATTTTACTCAAGTTCACATCGGCTAAATGCAAACATCTCAACAATTCTAGAATTTAAACTCAAAACACTTCCATCACATTGGAATATATTAGTTATCGTAGTTTGTTATTTTACATCGCTTTATCGTTAATTTTTTTTAGTTATGTTTACTAATTAGGGTTTGAAATTCTGTCCAATTTAGTCCAATTTGGTCTAATTTAGTCCAATTAGTTCGAGTTCAGTCCATTTTGGTCCATGTTGTCCTTTTCCGTCCAATTTAGTTCATTTTGGACAATTTTAGTCTACTTTGGTGTACTTATTGAAAAATGAAAAAAAAAAAAAAAAAGGTTTTAGGTTGAGACTTGAGAGTACTATCAATTATTTGAGTAATATCAATTATAATTATATAATAAGTTTTGATTATCATGATAATCTCTATAAAAAATTCAGAAATTTGTAACTTAAAAATTTTAGTTGTACCAAAATAAATTAGGAAAATATAACGCATAACAACAATAATTAGAAGAATATGGACCATTTCAAAAAAGAATAATATTAATGAAAAAAATCAAAAAACATAAAATTATGTTTGTAAAAATATAGAGATAGACATTATTTTTAGAAATTATTTAATTTTAAAAAATGATCTACAATAAAATAATTTAGACAATAATTATACACTATACCACATATCTCAAAATAATTATATATATTCTCATGCATGATGTAGGTCTATGACTAGTTTCCCATAAAAGTGGTATAAAAGTTTTCATAAAATGATTTTTTAACCAATAACATAAAGACACTTATTCATCGGTGAGAAAAATATTGTAAACTTGGAACTACGTACAATATTTTGACATAACCAAAGCAATAATAATGTATTATTATTATTGATTTTACAATAATAACAATAGTTTTAGTGTCTATTGTGAATTGGCTACTGGAATAGGATATATTGGTATAGGTGTGTATTGTTGCACTATTTCAGAATTATGCATCCGATATATATTTATATTGGAATTGTTATTATTATTAGGCTATAATGTATTATTATTATTATTATTATTATTGTTGTTGTTGTTGTTGTTGTTGTTGTTTTATTTTTTTGGAACTTATTATTATTGGTAAACGAAAATTTTAAAATTGATTATGAAATGAAATATTTTAAAAAACTAATGAATTGAATTAATAATGTTTTTGTAAATAGAAAATAATTTAATAGAAATTGTAAAGGAAGCACCTAGAAGTAGATGCTTTCCATCTACTCTTCCATGTTTTATTATCACTATCTGTTTGGGGTCCGTTTGAATACCACTTATTTTATTGAAAACTGAAAACATTGTAGTAAAATAATTTTTAAATGTGTAAATAATGCCGTGAGACCCACTTTTAATAAAATTTTTGGTGAAAAAAGAGGTTTGTGGGTCCTGTGAACAGTGCATAGGACCACAAACTTGACAGAACGTGCTTTTTTTTTTAAAAAAAAAAAAAAAAAAAAGGAAAAACGCAGACACTGGACACATTAGCGCTATCCAAACGTTGCTTTAATCCCATCTAACCTTCCACGTTTAATCTTTCTTCCTTTTGTATTTCTCTCGCACCATTCCTATTCTCAAAGTCATCACATCCCTCATCTTCTTCTCCAGGTCTGTGACTCACTCATCTAACCTCTTATCCTTTTCTAATTTAGTTCGTCTCTTCCATGGCTTTCCCTCACCATGCAAAACCATCTTGAGGTTTTAGTACGCGGGTTAGTTTCAAGGTTAAATTGACCATTGGAACAAACTTTTGTTAACTTTTATGGATGAAAATATCATTTTACTATCACAGGACCGCATTAAAAAGACTTACCAACTAATTCACACAAAACCACCGCACACCTTTGGTGCGATAGCTACTTCATAGGTATAAGTGTTTGTAGAGTGTAGGGGGGTAAGGGCCGAGGATTAAGTCTCCAATAGGGAGATTTACACACATATACACTTAGATTATGTTAGAGTAGAAATTCTATCTTGTATTAAAAAAAAAAAAATTCACCCAAATATTAAACGCATTCATGGCTTCATGCCTAAACAAATTCCTAACATTGGTAAAATACTTTTTTTTTTCTTTTTTTTTTTTTTTCTCTTCTTATAAAATATTACATGCAAGTGGTTTTTTTCAAATGCCTTTTTTGTTGTGAACCAACTAGAACATGTTACCAAATTCATTTTGAATAAAACCTTCAACAGACACAGAATCTTAGGTACATGCATAATAATTTAGTTAAAAATATTAATGTGATAACAAATTTGATTGATGCTATTTCAACAACAAAACACTTCCATCACATTGGAATATATTACTTTTCGTAGTTTGTTATTTTACATTGCTTTATCGTTAATTTTTTTTAGTTATGTTTACTAATTAGGGTTTGAAATTATGTCCAATTTAGTCCAATTTGGTCTAATTCGGTCCAATTAGATCGAGTTCAGTCCATTTTGGTCCATGTTGTCCTTTTCCGTCCAATTTAGTCCATTTTGGACAATTTTAGTCTACTTTGGTGTACTTATTGAAAAATGAAAAAAAAAAAAAAAAGTTTTAGGTTGAGACTTGAGAGTACTATCAATTATTTGAGTAATATCAGTTATAATTATATAATAAGTTTTGATTATCCAGATAATCTCTATAAAAGATTCAAAAATTTGTAACTTAAAAATTTTAGTTGTACCAAAATAAATTAGGAAAATATAACGCATAACAACAAGAATTAGAAGAATATGGACCATTTCAAAAAAGAATAATATTAATGAAAAAATCAAAAACCATAAAATTATGTTTGTAAAAATATAGAGATAGAAATTATTTTTAGAAATGATTTAATTTTAAAAAATGATCTACAATAAAATAATTTAGACAATAATTATACACTATACCACATATCTCAAAATAATTGTATCTATTCTCATGCATGACGTAGGTCCATGACTAGTTTCCCATAAAAGTGGTATAAATGTTTTCATAAAATGATTTTTTAACCAATAACATAAAGACACTCATTAATCGGTGAGAAAAATATTGTAAACTTGGAACTACGTACAATATTTTGACATAACCAAAGCAATAATAATGTATTATTATTATTGATTTTACAATAATAACAATAGTTTTAGAGTCTATTGTGAATTGGCTACTGGAATTGGATATATAGGTATAGGTGTGTATTGTTGCACTATTTTAGAATTATGCATCCGATATATATTTATATTGGAATTGTTATTATTATTAGGCTATAACCTATTATTATTATTATTGTTTTCTTTTTTTGGAACTTATTATTATTGGTAAACGAAAATTTTAAAATTGATTATGAAATGAAATATTTTAAAAGACTAATGAATTGAATTAATAATGTTTTTGTAAATAGAAAAGAATGTAATAGAAATTGTAAAGGAAGCACCTAGAAGTAGATGCTTTCCATCTACTCTTCCATGTTTTATTATCACTACCTGTTTGGGGTCCGTTTGAATACTATTTATTTTATTGAAAACTAAAAATACTATAACAAAATAATTTTTAAATGTGTAAATAGTGTCGTGGGACCTATTTTTAATAAAGGTTTTGATGAAAAAAGAGGTTTGTGGGTCCCGTGAATAGTGCACAGGACCCACAAACCTGACAGAAACGTGCTTCTTTAAAAAAAATAAAAAAAAAGGAAAAACGCAGAAGTTGGACACGCATCAGCGCTATTTAAACGCTGCTTTAATCCCATCTAACATTCCATGTTTAATCTTTCTTCCTTTTGTATTTCTTTCTCACCATTCCTATTCTCAAAGTCATCACATCCCTCATCTTCTTCTCCAGGTCTGTGACTCACTCATCTAACCTCTTATCCTTTTCTAATTTAGTTCGTCTGTTCGATGGCTTTCCCTCACCATGCAAAACCATCTTGAGGTTTTAATACACGGGTTAGGTTTAAGGTTAAATTGACCATTGGAACAAACTTTTGTAAACTTTTATGGACGAAAATATCATTTGACTATCACAGGACTGCATTAAAAAGACTTACCAACTAATTCACATAAAACCACCGCACATCTTTAGTGTGATGGTTATTTCATAAGTATAAGTGCTTGTGGAGTATGGGAGGCAAGGGCTGAGGTTTAAGTCTCCAGGAAGGATTTTTACACACATATATACTTAGATTAGATTAGAGTAAAAATTCTATATTGTATAAAAAAAAAATAAATTTCACCCAAATATTAAACGCATGCATGGCTTCATTCCTAACATTGGTTAAATACTTCTCAGTATAGTATTTAATTGTACAAATGATATATATTTTTTTATTTAAGGGTCTGGTCAAATACATTAAGTTTGACAGCTTATAGGAAAGTTTTTATCTGCTGTCCAAAAGTTTGACAGTCTTTTCAATTTTTATTTTTTGACAATTTTTCTAATTTCTGTTAATTTTTTTTTTAAAATGGTTTACTAACATGTGCCTTAGAGGCACGAGTTAGTAAAACCCTTTTATTTATTAAGGTATTAATCAAGTTGTATTCGTATATATCTCAAGTTGTTTTCAATTCAATTTACTAGCTTGCTGCTGTAACAGTCTCTCAAATAATGTGTGGGAGTCCACCGGGATCGAAGTGGTCTTCGTTGGCTTATTGTCTATAATTGCCTGCATAGAATCTGTTGAAGATCACATGTTTCATGTTATGGGCACTGCGCAGCTAAAAAGCACCGACACCATGTCCTACATTGTGGGGTATACAATACAGGACATGCATGGGTTGGATATGGCTACAGGCGTTTCCAAAAAAAAAGAAAAAGAAAAAAAACATTGAAATGTACTGTACTTTCGACTTTGAGTCAGGCCGATCTTCTTCTTCTTCTTGCTTAGGAAGGAGTCCTGTGACAACTAACTCTATTTTGTGATTTCCTCATTTTGCCATTTTGTTTTGTCCAAGTGTGCTTTTTAGGTTAGCTTTTTAGATATGTATCACGCTGATACCTGTGAAGCATTCTCTCAACTTCCCACCCCACGTGAATAACTTCTTTCTCAATTTGTCTTCTGTGAGTTAATTTTTTTTTTTTTTTTTGTATTTAGATAGATAGATACATATGGGGTCCGTTTAGATACAGCTAAAAACTGAAAATACTGTAACAAAATAATTTTTAAATATATGAATAGTATCGTGAGACTTATTTTTAATAAAAAAGTTGCTGAAAAGTGAGATTTGTAGGTCTCGTAAACAGTACATAGGACTCACTGGTGTGTACAGAAATGTCAAAAATTACGGCTTAACAGTGCGTGAACAGTTACTCAACAATGCATGAACAGTTCACTTGTCTCCTAAAGCTGAAACGCGTGCAAGAAAAAAAAAAGAAAAAAGAAAAAAAGAGCAAAATGCAAAATGCAAACGCAGGTTCATTCATCCGGATCCAAATGCTCACATAATATATGAAAAGTGTTGCGTTCACAATATTTTTACAATAAATCATAAATCATAAATGTTAAGTTGTTATTGATTTTAATTTGAACTCAAAGTGACAAAAAAAAAAAAAAAAAAAAAACTGAAAGAATTGTAACATTGAGTTACACCAATCTCCTTGTGCTTTTACTACTTGTTCTTGCTCAAGAAGGAGTAAGGCTAGATCTATTTCTATTTTGTGATTTCCCCATTTTTCACTTTTGTTTTGTCCATGTGTGCTTATTAGAGTATCAACGTTGGCGGTGCTAAAAATTTAGTAATTTGGTACCTCAAAAAGTTATGTTATCTATTTTATCACCTTACTTTATAAAACAACCAATATCAGTAGTTCTATTTTAGTATTCAATATAATAAAATAATATAAATAACACAATAAAATAATATATCTATTACAATAAATAACAATCACACTACCAACACAATAAAATAATATATCTTTTAATAAAATATTTTTTTTTAAGTATCTGAGCTACAGTGCTCATGCAAAGATCTATATATATATATATAAAGAGAGAGAGAGAGAGAGAGAGAGAGAGAGAGGGTTGCATTCAAGTTACATTTGGTGTAATTTTAAGCAATGTTACACTACCTAATAATTTGTTATAAAATTCATATTTTGAAAATCTCATCGTTGAATCACATGTTCTATACTAATGTTACACTACCCAATAACTTGTTATAGAACTCATAATTTTTTTACTTATTAATAATTACTCATCATATCAATAATTTGTAAAAAAAGTTCGTAACTCTAGCATTTTCCTCATTTTAAAGACCATAAAAAATTTATAGATCTAAAATTTAAAAGAAAATATACTAGCCTAAAAAAATTAGCCCTATAACAAAAATATCTAACTAATTTTACCTAAAACAAACAACTCGGTCCTTTGAAAATGTTTTTTAAAAAATTGTTCTTACATAGCAGCAAATGCACACAACAAAGAAAAAGAAAAAGAAAAAGAAAAAGAAAAAACTACCTCAACAGTTAGGCAGTAGCAGCAAAGTCAGAGGCCAATAGCAAAACTGCTCTCTAACTCTAATTTTTGGCTCCATCCTTGAAAATAATAACATTTAATGATATCGAGTCATTCGAAAGTACAATACCTTGAAATGTACTGTACTTTCGACTTTCGAGTTAGGCTGATCTTCTTTTTCTTCTTGCTTAGGAAGGAGTCAGGTGACAACTAACTCTATTTTGTGATTTCCTCATTTTGCCATTATGTTTTGTCCATGTGTGCTTTTTAGGTTAGCTTTTTAGATATGTGTCACGCTAATACCTGTGAAGCATTCTCTCCACTTCCCACCCCACGTGAATTTCTTTCTCAATTTGTCTTCTATGAGTTAATTTTTTTTATTGTATTTAGGTAGACAGATATATATGGGGTCCATTTGGATACAGTTAAAAACTAAAAATACTGTAACAAAATAATTTTTAAATGTATGAATAGTATCGTGAGACCTATTTTTAATTAAAAAGTTGCTAAAAAGTAAGATTTGTGGGTCCCATGAACAATACACGGGACCCACTGGTGTGCATAGAAATGTCAAAAATTACGGCTCAACAGTGCGTGAACAGTTACTCAACAGTGCGTGAACAGTTACTCAACAGTGCGTGAATAGTTACTCAACAGTGCATGAACAGTTCACTTGTCCCCTAAAGTTGAAACGCGTGCAAGAAAAAAAAAAGAAAAAAGAGCAAAATGCAAAACGCAAACGCAGGTTCATTCATCCGGATCCAAATGCTCACATAATATATGAAAAGTGTTGCGTTCATAATATTTTCACAATAAATCATAAATCATAAATGTTAAGTTGTTATTGATTCTAATTTGAACCCAACGTGGCCAAAAAAAAAAAAAAAAATGAAAGAATTGTAACTTTGAGTTACACCAATCTCCTTGTGCTTTTACTACTTGTTCTTACTCAAGAAGGAGTCAGGCCAGATCTATTTCTATTTTGTGATTTCCCCATTTTGCACTTTTGTTTTGTCCATGTGTGCTTATTAGAGCATCACTATTGGCGGTGCTAAAAATTTAGTAATTTGGTATCTCAAAAAGTTATGTTATCTATTTTATCATCTTACTTTATAAAACAACTAATATTAGTAGTTCTATTTTAGTATTCAATATAATAAAATAATATAAATAACACAATAAAATAATATATCTATTACAATAAATAACAATCACACTATCAACACAATAAAATAATATATATTTTAATAAAATATATTTTTTTAGTATCTGAGCTACAATGCTCATGCAAAGATATATATATATATATATATATATAGAGAGAGAGAGAGAGAGAGAGAGAGAGAGAGAGAGAGAGAGAGAGAGAGAGAGAGGGTTGCATTCAAGTTACATTTGGTGTAATTTTAAGCAATGTTATATTACCCAATAACTTGTTATAGAATTCATATTTTGAAAATCTCATCGTTGAATCACGTGTTCTATACTAATGTTACACTACCCAATAACCTGTTATAGAACTCATAATTTTTTTACTTATTAATAATCACTCATCATATCAGTAATTTGTAAAAAACGTTTGTAACTCTAGCATTTTCCTCATTTTAAAGACCATAAAAAAATTTATAGATCTAAAATTTAAAAGAAAATATACTAGCCTAAAAAAATTAGCCCTATAACAAAAATATCCAACTAATTTTACCAAAAACAAACAACTCGTTCCTTTGAAAATGTTTTTTGAAAAATTGTTCTTACATAGCAGCAAATGCACACAACAAAGAAAAAGAAAAAGAAAAAGAAAAAGAAAAAAACTACCTCAACAGTTAAGCAGTAGTAGCAAAGTCAGAAGCCAACAGCAAAACTTCTCTCTAACTCTAATTTTTGGCTTCATCCCTGAAAATAATAACATTTAATGATATCGAGTCATTCAAAAGTACAGTTCCTTGAAATGTACTGTACTTTCGACTTTCGAGTTAGGCTGATCTTCTTTTTCTTCTTGCTTAGGAAGGAGTCAGGTGACAACTAACTCTATTTTGTGATTTCCTCATTTTGCCATTTTGTTTTGTCCCTGTGTGCTTTTTAGGTTAGCTTTTTAGATATGTATCACGTTGATACCTGTGAAGCATTCTCTCAACTTCCCACCCCACGTGAATAACTTCCTTCTCAATTTGTCTTCTGTGAGTTAATTTTATTTAGGTAGATAGATACATATAGGGTCCATTTAGAGAGAGAGAGAGGGAGAGAGAGAGAGAGAGAGAGAGAGAGAGAGAGAGAGAGGGTTGCAATCAAGTTACATTTGGTGTAACTTTAATTAATGTTACACTAGCTAATAACTTGTTATAGAATTCATATTTTAAAAATCTCATCGTTGAATCACATGTTCTATACTAATGTTACACTACCCAATAATTTGTTATAAAATTTTTAATTTTTTTACTTATTAATAATAACTTGTCATATCAACAATTTGTAAAAAAAAGTTTGTAATTCTAGCATTTTCCTCATTTTAAAGACCATAAAAAAATTTATAGATCTAAAATTTAAAAGAAAATATACAAGCCTAAACAAATTAGTCCTACAGCAAAAATATTCAACTAATTTTACTCAAAATAAACAACCTGGTCCTTAAATTTTTATTTTTTAAAATTTTTTCTCACCCAGTAGCAGACGCACACATCAATGAAAAAGAAAAAAGAAAAAGAAAAAAAACCACCTAAGCGGCTAAGTAGCAGTTGCAAATTTAGAGGCCAAAGCCGTTGCACATAGTCAACAACAAAACCACTCCCCCTAACTCTAATTTCTGGCTCTGTCCTTGAAAATAAAAATATTTAATGATATCATTTTTTACCATTAGATTTTGTAGAAATTTACGATGTACAAAATGTGAACATTACTTAAAGTTATACCAAAATTGCACCAGGTGTAACCTTAAGTAATGTTCCACTATATAATATTTTTTTTATTGGATGCAAATTTTGAAAATTAACCATTGGATTACATTATTTTTGTAAATTTTCCATATTTGCAAAATTTCATAGCCATATTATTAATCAATTGTTTGAATTCATTTTTTATAGTTTTAAATATTGCATAAAATATGAGTTTATGGATTAAATGGTAAATCACATTTGATTGGTGTGTGTGTTTATATATATATATATATATATATATATATATATATATATTGTTGGAATGGCTTGAACTGTCAAAATTAGTGGCTTGACATTAGCCAAAAAACCATATATTAAATGGCTTGCATGCCCCCATGTCAGAAAGTTGCATGATATTCAACCAATTTCATGTGTGATATTTCTTTAAAAAAAAAAAAATCATGCTTGAAGAAGTGCAAGAGCTTGCATTAAATGTTTTTCATGAATTGCCAAAGAAAAAGGCAAGGAACAACACATAAACTAAATTCATGCATTCTTCTTCATAGCCGAAATGGATGACTCTTTGGCAAATAAATGCTTGCCATTTTCTTTGACCAAGTAAGTCTCATGTGCAAAAATGTTGGTATTTCGGTTGAACATCTAGCTATAAATAGATGGTGAGTTTGAGAGAAGAGCATGAGAGTTCCTACATGAGATAGAGAGATAGCAAAGAGCTTCTTCTGTGTGTGTGCACCAGAGATAGGAAGCTAGAGTGTTCTGCAACTTTTGTCTAAATACAATAAGGTGTTCTCTATTTATTTGTGAGAGAACTAGGGTGCATTGGGGGTTTGGGTTTGTGTGAGAGTGTCTTCAAGCTATTGTTGTAATCTCCAAAGTTATAGTGAAACTTTATTCTGTCGCCTCCTGTGGTTGTAGGCATATTGTTGAACCACGTAAATTTCTTATGTCATATTTTTCTTCTTTCTTTTCTTTAACCTTGTGTAAATAGATTATGTCACCAATATTCACATCAACTGGTATCAGAGCTCCAGGTTGATTTATTCAATGAATCAATGATTCTATTGCCAAGGTAAACGTAGTTAAGTTCACCGGAACTGGTAACTTCGGGTTAAGGCAAAGAAGGGTGAAAGATCTTTAAGTACAACAAAGGTTTAGTGAGGGCTTTGTATGGGAAAACAAAGAAAACAAAGACGATGACGAATGACGAATGGGAAGAACTCGATATGAAGGCAGTTAGTACAATGTTTGGCAGACGATCTTATGTACAATGTCATGGATGACGTGTCTACTACAGCTATATGGTTGAAGTTGGAGAGCTGGTATATGTCTAAGTCTCTCACAAATGAACTTAATCTTAAGCCTAAACTGTAAGAGCTTAAGATGGCAGAGGGTGTGAATTTGGCTCAACACGTCCACACGTTCAATTAAATTATCAGGGGGTGTTTGGATTGGGACTAACTCATTACTCAAAATTCTTAACTCAAAACTCATATCTCAAAACTTTATTTCACCAATAACCCAAAACTTAAAATTCTTGTTTGGTTCATAACTCAGATTTTGTTCCTTTTCACTATTTCTCCTTTTTAGTGGAGCCCACCCCCTACCAAATAGTCAGAACGGAAACCCGTGCGTCCTCTTAGTCCATCTAAAAATTGCTTAAAAAAATTTCCTTCTCTTCCACACACTCTGACTCTAGCATTTCATCAAATACCCTTCTCCCCAATCTGGTGAACCCTCTCCAAATCCATCTCCAGCACCTCCAACACTCTTTGATTTCCATCTCTAACACACTCCCTCAAATACCCATCTCCCTAATCTCCAACCCACTGCATATTCCATCTCTAGCATGAATACCCATTTCCCTAAATACTTATCTCCAGAAAACAGATACCCATCTTGTCATCTACATCGCAGACCCATCGAAAGTAAAGTTTGAAGCTTCTACTCTTCTCCAGCAAAAGTCGAAGACCATCTCTAGCAAAAATCAAAGATTATTGGTGAGTTTTTTTTTTTTTTTTTCGTTTCTCAGTTGTAGTGCTCTGTTGGTCTTCATTTTGTCTTCTTCTCTGCCTTAAAAGGAACACTGAAATTCATAGTGGGTTTATAGAGGGAAAGGGGGAAAATATTTTTACCTGAGTAGTACAAGGATTGGATTCTCAAACCGGTGTCAGTGTGGGTATCGGATGTGTCGGGGTGTGCCTGTTTTTGGCTGGGACTCCTTCTTCCTCTCGGTTTGTGTTGGGTCAAGAGTAGCTTGTGAAAATATGAAACAAGTGAGAGGTCCGAGCAATAAAAGAAAAGGCAAAAGTTTGAAATAATGGTATGTTGGTAGAGGTGGGTGAGAGGTGTTAATGGAGAAGAAGTAGGAGTAAAAGGAGAAGGTGTAAATGAAGTAAATGGAGAAGTCAGAGGAGTAAAGAGAAGAAAGGAAAACAAAGGCCATAATTGAAGCTAGACCATTTGGCACAGCAAAATCTTCCAACAGCTCTGAGTATGATGTGACCAGATACTGAAGAGGGTCCCACACGTTTCCAATTATTTACAAAAATTCCACATAACTCATATTCCAAAAAGTGAAAACAGCTTTTGAGGTGTTCTCATTTCTCATTCTCAAAACTCAAAATTTTGAGATATGAGAATTGGAAATAAATACTGAAAACTAATCTAAACAATATTTCAACAGGTGGGTCCCACGATTTTTGAGTTTTGAGTTTAGATTTTTAAGTTATGTAACTGAAAACAGGCCAATCCAAACACTCTCTTAGTGACTTATTGCGGATCGTTATAAAATTTGATGATGAAAATAAGGCGATGATGCTTCTGTCCTCCCTTCTAGCATCCCATGAACACTTGGTTACAACCTTGCATTGGGGGAAAGATACTTTAGAATTTGAAGAGATCTCAGGAGCCCTGTTAGATCACTACCAAGGGAAGCAGAATTCGGGTGAAAGTTCTGGTGAAGGGCTTATGGTAAATGGTCATCAAGATCATGGAAGGAAGAAAGATAGAGATCACAGTTCTACTAGGGGACATAGTAGATCAAAATCCAAAAGCAAGACAGTGAAGTGCTATAAAGGCCAAAAGAAGGGGCATATTAAGTGAGACTGTCCAGAGTGGAAAAGAGGCAAGGACAAAGACAATGAAGCGTTATCAAGATCTACAAACGTTGTGACAGCAGATTCAAATTCAGAGTCATATGGAGATATGCTTTTTGTTTCATCCAGTGCCAACTGGCTAGTCAATTCTTGGATTCTGGATTCAACATGTTCTTTCCACGTGACTCCTTACAAAGATTGGTTCGACGCTTATAAGTTGGTTAATTGTGGTTCTGTTCTAATGGGCAACGTTGCTGTTTACAAAGTTGTTGTAATAAGAACAATTAAGATAAAGATGTTCGATAATGTAGTGAGGACATTAGGAGATGTATGACACGTTCTAGAGGTGAAAAAGAATTTAATTTAATTAGGAACCCTAGACTTTAATGGCTATTGCTATAAGTCTGAGTATGGGTTAATGAAGATGTCAAAGGGCGCTATGGTTGTGATGAAGGGGCAGAAAGTAGAAGGTAATATTTACAAGCTATTTGGAAACACCATTGTAGGTGGAGCTGCTGCGGTGACTAAATCTGAGTAGGATGATACACTTTTGTGGCATATGCGACTAGGGCACATGAGGGAGCGTGGCATGAGGGAATTGTAGAAAAGAAATCTATTGGCTAGAGCTAAGCCTCGTAAGTTAGATTTCTGCAAATATTGTGTCATGGGAAAGCAGTGTAGGATGCGATTTAAAACAACCATGCACAAGACAGAGGGTATATTGGATTATGTACACTTTGATATTTAAGGGCCGGTGCAAATGGTCTCTAAAGGTGGAGCTCGGTATTTTATGAGTTTCATTGATGATTATTCTAGAAAGGTTTGGGCTTTCTTCTTGAAGAATAAGTCCGAGACATTTGCAAAGTTCAAGAAGGTGGAAAGCCGAAGTGGAAAACTAGACTGGCAGGAAGATAAAGTGCCTAAGATCTGATAATGGCACTGAGTACAAGGATGGGGAGTTCTTGAAGTTTTGTGAAGAGCATGATATCAAAAGGCACTTTACATTATGAAGAACACCTCAACAGAATGGAATGGCTGAGAGACTTTACCAGACAATCGGTGAGATAGCTAGATGCATAAGACTGAATGCTGGGCTTCCTAAAGTTTTCTGGGTTGAAGCAGTGAACATGGCTTGTCACATTCTTAACCGATTGCGTAGAGCTGCACTTGATGGGAAAGTTGCTGAATAGGTATGTACAAGGAAATAAGTTGATTACTTGTTGATGACGATATTCGGGTGTCCAGCCAATGTTCATAGTTCCAACGAAGAAAGGTCAAAGCTTGATTCAAAATCCAAGAAGTGCATTTTTCTTGGGTTCAAGAAAGGAGTAAAAGGGTACAAGCTTTGGGATCCAGTGGCACAAAAGGTGGTAATTATCAGGGATGTGGTGTTTGATAAAAAGTCCATGATAAAATCTTTCAGAAAGGAAGAAAAGTCTTTAAAAAAAAGGAAACAGTAGTGACAACAATAGATCAATGGTGCAGGTGGAGCTAGATCAAGTGGAGTCTCAACTAGAGAAGGAATCTCATAATAGTGATCAAGAAGATCACAACATGATACCAGAGTGGCCTAAACGCAACATAAGACCACTAGTCAGGTATGGATTCCTTCAATAAGAACAAGACTTGGGAGTTGGTAGAACTTCCAAAGGGAAAGAAACCGATAGTTTGCAAGTAGGTGTTCAGAAAGAAGGAAGCAATATCAAAAAAGGAAGGAGAACGGTTTAAATCAAGATTGGTAGCAAAAGGATATTCACAAAGACATGGGATTGATTACAATGAGGTTTTCTCACCTGTGGTTAGGCATACTTCTATCAGGGTAGTGCTAGCCTTAGTAGCACATCAGGAACTGGAATTGGAACAACTAGATGTGAAAATGACATTCCTTCATGGGAAGTAGGAGGAAGAAATCTTCATGGAACAACTACAGGGGTTCAAGAAACCTGGTACAGAGAATCTTGTCTATAGATTGAAGAAGTCACTCTATGGGCTTAAAAAATCTCCCAGACAATGGTACACAAGGTTTGATTCCTATATGATTCTGATTGGTTATACCCATTGTGAGTATGACTATGTATATGTTAAGATGCTTGATGATGGTTCTTATATTTTCTTGTTACTATATGTTGATGACATGTTAATTGCTGCTAAGAGCATGTGTGAGGTTGACAGGTTAAAAGCTTTGTTATGCAAAGAGTTTGACATGAAAGACTTGGGTACTGCTAAGAAAATTTTGGGTATGGAGATTCACAGGGATAGGGAGTCAAGAAAGCTGAGGTTATCTTAGAAGAACTATATCAAAAAAGTTCTTGAAAAATTCAACATGCAAGATGCTAAGCCCGTAAGCACCCATTGGCGAATCACTTCAAATTATCTGGTAGTCAATGCCCAAAAAAGGAAAAGGAAATTGAAGACATGTCAAAGGTTCCATATGCAAGTGCAGTTGGGTGTTTAATGTACGCGATGGTTTGCACCAGGTCAGATTTGGCTCATGCAGTGAGTGTTGTTAGTAAGTACAGGCAAACCTAGATCGAGATCATTGGAATGCAGTAAAGTGGATATTCAAATACCTAAATGGAACTACAAGATATGGGATCTTGTTTGCGAGGCAACATGGGGATAATTCAATGGTAGGATATGTGGATTCAGACTAGTAGGAAATATAGATCACAGAAGGTCTACAACAGGTTATGTGTTCACACTGTCAGGAGGGCCTATTTGTTGGAGATCCACACTACAATCCCTAGTAGCCATGGCGGTAGCTGAAGCTGCAAAGGAAGCGCTGTGGTTGAAAGGGCTAGTCAAAGAGCTTGGTTTGAATCAAGGAGGAGTTCAGTTGCATTGTGATAGTCAAAGTGCCATTTACTTAGCAAAGCATTAGGTTTGTCATGCTAGGACAAATCATATTGATGTAAGATTCCACAAGATAAGGGAGTTGACTACTACCGGAGAAATTATTCTTGAGAAGATTGACACTTTAGAGAATGCAGCTGATATGTTGATGAAGCCGGTACCTACAAACAAGTTCAAGCATTATTTGGACTTGATTAGTGTTTGTGGCTTGTGATAGCCCGTAAGGGAGGTGGAGGCGATTAGAGACTTTAGTTTGTGAAGCTTGATACAATTCAAGCCAAGGTGGAGATTTGTTAGAATGGCTTGAATTGTCAAAATTAATGGCTTGACATTAGCCAACAAACCATTAAATGGCTTGCATGCCCATGTTAGAAAGTTGCATATTCAACCAATTTCATGCATGAAGAAATTCAAGAGCTTGCATTAAATGTTCTTCATGAATTGTCAAAGAAAAAGGCAAGGAACAACACCGACATAAACTAAATTCATGCATTCTTCTTCATAGCCAAAATGGATGGCTCTTTATCAAATAAATGCTTGCCATTTTCTTTGACCAAGTGAGTCTCATATGCTGAAACTGTTGGTATTTCGACTGAACATTTAGCTATAAATAGATGATGAGTTTGAGAGAAGATGCATCAGAGTTCCTACGTGAGATAGAGAGATAGCAAAGAGCTTTTTTTGTGTGTGTGCACCCAAGATAAGAAGCTAGAATGTTCTGCAACTTTGTCTAAATACAATAGGGTGTTCTCTATTTATTTGTGAGAGAACCAAAGGTGTATTTGGGGTTTGGGTTTGTGTGAGAGTTTCTTCGAGCTATTGTTGTAATCTCCAAAGTTATAGTGAAACTTTATTCTGTAGCCTCCTATAGAAGTAGGCATATTGCCAAACACGTAAATTTCTTGTGTCATATTTTTCTTCTCTCTCTTCTTTATCCTTGTGTAAACAGATTATTTCACCAATATTTACATCATATATATATATATATATATATATATATAGATTAGGATCAAGTTACACCTAATGTAACTCTAAACAATACTACATCATCTAATAACATTTTATTGAATTTATATTTTGAAAATCTCACCATTGAATTACATATTCTATACTAATGTTACACTACCCAATAATTTGTTATAGAATTCATATTTTGAAAATCATAATGTTGAATCACATGTTTTATACTAATGTTACACTATCTAATAACTTGTTATAGAATTCATAATTTTTTTACTTACTAATAATCATTCATCATATCAGTAATTTGTTAAAAAAAAGGTTTGTAACTCTAGCATTTTCTTCATTTTAAAGACCAAAAAAAAAAAAATATAGATTTAAAATCTAAAATAAATATACAAGCTTAAAAAAATTTAGCTCTATAACAAAAATATCCAACCAATTTTACCCAAACAAACAACTCGATCCTTTAAATTTAAAAAAAAAAAAAAAATTCTTACCCAGTAGTAGACACACACATCAAGGAAAAAAAAAAAAAAAAAAACCACCTCAGTGGCTGAGTAGCAGCAACAGCAGCAAAGTTGGAGGCCAAAACTGTTGCGTACAGGCGTACAGCCAACAACAAAGCCACCTCTCTAACACTAATTTCAGGATTTGTCCTTGAAAATAATAACATTTAATGATATTTTTGTACCATTAGATTTCTTAGAAATTTGTGATGTAAAAAATGTGTAGCATTGCTTAAAGTCATACCAAAGTTACAAAGTTACACCAGATGTAACTTTAAATAATGTTGCACCATTCAATAGTTTTTAATTGGATGCAAATTTTGCCAAATTTACTATTAGATTACATTATCTTTGTATATTCTTCATGTTTGTAAAATTTCAAGGCAATTAAAAATCAATAACTATATTGTTTAAATTCAAATTTTTATAGTTTAAAATATTGCATAAAATATGAGTTTATGGATTAAATGGTAAATAACATTTGATTTGTATAAAAATTAGCGTGTATGTTAAAAACATATAGAACATGTATAATCTAAATGTAAGATTTTTAAAATATAAATTCAATAACAAGTTATTGGATGATGCAGCATTGCTTAGAGTTACATCAGGTATAATTTGAATCCAATTCATATATATATATATATATATATATGTATGTATGTATGTATGTATGTATCCCCGTCATACCTGTGTTTCAATTATAATAAAAAGTTTGGAAAGGTTTCCCAAGTAGTGGTTTGAATGATTTTGTGTGATTGGTGCACATTCATTAATTTGTGATTACTTGCTTACTATAATTATTTGTGAATTGAAAATTGACATAATTGAATTTATTAATAACTTGATTAACTCACATACTAAATAAAAATTGGGTTCTAAATTTTCTTTCAGATAGTTTTCTATAAGAGAAATGCTATATATACAATATTTTCACTACAAATTTTAAGTGGTGGGTTCTTATTGGCTGTTATGGATACGCAAAAAAGTAATTTTAATGATGGGTTCAAATTAGAACTAAAAAATTACCACCTAAGATTTATTGTGAAAATAAAAAGAAAAAATATTGTTTTTATTTAGTTGCCTTTTCATCCTGCCAAACAACTACCAGAACAACAAGTCTTTTTTTTTTAATAAATCAACAACTAGAAGTCAACAACAACAAAAGAAATAACAAAAAAAAAAAAAAAAAAAAAATACAACAAGAACAGTATTCTGTCAATCCTAAGCATGACCGGTGTAGGATGGGTTTGGATTGTTGGAACTTTAATAATTGATTTCAAGGCTATCAAGTTTCATTTGTTTTTTCTTTTTGGTAGAAACTAACTATAAAAAGTTACTATTTTATTTATTTAACAAGGAAATAGATTCTTAATCTTGTTGGAACATCAATCAATATTGATTTCAATGTTAGAAGACTAGAAGTTTCGTTTATTTTTTTTTTTTTTCTTTTGGGTAGAAACTAAATCAAAAAAATTACTATTTTATTAATTTGCGAAGGAAATAAATTCTTAGTGTTTGTTGTTTGGTAAGCCTATTTTTTGTTAACTTATTTTACTATTCAACTTATTTTACTATTCAGCTTATTTTTACTACTATTCATATGTCCCACTGCACTTTTTGGTACTATTTATGAGTTACGCTGTACTATTATAATTAACATTTACTTTTATTTACAATATTTTCAGCAAAAAATTTTCAATTTTAACAAAATAAACAGATTCTAAATAGACCCTTAATCTTGTTGGAATGAGTTAATTAATTCCATCGTCTGGATGTATGTACCAAGATATAGCTATTTCCCAAATATTGCTCAGACAATATTTTAATTTGTATCCCTGAGAGAGAGAGAGAGAGAGAGAGAATCATATTCATAGTGGGTTTGGCTGGCCTTGTCTATATAAAGAGGGGGTCTGAACACTTCGATATAACAATCATTGGTTCACAAGAAGTTCCCTCTCGAAGTTAAGGCCAACCAATCTATACCTCTCTTCTTCTCTACCTTGTTTGACTGCCATATCTCACATAGGTTTCTCCAAATTCTTCTTTGAAAGGTACACCCTCTTGGCTATCTAGGTAAGCAGTAAGCAGTAAGCAGTATATTTTGCTCTCTCTCTCTCTACCATGTTTATGGTGAAATGGGATCATGAAGGACTTTTTCATGTGTGAACCATATAAAAATGGTCACGAAGTTATATAAAAGAGTTACGTATGAACCATTTAAAAATGAGCATGAAGTTATATAGAAGAGTGTTCATGTATGAGCCACTTGAATAATTCTCATGCATGTATATCAAAGAGTTTTCAGGTATGAACCCTTTAAATGATGGTCACATGATCTTGGTCCTATATATACCCAAAAAACTAACTTTTGGAAATTCTAATCCACTAAAAAAAACACTTGATAGTGTTGGTTATGAGTATGACTATATATATGACTTATTAGTACTTGACTACAATAGTTGCATGCAACAGTGAAGAGAAGAGAGATATAAGCGGTATCAATATCATCAAATCTTGATTGACAGAAGCTATTAGAAAGAATGTGGAAGCTCAAGGTAGCAGAGGGTGGCAATGACCCTTACATCTACAGCACCAATGACTTTGTTGGAAGGCAGATATGGGAGTTTGATCCTGAAGCTGGTACTCCAGAAGAGAGAGCTGAGATTGAAGAGGCTCGTCAGAATTTCTACAGGAATCGCTACCAAGTCAAACCCAGTGGCGATCTACTTTGGCGAATGCAGGTCCATACAGCTACATCTCTCTATACCCATCCTATCAATTCCAAAAATATCATGGGGTGGAAGTTTTGGAACCCCTACAAGTTTTGCTATATGTGCTATTGCGTTACATATTTTAGGCTTGTGTTCAGTACCTTTTTGCATTGAATACATTACGACGTGAACATGTGTCAAAAATTAATTATGTATTTAAATTGTGTTATGTTTAGTGCAAAAAGGCATTGGACACAAATTTCACACTTTCTATATTATGGTACAGATAGCAGGACTTTACTTTATGATTAGTCAACGTTTGATTTCTCATTAATGTTTGGTAAATTTGCACCCAAAAGTTAAACGAACCGAATACTTCGCAGTTTCCTTATCAATCATGCGTTGATTGTACTAAAAACCCTGAAGCCAGCAGCAGGCTTCTTATACTTGGAGCCAAATTAGAGATTAGACTATTCATTAATGGTGGTTTGAAGATACTATAGTTCAGTATGATATATTATATGTATATGGAATAAAAATTAAAAAACCTTAACTAAGAGATATACAATAACAAAAAAATAAGGGAATTCAAAAGGCTGATTACTGCATACTTTACATTTTGAAAGAAACAAAAATTAATTTTTTTAGCATTTATTAACAAAGTCTTTTTATAATAATAATAATAATAATAATAATAATAATAGACTTTTGTTAATGAATGTTTTAAAGCGGTATTTAAGGTACATTAAATCCTTTATTAAATTATTTTTTTTATACATTTTTTAAAACATAATGTCAATTTATCTAAAAAGGCATACATAACCACAATATGACAAGCCTTAGGTCCAGTACTTAGGTATTGTTCTTTAAGTTCACTTCTTAAGATTTAACCATGTTAATTTTTTCTTATGTGATGGAAGTGTTTTTTTTTAATTAAGTAGTCACGTGACTGAATTTTAAGAGGATAACTTAAAGAATAACACTTAAGGTATTGTATCTAAATTTTGTCCATCACAATAAATTTATACATGTAAGTCAATAAATTATTAAAATTTGATTTAATTATTTTCTTGAAAAATATGCATTCTATCTTAAAATTAAATATTTATTAATTTTTAACGTTTGTTTGTAGAATACATATTATCAGGGGCCATAATAATATTGAAAGTTTTTGGATCAAACAAACATTCTTCTCTTTAAATTTTAGTCACACACATATTGCGTGAACATTTTGTCTTTGGAACTTGCATGGAAGGTGTAAATGTTTTTAACTATTTCATATTTATATCCTTCATATTTATTGTGGGTTTTAGTTAACGCAACTGATAAAGTCTCTGATAGTTGTATAAGAGATCTGAGGTTCAATTCCTGTCTACACCAAAAATATCCATAGGTTGAAACTCTCTCCAAAAAAAAAAAAAAAAAAAAAAATCCTTCATATTTACTCATATGTTACCATGATTACTTTGGGGGCAACCAGAGCAAAAAAGATCATAAGCCATGCCCATAGAATAAAACAACGGACCACCTCTCCCTCACCTAGCAGTTCCCATCTTAAGTTCAATTACTTTAATGCCCCACTAAGAATACCCATAGGTTGAAACTCTCTCAAAAAAAAAAAAAAAAAAAAATCCTTCATATTTATTCATATGTTACCATGATTACTTTGGGGAAAACCTTTCTATTGGGGGGATCACAATTTGACTCTCTAAAGTTACTCTAAAAATAGGCCCGCGTGGTGTGATGTCGAATACCATAAAAGATTTGAATGTATCTTTCTCATCACCAATTGGTTTTGAGGTAGAATGGTACAGCTCATAGTCTCACACTTTCAATCAAATTAGTGCCTTTCTCTGAAACTGTTCAAACAGAAGGAAACAATTTATACTTTCCTACGAAGTTGCATCAAATCAATTTTCTATGAAATGAATGTAGACTTGGTTATTTACCAAAAAAAGAAAAAAGAATGTAGACTTGCTCAGAGATGACATTCCTGAATATTTAGGGGATTTTTTTAAAATTTTTTTTTTTTAAATGTCAGTTTGTAGAGCCAGAGTCACCAACCTACTTGATAATTTTACCCCATAATTATTTTTTTTTTTTTTTTTTTGATAATTATAAGTTTGTAACACCTTGGATATTCTAGGAGAGGAGAGGAGAAAGGCTCCCCACGTTAAGAGTGAGTGATTTTACTGGAGAATGGACAAGGTGCATGTATGTCTTTGTCATGCTATCGTTACATTATATTTACTTTTTATTGTTTTTGATAGTTCGATTGTTCGGGAATGGGTGGTTTGAATATTGAATGTTTTTATTAAAAATATGAGAAAATGCATGTTAACCAGTCAAGCTATGAGGTTATGAGCTTTGCATTACATCTTTGATCTTTATTTTATTATTAATTACATTTTGTATTTGAGATTACTAGAATAAATAATAAAAATGTAGGATTTTAACCTAAAAATCATTTAAAAAATTAAAATAAGAATAAGTATTCTATATTCTACCAAATGATTTCCAAAGATAATATGAGTAAAGTCCCCATTGCTTATACTATGGTTGATGGTCGGCCATTATGTGGTATGTTCACTATGTTGTCTTTGTACACATATCTATTGGGGTTTTCTTTGGACAAAAATAAGTTTGTCCCTATCGAAAAAAAAAAAAGTTTGTCAATTTCCAGTTTCATGGATTGGTTTTCTTTTTTGTATGTTTGTTTTACCCATATGGCATTTTAGGCGGCATAAAATAATTTTATTTTTTTTTATTTTGACCGTTAGTCATATTAGCATTTTTCATTATTTATGTAACGGTAGAGAATACTTTGACGCAATACAAAAAGTTTAGAAACTAAACTGACATATTTAAAACCTTAGATGCAAAATTGATAAATAGTGTAAAAGGTTTGTCATTAGGGACAGAAATGATAATTTACCTTAGCCATATTAGTCTGTACTCCCACCACTTCTTCCTTTTCATATGCATTCATTGGGAATATTTTGATGGCTTTCGCAATGTAGGCAACAGACTGCGTGCAGAACCGTATAATATATTATACTCAAATTTACCAGTCAATTGGTCTTAGTATTCTATTTCATTATTTAAAAAAAGTACCTAGTATTCTTTTGACTTCATTTCCTTTAAAAACTATTATGGTCTCAATTTATTTTACTGCTCATGTGAATTGGTCAAAAAGATGCCATTGCTTACTCTTTTAACAGGTGGAAAATAGTAACTGGTATTGTTCTGCTTTAGTTTCCTTGGGAAAAAAATAGTGGCCTTAGTAATTTTTAGTGCTCTTGTGAATTAGTCAAATTGGGGGACCTAAATTCTAGCATTCAAGAAGCATGCCGTTTTCTCTTTGGTCAATTTGGTGTTGGATAAACACACACCACTTCCAAATGCCTTAGTATGTGTATGCTGGATCAAATTTATAATGGTGACATATAGTAGGTGAAATTTTTGTCTACTAAATTAAATTATTAGTGCAATGAAGCTATTTTTGCTGTTTGTTATAGGAAATGAAATTCTACTTGTGGATACATGATAATCTATGAAGTTTCAAAATTTGATGATATTTGATTATAATGCTTAATAAATTTGTTGACACTAAGGTCATCTTTCTTTGTCAAAATAATTGCAGTTTCTGAGAGAGAGAAACTTTAAACAAACAATTCCCCCAGTAAAGATTGAGGATGGAGAGGAAATCACATATGACAATGCAACAACTGCATTGAGGAGGGCTGTCCACTTCTATTCAGCCTTGCAGGCTAGTGATGGCCATTGGCCTGCTGAAAATGCTGGCCCATTGTTTTTCCTTCCCCCCTTGGTGAGTTTTATCATTATCATCTATTACTATCATTGTGAAACACACATTTTGGCTTACTTGTTTACAAAAATACACCAATAGAAACATTTTCTTATACTGAACTAAATCATCACGAAAATAAACAAATTATAGCAAACTAAATCATCATGAAAATAAACAAATTATAGCAAATCATGCTTATCTTCTGGTTCATGCAATGTATACTCCTAGAGCATCATAGATTGATTTGACTATGGTTCATAAAAAAAAAAAGATTGATATGACTATGAATTATTTATTGTTTCCAATACACTGCAATTAGATTATAAGATTCATGCTTGTGACTTATTATAGTTTTCAGATTGATTCAATTGCTAATTGTCTTGCATTTAATCCAAAAAAAATGCAGGTATTTTGTATGTACATTACAGGACATCTTAATACTGTATTCCCTGTTGAGCATCAAAAAGAAATCCTTCGATACCTGTATTGCCATCAGGTACATATTCTTGGAGGCATTAAATGTTAATAGTAAAGATAGAATCAAAGTTTCTGCTAGATTTGTTACTTCCCCTTTTTCTTGTAGTTCAAACTTTCCTTTATAACTACTATGTTATAAATTTTTTATATTATTAGAATGAAGATGGTGGTTGGGGATTCCACATAGAGGGCCATAGCACGATGTTTTGCACTACTCTTAGCTACATTTGTATGCGTATGCTCGGGGAAGGACCTGAGGGTGGCAAGAACAATGCCAATGCAAGAGCAAGAAAATGGATCCTTGATCATGGTGGAGTAACACACATACCTTCTTGGGGAAAGACATGGCTTTCGGTATGACCATGTTCAGTAAAATTCACATCTCAAAGACTTACATACTAAAAATAATTTGTACTATAAACTAAAATCTTATCATAATCATATTACCAATTTGGAAATAAATAGATTAAGTTTCAAATATATACACTCTGTATGATAACTATTGTGTGATAAATAACTCAACTATGCAATGTTCCTTTATTCTAGACACTTGGCCTGTTTGAATGGATTGGAAGCAATCCAATGCCCCCAGAATTTTGGATCCTTCCTTCATTCCTTCCCATGCATCCAGGTTTGTACAATATCTACTTACTGCTTCTATTTGAATTAGTCATCTCTACTTAGAGTTGTTACAACAAAGTTTTACCGGTTTTTGTTTTTGAAATTACATAATAAAACTTTCAACATTCAAAATGCTTATTTTACTTATGGCTTACCAATTGCTTTGCCCCTAAAATGTAGCCAAAATGTGGTGCTACTGCCGGATGGTGTACATGCCCATGTCATACTTATATGGGAAAAGGTTTGTTAGCCCAATCACACCTCTCATTTTTCAATTGAGGGAGGAACTATACAATGAACCTTATAATGAAATTAATTGGAAGAGTGTACGTCATTTATGCGCACAGGTGAGTTTACCTTAATTTTCTCCTCGTGGTTGATACTTTTTTTTTTTTTTTTGGCTAGCAATGTTTTTAAATATTTCTTCCAATGCATTGATTGTAAAACTATTATTACAGGAGGATATCTACTATCCCCACCCTCTGATACAAGATTTGCTTTGGGATAGTCTATACATATTCACAGAGCCTCTTCTCACTCGTTGGCCATTTAACAAGTTGGTTAGAGAGAAGGCTCTTCAAGTAACAATGAAGCACATTCATTATGAAGATGAGAATAGTCGATACATTACCATTGGATGCGTGGAAAAGGTAATTTAACTTTACAATCAAGAAAAGCAATGGTTAGCATCTACTTAGGCTATGAAACAGTTTTCCTAATGTCATATGCTTTGAACAGGTTCTATGTATGCTTGCTTGTTGGGTTGAAGATCCAAATGGAGATTATTTCAAAAAGCATCTTGCTAGGATCCCAGATTACATATGGGTTGCTGAAGATGGAATAAAGATGCAGGTCAGTAGTTAAATTTAGCAATACATTTGTAGATTTTTTTTCCCCCTGTTCAAGATTTACATTTCACTTTATAATGAACTGTGTAAGAAGACATTCCCTAAAATTTTCTATTTTAGGGTTGGCTATGTACACCAATATATACATTCAAACTTTAGCATAAGCCTAGACCTATGGTTTTCTGGTTTTAAGTTTATAATTGCTGAGGTACCTTGCAAGAAAATAAGTGCTTGCTAATTTTGATACTTTGTATGCAGAGTTTTGGTAGTCAAGAGTGGGATACTGGTTTTGCCTTTCAAGCATTACTTGCTAGTAATCTTGTTGATGAAATTGGACCTACACTCGCAAGAGGACATGACTTCATAAAGAAATCTCAGGTTTGCTTTCCAATTCTTTTACCATCTTTTAACCTTAATAATCAAGCATACCTTTTGACCTTTTTTCTTTTATTTATATACACACACACACACATACATACATATATCCTGTATTCACTCAATCTAATTATTGCAATTTCCATGAAAAATTAAAAAGGTCAAAGACAATCCTTCTGGGGACTTCAAAAGAATGTACCGTCACATTTCCAAAGGATCGTGGACCTTCTCTGATCAAGATCATGGATGGCAAGTGTCTGATTGCACTGCAGAAGGTTTGAAGGTAATTTACTTTGCTTACATGGTTCAATAAAGTCAAGTATTTCATCTCATCCATAATCATTGTGCTCCTCACCAAATTTAATCTATTTCACAGTGTTGCTTGCTTTTCTCAATGATGCCACCAGAGATTGTTGGTGAGCGAATGGAACCAGAGCGGTTCTATGATGCTGTCAATGTCCTACTTTCTCTACAGGTAAGGAGTAACTTAGCTAATGTTGTATCTTCAAGAATACTTATTGTGCACTTGTGAGCATGAATAGGAAATCCAGAATGTCCTTGGTTTTACTACGAAACTAAAATTGTTTAACTACAAGAAAATTACTTTTCCAAATGCAATAGGTTTTGTTTTCTTAAGCTTCTTCTCCTAAACTTTTTCCAATTCCAGTTGTAGCTACCATTACAATTGAATAATGTGATAAAACTCTAAAGGCTTTTGAAACTCACTTTGCACAAACCATGGAAGCTTTATTTCCCTCTAGTACATTGTTTATTTCTTAAGTATTTCACTTTGTTCAGATCAATATGCTTTATTATATGGCTTAATGTAGAGTAAAAATGGTGGTTTAGCCGCATGGGAGCCAGCAGGAGCATCAGATTGGTTGGAAGTAAGTAATTAACTCAGCAAATTGAATTGACCTTGAAATTTTATATTGGAAATACTTTGAAACTATCTAATTGCCATTAAATTCACTCATTGACATATATTAATGGAATATTATTTTTCTATTGTCCCCCTCAGCTGCTTAATCCAACTGAATTCTTCGCGGATATTGTTATTGAGCATGAGTATGTTGAATGCACTGCATCAGCAATCCAGGCTTTAGTTTTGTTTAAAAAATTATACCCCGGGCATAGGATAAAGGAGATTGAAAACTTCATTAAAAATGCGGCATGCTTCCTTGAAGACATACAAATGCCAGATGGTTCATGGTTTGTTCCTCTACCGGTTAATTAGATATGTCTGAAATGATTGGTGTTTATGAAAAAGAAGTATTACAGGTCACTTACATGATAAAGCATTTTGACAGGTATGGAAATTGGGGAGTTTGCTTCACTTATGGTTCATGGTTTGCACTTGGAGGTCTGGATGCTGCTGGCAAGAGTTACAACAATTGTCCAGCTATGCGCAAAGGTGTTGACTTCCTACTTAGAACACAAAGAGATAATGGTGGCTGGGGAGAAAGCTATCTTTCTTGCCCAAAAAAGGTAAATGCTTCGACATGGAATGTGCTTCTTGATAAATTTTCATAGTATCTTTAATTCCATCACTGTTTTTAAAAGTTCAACCATCTTTAACAACACACACCACATTGTTTCCCAAATTGTTATGAAGGGTAAAATTTTGGTCAGCTAAGTTATTGTGGATCAAGAAGTTAAAGAAATGTCTTATTGTTTTGTACTGATGAGAATTTGTCGATGCTAGATAATTTTGATAAAAAGTTCTGTGTCCTTTATTATATAGGAATATGTACCTCTAGAAGGCAACCGATCAAACTTGGTGCATACTGCATGGGCAATGATGGGTCTTATTCATTCTGGACAGGTCAGTTAGTAGTCTCATATACCTCTCATACCGTCTTTTCATATGCTTTTATTTCATAACTCTCATATTAAAACCTTATTTGTGATAGGCTGAAAGAGACCCAACACCTCTTCACCGTGCCGCAAAGCTGATAATAAATTCTCAAATGGAAGATGGTGATTTTCCTCAACAGGTACATATCTTTAATTTACATAGATAGCTCCAAACAATCAAAAAAATGAAAAAGATAATAATTAATAATAAAAAAAAGAAGAAGAAAACAATAATTTAGCCCGGAAAAATAATCTAAATGGGTGCTAGGTAATTGAAACGATAATTTTGTCTCAAAGAGGTTAGAAGAGAAAGACAAGGAATAAAACAATATGGAAGTGTATATGCTTGAATAGTGCTAGTGTTTATAACAATTTATCACATTTTTATCGCAGGAAATCACTGGAGTGTTCATGAAGAATTGTATGTTACACTATGCAGCATACAGAAATATATATCCATTGTGGGCTCTTGCAGAATACCGCAAGCGTGTCCCATTGCCATCTAGAAACGCTTAAGTGAAGCAGTGAATTTTGTAATTCAAGAAATATATGAATGGCAAGGATATAAAATCCAGTAGTGAATTCTCTTACCATTGTGTAACCTTTTTTTTTTCTCTCTCTCTTTCCTAAGGGGCTATTTATGTTTGTATAAAAATTTAAATACACTGGATAAAAGAATGAGAAGTTTTTCCTTCCCTGTGTAGAAGCAAGGCTTGCATAATGTTGTATCACTGGATAATAAAGTAAATGAGAAATTCTTCCATGTATTATACCAACCTTTTGCTCGTAAACTCTGTGCACAATGAAACTATTTCTTTTCAGTTATTCCATGGTAGTAGACGCAATCTATGGTTTGAATATCCCTTATTTAATTTGCTGAGAGCGCCTAGTATGAGCCTTGGCTATTGATGTTGTAGAAAAGGAAACCTATTACACTATTGCAGTACTTAAAATTGCATTAGGGAGCCTTTGCCTTCCTATCTATCTCTCTGCTGTCTGTTTCTCTCTCCTGCTTGTAGTTGCTTTTCACTTTAAAACAATTTGATTCAGAATGTATATTATGTATTGTTCTTCAGTTTTAAAAGCAGATTTGAATCGATGGATGGTTAAAGTCAAAAAAATTGTAAACCACATATGATACTCTCTTTTTGGCCTATTGTAAACCATATATACTAGAGTTTCCAAAAAGTGAAATCATTGATTTGTATTGGCACTGCTTATTACAAACAATGTGTGTTGTACTAACATACTGTGTTTTCATAAACTAAAATTTGAGTTTAAGTCACAATTTCAGTTATTGAAACACAGTGTGTAACAGATTTTTTCCTTCTTTATAGCCATTTAAGTTCACATACTAGCTTTAACTTCCCATACTTTGAGAGAGAGGCTCTCAGCGCATGTTAGCACATAAGCGCAAACGTGCACACAAGCCCTCCTTGGTTCTGCCGCAAGTGTATACCCTTTGAATATATATTTTCCCCTTGGTAATAATTTTATTTTAGCAAAAAAACTATGCATGAAGATACTATCAAATTACTCACCAATATGTTGTTATAAATATCAAATTATCAAAAAAATGGAAATACACAACACATCAAATTATCAAAAAAATGGAAATACTCTTCACGACAAATACATGAAGATAGTATTATACAATAGTCGTGGCATAATGAGTCATTAAGTAATGCATTCAAAACTAATTATAATTTATCAATTATGATCTGACCATCACTTTTCACTACCATAACTTTACACATTTTTTAACCTAAATGTAACTTATAGTAGAAAATACATGTAATACAAATATCCTGAATGGGGACATCATTTATTTATTTTTAGTTTAAACTTACCCATATGTTAATGTAGTATTCAAGGGCAGGTTGAAGGGTCTAGTTCTGGTATTAATCAGAGAACTATATGCCATTTTCATCAACTTCAAGAGTTAGAGATAATAAAGCCTTTAATAAAGTTTTTTTTTTTCCCTTTCTTTTTTATTTTTGTATAAAATATTACATGCAAGTAGTTTTCTTCAAATGCCTTTTTTGTTGTGTGCCAACTAGAACATGTTACCAAATTCAACTTGAATAAAACCTTCAATAGGCACATAGAATTACAGGTGCACACATAATAACTTAGTTAAAATTACAGGTGCACACATCTAATTGATGTTACTTCAACAACAAACCACTTTCATCACAATGGAATATATTACTTATCATAGTTTATTATTTTACATTGCTTTATTTTTAATTTTTTATTATTTTTGTTTACGAATTAGGGTTTGAAATTTGGTCCAATTTGGTCCAATGAAATCTACTTCAGTCCATTTTTGTCCTCTTCGGTCCAGTTCAGTCTATTTATCCATTTCAGTCTAATTTAGTTCATTCGGTCCATTTAGTCCATTTTGGAAAATTTTAGTTTACTTTGGTGTACTTACTGAAGAATGAGAAAAAACTTGTTTGGGTTAAGACTTCAGAGTACTTTCAATTATTTAACCAATATCAATTATAATTATATAATAAGTTTTGATTATCATGATAATCTCCTTAAAAGAATGACAAATTTGAAACTTAAAAATTTTAGTTGTACCAAAATAATTTAGGAATATATAATGCATAATAAAAATAATTAAAAGAATATGGACCATGTTAAAAAAGAATAATATCAATAATAAATATCAAAAGCGATAAAACTATATGTTTGTAAAAATATAGAGATAGAAATTATTTAATTTTTAAAAATTATCTACCATAAAATAATTTAGACAAAGTATCAAAGATTTCATAAAATGATTCATTAACCAATAGCATAAAAACACTCATTAATTAGTGAGAAAAATATTGTAGACTTGAAACTATATGTACGATATTTTGACATAACCCAAGCAATAATAACGTATGTTTATTATTGATATTACAATAATAACAATAGTTTTAGAGTCTATTCCGAATTGGCTACTGGTAATTGGAACAAAATATTTTGGTACAAGTGTGTATTGTTGCACTATTTCAAGAATTATGCATTCGATATATATTTATATTGGAGTTGTTATTATTATTAGGCTATAATGTATTATTATTATTGTTTTTTTATGGGACTTATTATTATTGTTAAACTATTTTAAAATTGATTATGAAATGAAATATTTAAAAAACTAATGAATTGAAGTAATAATGTTTTTGTAAATAGAAAAGAATGTAATAGAAATTGTAAAGGAAGCACCTTCCTAGAAGTAGATGCTTTCCATCTACTCTTCCACGTTTTATTATCACTTCTACCCTGTTTAATCCCATCTAACATCCTACGTTTAATCTTTCTTCCTTTTGTATTTCTTTCTCACCATTCTTATTCTCAAAGTCATCACATCCCTCATCTTCTTCTCCAGGTCTGTAACTCCCTCATCTAACCTCTTATCCTTTTCTAATTTAGTTCGTCTCTTCCAAGGCTTTCCCCCACCATGCAAAACCACCTTGAGGTTTTAGTACGTGGGTTAGGTTTAAGGTTAAATTGAGCATTGAGACAAACTTTTGTTAGCTTTTGTGGATGGAAAAATCATTTAACTATCACAGGACCACGTTAAAAAGACTTACCACTAATTCACACAAATATTAAACATATATATGGCTTCATGCCTAAACAAGTTCCTAACATTGGTAAAATACTTCTTAGTATATAATTGTACAAATGATATATATATTTTATTTAAGGGTCCTGTTAAATACATTAAGTTTGACAGTTTTTTAACAATTTTTATCTTTTTGACAAATTTTTTAATTTTTGATAAAATTTTTGATAAAACGGTTTATTAATATATGTCTTAAATGCATACGTTAGTAAATTTTTTTTTATTTTTTTATTAAGGTATTAATCAAGTTGTATACGTATATAATGTCAATTTGTTCTCCATTCAAATTACTAGGTTGCTGCTGTAACAGTCTCTCAAATAATGTGTGGGAGTCCACCGGGAACGGAGTGGTCTTCGTTGGCTTGTTGTCTGTTGCCTGCATGATCAAAGTCTAGCTAAAAACTACCGACACCATGTCCTACATTGTGGGGTATACAGGAAATGGGTTGGGTATGGCTACATGCGTCTCCTACATTATCTTTCTTTGGAAAGTTGGACACAACGGAAATATGGGTTTTGCCAATACTAAAAAAGAAAAAGAAAAATGAAAGCTTGAAACATGCTGTAGTTTCGACTATTGAGTCAGGCTGATCATCTTCTTCTTGTTGGTTAGGAAGGAGCAAGGTCACATCTAACTCTATTTTGTGATTTCCTCATTTTGCCATTTCGTTTTGTCCATGTGTGCTTTTTAGGTTAGCTTTTTAGATATGTATCACGCTGATACCTGTGAAGCATTTAGCTTATCTTCCCACCCCACGTGAATAACTTCTTTCTCATCAATTTGTCTTCTATGAGTTAATTTTTTATTGTTTTTTGTTTATTATTTAGGTAGACAGGTACATGTAATATAGAAAAAGTATTACGTTCATAATATTTTTATAATACTTTTACAACAAATTATAGATGTTAAATTGTTATTGGTTTTAATTTAAACTTATTATGCCAAAAAAAAAAAAAAAAACTATAACTTTGAGTTACACTGTTCTTCTTCTTCTTCGTCTTGCTCAATAAGGAGTCAGGCCAGATCTATTTCTATTTTGTGGTTTCTCTATTTTGCCATTTTGTTTTGTACATGTGTGCTTAAAGTATCAGCATTGGTGGTGCTAAAAATTAAGTAATTTAACACTACAAAAAGCTATATTATCTATTTTATTCCCCTACTTTACAAAACACCCAATATCAGTAGTTTTATTTTAGCATTTAATACAATAAAATAACATAAACAACACAATAAAAGAATATATCTACTACAATAAACAACAATCATTACCATCAATACAATAAAATAATATATCTTTTAGTAAAATATTTTTTTTTTAGCATATGAGCTACAGTGCATATGCAAAGTGATAGGCCAAAAATGTATTGAGCCCTTTGGCAAATTAATTAATTATCCAAGTTAATTAATTAAGTCAATTTAACATGCAATAGCGTGGTAGCACAAACGAATCACCAATTAAATTAAATGTAGCAGAAAATAAATTTGACACAGGTGATTTGTTTATGAATTGGAAAAACCATCGAGGTAAAACCCCATCGAGTGAATTTAAGGTCACAACTCTCGAGAATCCATTATTATCAAAACAAGCAGTTATAAGTAAAGGAATTCCAATTTCTAATACCAACCTACAATTGAACCCTTATCCCAATATCCAATTGGACTTGCAATGTAGCGACAATCTCTCATTTCAATACACGAATTCCAATACGTGACTAACCAATGATGCATAGATCCAGTATGTGACTAACACATCAACTTGAGAAAGATGTCGGCTGCAAAGTTCTTCAGTTCATCAACATGAAGATCAGGAAGCTCCTTGGTCACAAAACCCTTGGCGCAAAGATACAGTAACTTCTATAGAGAGAAAGATAAACTAGAGCAATTTCTATCTCTGGTCACAATATACATGTAGGGATTCTCTCTAAGATCGTTTGACAGCTCTTAAAATAATCCTTATATATGTCTAGGGTTGTGAGAAATAAATCCTATACAAATACACTTGTCGAGTTTCAACATTAAATCTCGATAGATAGGCTTTTGTCGAGACATTTGTCGAGCTTTAATGAACAACACTTTTTTCACTTTTTTCTTGAATAGACTTACATAACTTTAACACTTGACTTGAACAACTTGTTTCTTGAATTGTAAACCATCATAGATCTACCCAATTACAAGTAAAGTGTATTTTTTCAAAAGATTAGTCAATTACATCAATAATGTCCCTAACACAAAGATAGTTGTGCACGGTAGCTCAACAGCTAAAAAGTTTGGCTTTCTCTCCAATTATGCAGGAGCATTTTTTATTTTTTATATTTAGTCGGTAAATTTAGCATTTTAACAATTTGCCTCCCCATTACTAATACTCTTCAACGAGCTTATTAGATATATTTCACACTATCACACATGAATAGATTCTTGAATAGATTCTTTTTAAATTTGTTTTTTATGTGTTAACTTTTTTATTATTCTTTTTTTTTTTCAATTATTTAGGTAGACAGTAGATACATATAATTTATAGTGGTTTCTTAGATATATTTCACACTGCCTTGTATCCCAGTACCAAGAAACCTTGCTGATCTAGATATATTTCACACTATCACACATGTGAAACATTTATCTCGCTTCCCGTCCAGGTGAATAGATTCTTTATAAATTTGTCTTTTATGTGTTAATTTTTTATTATTCTTTTTTTTTTTTAGGTAGACAGTATATACATATAATATACAGTGGTTAGAGTTTAAAACGCTTATAGAAGAATTTCAAACAATTATTTATAAACAAAAAATATTTTTGTTATAAAACAAATTTTGTAAGTTTTGATATATATTGCGTTCAAGTTATACTAGGTATAACTTTAAGCAATATTCCATCATTAAATATTTTTTAATTGGATGCAAATTTTGACAAACTTATCGTTGAATTATATTATCTTTGTATATTTTCTGTACTTGCAAAATTTCAAAGTAATCAAGGATCAATAGCCATATTATCAACTAGTTGTTTAAATTCAAGTTTTTATAGTTTTAAATATTGCATAAAATATGAGTTTATGGATCAAATAGCAAATCACATTTGGTTGGTGGGTGTGTGTGTGTGTAGATTATGTTTAAGTTACATCTAGTGTAACTCTAAATAATGCTACATCATCCAATAACATGTTATTGAAATCATATTTTGAAAATCTCACCGTTGAATCACATGTTCTGTACTAATGTTACACTATCCAATAACTTGTTATAAAATTCATAAATTTTTTACTTGCTAAATCACTTATTATATCAGTAATTTAAAAAAAAAAAAAAAGTTTGTAACTCTAGTATTTTCCTCATTTTAAAGACCAAGAAAAAATTTATAGATCTAAAATCTAAAACAAAATATACAAGCCTAAAAAAATTAGCCCTACAACAGAAAGATCCAACGAATTTTATTGAAGCAAGCAACCCAATCCTTAAATTTAAAAAAAAAAAAAAAAATTGTTCTTACCCAGCAACAGATGCACAAATCAAGGAAAAAAAAAAAAAAAAAACCACCTCAATGACTAAGCAGCAGTAGCAAAGTTGGAGGCCAAAGCCATTGCACATAGCCAACAGCAAAGCCACCCCCCTAACTCTAATTTCTGGCTCCATCCGTGAAAATAATAACATTTAATGATATTTTTTCTTATGACATAAAAAATATGTAACATTATTGAAAGTTACACTAGTTGTAACTTTATGTAATGTTATACCACTCAAGGGTGGTGCTGTGACAGACATGGTTGCGAAGATAGGAACGGTTGCATTGCCCACTACGAAACTGCTTCCGGATTTTGATGCGATAATTTCGGAGATTGATGAAGCTATCCACTCTGAACCGATTATTTCGAAATCAAACTCTATCCGTGTGGAGCAGTTGGGGGATAAAACAGATATTTACTCGGGTTTGATTGATGTTGAGGTGCTGGAGGATGATTCAAATGCTTGTAATCGTGTTTCAACAGGTCAGCAATTTGGTACCTCGTGTCTTCAGGAGGTTGACGTTGATTTTAATGCTGGAAAAGGCTGTGGGCAAGTGGGTAGCAGTTTGGTTAATTTCAGGCCCAAAAGAAGTGGATCAAAGACTGGGAGTATCACTTTACACAGCCCATCTACTTTTGGATCAGATGGTGCTATGATTGAAAATGTAAAATTAAAGGAGGCTACTTATCTAATTGCTGGAGACGATGGGCTTAGGAAAAGGACTTGGAGGCGGGCTCAATCAAAGTCATGGTCAATAATGGACTTGCATTCTTCTAAGATGCTTGGTCCAAAGAGGAATAGAAAGTCCCTTTCACGTGGAACAGAGAAGACAGAAGTCTCAAAAAAGAAAGCAAAGGTGAGTAACAATGAAGGTTTCCATACTCTTTCTGGGAATGATCAGACTAAATCGGCGGAGGTTGCCACGCAGCCCCGCCGGGCATTATGAGTCTATTGAGTTGGAACTGCCGAGGGCTTGGGAACCGTCGGACAGTTCGTGCCTTGGAGAAGGTAATCAATAAACAAGATCCCAATATTGTCTTTTTAATGGAGACAAAATCTGGTTTGGAGTGGATGCTAAAAATCCGTGATTGGTGTAAATATAAAAATGGTTTCATTGTGCCTAGTAGGGGTAGTAGTGGTGGTTTAGCTTTATTTTGGAAGAAAGAGCTTAGGCTTGATATTCAAACTTATTCTCATTCACATATTGATGCATGGGTAGATGGGGGGGATGGTATTGGTTGGTGGCATCTTACTGGGTTTTATGGTGAATCTGATACTTCAAAGAGATGGGAATCGTGGCAAAGACTTAAACACTTGCATGGGACATCTTCTTTGCCGTGGCTAGCAATTGGGGATTTTAATGAAATTACTAACATGGCTGAAAAGGAAGGGGGAAGCAATAGAACAAGACAACAAATGAAGTATTTTGTTGATACTATTAATTGTTGTGGTCTTAAAGAAGTTCGGTTTATGGGGCCATTATTTACTTGGTTGTATCAAAAAGAGGATGGGTCCCAAATTAGAGAAAGGTTGGATAGAGCTTTGGCTACAGTGGAGTGGTTCCATTTATTCCCAATGGCTAAACTTACTCATCTTTCCTCTTCAGCTTCTGATCATTCCCCTCTTATTCTTCAGTTGTTTGCAAAACCAAGAAAAAAGAGGATGGGTAGAGTTTTCAGATTTGAATCAATGTGGTTAAAGGACCCAAGATGTGAGGCTATTGTGGAGGAAGCTTGGGATGATGGTTTGCATGGTGGCTCGGGTGATGTTCTTAATAGATGTTTGGGGAGTTGTCGTGCTAGACTTGAGAGGTGGAATGACAAAGAATTTGGTAATGTGGGGAAAACAGTGGTTGAATTACAGAAGAAACTAGAATGGTTAGAGTTGCAACCTTCTACACCGGTTTTGATAAGATCTTTAAGGAACACTAGAATTGAGTTGAATTGTTGGATGGATAAGGAAGATGATATGTGGAGGCAAAGGTCAAGAATTAATTGGATGCAAAATGGGGATCGAAATACTAGGTTTTTCCATGAGAAAGCTTCTGCAAGGTATAACAAGAATTTCATTGAGGGTTTGATGGATGAGAATGGTAGTTGGTTGGAGGGAGATGAGCATGTGGAGGAGGTGATGTTGCAATACTATGAAAGGCTCTTCACTAGTAGTCACCCTATGGAATTTGAAGAAATTCTAGATGCAGTTCAACCTAAAGTCACTCCTAGGATGAATCAGGTACTTGTAAGGGAATTTAATGAAGTTGAAGTGAAAAATGCTATGAAGCAAATGTACCCTTTGAAATCTCCTGGACCAGATGGCATGCCTCCATTGTTTTATCAACACTTTTGGTCTAAAGTTGGTGTTGTGGTTACTTCCACTGTTTTGGCCTTCCTCAATTCAGCTTATGAGATGATGCATCATATTAGTCAAAAGAAGAGTGGAAGAGTGGGAGACTTGGCTCTAAAGCTTGATATGAGTAAGGCTTATGATAGGGTAGAGTGGATATGGTTGGAAAAAATTATGCAGAAGTTGGGCTTTGATGATAAATGGTGTACTTTGATTATGAACTGTGTTACTACTGTTTCTTATTCTGTGAAGATTAATGGTAAACCTAAAGGGCATATTGTTCCAAGCAGGGGAATAAGGCAGGGTGATCCATTATCTCCATATCTTTTCTTGCTATGTGCGGAAGGACTTTCTGCTCTTATTAAGAAAGAGGTGGAGAATGGAAGGTTGGGAGGTGTTGCGGTTTGTCGTAGAGGTCCCAAAATATCTCACCTTTTCTTTGCAGATGATAGTTTGATCTTTTGTAGAGCATCCTTGGAGGAGTGTGATGCCCTTCAAAGGGTGTTGGGGGTTTATGAGTGTGCTTCGGGGCAGCAATTGAATCGTGCTAAAACATCTCTATTTTTTAGTAGAAACACATCTATGGAAATTCAAGATATCATAAAAGATAGGTTTGGGGCTCAAGTGATTAAATACCATGAAAAATATCTTGGTTTGCCATCATTGGTGGGAAGAAATAAGAGAAACACATTCAATTCGATAAAGGAGAAATTAAGTCAAAAGCTTGCTGGTTGGAAAGAAAAACTATTATCTAAGGCGGGGAAAGAAGTATTGATAAAAGCTGTGGCACAAGCAATCCCGACATATACTATGAGTGTTTTCAAATTGCCTGATTCTCTATGCGAAGATTTGACGAGTATGATTCGTAATTTTTGGTGGGGTCAAAGAAATGTTGAAAGGAAAATTGCTTGGATGAGTTGGGATAAATTGTGTGCTCCGAAAAGTAGCGGTGGGATGGGCTTTAAAAAACTCAAGGAATTTAATTTAGCGTTATTGGCAAAGCAAGGGTGGAGATTGCAACAAGGTCATGAGTCATTGGTGTACAAGGTTTTGAAGGCTAAGTATTTCCCTACAAGTGAGTTTTCACAAGCTGTTTTGGGCAATAATCCTTCTTTTACTTGGCGAAGTATTTTGTATGCACAACCTTTGGTTAAACAAGGATTAAGGTGGAGACTTGGTAATGGTGATAAAATTCGGATTTGGGGTGATAAGTGGCTGCCCAAGCCTTCCACCTTTATGGTTTCATCTCCTAGATTGTTTATGCCGCAAGATATGAAGGTTGGAGATTTGATAAATAAGGAAGAAGCTTCATGGAAGGTTGATGCCATTGATGCCCTGTTTTTGCAACATGAAGCAGAGGAAATAAAAGCTATTCCAATCAGTTCCCACCTGCCTGAAGACAAACAGATATGGGCTTGGAGCACCAATGGAGCTTTCTCGATTAAAAGTGCTTATTGGGTTGCTTCTCAAATGTCCTTATATGCATCCTCGGATTCATGCTCTGATGACAGCCAAGAGAGGCGCTTCTGGAGACGGTTATGGCAGATTGATGTGCCTCACAAAATAAGGCATTTCGCTTGGAGGGCTTGCCGAGATGTCCTACCTTTTAAAACTAACCTTGCTAAACGAAATGTCTTGCAGGTGGCTATTTGCGATGGATGCAATTTGGAGGCTGAGGATTCAATTCATTTTTTCTGGAAATGCTCACGTGCCAAGGAACTATGGTCTTCGTCCAAACTGGTTTTTCCAGATGAGATGAACCGGTTCGGGAATTTCAAGGAACTGTTATGGTATTTGATGATACAAGAGAAGAGCTCACCAGAAAATATTGAATTAATGTTGACCTGTGCTTGGGCGATGTGGAATAACAGAAATGATGTTCGATATGGTGGATTGCGGAAAAATGGAAAGCTGATTTTTCAATGGGCAGTACATTATTTGGAGGCGTATCGGGCTGCTATTGAACTTTTACCGCATACTCAGATGGTTGTTCAACACGTTCAGAGATGGATTCCACCACCTGTTTCAAGTTTCAAGCTCAACGTGGATGGAGCTGTGTTTGCAGAGATTAATTCAGTGGGTGTTGGAGTTATTATTCGGGATTGGAATGGCCATTTCGTTGCTGCTCTGTGTAAACAAATTTATGCACCGATAGGTCCTCTTGAGGCAGAAGCGAAAGCTGTTGAAGTTGGTTTACAATTTGCAAAGCTGCTTGGTTGTTCTAATTTCATTCTTGAAGGTGATTCATTAATTGTCTCTAATGCGCTGAATCTTTCTTCCTCGGTTCCGACCTCAATTGATGCAGTGATTATGGGTATTCGACTAGCTTCTCTAGACTTCCAGAGTGTTTGTTTTTCTCATGTAAAACGCAATGCGAATACCCCAGCTCATTTGTTAGCAAAGTATGCCAAGGGCATAGTTAATCAATGTATGTGGATGGAGAATTGTCCTAGTTTCTTAGAATTAGCAATTCTTCATGATGTAAACTCTGTTGTTGCTTAAATTAATATTAAGTGTGTGATTTCCTATCAAAAAAAAAAAACTTTTAATTGGATGTAAATTTTGACAAATTCACTATTGGATTACATTGTCTTTGTATATTCTTCATATTTGCAAAATTTCAAGGTGATCAAAGATTAATAGCTATATTATCAATTAATTGTTTAAATTCAAGTTTTTATATTTTAAAATATTGCATAAAATATGAGTTTATGGATCAAATGATAAATAACATTTGATTTTTTGTACCTAAACATTAAAAAGTTTTTTTTTTCATCCCTAAACTTTGTAAAGAGTTTTTTCAATAGTATACGGACAAAAATAAGGATGAAGAAAGAACTTTTTCAATAGTTTAAAGATGAAAAACAAACTCCTAGTAAAGTTTAAGGACATAAATAAAAAATTTTTAATATTTTAGGAGATGAAATATGAACTTTTTAATAGTTTAGGGACAAAAATGAACTTATAAAGCTTATGAATAAAAATCAAACTCATGGTAAATTTTAGGAACCAAAATAGTATTTTACCCAAAATTAGTATGCATGTTAAAAACATATAAAACATGTATAATCTAATGGTGAGATTTTTAAATAACAAGTTATTGGATGATGTAGCATTGCTTAGAGTTATATCAGATGTAATTTGAACTCAACTTTTATATATATATATATATATATATATATATATATATATATATATCCCTGCTGTACCCGTGTTTCAATTAATAATAACAAGTTTGGAAAGGTTTCCCACGTAGTAGTTTGAATGATTTTGTGTGATTGGTGCCAAATTCATTAATTTGTGATTGCTTGCTTACTTTAATTATTTGTGAAATGAAAATTGGCATAATTGGATTTATTAATAACTTGGTTAACTCACATAATAAATAACAATTTGGGGTTTAAATTTTCCTTTCAGATTGTTTTCCATAAGATAAATGCTATATACACAATATCTTCACTATAAATTTTAAGTTTTAGGTTCTTATAGACTATTATTGATACACAAAAAAAAGTAATTTTAATGATAAGTTCAAAATATAACTAATAACAACTTATTATTTAAAATTTGTTGTGGAAGTAAAAAGAAAAAAATATTGTTTTCATTTAGTTGCCTTTTCATGCTACCGAACAACTACAACAACAACAAGTCTTTTTTTTTTTTTTTTTTGGTTGATAATCAACAACAAGAAGTCAACAACAACAAAAAAAAATGACCAAAAAAAAAAAAAAAAAATACAACAACAACGTTTTCTGTCAATCTTCTCAATAAAAAAAAATTAAAAAAAAAAAAAAAAGTATTCTGTCAAAACAAATGGAGTCTCATCTTTCTTAATGTCCCTTGGATTATATCATTCATTTCATTTTCAATCCCAATATCTACCGTTAACGTTTCACTTTCTCATGTTAACCAAAATATGGGAAATGCTAACAAATGCCCTAAGGGCATTGTTTAATAATCCATTTAAAGAAAGTTTTTATGGGAAAGGAAAGAAAAGCAATCAATGTTTTGACAGCTTTTTTCATTTCCCATAAAAGTGATGTCAAAACTTTCCTAAAGTGGATTGTTAACCAATGCCCTAAGGGCATTCGTTAGCATGACCCAATCAATATTAAGGAAACTTTTATCAGGTACGGAACTACTCAACCTTTAAAAAATATACTAATATGTATATTAACAAAAAAGAATTTTAAATACTTGGCCCCCCTCCTCAAAAAATTTACAAATTGACTCAAGAAATCCAACAAATAGATAACAAGAAAAATCTATAAAAAAATGCACATATTCAGACAATAAAAAATCTTTGGACCAATCATAAATCCTTTCTAAGCAAAAACAATAACAACATATTAATTACAAATCCTAGTAAAAAAGATCAAAAATATTGATCGCTTCATCTACGCATTACTTAGATCTTGAAAATATTAAGACATGCTAATTGACTTGCAAAACTCGTGATTATAAAATCCTATTATTAAATTTTTTTTCAAAAGAAAAAATATAAATAATAATTAATAAATTAATGCTAATAATGCAACTTTATCAACCTCTAGTATTGATATTCTATGTTTTTAAAATTTTTGAACAAAGAACTTCAGCCCTCCTAAGTTTGAATCCTGATTCCATCCTTAACTATTATAATATATTGGATTAAATAAATTATCTTCTTGAATAAATCAACCTGACTAAGGGTCTGTTTGAAATTCATTTATTTTGCTGAAATTGAAAATTTTTTGTTGAAAGTATTGTAGATAAAGGTAAAATTTAGATAAAATAGTACAATGAGACCCATAAATAGTACAAAAAAGTGTATTACGGTTCATAAAAAATAGCAAAAATAAGCTGAACCGACAAAAAATAAGCTATCTAAGGGGACACTAAGATTCATACAAACTTTTCATTACCGAGGTGCTGAGTTACAGAATCACCACGGAGTGGAGATGCAATAATTCTAAAATTAATTATTAAGGCGTAGCTTATGCAGTGTAGATCACTGCTCGTATTACATATAAATGGAATCGAATACATCGAAATGACGTTATAGATAACCTTAACAAATATTATATGCATGAATTCGCAAATCTCAATATATAGTTTGCATAAAAATAGAGATTGCCCAACATGAAAATCTTTAGGCTGGCATTCATGTGTTAGAATCCTTGAAAGTTGAAGCTAGAGTGGCAGTACGCAAGAGCATTGCTTGGCTGGGTGCACATTATAATTTCTTAGCAAACAATTTTAGTTATTTTACTTTTGTACTTATTGTTCCCTGCCAATATGCCAAATACATCAATGCCAGTGCATTTATTGCTTCTGCATATCTGACCAAATTTTACCAGAAAATAATATGAAACATAGAGTTTTACAAAGCGTGTGTTGTTTTTTTTTTCTTTTTTTGGCTAAGTAAAAATGGAGGTCTTTATGGTTGTATTATATCACTCGAGTTTGAAGAGACTATGTGAGGGACAGGACCCACTGAACCCACCGAGGTACCCGTCAAGGCTCGATCCGATGTTCTCCTTAAATCTCTCACACAGCAGCCCACCAACGAACTTCCGCGGCCAACGGGATTTGAAACAAGCGTGTGTTGTTAGACTATATATTAGTAACCTGTTTTAGAAAATTTTTTAGAAAAAAATAAAAAAGTGATTAATTAATTTAACAATTTTTTTTTATAATTTTTTTTTAAAAATAGATGATTAAAGTTTATCCTATAGGCATACATTAACTGGATCTTAAAACATATGGCCCAAATCTTACGTTAGTTGCAAACATTGACGGTCACTCTCTAAAAATTACGTATTCCAAATTCAACAATTTGATGCGGAAGAAATTCCATTTCTTGGTTGCTTTCATGGTTGATTTTGTTGGAAAGTAGCACTTTCAAAGTACGGCCGGCCTTTTTCTTCCACTTGTGGTCATATTTCCTCTTACTAATTAATTAATTCATGTAGGTCAAGGTTCACTTGTGTGACGATGATATCATTTCGTTTTTCAATAATCCATTGTTTTTATATACCACGTTGTGTCTTAGTTATTTATGATATCAATGCATTAAGAAAAACACGTAGTACAGAATAATGTAGCTCACACCAAAGTTGACTGCATAATTGTGAAAATAATACGTACAATAATCACGTTCAAGGAAATGCGTTATTACGTATTGTATTTGTATTCGTAGTCAATAGTGGACATACTATTTTTCCTATATAAACCCTCATGTTTGCATTTGCAAAAGCGTACCAATAAAAGCTATTGCCTAAGCACAAACTAGCTTCATCAGCTATGGAGCTTTTCTTCCTTAGTGGTGTCATTCTCTTTGCTTTCATTGTTTCTCTTTCTGTTGTATTCCTTCTCTACCATAAATCCTATGCTTCATATCCAAATCTTCCAAGGGGGAACATGGGCTTACCTTACATTGGTGAGAGCCTTGAGTATCTTTCCACTGGAAGAAAGGGTCACCCAGAAAAGTTCTTCTATGATAGAATGGCTAAATTCTCTTCCGAAGTCTTCAAGACTTCGATCTTTGGAGAGCCAGTGGCTGTTATGTGTAATACGGCCGGAAACAAGTTCTTATATTCCAATGAAAACAAACTTGTCACAGCTTGGTGGCCAAGTTCTGTGAACAAAATCTTTCCCTCCTCTCTACAAACATCTTCCAATGAAGAATCCAAGAAGATGAGGAAGATGTTGCCAAAAATCATGAAGCCAGAGGCCTTGCAAAGATATATAGGCATCATGGACACTATTGCCAAAAGACACTTTGAGGCTGGTTGGGAAGGGAAGAAAGAAGTGACTGTGTTTCCACTTGCCAAGAATTACACCTTTTGGTTGGCCTGTAGGCTGTTCTTGAGCATCGAAGATCCAGAGCATGTTGCCAAGTTTTCTGATCCTTTCACTGTTTTGGCTTCTGGGATCCTTTCTATTCCCATAGATTTGCCAGGGACGCCCTTTAACCGAGCCATTAAGGCTTCAAAGGTGATAAAGAAGGAGTTGAGGGCTATCATTAAGCAGAGGAAGATTGATTTGGCTGAGAACAAAGCATCTTCCACACAGGATATATTGTCACATATGTTGCTCGCCTCCGATGAGAATGGACAGTTCATGACTGAGATGGACATAGCTGACAAGATTCTTGGTTTGCTAATTGGTGGCCATGACACAGCAAGTGCTGCTGTTACTTTTGTTGTCAAGTATCTTGCGGAGCTTCCCGAAATCTACAATGAGGTCCTAAAAGGTGAACTTTCATTCACTTTTCTTTCCTAATCCTATGATCTTTACTTGTTTATTTATTTATTTGAGTTCTGTTTGTTTCAGTGATGGTGTTTTCTAAAAAAGAGTCATTTAAAAAAAAAAAAAATTCTATAAAACTATATCATTTTCTTATATTGGGTAACAATTTTAAATGAGTTGAAAAATAATTTTTTAACTTTTCTTATTTAACTTGCTATGAGATAGAGTTGTTTTTAAAAAAAATAGTGGAAAACAATTTCTAAAAATAAGTCATACTTTTTATGTTGATTAAAGATAGCATTCATTTGACTTATTTTTTCTAATGCTACCAAATACTGAAAAATAAGAAAAACAATCTTTACATAAGATTTTTCATCGAAACAAACAGAGCGAATTAAACTGATTATTTTCTCATAATTTTGGAATTTTTAATGGTCTTTACACAAGGTTTTTCATCTAGTTTCATAAAATTTTTAACAAATTTTAGAAATCTATAACAATGCTATAAACAAAACAAATTTCATAAATTTTTTTCCCTTATAATTCATTGAGATTATTATTTTCACATAAAGTCACTATTAATATTACTTTCATTGCACACAAATCGCAACCTTTTACCTTATTATCTTGACCATTGTGAAATTTGTTAGGTCATGAATCTTAATATTCTAAAAAGTAAGTAATATAATATTATTGATAGGAAAAAAAAAAAGAAAGTGGCGGAGACTAGAAATTGTTTTGTTTGTAAAAAGGTTTACAGTTTAACAGTGTACGTGCTATATAGATTTGTTGCTGAAGTGGGTTCTTCGTTGGATCCCATATTTGAAAATAAATTTAATGGTTGTTGTGTGTCGGATCATATACATAGGAATATAAGTGTTCTATCTTCATCAATCATAGTATGTCATATGTTACAGTTGATTGATGAAAATTTCTTGTGGATTCCATACATCATCACTAACGCAATTAAGCACCAAAATTTCAAGTGGACTCTGTTAGTAGTACAACCACTGAGGCTCCCATTCAATTTTAACAAATTCTCACGAGTGAACTATAATTCAAAGGAAATGATATTTTTCCTACCTTTATGGATGGTTTTCTAATAAATTAAAAATAAAAAAGTAATTGAAAGTTTAAATTGTTAATCATTATTAGCAATATGTATTAACGTTTTTATATTAAATAGAGCAAATGGAGATTGCGAAGTCAAAAAATCCAGGGGAGTTACTGAACTGGGATGACATTCAGAAGATGAAGTATTCATGGAATGTGGCATGTGAAGTGATGAGACTTGCCCCACCTCTTCAGGGTGCTTTTAGGGAGGCCATTAATGACTTTGTCTTCGCTGGTTTCTCTATTCCAAAGGGTTGGAAGGTTAGCTTGTATATGCAATTTTTTTACAGTATGCATATGCATGTGTTTATGTAACTTGGCATATATGTATTTAAAAAATTAAATAATAAATCTATGAACATATCATTTTTCAAAACGGTAATGGCATGATGTGATTAGTGCATAAAAAAATGGTTTAATAATGAACCTAAGTGAAAGTGATTTTGCTTAAATAATAACATGTCATGTTACTGGTTGTGGAAAATGTCAGAGTCCCTAACATTACTCTTTTAGGTCTTAACAAACTTTGGATATCTATATTGATAATAGCTTAACATGTTAAATTTTTCTTAAATTTACAGTTATATTGGAGTGCAAATTCCACACATAGGAACCCAGAATACTTCCCAGAACCTGAAAAGTTTGACCCCTCAAGATTTGAAGGGAATGGACCACTACCTTATAGTTATGTACCATTTGGAGGAGGGCCTAGGATGTGTCCTGGAAAAGAGTATGCCCGCTTGGAAATTCTAGTTTTCATGCATAATGTTGTGAAGAGGTTCAACTGGGAAAAGTTGCTTCCTGATGAGAAGATCATTGTGAATCCAATGCCCATACCAGCCAAAGGGCTTCCTGTCCGCCTTATACCTCACATTGCTTAGGCCGTTGTTGCCTGAACCCTAATTCCACCATCTTACTGAATGTATGCAGATAAATGATGGTATAATAGATACTCAAATGCTACAGTAAAGGAGGGGGGGGGGGGAGATTATCAGTAATAATAAGGCATGCTGCTGCTCCTGTGTAACATTCTCAACAGCACAACCACAAAAATTTGCCTTGATTTACTTGCAGCTTCTCTTTCTTTATTTATTTTTTATTATAATAGATTTGTAGTATGTATGCAATGCAAACTGCTAGGTTTCCATCTGCCTATTGTGAAAGTTATTGTGTGATTGTGTGATGATTGAATGATATGCAAATTATGAGATAGCGAACACATACAAAAGTTTACATGGTTATGAATAATGGCCCACGTCCATAGTGAGTAAGCGCTTTACGGTTACAAATTATATTAGTCGCTAATCCATGTGATATACAGGATAGTTAAATAAAAAATATAAATATTTATTTTTCTTAAAGGTACCATAACTTGGCTTTAAAAAAAATGCTATGGTGATGACTTCACACAATTCTCAACTCCAATAAAATGTGCTATTCACCACCAATATAAGGTATGTTATCTTGGACATATTTTTGGATAACAAACGGGTTGATAAAACAATCTATGGTAGAGGAAAGAGATAAACTCTTCCATTGATGGATGGATGATGAATGACAACTTTCCCAACTTGTTTAGTGTAGAATGATGTTTTCTTTCCACTTTTTTTGCACTGCACTACATTTGGTTAGTGTCCATCACAGAGGATTGCGCTGAACATCTCCCAATCACAGCTGTTTTGGTAGTAAACCTATATATGCATATATCACAAAGAGTAAATCCTACTTTGGAGAGATATATTAATATTATACAATTATTCAAACGGTTAAAATTAAAAAGGAAATAAAGAAGAAAAGTTGCACCATCCACAAACTCATTTAAGTTTCTCTTGAATAGAAATGGTGTTATAAAGTGAAAAAAAAAAAAAAAAAAAAAAAAAAAAAAAAAAAAAAAAAAACTGAGAAGGAGGAAGGAATACTTGCACTTGAAAGAAGAAAAATTGAATTTCTTTAGAGTTTACATTAGCATCCCTTGATTTTTTCTACAAATCTAATGCTTGATAATAGATCTACAAATTGTATTTTCATATCCTCCATCTTTTGCAAGATAACTGGATATAATTCAAAAAAATTCCCAACAAATTGCTCTCTCCTTTCCATCATGTTTTGCATATTTTCATAATTATAAAGTTTAAGAAGTGCTCTATGGTCACTGCATAAAGAATGTGTGCACAAGTTTAAAATCAATAATAGAATCAAGGTTAATAAAAAAAAAAAAAATTTGCAAATGCCATAAAAATGATCAGTATGGATCAACTTAATGATCAATCTGCAAGAATCACCAACAGAGGATCTTCCTGCAAGAATCACTAGCAAATGATCTTCATCAACTTCCCCTTTCTAATTACTGGTAGCCCAAATGGGTAACTATGTAAAAGAAAATCTGCAATTGTTAAGGCTGGATTGAAGCATTAACAGATAGACCCTATAAGAAGCAGATTTCCAATATTTAGGTCCCAATGGTACAGTGTAAAGATGGTGACTTATGTTAACCAATACAGAAACTTGTATCTACTGGTATATACCAGGTGGGGTAAGCGTCTTTATATGTTAGAGCCCAATTTTTTTAAGAAGTGTTAGGGTCTAAAAGTTTGAAACAATTTGCAAACTGTAAGTATAAACTTATCTAGATATAGATTTTAAATTTTATAGGATATATTAGACAAAGCTCAAGGTGTTGTAAGTCAGAATATAAGAACAAGGAAGCTATAAGTTCAAGGAACTTGAAATATGCCAGGCTCTACTAATCGAGAGAAAGACTCGACCGATCAAGACATAGATCTGCAGAATTTAATTAAAGCCCATCAATTGATTAGAGTTGCTAATCTAATTCACATAGTATTTAAAGGAAACCTTAAGGCATGTTTTGTAGAGACTTTTGAGCTTCTCTTTTGAGATCTAAAGATTTTGTGCCTTCTCTATTCAAAGTCACTACCAGAAATCTTTCTACACATAATCTAAACTAGTAGATTCGAAGTTGCCACTTTCTAGTCATCAAAGGTGCTAGATCTAAACCTTCAAGGGTGGTCTTAGAGTTGAGAACTATTTTAATCATTTAATTATGTGTGTCTCAAATTACTTCATTTTTATAAGCCATTAAATTGCTAAGCATGAAAAGCCATTAAATTTTGGATTCAAAAAGATTTATATGCTTATAAAAGAGTGGCTGTGAACATTAGAAAGAGATAACCATTATAATAGTGCATTCTTCTGCTTCCTTCTACTTCTCTAGTTCCATCAATAGACTCATTCTCTATTTCTTGCAATTCAGCCTCAACATTGCAAGTGAAGGTTGTGGCCCACCCTCAAAAGATATTTCTACAGGGAGTAAGGGAATCAATTAAGATAGATAGTTCGATTGTTAAAAGCCACACACACTATTCTCTCTGTAATGTGATCTGTAACTTGTAGTATATTTATAATTATTCTTTCTCTTTGACCCTTTTTGACGTTCTCAATGATAATGTAATACCGAAATGGTTACTTTAATTTAATTAAAATTTTTCTCAAATTTGAATCATATACAAAAATCAAAATTCAATAGTACATATAATCATATATCACCATATTTCTAACAGTTGATGTTAAATACCTATAAAAAGAAGCTATTCTAAGTCTTACAATAAATATAGTTGAAAAAAATGGTGTCATATTGAAGTATATGGTTTATGCAAAATAAATGCAGGTAAAGTATGTTTTAGTAACCTTTTCAACTAGGGGTCACATTGTTTGTCCTACAAAGTGACAAACCAGACTCTTATCCAACCCATACTTACCATAAATATAAGGTAAATTTTCGAAATTCCATGAAAGGTATTTTCTACGAATTTCTGTCAACTTACTTAGTAAATTTGTGGTACATTATGAGATGTATAAGTTAGAAGATTGTTCTTGAGAGCATCCCTGCCTTCTCTGCTTCTTCTCTAAGTGGCGTTGTAGATGTTTTCGATTTTGTCGTTCTATTCATTTCTCTTCATCGGTCAACCTTAATCAAAACCAATAACCCAAATACCTAAATTAAAGACAATCAAACCAATAATCCAAATATACCAATCTCTATACACATAGCTGAAGATGTTCAAGACTTTATATTGCTTTGTTAGAGGACAATCTCCAAATGCAGATAATGTAACATAGCTCTGCGAATCTGGAAAAGGATAGGGTAACTTAAAAGTAGGAGACTGACAAACTCTCCAGTGGTGGGATTAAATATATGAAAATCATGGCCACCTCTCACGCAGATCAAACCATCCAAAAATATATTCTTGGGAACCAATATGGGACGATGTTAGATCTAGACATCTCTTTTGTAATCGAATTCTTAAATCCACCTCCTACTTGTAAAGAACGTATCACAAAGGAAATTGTGCAATCAGAAATACCATGGTCCATGTGCAAGCAAATGATCCCACGAGATGTTACTCTCAAGTGCTTTAAGTGTAAAGCTCCAAAGTTACTGATTAACAGTTTAACACAGACCATGCCTTACAAACACACTTCAATCTGAACAGAGCTAAAGAAGAAGGAAGAGGCAAAGAAGAAGAAAGGGTTTATCGGGAGAAAGGTAGTTTATCGGGTTGGGAAGTAAAAAACTTAAGAAAAAAATTAATTTATAAGAAAAAAATTAATTTATTTAAAAAATAACAATAAGGTGTAAAATTGTGGAGGGAGCAAAGCTGGCGTGACATACTCTCATGAAGTCAACAAAAAGTCAAAAACTTCTGTTTTATAGTATACATAGTAAGCGTTTGGGTTTTGCGTTTTTTGGGGTTTTTTTCCTGGATACGTGTCTGGCACTATTCATTGTCCATGAACAGTGATTTTAGGCTCATGAACAGTGCCAAAAGCATAAACAATAACTTTTTTATTATTTTTTTATTGTTTTATGTTTTCAGCAAAATAAGCGATATCCAAACGGACCCATAGATTAACTACTTGTATTACAATTAACCTAATGTAGAGTTTATATACTAGAGAATGCTTTACTAACCCTAGGCTACCCTTAAACTAACAAATGTTAATATGCTTGTTCTACAAGTACATGGGCGTACAATTAGTGTAAGTTACTTGAGCCATACTATATCTAATGTCACGGAAGCCTCAAAAAGCACACATGATGCTCTCTTAATGAAACATAAACTAAATTATTAGCTTTCAGTAGTAAATTTTGAATTCATGAAAGATTTCCCTGAATCCATAAGAAGAAAAACTGGAATTCACCAGAGAAAGAATTTGATAAAAGTCTGTATTTATTGATAATAATCTAAAAACTAAATTACCTTTGGAGGCTACAATACGTTTAAAAGGTAAAAACAAAACCTAGGTCAACTAGAAACCCTAAGGCGGTTACAAAAGCACGTAAAACTCTAATTTTACTAAATAACATTAAAAACACCTAAAAACAAAGAAATAAATGCCCTAAACCTAAAATAGCTAAAATTACATAAATATACCAAATATAAAAGATTATAAAATTAAATAGAATATTTTTCCTACATCAATATCTAACAATAATACCTATTAAAAAAAAAAAAATCATTTCAAATTTACAAGAAACTATTAGAATATATTGATATGCCTATGGAGCCTCCCCATCGATCCCTCACCCTCATATAAAGGAACAAGCCTCCAAGGTCTTATTAGAAAAATAATTATTATTTTGAAAAATTGGTTCAAGAACAATTCTCCAATAAATAATTCATTAATAAATACCATCACAACAAAATCACAAACTTTCAACTAGATCAATAATCAGACTAAAAATAAACATTTAAAAAGGTTCTAATATTAATCTTCTGACATTAAAAAAAAAAAATTCTCTCCAATGAAAAGTCATGTGAGCTAGCTACTCTTTCCAAAGAAAATGGTAGCTTAACTGCTCAAGTAATAACAAATGGTCTTAACTAGTTGGATCAAACATATAGATAATAAAACCAAATAATTGTTCATGGTAAATAGATTTTGTAGTAGAAACAAAATTAAATTTCATACTAATTATAATGTAAAAGAAATCATAAAAAAAAAATGTAAAAAAATAAAAATAAAAATAGTATCAAATATGCAGGACTTGCCAAGAACATTATGCGTAGTGACATTATTAATAACATTAAGATGCGAAGCAAAGTGTAGATTCCTCTCTGCCTTTGAACGTAAAAGGAGAAGAAGGCACATGATGATCCAAAGAAATAAGCAAAAGAAAAGTGATTTGTATCACGAATAATCATGCTGCACTGATGTCTCACAAATGCTGAAAGCTTGAAACTATAGTTGTCAAGTTTTTACTTACACAAAAAAGAGAAAATTAGAAATCATACAGTTTTTTTCATTTTTTTATTCAACTTCAAAGTTCTCCAAAAAAATAATAATAATAATAATAATTTGGGATACCATTATATCAATCTCATCAATAGTGGTCAATGCAACTACCTAGCATGACCACATTTTGCGTTATCTTTAGCCTAAAGTTGTGCCATCTTAGGGTCATTGGGCATAGTAGTTTTCATCCACTTCTTGGCTGTAGATTTATTGACACAAACCAAGAAAAATGGTAATACAACAAATATATTATTATGTAATGCAAAATAAAACTCAAATGGTTGAATAGTAATTTATCACTATGAGTGGATCCCAAACTTCTGGTTCAGCTGCCCATATATATAAAGAATCATTCCATTCAAACCACTTAATCCTTCTTTAAATATGTCATGACATTCATGAATTTTTTTTTTTTTAATGTCTTTTGTAGAGTTTTCACCTTATCCTTGTTAATCTTCCTCTGAAATTTGTCAACCAACTCTTTCACTACACCATTATATGCCTTAGAGGTAAAAGTTATGTTAACTCTTCCACCTATGTTCACTTGTTTTAAAAAAAATCCACTAAAGTATCATCCATAATACTAGTCCATTGTACTTATTTGCTTAGATCTCCACCATTTTTCTTTGATATATTGCCCATGCTATAATTAATAGGGAAAACAAACAAACAAACATATAAAACAATGCTATAGAATCTCTTGTAATATCCCCTTTCTAGCATCTTCATCATCTTCTCTTAGAGTAGGGGCCACACGTTTATAATGAGATTGTAAAACCTCTTCATCAACTTCAACGATAAGGCTTTCATTAGGATCGACACCCAATAAATAATTATGAAGTATACAACACACTAAAACAATTTCAGTTTGTGTATCCTCCAAATAAGTAGGCTATGTAGTACTTGCTATAATAGGATATCTCTTTTTCAATAAACCAAATGCCCTTTCAACAGCATTGTGCAGTGACGCATCTTGCAAATTAAACAATTCTTTAACACTGTAATGATAACACACTCTCCTATAAGGTGCAATCAAATGACTTCTAGTCATGGTTTTAAACTTAAACCGTTCATCGAACCATAAAAGGAAGAAGTTCAAGATTTTTGAGATCGGACGAGGCCGAATGGTGATGATATCATAATTAATTTTTAATAATTATTTAAAATTTGACTAAAATAGAACAAATAAGTATCAATACCATATTTCAAATGTATTTCTTATATCACAACTTTCATTATAGTGTTTCAAAAATTAACGCAATATTATCAATTGTAAAAAAAGAAAAAAGAAAAAACAATAGCAATAAGAAGAAAAATTATTTATTTACATTATATCAAGGTAATATTTATATTGTATACAAAATAAATGTGTATAACATTATACACTTTTATACTAATGTTTATAATAGTGTACACTTTTTGTACAATATTTTACGCATTTTTTTAATCTACAATTACAATGATAGTACAAAAGTAATAAATAAATTTAATATAAAAATTGGTGGGAAATCAAACAAAAAATTATTAGACTATACCAATAATTGAAGAAATCAAAAAAATAAAAAAATAAAAAAATCAAATAAAAGGTGGAGACATATAGTCATATGTCCAACTTTTTACTTTAGGAGGAGACAATATCTGTCAAAGAGAAAGAAGGAAAATCCAAAAGAGGAGGAAGAAGGAAAACACAGATGAGGAGAAAGAAGAAAAGGTTCATGTTTTTCATTTCATTTTATGTGGATTTATAGATTTAGTGTGTTTTGGGACTGCAATTTCAAATTTGGGGTTAAGAAGGAGAGAATAAAAGACAGAGAAAATGGCACATAGTGGCAAAGAAACTCAATTTTATCATGGATGAGCTGATGAGGTCATTTTGTTGTAAAGCTTTGGCCTAAATTGTGTGACCCAGTTATGGTTCTTAAACTCGAGTGGTTCGACCGTGGTTCGCACGGTCCACTAGTCCAGTCCAAGTTTCAAAACCATGATTCTATTCATGTATCTCGCATCAACAAAATAATATTTACCTAATAAACAATAGCAATTATTAATTGTATACTATAAAATTTTAAAGAGTAAAATATTATATCGGTTTCTACACTTTACCAAAAGTTTTTTTTTTTATCCCTAAACTTTAAAAAGTTCATTTTTCATCTCTAAACTATTAAAAAATTCATCTTTTATCCCTAAATTATTGAAAATGTTTTATATATGTCCTTAAAATTTACTAAAAGTTTGTTTTTCATCTCTAAACTATTGAAAAATACATCCTAATATGTATATGAATTAAATTTACCTTGTGGGATTTTCAAGTTATTGTTCCTAGTTAAAACATTATTTATTATTCTCGAATTTGAAGTAGTTCCTCTCAACCTCGTAATACATATATAAATTTCAAATTAAATAACTATGCAGCCAACACATTTTGTGTTGGGTAACTCTTCCTACCCTGATAGCTTAGTGCATCCTCGTTAGATACTTTGACATAAACGTGTGTTCCATCAAGTGCCCCAATACAATCCTGAGATTAACATTATATCAAAAAGAAAATATATACATGATATATATATATATATATATATCTTAAAATATGTGTTGAACCAACTACTTTGTAGCATTTTAGATGGCTTTTAGATTCTATCTGATTATTGAAAGAATTTGGTAGCTTGACTTTCAACTATGGTATGTTGTGTGGCTTGAAGATTACCAAATTTTTGCTAAATATCACACAAACTATGAAAAGTTTGTGGACCCATATGTACTATATTATAACAATTTTCACTATTTCTAAGTCGATATATTATTTTATCACGGACTCTTTATCTTTATGTGGTTGATTGTGTACGAATATGGTGAACATGTCTTTTTAGTCATTGCCTTTAATGAATAATGTAGTACAAATAGCGACATATAGCATAAATTAAGGGTAGTTGCCACAAAAGCCTCGAAGGAATTATGGACTTTATTACCATCATTCAAATCCATCTAATCACACTATTAGTCATAGTTATAAATTATAGGCACATGTTTTTTGCATTATAAAATTTGGATACTTCACAACACAAATTCTGTTAGTTCATCTAATACTAACGTGAGATAGGATGCAAACCCTACTAACACGTGCTTCTAACCGTTCTCAGAAAAAAGCATGCATGTCTCTTCTCCTAACTTGCACGATATAAATGAGCATCCTAATTCCTATCAGTAGGTAAACTCTGATGCAGTGATCATATTGAATGACAGATCATGTATGTAGCATATTAAATGATAGAAACATACTCGAATTCAAATAGACGAACATAAGTTGCAATATGATTGTTAGAATAGTAGCAGACAAATAGAAAAACAAAACTACACAAAGTGGCGTGGCAAGACTAGCAAACAAATATACCAGCATCTACTTTTCACAAGTTACTGAATTGATGGAATTGAGTCAATAAAATACTCACTCATGGGGACTCGCGGGATTTGATGAATCAATAACAAGAGAGCAGCTTCGGCAGCAACGTGAGCAGTTGAGTGCAAGAATGCTAGCTAAGTTTCAGCAACGTGCATGAACAATAGAATGCAAGAATGATAGTTATGATTTTAAGGCTGGTTGAGAAAAAAAAAAAAAAGGTGTTTTCTTTAATCCTTTATTGGTTAATATTACAAACCAATTGAAGGGTGTAAAGAAGAAATTTAAAATTATGTAAGTAATGGGAAATTAATAATTTCAACCATTCTGAAGATGATCAAGTGTTTTAAGTATTTATTTTATTTTATTTTATTTTTTGTAGCGGAAGGTTTCACTTTTCAAATGAAAACTCAATGATGAGTTTCATTCAAATAAAGGGTCTAATATAGGACAACATACGGGTTTAATTTTTATTGTTTATTAATTTTTTTATTTTTGATGTAATTTTCATTATTATTTAGCTTTAAAGGTTTTATTTCCTTGATTTTTGGTATTTTAAGGGTTTTCTAGTCAAACTAGAGCCCTATAATGATAGGGTATTAAGGATTAGTTTTGGCTTGCAAATTATTATTATTATTTTTTAAATAGGCATGTAATATAGAAAACTAAAATTCAATTAAGACACTTCAGAATATTAATAATATTTTTCAGAATATCAATAATAATTTTCAAAGAGGTTTTCTCTTTTTATGGATGGATTTCCCGTTATGGCTATGGTAGAACAAGATCCAACCCTTATTGCGTTTCACAAAAGAACTACAAAACACCAAGGTCCTTTAATACAGCAACAAGATATCAAGAACAGCAAAGGCAAAGGACCCATCAGGTACAACAAAAACAAGCACATAATCCCCATTTACACAGTCGCTAATCAACAAAAATAACACATACATATATGGTAATTAAGTCCATTGGGCAAAAGCCCGACCTGCTTGGTTAGTTAGATTTTTGGGCTTTTGCTAGCTTTCAAATGGGCTTGGTTTTTTGGGTTTTCTTTTTAAAAAAAACAGAGCTTGGACCGAAACCTCTTTTTGGTTTCATTTTTAAGCTTCATGTATAAAATATTAATGTCTAAGATATGATGTGTGGTACCCAATAGTATTGTATTGTTCTGGCCTCGGAAAAAAAAAAAAAAAAAAAAAAAAAAGAGAGAAGAAAGTTTGAATTGGTAAACTTTTTAAAAAAAATTTTTTTTTTATTCAAATGCAAATTAATAAAAATTTGCTATTTTTACCGTTTGTAAAAATATTGTAGAAAAATTTTCTTGTTGTATAATTACTTTTAAAAGAATTAAAAATATTGTTAACGTGGACAAAATGTAATTTTATTGAACAAAATAGCTAAAATTAATACCTATATATATTAATAATTTTTTTATAATACCGCATGAAATTTAATCCCAACGATGTGGGACCGTCTTTTCTTATAAAATTTTATCCATAATGATGGTCTTCTAGTTTTTTTTTTTATTTTAAATAATTCTTTTTTGATAATACTGTTTGTGGGACACTGTTTTCTTACAAAATTTTAACCATAATTATGGTCTTCTGTTTTTTTTTTTTTTTAATTTTGATTTTAAATAATTCTTTTTTGATAATACTGTTAATTTGTGGGACCCTCTTTTCTTATAAAATTTTGTCCATAATGATGGTCTTTTTTTTTTTTTTTTTTTTAAATAATTCATTTTTGATAATACTATTTTTTTTATTCGTCATTAGGGCCGGTTTTTATTGACCTGGTTTTTGAATTTTAAATAATTCTTTTTTGGTAGTACTGTTTTTTTAATATTATTATTTGTCATCAGGGCCGTTATGGTTATGGTAGAACAAGATCCAACCCATATTGCGTTTCACAGAAGAACTACAAAACACCAAGGTCCTTTAATAAAGCAACAAGATATCAAGAACAGCAAAGGCAAAGGACCCATGAGAGGTACAACAAAAACAGGCACATAATCCCCATTTACACATTCGCTAATCAACAAAAATAACACACACATATATGGTAATTAATTCCATTGGGCAAAAGCCCGACCTGCTTGGTTAGTTGGATTTTTGGGCCTTCTCTAGCTTTCAAATGGGCTTGGTTTTTTGGGTTTTCTTATTTATTAAAAAAAAAAAAAAAGGAAATTGGACCGAAACCTCTTTTTGGTTCATTTTTAAGCTTCATGTATAAATTATAAATGTCTAAGATATGATGCGGATATGATGCGGGGTATCCGATAATAATATTGTATTGTACTGGCCTCGAAAAAAAAAAAAAAAAAAAGAGAGAAGAAAGTTTGAATTGGAAAACTTTTTTTTTTAAATTGTTTTTATTCAAATGCAAATTAATAAATTTTTGCTATTTTTACCATTTATAAAAATGTTGTAGAAAAATTTTGTCATTGTAGAATTACTATTAAAATAATTAAAAATATTGTTAAGGTGCACAAAATGTAATTTTATTGAATAAAATAACTAAAATTAATACCTATATATATTAATAATTTTTTTATAATACCGCATGAAATTTAATCCCAACGATGTGGGACCGTCTTTTCTAATAAAATTTTATCTATAATGATGGTCTTCTAGTTTTTTATTTTTATTTTTTATTTTAAATAATTCTTTTTTGATAATACTGTTTGTGGGACACTGTTTTCTTATAAAATTTTAACCATAATTATGGTCTTCTGTTTTTGTTTTTAATTTTGATTTTAAATAATTCTTTTTTGATAACACTGTTAATTTGTGGGACCCTCTTTTCTTATAAAATTTTGTCCATATTGATGGTCTCCCCTTTTTTTTTTAATTTTTTTTAAATAATTCATTTTTGATAATACTGTTTTTTTTATTCGGGCTGGCTTTTATTGACCTGGTTTTTTTTATTTTAAATAATTCTTTTTTGGTAGTACTGTTTTTTTTTTATATTATTATTTGTCATCAGGGCCGGTTTTTATTGACCTTTTTTTTTTTTCCTGAGAAGATGGTTTTTATTGACCTGGGATTTCTAGAAAGTCCAAATATTTTCTTAGATGTATGGAGTTAGCTAGTTTTTTTAAGTAGTATATGTGTACACCATTTTTTTTTTCATTTATAACATATGATCACGTTTATATTAAAATAGATGTGGATCTGAGAATAAACAAGGAAATATAGCCGAATGGGACAAAACATAACAAATTTCAACCCCTCACATATCACATGATAGCCTTGGGGAAAAATAGTATTAAAAGCATGCGTGGCAGAGCCATGTTGGGCCAAGGGTAGCCATAGCTCCATTAGCTTTTTGAATTCTTCGTCACAACTAGTCACAAAAGTTTAAATTAATTGTAAATTTACGCTTGTTTGGTTTAGGAGTGTTTTAAGTGATATGATTCAAAATTTATAATTGAGTTATCAAAATATATGGGACTCACATAAAATTTTTTGTTTGGCTTAGTTTTCACTCTTTGTTTCTATCACTCAATTTTCTGATTTTTGAGTTATAAGTTATGAAAACTGAAAACACACATTTTAGGTGTTTTCAGTTTTTATAACACAGTTTTCAATTGCATTTTTGTAATTAAATTTAAGTTTGAGCCGCAATGTTTGACTTTAGATTTTTTTTTTTTTTTTTTTAACAAAACAACGCATAACTGAGTTAATGTGCCAAACAAGGGTGTTTGAAAAATTAAGATATTTTAAGTGATAAGTGATGAGTGATGAGAATTGAGTGATGGTAAATTTTAAACCAAACGGATCCTTATTCACCGGCATCCAAATTTTAGAATTTATTCTCTCAAAATTTAAAATTGGCATCTTAAATTTTGGAATCAGTCTAATAAAATGTAAAACCCAACCACATTAAGGGTTTTTTGGATACCACTTATTTTCTGAAAATTAAAAATTTATTGCTGAAAATACTGTAGCAAAATAATTTTTAAATGTGTGAATAGTACTGTGGGACTCAGAAATGCATTAATATGTGCATTTTTTCATTTTTGGCTGGGTCATGAACAATGCCATGGGACCTAGCCAAAAAAGCAAACATTGAATAATTTGGGTTGAACATGCAATCCAAAGGTACACTAAATTGGAAAGAAATAAATGCTAAATTCACAATATTTTCGTAACAAGCTGTGAACATTCTAGATTTTATCTCTTTTGATAGTCCGCCTATGGACATTCTTAATGTGTTTAAGGATGACTGTAATGGTGTTGTCTATAATAGTTTGTGTCATGTTCCTTTTGTTGTGACTTAGTTGTTTTTAATGAATCGTCTTTAACCCAAAAAAAAATCGCAACGCTTTTTAACAAATCTTAAGTGGTAAGTTGTTTTTAACTGTTTTAAGTGTGTAAAAAATTAATTTAAGTGATGAGTTTAAATTAAATCCAGTAAAAACATTTAACATCAAAGATTTTTTGTGAAATTGTTGTGAAAATATTGTAAGTATATTACTTTTCTAAATTTTTTTTTTTAAAAATACCAAAAAAAAAAAAACTCATTGGCCCATTCTTGCCCATTGCTATCCCAAATATTAGCAAAACCCCATCTCTTTTTAATATATTTCAAATCCAAAATACAAAAAAAAAAAATCTGTATCACAATATTTTGGGTACTGTTGTAGAGTCGCTAGTTACTCCGCGATAAGAGCATTCTCATTAAAAAATTCTAAAATTTTTAGCATTTAGAACATAAAAAACTAATTTTATAACATTTAACTCATCACTTTACAATACATCTAACATCAAAATTTCTATTTTTTTTACCACTTCACTAAAATATTATTTATTTATTAGTTTTTATTCTTTTTGAAGAGTGAGATTTGAGGGGAGAGAGAGAAGGGGAATAAAAAATAATAAAAAATGAGTAGCAACTTGCTACAGTAGGGTGTTAGTAATAACAACTTACTGTAGCAAGGTATTAAAAAATTTAAAATTTAGCACCATTGATGTAGGGGCTTTTTTAGTGATTTTGTTGCTAAAAATAGTTTTTAACATTTATCCCACTATTGATGAGAATATTCTAAGTACTGAGTACATCATGTCGTCTTCTCCAGCTCCAGACAGTAATTGAAGACGTTGGCAACAACTAGTCTCTCTCTCTCTCTCTCTCTCTCTCTCTCTCTCTCTCTGTTTTTGCTACTTTGTCCTTTTATTCTCTGTCTCTCTGTATTTGTTACTCTATATTGTTATTCTTTTATATTGCAAGTAACGTTTTGGTGGAATATAGTAATGCTACTAACGTTGCTAAAAGGAAAGTTGCTTAGTACAACAATCTATAGTTTTTTGAACCCTCTTTTATCGAGGGTTTACTAAAATCTGTCGATACAATCTATAAATAAAACTGCGGAAGGTAATATTACTAAACTTTATTTCAAAGATTATTTGGTCCCTCAAAATAAGTTAAAACACCCTTGAAATAAATGTGAAAAAAAAATGCGTGTTTACATTTTTCAGCCCATAACCCTTGATAAACTATGAAAAATTTGTCAGCCCTTGAAAAAAAGCTCACAACAAAATTTTCAGCCCTTGAAAAAAGCCCACAACAAAACTTAAAAAGATAGCCCAGAACACCAACAAACACAATTGCTTCACGATCATCTACTCTCTCGTTGAAAGCCTGAAATTGAGAAAGCATGGAAATCTCATAGAGCTCGACGATCATGGAAATCTCATAGAGCTCGACGATCATTGATTAGGTATGTAATCACACAACTCTGATTAGGTACGAGTTTATCTTGATTTTGTGACTCTTCATCTCTCTTGACGTTGTGTTTCTCAGCTCTGACTAGGTATGAATCACAAACCCTAATTTCATCTTTGATTTTTTTTTGTTTTTTTGGTTTACCAAGGAATCCTCACTGTGAGTACTATTGTATTGCCATCACACTCTCTGTACTTGCATTACTCCGTTTGGTTCCTCGGAAAATATGAGAAAGCAAATGTTTTTTTTTTTTTTTTTAATTTTAATTATCGATTTCACCTGTAAACTCATTTTCTATTTCTATGCTATGTTTAATTTCTAATAGATTTTAGGATTTATTTATTTATTTTGGTCTAGTTGAATAGCGTGATTTAGGTTTTGAGCTCTTCATTGCCTGGATTTTTCTCAGTAACCAAACAGAGTCTGCTTCAATTTTGTTGTGAAAGAGAGATTCTTTTTCATAAAAAGTATGCATCTATTTTTAATGTTATGTATGAAATTCAGGAGAATTCAAAGGTCTCGGAGAAAAACGTCACACCGGCATTATACACATCCTATACTGGCCTACATTACTCTATGGTATTACTTTTTGGTCCGTTTTGTCATTTCTAAAACTTGGGATGAAACTGATATGTGAAAAATTCATGTAATTGTGCCTTTGTTTTCATTTCCCTATGCCTTATCAAGTAATGTGTCATTCATAGTAGGAACTAGGAATATTCTTAAGCGCATAGGGAAGAGCAAGGCACTTGCTGTTACCTTAAGCGATACAGAGCCCAAGGACGATTCTGAAGATGAAGATGACGGAATCTTGAATGCCTTCACTGCCACTGTTAATCCTACTGATGGGGTTACTGAAGAAGTGGATGAAGAGAAGGAATTGGTGGATACCAAGTGTGAGATTATGGATGATCAAGATGATATCCACACTGCCTATGAGAAACTATACAAGCTTTCTGAGAAGCATGAGAAACTCTATAGGTTGGCCACCAAGAAGCTCAGTGATGTGGAACTCGACCGTGAGGAGCTGTCCACTAAGGTTGATGAAGCAAATCAAACCATTGGAGCACTGAGGTTCGAAAACAATTTCTTGGCTGAAAGGACTAAGAAGCTTGAAGCGAAGCTGTTTCAAGTCAGAGCACAATTAGAGAGGACGTCAAGTGCAAAGTTGGACGAGATGCTGAGTGCTCAAAAATCTTCTTCGGATCGTACTGGATTAGGGTATGAATTCTCTCTCTCTAATACTCCTCCTACTAGTACTACTATTTTTGTTCCACCTGCTAATAACATTAAAACTGAAGATAAAAATGTTAAAACTGATTTAGCTAGTGAGAACGTAGATAAGGGCAAGTCTATCCTAGGAGCACCTCCTAAAGTTGAGAAAAGGGAAACTAGAAACCCTAGGGCTAAGAAGACTATCTCTCAAAAGCCCAAACAGAAGAAGCCACATCTCTGTTATTATTGTGGTGTTGCCGGTCATACTCAACCAAATTGCTACAAGTGGCTAGTCACTCAACAGAGCAATGTCATGATAGCATCTAGGAGCCAGAATCAGTTTCAGACTTCTCTCGCTCCTCTTGGAGACATTCTTTAAGTCCTCATGTTTCTTTCGAACTTGAACGGTTCATATTCTTCTTCCTCTTCACCGGTTCAAGGGTCGACTAAAAAGAAAGGTTCTTCCAAGGTGTGGAAGGCAAAGGGATCTAAGTGATTACAGTCACTTCTTCTTCTCTCCCCCCTATTTTTTTTGTTGCATTACTTGTGTGTTTTTTTACTGTTTTGAGTCAGTCTAGTTTTATGCATTGTTTTGCTTTCTTTAACTTGTTTTTGTTTGTGTTTTTCAGTTTTGTATTTTATTTTTGCTTTTCTGATAAAAATAAAAAAAAATTGAAAAATTGAAAAATACAAAAACAGTATGTGTTTGTGTGCATTAGTTCATGTGAACTTTTTAAAATGACCATTGAAACAGAATTTTTTAAACTTTGTATCACCTGTAGCTTGGATGAGCATTCTTCTGCACAACTAAGCAAGTGAGCTTTGTAACTCTTTGTTTGTGATGAGTAAGGTTAAGTGATCTCTTCTTCTTTACACTCGTATCACTCTTTTTGACGGGTTGAACTAGAAAATCTTAAGAGAAAGGCATAAATAACCATCTCACCACTGTTACTCACCAATCATTATATGACATCTGTATGCTTCGGCATAGCAAAAATGCAATGTCAAAAGCTTAACATAATTGGGTATTTCTTTTCTTTCTCTTGTATGCCCTTGCATGATATGCTTAATAAAAGAAAATATGTAAAGAAATAAAAAGCAAAAAGATCAAAATGCTTTAAAATATGGTTGCAAGCGTGTATTCTAAGAGATGTGGGACTTATAGGATGTACCTCGAAGGTGATAGTCCCCATCAAACAATTACGATTGTGTGTGAGTTAAAGTGATTTTCTCATATCTCAAATCGTCATAACATTGAGACACTTATGCAATCTTGCGATGTTTTCACACACTACACGCAATACTCTTTGCTATTTTTGATACATGTGCAGGTACAATGTGATTTGGCCATCACAAAATTTACATGCGTTAATGTATGCTCACTAAACTATCTTAACTTATTTTTGAGATATAAAATTGGTTAGACTTGTTTAGTGCGTGTGTGTGTGTGTTTTGGGATACATGTGCTTTATAATTCTTGTTGAGAGATGATTTTGAGAGCTTAATGTGTTGCTTGGATCTTTGGTTGAGTTGCATGCATGATTGCATTCATGTCTGTGTTTTTCCTCTTTTGAAAAACTGTTTTTAAAGGCATCTCGATGCCTCTCAACACCTAGCTGTCTGTCGAGCTTCTTAGACTTTTTCTAAACGCAGTCTCGACACATCCTCGACACCTGGTGGATCGATCGAGAAACTTTCTGTCTACTCGATAGCTTCTCGACAGCTTCTGGATCGATCGAGGTTCATTCATGCTTGATCCTTCTTTCTCGACACATGACCTCGATAGCTGCATCTGTCGAAGTGCATTTTCTCGACACCTATCTCGATAGCTGTCTCGATACCTCTCGATACCTACAGCTGTCGAGAATTATTGAAGGTCTATAAAACTGTTCCTCGCGATTTTTTAGTCATTTCGCTTGATCTCTCTCACTCGATAGCTCGCGATTTCCCTCCCAAAACCATTCTCACTCTCTCCAAACCTCTTCCTAAGGCTTTCTCAAGTGTTTTTCTCGATCCTCATCACTTGGTAAGCATCTTATCACTCATTTTTCATGCATTTCATGGTTTAAAACCCTAGGTTTTGTGTTTTTGGAAATTTTTGGGATTTTTCAAAATTGTTCAGGTTTTCATGAAATTTTTAAGTTGGTTTTATAAATTTAATCTTTAAAACTACATGCACTGCATCACATTAGCATTCTAATTGTATTTTCATGCATTTAGATGTGTGCAAATCTGTTGTGTGCTATTAGGTTTGGATTGGGCTGAGCCCATGATGTTTTTATTGTTGCATGTCACATGTTCATGCATTTTCCATGCATACGTTCTTTCTTTTCAATATTTATCTTCCAATATTGAACTGCTTGGGATTTTTCTGTTTGTCTCTTCTCCTCCTCCCTCTCTATATTTGCGTTAGTAATGTCTATGGCACCTAAACGTAAGTCCATTCCAGTCCATTCCATCCCAAAACCTTTTGCATTCTAAGGGATCGTCTTCTTCAGATTCTACTCCTCTTTCTATCCGGTTTCGTGATGAGAAAGCTCATAAGGACTTCTCGGAGAACTTTTCTAAACGAGGTGTTCATTCGGAACGCCACGTTATCCTGGCAGACGTTGTCCTGGCAGACTTTGCCGACACCGACCTTCCCGATGTCATTCACAGTCGGGCTTGGGAGTCACTGTGTGACGTCTCGGTCACATGTCCACTCGTGTTGATACAGGAGTTTTACTCCAACATCCACGGGATCGATTCTTCAGTACCTCTCTTCTACTCTTGCGTTCGAGGTACGCACTTTGCTGTCACTCCGGAGTTAGTCTCCGAGGTGCTTCATGTCCCTAGGGTGGATCATCCTGATTACCCTAACTGTGAGCGTCTATGGACTGTGTCCAAAGATGAGATGATCTCGGCGTTCTGTGAGCGTCCTTCCTCTTGGGGAGATCATCAGTACACACCATGTCGACCTTTTGCTAAAGGTCTTCGTTTCCTTAACATGATGATGACTTTTATTTTGCCCTCACTTTCTCACTATAACTCTATCACAGAGCCTCGTGCTCGATTTTTATTGTCCCTCCTAGAGGATCTTTCTATAGACTTTCCTTCTCACTTCATCTTCTCTATCATAGATGTCTATAGAGATACGGCCACCCGTGATAAGCTCATTTTCCCTTCTGCTATCACGAAGATTCTTCGCCGTTTTCCATCCCATTCACTTCGTCCGATCCTTACCATGTCATGTCTGCCATAGACGCCGCTACCATAATATGTAGCGAGGCACAGTTTCGATCGAGATAGTCCGATGGTGCCACTCCTTCCTCTCGTCCGACTACCTCTAGATCAGCTCGAGCGACATCTGCTTCTTCTTCGAGCGATGTCACCTTAGGAGACATCATGGCACAGCTTCAGCGCATGGATGCTCGCCTAGATACACTCTCCATGGAGTTGTATCAGGTGAACATTCGTGTTGGTTGCATCGCCAGGCGACAGGCGACTATGGGCGGCTTTGCTCCAGAGGCTTCTCCTCTGCCACCTCATGTTCCTTCTGAGACTGAGGCTGATGATGACGGTGATGACGATGATGCTTCTGAGGATGATGATGATGGAGATGCGAGCTCTTCTGACGAGATGTCTACATGATACTCTACCCTTTGTCACTCGTGACAAAAAGGGGGAGTATTTTTGGTATGAGAGTAATCATACTTAGGAGGAGAGCTAGCATAGGACATTTTTGTTAGGGGGAGTGTGGATTGAGGGATGTAGTGAGGATCATATGTATTCTTTTTCTTTTATATCTTTTTAGAGATATATTGATCATGTATTGACATACATTGTACTTACTTCTTGATATATATGATGATGTATGTTTTTCTTTCACCTACCTTTCCATGTGTTGTTTCTTTTCTGTCTTTATACACATGTTTCTTTTCTTGTACGCAATCTATTATTTCTGCTTCACACAAATATACCTTGATGTGTTTTGTTTATAAGTGTTTCAGAAATACAGATTGTCAAAGTCTACTTGCCATAAACTCTCTTCTTGCAAAGTTTTTCAAGAGTTTGTGTTAGGATAGATTTTATTGTATGTAACAAGTGATTATGAGTTAAAGTGTTTTATGACTTCTCTCATATCTTCATTTGTTTGCTGTAGTTTTGTCACGGATTGCCAAAGGGGGAGATTGTTAGGATATATGTAATTCAAGTGGTTGTTAACATATGTCGCTATTTTATGTAATTGGCTTATCCTTAGACAAAACGCACTTTACTTGTAATTGGGTAGATTTAGGATGTGTTTAACAATTCTAGAAACAGTGATTCAAGATTCAGTGTTGAAGTCATTAAAGTCTGTCCAAGAAACAAGCAAGGAAGTGCAAGTTACTAAAGCTCGACACCTGTCTTGACACATGCATCTATCGAGCTTTAAAAAGCTGTTTTGTCTCGAGCCTCGACAGCTTCTCGATAGATCCTCGACACCTCTATCTGTCGAGAATTAAAGAAAACAGATTTTCAGTTCTGTTTCAAGTCCAATCCGTGAATGTGTCTTTGAGACTTCTTTTCTCCTAACCCTAGACATATAAAAGGACTGTTTTAAGGGCTGTCAAAAAAGATGCAAGTTGCACAAGTATTGAGAATTTTTTGTTCATGCAATTTGTGATCTGAAAGACAAAGTTCATGCCCTAGTTCATCTCTGATGATTTGAAGAACTTTGCAGCCAACAACTCTCTCTCTAGTTGGTGTTTGAAGTCGCATACTGAGATCCGCGCATCTAGTTAGTCACGTACTTAGGAGCTGTGCATTGAAAGGAGAAACTGTCACTACAGAGCAATTCCAATTGGGTATTGGGGTAATGGTTTAACTGTAGGTTGGTAAGGTACTTGGGATTCCTTGCTTGTAACCGCTTGTTGTGATAATAGTGGAGTTTTGGGAGTGGTGACCTTAAATCACCCGGTGGGGTTTTTGCCGTCAGGTTTTCCCCATTCGTAAACAAATCACCGTGTCATTTATTTTCCGCTGCATACTTTAGTTTTGGTGATTTGTTTATGCTGCCACGTGATATTGCATGTTAATTTGATTAATTAATAACTAGGCTAATTAATCAATCTAATTTATCACAAGGGGTCAACGCATTTGTGGCCTGTCAGGTTTAATATATCTAAGCAAAGATTGTTAATGATTATGATCCCTGTTCTAGGTTTTGGAGTATGGATGTTAAATTTGCTTGCTTGATTAATATTGATTAGGTTAATATGACTTTTAGATGAGAGTTTACGTGAATCAGAGTTTCTCTTTTCATGTTAAAATTCTTTTCTTTCGGGGTTTCTATTGGGTGTGGGATTGGAATATCCGTTTCCATGAAGAATTGGTATTCTTCTCTTCCAAGTTTTCTTCTTTTTGGTAAATGATGCTTCTTTAATCAGCATTTTTTATTTAGATATATGAACTCTGTTGTGCCTTTTTTGTTTTTTTTGAAATTGTGGGTATCTTGAATTTGATATTATGGAAAGGCGTGTAGATATATTTGCTGAGAAATTAACAAACTTTTGGTATCATTCCCTCTTTTTTCAAAAACTTGAGGGCACCCATAATGATTGAAATATTCAATTATACTAGCTAATAACTTCTTACTTTGGAGATGATGATGAAGAATAAAATGTATCAAAACTTTTAACTCTTGGACAGATTTTGTCTTTATAAAAAGTGTGGTTGTTGATATCTTCTCTTAAACAATAATTGACATATCGGCAGATTATATACGACCCCTAATCTGTTAATTTGTAGGTTTGAGTTTAGAGATCAAAGAAAGTGTAATTGTAGCAATATACCACTTTTGCTATACATCAATATCATAGCATATCATTTCAACAATTGTGAAGTTTTTGTGTGTGTGTGTGTGTGTATTGTGCATGATTGTGGTTTTTTTTAATAAAATAAAATCTTATTTTGAGGGTCAAGAGACCCCTTAAATAACCTTATTTATCAAGAGTTGTAAATATAAATCTTTTAAATCTTGGTAAAAGGTTATTTAAGGGTTTCTTGTCCCTCAAAATAAGATTAGAGCACTTGTTTTGAGGGCTATGAAGGTCTTCAAAATTTTCTTTTTAACGGTATATGTTTCGAAGGTTATCAAGGGTCAATTGCACTCTTAAAATAATTTTTTTCAAAATTTTTTAATACTTTTTTTTAAAGAGTTTTGATCCTTGAAAAAAGTCAGATTTTTTGTAGTGGCTGTTTTTATGCTGCACAACACTTGAAAAATGTGGCGGAATAGTTCTATTTATAAATGGTAAATTTTACGTAACTCTAAGTTTATGGTTTCAGTGTTTCACTAGTTGGCTACCGACACTCACACACACCCCTTTAGGTCCAAGAAAGTCCAACCCGCAAGTCTTTTCACTAGTTTGCTACCGCATGCACGTCCTCCTTCCCGTCCAAAGTGGGCAAACTATCCAAAGCATATCTCTCGTACGTCTAACCCAATCTACTTAGGCGGAAAAGATAGCTTTAAAGTACCTAAAATCTTGTTCCACGTTTTAATCCATTTCACTGGTGTTTTGTTTTAAACCACCCCCCCCCCTGTTGGATAGTGTTATGAATATTACAAATTTTACAACATTAGTCTTATAAAATGATGTATCACCATTATCAAAAAAGATAAATCAATTTATATAATATTCTATTATTTTGTATAGTAGCACTAAGAGCATTAGTATTAGTAGAACTAAAAAATTATATTGCTATTTTTAGCACCACCAAAAGTGGCTGTGCGCTATAGCTCATAAGTTAAAAAAAAAAAATTATTATTAAATTGTGTGTTTATTCTATTTTGTATTAAATATATTGTTTTATTCATGTCTTCACACTGAAATATATTATTTTATTATAGTATATAAATTATTTTATTATGTTGTTTATATTATTTTATTGTATTGAAAGTTAAAAATAAAACCATTTATGTTGAGTGTTTTGTAAAGTGAAAAGGTAAGACAGATAAAATAGCTTTTTGTAGAGCCATATCACTAAATTTATGACTCCACTAATGTGGATGCTCTAATCATATTCTTACTACATCAATTTTGTTATTATTATCAATTAATATTTTTTAGATTAATTTTGTTTTTAATATTGAATTTGGATCTTGCCCTCCTAGATTGAAATCTTGGCATGGTTGCTGAGGGAACTCCACTGTAGATGTGAAAAGAGTGAACACAAATTTTCAAATTATGAAAGCTCCCAAGAATTACTTTTGATTTAATGGGATAAAGTATTATCTAACCGACCATGACTTTGACAAATTCAAAGCCATGACCAACCACAATTGCACAATAATGGACTCACACTCGTGTCTATAATTCAATAGTTCATACGAAACCTGAAAGTATGAAAAGTAATTCAAACGAAACCTGAACGTATGAAAAAAAGTAAGACTTAGACGATGATAAGACTTAAACGGTGAGGATTCGATTATTTCTTTTCTCAGCTCACTATCTGCTGGCTGTAACGCAGGCACGAGTCGTTTAGTCAATTTCTATTATTTATCAAAGTCCAGTAGGCTATAAATTTGTATTTTGATACATTTGACTTTGCATTAAGCACAAATCCGGACCCTTTGGTTCAGACTACCTAATTCATAATTTCATTTTACTTTGCTCAGAGGGTGAAAGCGAGAGAGATCTAATTAATATGTAGACTTTTAAGCAAAGAGAGAGAGAGAGAGAGAGAGAGAGAGAGAGAGAGAGAGAGAGAGCTCCCGGTGCAACCTTTTTTCTATATAAGGAGGAGTTTCAACATGTCCAAGACCACAAAGCTACACAGGTCATAAAACAAAAGGGCCCAGCTCTCTTTCTTTTTTATTTTTTATTTTTGTCTTCCAGGCCAGTTCTGTATTGTCCTGAAGTTCTAGCTAGACACAGAACACCTGTTTCGAGTGCTGCATATATGTCACAAAATCTCATACTCATCCCCATGTCAAAGCATTGAGGAGCTTAAGGGAACAACTTTAGGTAAGGTTTTTTTGTTATATTTAAATATTAATTTAGAAAAATAAATCCAACTTTTTTTAAGAAAGCATTCAAGATTGCAACTATATTTTGATATCTCTAACTCTCAAATTTTTATAACATGTATCCTTTGAGGAAGACGAAACAAACACATGTTTCAAGTCATGTAAATGGTTGGCATAAGGGTTACTATTATTTTGTAGAATTAACCCTCTAACACAACTTTGATCTTAAAATAGGGCTGCATATATAATATTGGTCATAAGCCATAACTATATATATATACATGATTTACTATCACTGATACTCATTATTATATGAAAACGAAAAAGAAAATAGATAGTGGTATCGTTGAAGTTGAAAGAGGATGTGGAAGCTGAAGATAGGAGAGGGCAAAAATGACCCTTACCTTTTTAGTACAAATAACTTTGCGGGAAGACAAACATGGGAGTTTGACCCAGAGGCTGGTACACCAGAAGAGCGAGCTGAGGTTGAAGAGGCTCGACAAAACTTCCACAAAAATCGACGTCAATTCCCGGCTTGCGGTGATCTTCTCTGGCGAATGCAGGTACCTCTTAATCTAATGACTTTTCTGTCATGCACGGTCAAAACATTAATTTCACGTGTTAAGTGTTTTCCTTTGGCATTTTTTAGGGAACCGTTTTAGCAAAGTTTTTGTGAAAATAATAATAATAATAATAATATTTTCTCAACTTTTTCTATTTTTCATATAAATAAAACGAAATTATACTATTGGCTTCTAAAATTTGCTGTGTGAGTGTAATTAATCTTTTAAGTTTTAAGGGAGTGTTATTAAGTTTTAAAAATAAGCATTGTTAGTTATTTTGTTAACTACCATTTGTATTATTTTCTTGGTAATTAACGGAATAATGATGTGTCTTTTTTTTATTGGCGTGTCATTTGTTTTAATTAAAATATTACAAAATTTAAGAGATATCTCTACCCCTCTCTCTTACTGCCTCTCGTTTCCTACAACTTGTTCTTCTCCAACACAACGACAGCATTTCCAGCCCGACCTCTTGAGCCCAAAGCTACCACTTTCACTTAGACTGGAATTATTCTCTGAACCTGAGAGATAGAAGAGCAACAAGATATTGATATCCTGGTCTTGCTCTGTGCCATGCACCAAAATATATATAACATATATTAAAATTTAAATTTTAAATTAAAACAATGAACAAAATTTGACAAACTTTTGAATGTGAATGAGTTAAATAGAGATGACCCAGATGAGGAAATCTGTTTCTTTGGAATTGAATCGTGTTATACCAAATGATATAACAATTTGAATGCTGGGGAAGTTAGAGAATTTCGTGGGTTTAATGAGAAAGAGCAGAACATACATGGAGAACCCATAAGAAAATAAAAATATTAATGATAATGAAATTGTGTTTTGGTGAAATGGGTGTGAGTAAATAAAAGTGTGAACTGAGAAATCGGTTTGGTTTTTTTTACCAGTAAAGAGCTTCTATTCAGTGAGATCATCTCAGCCAGAAGTGAGAAAAACGTGAAAAGACCCGGGTCTTTACGGTAGCAAATCAGTGAGAAAGAATAGGCAAGAGAGTGTTAATTTTGTAATATTTTAATATAAAAAAATGTCACATCACTTTTCTATTAGACACATACGCAATAACATTAACAGCGTATAACATATCCCAAGTAATATAAAATTATATTATACACTCAATCCTGATCTCCCAGACCTTTCTTTTTCTATTTATTTTTTCTCCTTTTCTAAATTCCATGTGATTAATGTGTGTGTGTAATATGACCCCCAAAAAAAAAAAAAAAAAAAAAAAACCTTTACACCGTTTACCCTCTTAATTCTCCGTTCTTATCTTTCTCCCTCACAGTCACAGACCTGCTCTCCCACTCCCTCTCTCGGTGATTCCTTTGATTCTCACAGCCAAAACCCCACTCTCCCTCTCTAACCTCACATCTGCTACTACCACCACCAGCCATAAAACCCAGCCAAACCATAGCATCATCAAGACCCAAAATCAAAAAACCTATAGCAAACCACTACCCCCATCGGAACCCACACACCTCCCCTGCAAATCCACCCCATACCGGAAACCACCACCGCCGGCCATAAAACCCAAAGAAAAAAAAATACAAAACCCAATAACCCATGATACCACCCACAGCTCATAGCCCACCACCATCACCAAAACCCTCAACCACCAGCCACCTCAACCAACTGCGAAAAGCAACCCATTACAACCCATAACCACCACAATCCACCAATACCAGATCGACCCAAACCACCCAAAAAAAAAAAAACCCAAAAAAGAAGAAGCCACAGCTAGATTAAAAATCAAAACAAGCTGGTAAGAGAGTCAGCAATCGGTGGTGGAAGCGTCTTTCAACGGTGGTGCTTGAGATCGGTTTAAATCATGGTTTTGATCGGTGAAGGAGGCAGAGAGAGGCGAGATGAGAGGGAAGAGAAACAGAGGTATGACCGTACGAGGAAGAAGAGATGAAACAGAGGGTAATAATGGGTTGCCTGAGAAAAAAATAAAAAAAATAGAAGTGTTATGGAGGGGAAGAGGGTTAACAGTGCAAGTGTATTTTTGTTTTTTAAGTACTAAATTTGGTCATTTTAAAATATTTTGAACTTAACTGTCATTAATCCAAGCCTCAGGATGTTTTTTAGAATTTATCCAAAATCATATCATACACCCAATTGCTGTTGGTAGATTGGGCAAAATTTTGCAACTTTGCTGTTGGTGATTTTGTTATTAGGTATTTTTTTTTATTATTATTATTTTTTTATATTTTGGAGTTTGCTATTTTTAAGGGGGTTAAGTGTAATTTTATTGAACCTACAAATTGCTAAATTTTTACTTATATGTTTATACTAATATTTTTTTTTTCAAATTTTAGGAGGGGTCATTGACCCCCTAAAGCCACAGCCAAAGAATGACTCTATTCTTGCTCTAATACACTAGTTAACATGACCGTTTGAATAATGATATAACTTGTCTTTATTTCATTCAATAACAATCTTACATGTCACAACAATTTTAACAAATTCTTTAAGTATCTTGCTTCAACCTATGATATAATAATTAAAAAGGCCATCTATTATAGTTTTACTCGCATAATGTTTTTATTGAGTTATATGACTTGTTTAAATAATATAGATAGATATGGATAATTTTATAAATTTTACGTCATTAATTGAAAAAAATAGCTCTAATCATGTTTGATTTGGTATTATCTGTTACTTACATGATCAAGTATTTTGATATTAATGAGTTTTTGAAGTGTAAAATACTTTTTGTAATTTTTTCTTAGATAAATGTCATATTATTAAAAAAAAAATTCAGGTCACTATTTCTGTTGCCATATAAACAATACCACTAACATTAGTTAACAAAAGAACTTTACGATTTATTTTTAAAATTTGAAGGACTAATAACGCTAACTTAAAATTTGAGGTACCAATTTCACTCAGAGAGTAAATTTTAAAAGATCTATAGTATAGTTTCATATTAATTCTTTTTTTCTTCTTTCACAATATCAAAGATGACAAATCATAACTAATGCAAGGTTATTTTCACAAAAAACTACCATTCGGTTAAAAAAATAAAAAAAAATAAAAAAAAAAACCTATAAACTTGGTTGCGTGTCCTTTTGTTTCGAAACTGAATTTTTGTTTCGAAAGCCAATGGAGAAAGTCTTACCTAACCTTTAAGGTTTTACTGGCGTTCCTTTTTTTTGAGGGAACAATATTTTATGGGTGTTGATTGTTGACTTTTTCTACTTTTCAAGGATCCCATTGATGCAATAAATAAAGAAATAAATAATGCCATCCAATATTTGTTTTTTGTCCAATAGTTTAACACTTGAACTTTTATAGGACTGGAGTATCCGTTTTGGTGTAATAATGATTCTCAAAAAGAAAAAAAGAAAAAGAAATGGTGTAATAAAAATTCAAAATACACTACTCAGAAAGCATAAAATGAAAATCTCTTTTAGCACCCCCACACACCCAAGAAAAAATCGAATTATACTTTTCAATAATGATTTCTTTAATTACCTTTACTTATTATCATTCAAAAATCGAGGCCGAATTATTTTTTTTATTTGATAAACACACACATACACATATAAGAGAAAGAGCGAGATTATTGATATGCATACTTGCTTGTTTTTTATTTGGTGAAATGCATACTTGCTTTTAGTCTGATATGTTTCTTACTCATATCTGATTGGGTCAAGTCAAACCCAAACATTCTATAATCATATATAGGTTATAAGTAATATATCTTTTTTTTTTATTATTATTATTCATACTTACGTGGTTGACTTGATTTTGTAAGCTTCGCGTATCTTACATCAAGTGCTATTACCAATTTTATTTTAAAAGATCTGCTGACTTTTGATATAATAATGAATGAAAGTGCATGAATGATGTCACTTCAACGATATAATATATAAAATTTTTAATTATTTTATTTTTTAAAACTTAAAAACTAGACACATCAGTTCATAAAAATATATAATATTGCTACAATTACTCTTTCATCAATAACGATATAACGGATATTATCTTTGTATTGCGTGGGCATATAAATGTATAATTGGTACATGGGCATTTTGTTGATTTGTTTAATTTTTGAATCTTAGTAAAAGTATAATTTTTAAAATTTTGTTTGCTAATGACTTAGGAATTATTGAAATGATTGCAGTTTTTGAGGGAGAAAAACTTCAAACATACAATTCCCCCAGTTAAGATTGAGGACGGAGAGGAAATCACATATGAGAAGGCCACAATTACATTGAGGAGGGCTGTCCATTTCTATGCAGCCTTGCAGTCTTGTGATGGCCATTGGCCTGCTGAAAATGCTGGCCCCTTGTTTTTCCTTCCTCCTTTTGTGAGTTGCACCATTATCATTATTAAGATTTCAATATTGTTATTAATTTATTATCATTATAGATTGTCAACTAAATATACATCTCTACAACAATTTCTAAGTTTGAGTTGACTGTGAATAATGAAATTGTTCCACATAACATCCTTGCTAGTGAACTATTTTGGCTTTCGGCCTGATATAACTGCTATTTTTCTTGTATTTGATCCAAAAAAATGCAGGTATTATGTTTTTACATTACAGGACATCTTAATACTGTATTCCCGGCTGAGTATAAAAAAGAAATTCTTCGTTATATATACAATCATCAGGTATATATTCTTGAAAGTTTAAAATGTTTATTGAATCAATAAGAATAGAGATTTTGCAAAAAAATTTACTGTCACTCTTTTTTTTTTTTTTTTAGAATGAAGATGGTGGATGGGGATTTTACATAGGAGGCCATAGCATCATGTTTTGCACAATTCTCAGCTACATTTGTATGCGAATACTTGGGGAAGGACCTGATGGTGGTCAGGACAATGCTTGTGCAAGAGCAAGAAAATGGGTCCTTGATCGTGGTGGTGCAACACACATATCTTCTTGGGGAAAGTCTTGGCTTTCGGTATGACTATTTATTTGTGAAGATTCACATCAAATTAGAGTTAAATACTCAAAATATTTTATATTTTTAATTAAAATATAATCTTATTTATTTCACAATTTGAGAAATGAACATATTTGGTTTCAAGTACTCACCATGCATGATGACTTTCTGTTGATAATTAACACTAACATGTGATGTCCTGTAACCTGTAGATACTTGGTGTGTTTGAATGGGCTGGAGCCAACCCAATGCCTCCGGAATTTTGGCTTCTTCCTCCATTTCTTCCCATGTACCCAGGTTTATACAATATATGATTACTTCTTCATTAAGTATTTATATCATTATTGCATGTAGAACCTTTCTAAAATCAGTGAAGTCAATGTTAAACAGAGTTAGTTCAATTCTTTGATGCCTTTGTCACTACAGATATTTAACATTCTTTTTAATGCACCAAATTCTAATTATAACATATCAATTTTGTGGTGCCCAAAATGCAGCCAAAATGTGGATCTATTGTCGGTTGGTGTACTTGCCTTTTTCATACTTATATGGGAGAAGGTTTGTTGGGCCAATCACACCTCTTATTCTTCAATTAAGGGAGGAACTTTACACTCAACCTTACAGTGAAGTTAATTGGGCCAAAGCACGTCATCAATGCGCAAAGGTGAGTTTACATTTGATGAGGAGATAACACCATGAGAAGACTTCAATTGAAGAGTTAATATGATGTATAAGGACATAACATGACCCAAAAGTTAAGCCTTTAGGTTTGGACCCAGTTATATTATTAATCACTCAATCTTGTCATTAGTATCCAATCTAGAAATTTAATACTTAGATAATCACGTCACTCACTTGTCAATATTCCAACAATTTTCATGGTTGATAATTGTGGAATGACATTTACCATATAGTCTTTTAAATACATCTTTCAATGCATTGATTGAGTTTTTTTTTTTTGCTAATGCATTGATTTTGGAAATCAATTACTACAGGAGGATATCTACTATCCACATCCTTTGATACAAGATCTACTTTGGGATAGCCTATACATATTAACTGAGCCTATTCTCACTCGTTGGCCTTTAAATAAATTGGTTAGAGAAAAAGCTCTTAAAGCAGCGATGAAACTTATTCACTATGAAGATGAAATCACTAGATACATTACCATTGGGGTTGTGGAAAAGGTAATGTGATTCTACAATGCTCTAGAAAAGCCATAGACATAGTTAATTTGGGCTATATAATATTTCTCCTAATATTATTTGCATTGAACAGTCGATGTGTATGCTTGCTTGTTGGGTTGAAGATCCAAATGGGGATGCTTATAAGAAGCACCTTGCTAGGGTGAAAGAATACATATGGGTCGCTGAAGATGGAATCAAGGCACATGTTAGTACACATTTTATGCAAAACAATTGTAGAACTTTTTACCTATCCATTTGCATGAATTGCTGACTTTGATATATGCAATTTGTGTGTAGAGTTTTGGTAGTCAATCGTGGGATGCGGGTTTTAGTATTCAAGCTCTTTTAGCTAGTGATCTCATTGATGAAATTGGACCGGTATTGGCGAAAGGGCATGAGTTCATAAAAAGATCCCAGGTTTGATTTTCAATTCTTAAATAAAAAAAGTCTACATTTTTGCTTAGGAAAGTCATTGTCAATATATCATTTGGAGTTATTGTGTTCCTCTTAAACAATGTAAAGGTTAGGAATAATCCTGCTGGAGATTTTAGAAAAATGCATCGACACATTTCTAAAGGATCATGGACTTTCTCTGATCAAGATCATGGATTACAAGTTTCTGATTGCACTGCAGAATGTTTGAAAGTAAATAACTTTATTTAATGCTTCTTCAAATTCTACTGTACATTGTTACTTGTCCATAATCACTGTGTGACCATATTCTTCTATTCTTCACAGTGCTGCTTGCTTTTTTCAATGATGCCACCTGAAATTGTTGGTGAGAAAATGGAACCTGAGTGCTTGTTTGATGCTGTAAATATCCTACTTTATTTACAGGTGAGTATTAACTTTTCAAGAATGATAAATTACCACTTGTAGCAAAAACATATGTCCTTAGGAAGAGACGAATTTAATTGACTTTACCATTATTTCTAATGCATTTGTCCTCATAAATGGACCTAAATTTAATAAATATCAACAAAGACCTTTAACTTGTTAAATTAATGGAAGTTATAGTCTAATTCCTATAATATCATTATAAATTGTCACTCTTTTTTAAATCTTAAACAATTATGAATTGGTGAACTAATCATCTAACCATTAGTCTAACATAGTGTTGAACTAATACAAGCTACCGTTGTTATAGGTGAATCTAAAAGTGCCGAAAATTACTTGTGAGATTTGTTGTCAGAGAATATTCTTCTTAAAAAACCAAAATTGTTTACAATTTTCAATATATATATATATATATATATATACATATAAATCCTCATCATCTTTTGAACTTACTCCAAAGCAACTTTGTCAATTTTTCTTTGTTTTGTTTTGTTGTTTTTTTTTTGGTGGCTTGTTTCTTTACATATTTAATCATTACTCTCATGTCAATAATGCAGAGTAAGAATGGAGGTTTATCAGCTTGGGAGCCCGCAGGAGCTCAAGAGTGGTTAGAAGTTAGTACCTTAACATATTGAAGTGTTGTTGAAATGTTCATTTGAAAATTTACGCAGATATATTCAATCTTAATTATCATAAATTAGTGGAAAATTTATTACCTTTTTTTCGCTTCTAGTGGCTTAATCCCACAGAATTCTTCGAGGGTATTGTCGTTGAGCATGAGTATGTTGAGTGCACTGCATCATCAATCCAAGCTTTACTTTTGTTTAAGAAGTTGCACCCTGAGCACAGGAAAAAGGAGATTGAGAATTCCATTCAAAAAGCTGTCGAGTACATTTTAGATATACAAATGCCCGATGGTTCTTGGTATGTTCATGTACTAGTTTACTCGATATTATTAAGCGTACATGTACTTTTGGACTTCTCATTTTGGTCCCTACGGAATGCCAGTCGAATATAAAATCTAAAGTTCCACGGTGGAAATTTATTAGGGTCTTGGGAAGTTGTGTCATTCTCAATCTTTAAAGTAGAAAAAGTTTTTTTAGTTCTTTTAAAAATATATATATATATATATATATATTTCAGTTTAAATTAAAATTGAGAATTAATTTTTTTTGCAATTTTTTATTTATTTAAATGTTGTTGTGGCATTTTTTAAAAATCAAATAAATTATTATTATTATTATTATTATTGTTATTTTATTAGCTACATCAGTGTCTAACATGCCAATAGTGTGCTTCATTTGCAACATATAAATTTTTTGTTAGTGGGTTGAAGGCAGGGACCAAAATGGACATGGTTTTTCATAATCAATGACTAAAAGTAGGGACAAAAACAAGAATCACCCCAAAATGTAGGATCAAATATGCATTTACGTCATATTATTATCGATATTATGGTCAGATATATTACATGAAAAATTTGAAACATTTTCTTAGGATTTGTTTGGATACCACTTATTACTGAAAACTGAAAACACTGTAGTAAAATAATTTTTAAATGTGTGAATAGTATCATGAGACCTAGTTTTAAAGTTGTTTTTGTTGAAAAAAGTATTTGTAGGTCCTGTGAACAGTGCACGAGATCCACTAAAAAAACATAGCTGCTGGGGAACGCACAAAACGCGCTTCCCAAACTCACACTTACTATTATTGTTATCATAGTTTTATATATAAATGTAATATAAATCAATTACAAGATAAGACTTTGTTGTAGGTATGGAAATTGGGGAATTTGTTTTCTGTATGGTACATGGTTTGCCCTTGGAGCATTAGTTGCAGTGGGCAAGACTTACAACAATTGTTCTGCTATACGTGAAGCTGTTGATTTTTTACTCAGAACACAAAAAGATGATGGTGGCTGGTCGGAGAGTCATCTTTCATGCCCAGAAAAGGTAGTGTTTAACCATGGATTTTGCTTTAAGCCTCTAAATTCTTTTTCTTTTCATATTTAATATCTTTTGTTACATCAATTTGGTTCAATGAATTTTTTGTAGATCAATGATTCAATTTAAATAAATTTATATATATATTCTTGTTTTAAATGAGATTTTGTAGATGTTGTATAGATTCTTCCATCAAAATTAAAATAACAAATTCTCTATGCTTGGTCATAGATATACATACCTCTCGAAGTAAATCGATCTAATTTGGTACAAACTTCATGGGCAATGATGGGTCTTATTCTTGCCAAACAGGTTAGTTTATGGTTTAAAAACTTATCATTACATTTATATCGTGTTATCGTATGTTTTTCTTGCATAATTCTAAGAAATTTTTTTTTTTACTTGTAATAGGCTGAAAGAGACCCAACACCTCTTCATCGCGCAGCGAAGTTGATAATCAATTCCCAATTGGAAAATGGAGATTTTCCTCAACAGGTGTCTTTGTTTAACATAACTTCAAATAACAAATAGAAATATGAATATTTACAAGAGCATAGATATCATTCTTCCATTATGGAAAGTAGTTTTTTCCCTTGACTAATAAACTTTATAGTAGTTAATTTGCAAGTTGCAACACTACTAATAAAGCTATCATGTTCTATTTTAATAATAAAAAAGGCAAAAAAGAATGTAAAATAACATGACATACTATACTTTGCTTAAATTTTACTTCCAATAATTTCTAATTAATCATTAATTACTTTTATTGTGGCAGGAAACCACAGGAGTCTATTTGAAAAACTGCATGTTGCACTATTCAGCATATAGAAACGTTTTCCCATTGTGGGCTCTTGGAGAATACCGCAAGCATGTTCCATTGCCATCCAAAACTATGTAACTCAGAGTGGCATTGCGAGTTCTTAATTCTTTTACAATTATGTACCATTTAGCTTTCTGTCTTACCCACCAGTACATTATATTTCTTTTATAACTAATAATGTCTACATAGAGGGTTATAGTGGCCACCTAAATAAAATGGGAGTAAGACTTATAATATTTTAGTGTACTACTAGCTGGCATCTGCCCCGTGCATAACCAAAGAAACATTCAACAATTGTGAAGATGTGATATTCCTCTTGGTTTTTACGTTAAGCATTATGAATGGAGGTCACTTGGAATCAAAATAAGATTAAAAAAAAAATTAATTGGACACATCACAAAATTAGACTACAATTAGGAATTAATTTTCATTTGATTTGAATTTTTATGGGTAAGTTGTAATCTAAGATGTTCCTGTTTGTAAATTTAGATCCCTGTACACACAGATTGTGTAACTTAATTAATTAACCAAATTGATATTTAGGTTTATTATTTAGATCTAGATTAAACACAAACAATCATTTCACTTAATGCGAAAAAATAAAGAAGACAAGTGATATGATGACTTAGGAAAACCAATGACACTGTCCAATTTCTAGGTAAAAAAGCTACAAGAATTTAACCTAAACTATCCTCAAGGCAACAAATTCACTATATAGAATGGAAGTTTTACAATAGATTTTTCCCTAAATCTAAAGTTATCTCTTGTAGTACCTACTCATATGACTACATGTAGCTTTGAAACTATGGACTCTTTTATTTGAATTTGTTGAACACAAACATCCTTGTTTGTAAAGCAGTTCTTGAGTAATCTTCATGTCTTCAATTTAACCACTTATAATGATCATCTTGAACCTACTTAGATTTACCCATATACAAGTAAAGTGCGTTTTGTCACTTTGAGATCCCACTCAAAGCTTTAGATCATCAACAGTTGTTGATCTTGTACACAACAACTTAACTTCAACATCGAATCTTGAGTTTCTTCAAGGAATATTGGTAGTAGAAGATTTTAGAGAGTTTTGCATACAGAAACCCTAGATCTACAATAGGAGGCACAAGAAGCACTCTTCTCTCTCTAAAACTTCTTAAAACGTGCCTTAATGCTTCCTTTAAATACTAGGATAATTAGATCTGAAACATTAATCACTTAATGATCTAATGGGCTTTAATTAAATTCTGCAAATCTATGTCTCAATCGGTTAAGCCTTCTTCTCGATCGGTCGAACCTAGCATGTTTCGAATTTTGGAATTCGTAACTTCCTTTTTCTTGCATTCTAACTTGTAGCACCTTGAGTATTGTCTAATCATATCTATAGACTTAGGAATTTATATCTAGACAAGTTTGTGCTCATGATTTACTGATTGTTCTAAACTTTTAGAACCTAACAGTTACTGTAAGCTACATTTTAGAGAATACACTATTTGCTACCAAATGCAGTAGTAGCAGTAAAACTTACCCATAAGATTTATTTGTGCCTTGAATTGTTGTTTGTATTTACCTTTAGCTCATCATAAGCACCACATCAACACAACCAATTGAAAAGGCATACGAAATGATAATATGCTAAAATTAAAAATAACAAAAAAAAAAAAAAAAAACCTTAGATTCCCGAAAGAAGAGGGAAAATAGGAGTGAATAAATATGTACTGCAATTGACACCTTGAATATATGATTTATGAAGTCAATGGTGTTTGTTTGTTTAGATCCCTTAAAGCAAATTGTTTAACCTAATATATTAGGCAAGCGATTACTTAGGTTAATTATAAAATCCAGGTTAAACGGTGAAAGATCATATCATGCATACAACAGAAAAGTAAATAACACACAGATATGATCACTAGGAAAAACCAATGAAACAAACCGTTTCAAGGTAAAAACCTGGAAATGATTTGACCTAGCTATCCTCAAGGTAAATGAATCCATTAATAAAGAAGTGAAGTTTTTACAAAAAATTTAACCCTAAATCTATTACTACCTCAATTAGTAACCTACTGACATGATCACGTGCATGCTTCAAATTCACAGACTCTCCTCTCTCGAATTTGCAGCACACAAGCCCCTATGCTTATGACTTTGAGATCTCACTCAAAGGTTTCAGATCACCACTTGTTGATCTTGCAGCAGGTAGATTCCACCAACACTTGATTGTAGATCTTGTTCCAGTAGATACTTGTAGAGTTAAAAGGTACAGAACTTCTCAAATCTCACATGAGTAACTCACAAGTCTTCCATGACTCTTTAAAACGTAGTTAGGGTTTTCCTTTTATACTTAGGAGTGTTGGACTGAATCTTAAACGTTTTCGCGGGCTTAGGCTTGAATTAAATTCTGCTTGAATTAATTAGATTTGGCCCAAAATAGCCTAATTCTTGATTATTAAGATATTCTCATACTAGTTGTTGAAATCTATGATCACATTCTAAGGAAACTGATAAGGGTTATCCTATTAACGTTAAGCTGACGAGCCTGGGGCTGGCGACCCCAGGGCTGATGACCTCAACTCTTGGGCCACCTGAGGCTGACGACCCAAAGCATGTGGAGACCTAAGGCTGACGGCCTCAGGACACGAGTAAGCCTAATGCATAGCCAGGCTGACGGGGCCAGGCTGACGAGGTTAGCCTTGGCTCCGTCCACAACCTTACTTGACCAACACGCATACATAAATGATTCTTGAACGACACGCCTGGTTAAGAAGACTCCTACAAGGACAAGGATTTTAGGAGATACGTGAGATCCAAGCGTTATTGTCCTAAAAGGAAAAGAACTCCTTGACCAATGCTTGAATTCATAAAATGCGGCCCAACGGAGACTGACAGAGTATGGAAATGCCCTTTACCCAAAATAGCAAGGAGTCGATTGTGGAGCCTACTCTCACCTGGTGAACAGCATAGAAAATGTTTGGACGAGTAACAGTGAGATAAACTAGGCTACCAATTAAGCGTCTATAAAGAGAGGGATTAGACAATGGTTTCCCTCCTGAGGGAGTTAGATGCGCAAAGCTCTGGAGTGTCAACAGTCTTGCTATCAAGTCCAGCTCTAGCACTCTAGTGTTGAAAGTAAGTAATATAAAGTCCATCTGTAGATTTTTAACTGACCTTTTCGGAGGGTTTGGTTCGAATGCACTGAGGTCACACCAGTTATGATTATATCATCCACATACCCTTTCTTAGGTCTTCACTCCTTTTGTTAAGGCCATAAAGTGCACGTCGAAAGTGACAAACCTTGTACGTCTTCATCAGGAGCACGTGCGGGGCACGAACATATGAGATACGCAACCGCAGCTCTTCACTGACGATTTCAGGCATCATCAGAAACAATATTCAATTTTTTTAGTTCACTTAGAACTTTTTAGATGGTTCAATATCTAAAGTTTCACGATCTGGGATGGAGGATTGATCGCCTTTAATTCTTGAACACTTTTTAAACTTATAATATGATTTAATAAAACAAAATTATAGTAAACAAGCATTTAGCAATAATTTAATTTAATTAATCAAATCATTTTTATCAAATATAAATTTCAGATATAAACTAAACATAACAAAAAATGAAATAGAATAATAGGATACTAAAATTTAGTTGACTAATATAATAGAAAATATTTTACACATATATTATATTGGATTTTAATAAAGTGTGCCTTTATGACATACAATAGTAAACCATTTTAAGAAATTTTTTATGAAAAAAAAAAAAAATTACTAACTTTTTTACCAGCTTTTTTAATTTCTCATAAAATATTTTCAAAGATAGATAATTAATGTATACTTGAAGGGAACAAACTAACGGGACCTATGGGAAGGAGGCCCGGGAACAAGGGACAGGTCCCAAGCTCTTGTCCCGTCCTTGGATCCTGCATAATACACCCAGAATGGAATTTGATATTATTAAAGAACTGAGAGTTTTGAGGTCGAAATGGAACCCATATTATGACCAGACATTGTGGAACTATTTGCTATGTGTATATTAAGAGGGTGTGGTGCAAGTTTAAGTTCAGAAAATAAGGACGACTTAGATAGTCATAGTTATCCTTTCAGGGAAAATGCACAGTTATCAGCATTGTTTGTCATTGCTCCCGTGGGCACAGGTACTCATAATTTACTAAAGCATAAACATAGAGCGAGAGAGAAACAGAGTTGGAGAGGAAGATTACCACTGCACTTATAATTGAACTGGACGGAACCTGTAGCTCGAAGCATTGAGTTAAGTCCAGTTTGGGTGGCAACTACAGCGTAAGAGATTTTTCTTTTTCTTTTTCTAGTCAGGTTAGGTTTTTTTTTTTTTTTTTTTAATTTTATTTAAGTGTAGTTAAATAAGGAAGATATATATTAAATTTGATTTTTTTTAATATTAGTTGGAGTATTACGTGGAAGAGGAGGCCTGCTAGTACCATACAATGTATTTGATTATTTGGAAGGGCTGTGGGCCAAGGGATGAGCCAGATGCTTTTCTTAGTTCTAATTTGTATTAATTTATTTAGTTTTTTGGGTTTTTTTTTTTCTTACTTTCAAAATCTTTTTTTTTTCTGTTACAAAATTTTTTTATTTTTTTATTTTAAGGGTTTCTGTAAAATTTGAGGCCTATATGAATTTTTAGAGAGAATTTTTTATATTAGTTGTATATTTTTTATCTCAGGGGTCCGGAAGCATATTTCACTGTGTATTACAAAATAGTTGTGATTTTATTAATATAGTAAATGAAAATTTTGAAAAGTCAAGGGCCCTCCTAACTCCACAGGTGGCTGTGTCCCATCCTTTGATCAGATTATTTCAATCATTTCCCATTTGAATAATCCACCAACCAGGTTCTTGGTAAGTGCTTTTTCATGTGCTTTTTCAACTATGTTTATATTAATCTAATTATTGAATCGTATATGAAATATTTTTTTTTTTTCGATTGAGTGAATGCATAATCCATTTTTTTGTTAGAGTGAATCCATAATCCAATTGTTTATCCAAAATAGCATAGAAGGTGTGAACTATATATCAATTATCATGTGCTGCTGCATAAGCCATTGATTGTTTATCCAAAATACCATAATAGGTGTGAACGACCATGTGCTGCTGCATAAGCCATTGACTTTAATTAGCGTGAAGCTAGGAGCCTGACTCCTTTAATAATTATATTTGATCAAATGAGGAAATTAAGAAGGAAGAAGTCAATATAGAAGTATTTTTTTAATCGGTTTTGCTTTGTTGATTTTCCAATATATATCCTAATATCAAACCCTCTTTTCTTATAAAATTTGAAGACACTGAATCGGATCTTGACTTATTGATTTTCCATTATATATCCAGTTGGCAGCCATCAACCAATCTTGATCAAGTTCCAGATAGCAAGGGGGTGTTTGGTTTGTGTTTTCAAATAACCATTTTTAGTTTTTAAACAATATTTCATGTATTTCTACACACTTTTTCATCTATACGTATTTCTACAGATATTTTCAAACAACAATTTTCAGTTTTTAAACATATGTATCAAACGGGCCCTCAGAATTCAGGGACTAACATTTCCAAGTTGTCAACATATATTGGAAAGTTAAAAAAGAAAAAAAAAAGTTGTAATAAAATATGGAGAAGTTGATATGAAAAAAACGTAGGTGGCAAGTTTTGTTAAAATACTTCTTTGTTAACTAATAAGCAAAAATAGGTTGTTTTTTAATATAAAAAATAGCTTGATTTTTGGGGTTAACTATATGAAATGGAGAGGATTTTGGGTTTGCCTAATCTAATGGAGATGCTTTGATGGTTCCTATATATTTCTTTCTCTTTTTGTTGATGGTATGTTAGTAGCTGCAAAGAGTAAGCACAAAATTGTGAAGTTGAGGTAGTGAATTTTACATGAAGATCTTCGAGCTTCCAAGAAGATCCTTGGAATAGAAATTCACCTTGATAAAAGGGAAGGTAAATTATGGTTATCACATAAGAGATATCTTAAAAGGTGTTTGAGACAACTGTAAGGACAATTTAAAATGGGTAGGAAGTGGTGTACTAACATTTCAATTAATATTTTAATTCTACTCAGAGAGAGAGAGAGAGAGAGAGAGAGAGTACCGCTTTTTCTATATAAAAGGAAAACTATTACGGAGACCACAAAGCTACCCTGTTCTAATGGCTGTAACAAGCTAAGAGTTACAAAACAATGGCTTAAAAGACAAAAACGTTATTTTTGGTTCACTCTAAATCTAAATAATTAATATATTACTTCTAGTGAGAGAGAGATCTAATTATCAGTTTGATAAAGATTATTTTTACTAACTTATTTTACTATTTAGCTTATTTTTGTTACTATTTATGTGTCATACCGTACTATTTCAATTAACCTTTATTTTTATTTACATTACTTTCAGCAAAAAATTTTCAGTTTCAGTAAAATATCGAATCTCAAATGGACCCTTAGTTTTTAATTTTTAAGCTGAGGGAGAAAAAGAGAGTAATTAACAACAAGGTGCAGCTTTTTCTATGTAAAAGGGGAACTATTACGGAGACCACAAAACTAACCTGTTCTAATGGCTGTAACAAGCTAAGAGTTACAAAACAATGGGTTAAAAGTACGATTTAGTGAAGTTTTATTATATATCAAAATCCTATAACCAATATTTATTTATTTATTTTTTCTCACATTTGACTATGCATATAAGACAAAACATTATTTTTGGTTCACTCTAAATAATTAATATATTAATTCTAGTTAGAGAGTGAGAGAGAGATTTAATTAAGTGTCCGTTTGACAGATTATTTTTACCAACTTATTTTACTATTCAGCTTATTTTTGTTACTATTCATGTATCTTACTGTACTATTTCAACTAACCTTTACTTTTATTTACATCACTTTTAACAAAAAATTTTTAATGTCAATAAAATAAGTGAATCTCAAATGAATCATTAGTTTTTAATTTTTAAGGCAAGGGAGAAAAAGAGAGTAACAACAAGGTGCAGCTTTTTCTATATAAAAGGGAAACTATTATGGAGACCACAAAACTACCCAGTTCTAATGGCTGTAAGAAGCTAAGAGTCACAAAACAATGGGTTAAAAGTATGGTCTAGTGAAGTTTTATTATGTATCAAAATCCTATAAACAGTATTTAATTTTTTTTCTCACATTTGACTATGCATAAAAGACAAAAACGTTATTTTTGGTTCACTCTAAATAATTAATATTTTAATCCTACGAAGAGAGAGATCTAATTAAGTGTCTGTTTGACAAAGATTATTTTTGCTAACTTATTTTATTATTCAGCTTATTTTTGTTACTATTTATTTATCTTATTGTATTATTTTAGCTAAACTTTAACTTTATTTATAATACTTTCAATAAAAAATTTTTAATTTTAGCAAAATAAACAAATTCTAAATAGACAGCTAGCTTTTAATTTTTAAGTTGAGGAAGAAAAAGAGTGTAACAAGAAGGTGCAGCTTATTCTATATAAATGGGAAACTATTACGGAGACCGCAGAACTACCCAGTTCTAAGGCCTTGCAAGTTGCAAAGCCACAAGGCCCCATATATGTCACAAAGGTTTCTGTGACTTCATCATTGAGAAATACTGCAACACCACAAAATCTCATAGGTAGTAGCCTCACATCTCTCTCTCATATATTCTAACATGTACCCTTTGGAGTTCGGAGAGACAAAACAGTTTGTTATTTTTAAGATCTTTTTTCGTGTTTTACATGCAAACTATATACATGCATGAATTACTAACACTGATACAGATTGTTACGTGCAAACTAGAAGAAAATCAATATTGGTATCGTTGAAGCTAAAAGAGGATGTGGAAGCTGAAGATAGGAGAGGGCAAAAATGATCCTTACCTTTTTAGTACAAATAATTTTGCGGGAAGACAGACATGGGAGTTTGATCCTGAGGCTGGTACACCAGAAGAGCGAGCTGAGGTTGAAGAGGCTCGTCAAAATTTCCACAAAAATCGACGTCAATTCCCGGCCTGCGGTGATCTTCTCTGGCGAATGCAGGTACCTTAATTCCTCTCTCCATCTCTACCAATCCATATGGTTTTCGCTTTTCTCTACACTAAATTAAATGATTTTTCGGTCATGCATGGTCAATACATTAATTTCCCGTGTTCACTAAGAATTTCTTTTGTACTTTTAAATAATGGTATGAAATATCTTTGTTTCATTCAACAACAATCTTATAAGAAACAGCACTTTTCAAAAATTCTTTCTCAAACTAGTGGCAATTCTAGGAATTATTATTCTTTTTTTTTTTGGGAAATTTGTTGTTGGAGGGGAGGGGAGGGGAGGGGGAGTTGGGAGTTAAAAATTAATAAAATTATTAATATATAAATATCTAAAATAGTATTCTAAATAAAATTTAGTATACAATACAAGTATATTGTACATAGTCTAAAAAATTATTAAAAGTTTAAAAATGCATAAGGCAACAACCATTAAATGCATAAACAAATAGAATTAAATAACTGATTATACATTTTTCTCAAATTAATAATAACTTATTATATTTGTGTGTAATATCAACTAAATAAAAATATATGATAAAAAATAATACTAAAACACCTAGGAATAATACTAGGAGTAAACATGAAATTAAGGAAAAAAATAGTAATTGATATAAGTTTTTACTTTTGAAGTGTATGACCTTTTAACCATATATGTGGCCACTCTCTTGGAATAAAAAAAAGCACTAAAACATTTCTTGGACTTGAAAATTTGTAGAGCACTTATCAAACTACTTTATCAAACATAGAGAGAAACTAAGAAAATATAGAAGGGGGAAAAAGAGAAAGAGAGACTGAAAAAAAAAAATCACAAATATAGATACAAATCTGTTGTTTGTATTGGTGGTGTAATTTTTTACTTATGAAGAAAAAAAGTGCAGTGGAAAACAACTTCATTCTGTTGTCAACGCCAAAGTAAGCCAAAGTCACAAAGAGGATAGAGTATCTCCTACGCTAGTATCAAGAGCAAAAATTTGAAATATTTTCTTCTTTCTTATAAAATTAAATATTTTAAGAGTGGTGTTACGGACACAACACTTTCAGAAAAACTTCACAACAAAATCTAGGTGGCAAGTTGCTAAGGTAGGTAGAAAAATGATGTTAGTTGTGAGTTTAGATAAAAATTAGTTACAATTTACCATTTAATTTTTACTATGAAATTATTGTGAAAGTAACACTAAAATGATCTTATTAAAATTTTTTTTAGCCGAGTTTAAAAATAAAATAGGGTTAGGGTGTTCCAAATTTTATTATGAGTGGTAAAAAAAACAAATTAAAAATTTTATATATAATTTTTTTGGGTCCAATTCAGGGGGTTCATTTGAACCCTTGAGATGCATGTAATGCCATCCATGTCTCAAACAAATTTGGCTCCAAATATGTTTAAAGCATTTTGCTCTAAACCATTATATGACAATTATAAGGTCATTCATGAATAGTTTTAATCACATAACGTTTTTATTAAGTTATGTGACTTGTTTAAATAATATATATATATATATATATATATATATATATAACCGTATAAATTTTCACATAAAAATATAACTTCAAACATGTTTGAAGTCAAACATTTTTTTTATTTCACAATATCTAATGTGATAAAATGTGATTGATGCAACATCATTTTCACATAAAAATATTGTTGGTATCACTTTTATTATACACTAGTCACAACCTGTCACCTCAATAATTTTTAGAAATTGTGAAATTGGTTGTGTATCCTAATTTACAATTTTTTTAAAAAAAATTTAAACTGAATTATTGAATCATGATTTTAGTTACTTTTGAATGTGTTTGTAAAACTATGAAAAATAATTTCTGTGGAACGAGATTAACCCCAAAACAATTGGAGAAAGTCTTACCTAGCCTTTAATCTTTTTTTGGTGTTGACCGTTGACTCTACTTTTCAAGGTTTTTTTTTTTTTTTTTTGGATATATAGAATAGAATCCAATAATTTAACAATTGAACTTTTATAGGATTATAGTATCCAAATTGGTGTAATAAAAAAAATTCAAAATACACGATATGGAGAAAGCATAAAAAGAAAAGGCTATTTTAACCCCTCACATACAATCAAGAAAAAAATTATACTTTTCAATAATAACAATTTCTTTGTTGAAAAGAATGTTACACACCTTTACACATAAGCAAAAAAATAATTGAAATAGACTTCAAGTTATGATTTTCAAGTTAAAAATCATGACTTGAAGTTTAATTTCAGTTGTTGTTTCTTTTGTGTGGGAATGTGTGTAATAAACACCGCTTTACTTAATTCACCTTTACTTATTCGACCAAACTTGTGTGGAAAAAAGGGACAATGAGAAGAATAATGTGTTTAATCTTATCTATACCCAATTTTGATCAAGATGAACCTATCGGCCTGTTAATCAAGTCTTATTATAAATTTAAAACATATATTTTATATTGATTTATTTTCAATCTGTGTGTAACTGTGTATGCTAAAGTTATTATTAAATTTTCTATATCGAAAATGAAAATATTGATAATGTTACTCATCAACTTAATGTGCAATTCACAAATATAAATATTTTCAGCATCATATGTGATATTATAGTAAGTGTATTATGGGTCCGTTTGGATAGAGCTTATTTTTGCTGAACTGAAAACTGAAACTGAAAACACTGTAGCGAAAATAATTTTTTAATGTGTGAATAGTACTGCGGGACCCATTTTTATTAAAAAATTGCTAAAAAAGTACATGAACAGTGCATGAACAGTGCCAAACAGTGGTTTTTGTCTCCTGCACAGTGTTGCTACAGTTTGAACAGTACCGGTTACTGTTCATGCACGTTGAAAAAAAAAAAAAAAAGGAGAGAAACGTACCTGAGGAAACGCAACGTGCATGTCAGCTCAATCCAAACGGTCACTATAAATATATATATATATATATATATTTTTTTTTTTTCTATACAATTATTTTTGTCTTCACATGATATGTGATATTTTATCATTAAAGCTCTATATATAAAAAAGTGTGGGTTTGGATTTACTGTTTCCTTTTTCTATTTTTTTTTTTAAATTTAACTTATTTGTTTATAAACAATTTTTTAATGCCCCAAATCTTGAAGTAAAAGTGTACTTTTTTGTTTTATAAGTAATAAGAATTGTATTAATCATGAAGAAAAAGTGAAGACAGCAAATACAAGGTGTTCATGATGGTGAGCACAAGAACTAGTAACAAAAAACAACAAAGATATAAAAATACATTATAAGGGACAATTCTAAGTGAAGTAAGAAACTCCAAAATAGAAGAACAATTTGAAGAACCCTAGCACCTAGACCAATCATAAAGAGTACTCTTGCATAGAGCTTGTAACTAAACAAGCGATTTCTCTTTAGCCTCAAAAGAGCACCGATTTCTTTCCATCCAAACAACCTAATTCAAACAGTCAGAAACCATATTCCATATGTTTGAAGAAAATTTCCCCAGCCAATTACTCCAACAAAACACCAAACTCTCCATAGAACCTGGCATGACCCATTGGATCTTGAAAACTTGTAACATTTGCACCCACATAGAGTGATTTACAGGATAGTGAAGAAGAAGATGATCCATAGATTCCTCATTACAGCAGCACATATATCACCGATTTGCCAAAGGGAGACCCCGAAGCATCAAATTATCCAAAGTAACGCTATCTGACCATGAGCTGCTGTCCACATGAAGAAAGCCACCCTTTTAGGAACCTTAACTTTCCAAATACCCTTCCACGGGAAACTAGAGATGGAAGTACTCCTGATGTTATTGTAAAAGGACTGAATATCAAATTTGTCATTCCCATTAAGACACCAATGGGAACTATCACACCCAACACCCCTTGGAATACAAGATTGAATGAAATCAAGGAATGAGAAGGTAGCTTCTGATTCCCTCTTAAGAAAATCCCTATAAAATCTCAAGTTCCAAAATTTATCATTCCTACCCTCCTGATGACACAATACGCCAGAAATGCAAGCTTCCTTGTTATTTGAACACGCATATAATTGAGGATAGAGCATTTTAAGTGAGGTATCCACAATCCACCTATCATGCAAAAAAAGAATGCGAGAGCTATCACCCACCACTTGGACCAAATGCTTGGAGAACCTCTCCCAACCATCATTAATACCACACCAAAGATCACTCCCGTGGGCCCTTCTACAAACTTTAGTATTCCACCCCCCTTGACCCTCTCCATATTTAGTGGCAATAACCTTCCGCCAAAGATGGGTATTGGTTGAAACACTCCTCTAAAGACCCCATAAAAAATTCCTCTGACTACACTCCAATCTATCAACCACAACTACAAGGATGGTAAATAAGGATAGGTAGTATGTAGGAAGACTATAAAGGGTACTCTTCAAAATAGTAATTCTACCACCCTTAGGCAAATACAGATGCTTCCAACTAGATAGTTTCTTCTCCATCTTTTCCAGAATAGGATTCCAAATAGATATTGTCTTATAAAAAAAGGTAATCCAAATACAAATATGTATCGATGTGTTAAGACTATATTAGCTCAAAATGCAAAAGAACTAAGTTAATTTGGTCCAAACTGTGACCAAAAATAAAATACTTTACTTCATAATCTAAATTTAAGTGAAAGAATCAACAGAACATTAATTTGGCCAAAGATAATCTAATATTCTAATATAAACGACTTTATTATATATTATTATTATTTGTAGTGCAGTACTGTAATGTGTAAAGAAAATTAAATCAACAGAACAAAACTAATATATCTTATTGTAAAAACAACAATGGAAGAGAAAAGTTTTAAATGTGAAATATATCTTATTGTAATGAAGTACTTCATTACTAAGTCTAAAAGTTTACTAATTGGTCAAAGTGAATTGCTTCAGAGCAGTGTTAAGCAATTATTAAAAATTATTATAGCAGTATTGAGCAAACAGACACGAGATTGGCAAGAGAGAAAGAGGTGCACTAGCGGTATTGATGAGAAATGGCATTATTGGCTTCCAGCAAGAACAATGACGACATGGTTAACTAGCCATATCAAGTGGTGCAATTGGGACAAAACACAATAACCTAATTTGTTTGTTTTCCTTTTTTTTTTTTTTTTTAGTTTATATATATTGCTAATTTGGAATTTATTAAAGGTGAATGATGGGTTTTGGAGGAATGTTGGCTCATCATTGGGCTAGATGGTGGATTTTGTTTGTTTTGTTTTTTTTTACCAAACTTAATATTTTGAAAATTTTCTTTCTTTTTGCTAAATTAAAATTTTGGACTAATTTGTATTGAATTAGATTAAAAATTTAAATTTTCAAGGGGCTAATGAATTTTTAGGTTTATTACCAAATATAATAGAAGATTAATGGAAATTTTCAAAAGCTATGGACCCCCCTAGCTCCATCTTTGTCCCTATAATCACTCTCTCACTAATTATGCACATTTTGCTGATTTGTTTATTTTTTGAATCTTAGTTATTTGGCAATACCCTAAGAATTATCAAAATGATTGTAGTTTTTGAAGGAGAAAAACTTCAAACATACAATTCCCCCAGTTAAGATTGAGGATGGAGAGGAAATCACATATGAAAAGGCTACAATTACTCTTTCACCAAGGGAAGGGAGTGTAATTACCCCATTCGTTAAAATATATAGTATCGCTAAAATTACTCTTTCACCAATAACCATATAGCTGACGTTATCTTTGCATTGCATGGTCACATAAATGTATAATTTGTACATGTGCATTTCGTTGATCTATTTAATTTTTGAATAATAATAAAAGTATAATTTTTGAAATTTTATTTGCTATTGACTTAGGAATTATTGAAATGATTGCAGTTTTTGAGGGAGAAAAACTTCAAGCATACAATTCCCCCAGTTAAGATTGAGGATGGAGAGGAAATCACATATGAAAAGGCCACAATTACATTGAGGAGGGCTGTCCATTACTATACTGCCTTGCAGTCTTGTGATGGCCATTGGCCTGCTGAAAATGCTGGCCCATTGTATTTCCTTCCTCCTTTTGTGAGTTGCACCATTATCATTATTAAGGTTTCAATATTGTTATTAATTTATTACCATTATAATTTTTCAAGTAAATATACACCTCTAGAATATCTTCTAATTAAGTTTGGGTTGACTGTGAACGATGAAATTGTTCCAAATAACATCCTTGCTAGTGAACTATTTTGGCTTTCAGCTCGATATAACTACTATTTTTCTTATATTTGATCCAAAAAATGCAGGTATTATGTTTTTACATTACAGGACATCTTAATATTGTCTTCCCAGCTGAGTATAAAAAAGAAATTCTTCGTTACATATACAATCATCAGGTATATATTACTGAAAGTTTAAAATGTTTATTGAATCGGTAAGAATAGAGATTTTGCGAAATTTTTCACTTTCACTTTCATTTTCTGTTTTTTGTTTTTAGAATGAAGATGGTGGATGGGGATTTTACATAGGAGGCCACAGCATCATGTTTTGCACAATTCTCAGCTACATTTGTATGCGAATACTTGGGGAAGGACCTGATTGTGGTCAGGACAATGCTTGTACAAGAGCAAGAAAATGGATTCTTGATCGTGGTGGTGCAACACACATATCATCTTGGGGAAAGTCCTGGCTTTCGGTATGACTATTTATTTGTGAAGATTCACATCAAATTAGAGTTAAATACTCAAAATGAACAGATTTGGGAAATGAAAAAATTTGGGTTCAAGTACTCACTTTGCATGATGACTCTTTGTTGATAATTAACACTACTATGCAATGTCCTGTAAACTGTAGATACTTGGTGTGTTTGAATGGGCTGGAAGCAACCCAATGCCTCCAGAATTTTGGCTTCTTCCTCCATTTCTTCCCATGTATCCAGGTTTATACAATATATGATTACTTCTTCATTGAACATTCTTAGTGTTCTAGTGTTTTTTAAATCATTATTGCATGTGGAACCTTTCTAAGATTAGTTAAATCACTGTTGAAACAGAGTTAGTACATTTGTTTGATGCCTTTGTCACTACAGAGGTTTAACATTCTTTTTAATGCACCAAATTCTAATTATTGCATATGAATTTTGTGGTGCCCAAAATGCAGCCAAAATGTGGATCTATTGTCGGTTGGTGTACTTGCCTTTTTCATACTTATATGGGAGAAGGTTTGTTGGGCCAATCACACCTCTTATTCTTCAATTAAGGGAGGAACTTTACACTCAACCTTACAATGAAGTTAATTGGGCCAAAGCACGTCATCAATGTGCAAAGGTGAGTTTACTTTTGATGAGAAGATAACACCATGAGAAGACTCCAATTGAAGGGTTAATATAACATAGAAAGACATAACATGACCTAAAAGTTTAAGCCTGTAGGTTTAGGCCCAATTATGTAATATTAACCACTCATTCTTGTCATTAGTATCCAATCTAGAAATTTAATATTTCGCTAACCACGCCACTCAAATGTGAATATTCCAACAACCTTCATGGTTGATAATTGTGGAATGACATATACCATATAGTATTTTAAATATATCTTTCAATGCATTGATTGTGGAATTTTTTCTTTTTTTGCTAATGCATTGATTATGGAAATCAATTACTACAGGAGGATATCTACTATCCGCATCCTTTGATACAAGATCTACTTTGGGATAGCCTATACATATTAACTGAGCCTCTTCTCACTCGTTGGCCTTTAAATAAATTGGTTAGAGAGAAAGCTCTTCAAGCAGCAATGAAGCTCATTCACTATGAAGATGAAATCACTAGATACATTACCGTTGGGGTTGTGGAAAAGGTAATGTGATTCTACAATGCTCTAGAAAAGCCATAGACATGGTTAATTTGGGCTATATAATATTCCTCCTAATACCGTTTGAATTGAACAGTCAATGTGTATGCTTGCTTGTTGGGTTGAAGATCCAGATGGGGATGCTTATAAGAAGCATCTTGCTAGGGTGAAAGAATACATATGGGTCGCTGAAGATGGAATCAAGGCGCATGTTAGTACACATGTTATGCAAAACAATTGCAAAACTTTTTACCTATCCATTAGCGTAAAATATTGTTTTCTAGTGTTATATGAATTGCTGACTTTGATATATGCAATTTGTGTATAGAGTTTTGGTAGTCAATCGTGGGATATGGGATTTAGTATTCAAGCTCTTTTAGCTAGTGATCTCACTGATGAAATTGGGCCGATATTGGCGAAAGGGCATGAGTTCATAAAAAGATCCCAGGTTTGATTTTCAATTCTTAAATCATAAAAGTCTACATTTTTTGTTAGGAAAGTCATTATCAATATGTCATTTGGAGTCATTGTATTCCCCTTAAACAATGTAAAGGTTAGAGACAATCCTGCTGGAGACTTTAGAAAAATGCATCGTCACATTTCTAAAGGATCATGGACTTTCTCTGATCAAGATCATGGATTACAAGTTTCTGATTGCACTGCAAACTGTTTCAAGGTAAATAACTTTGTTTAATGCTTCTTCAAATTCTACTGTTGCTACTTGTCCATAATCACCGTGTGACCAAATTCTTTTATACTTCACAGTGCTGCTTGCTTTTTTCAATGATGAAACCTGAAATTGTTGGTGAGAAAATGGAACCTGAGTGCTTGTTTGATGCTGTAAATATCCTACTTTATTTACAGGTGAGGATTAACTTTTCCTAGAATGATAAATTGCTACTTGAAGCAAAAACATATGCCCTTGGGAATAGATGAATTTAATTGATTTTACCATTATAGCAAAAACTTTTAACTCGTTAAATTAATGGGAGTTATAGTCTAATTGCTATGATATCATTATAAATTATCACTCTTCCTAAAAGTCCAAACAATTTTGAATTGGTGAACAAATCATCTAACCATTAGTCTAACATAGTGTTGTATATCTGTGCTTACTTATTTTGCATGCGTAGGCGTGAATAGGTAATACAAGCTACCGTTGTCATAGGTGTATCTAAAAATGCTAAAAATTACTTGTTCAAATCTAGAGAGATTTGTTAATCTAAGAATATTCTTTAAAAACCTAAATTGTTTACAATTTTTCAATATATATATATATATATATATATATGGTTTGGGTTCAATATTTACTATATCTAAACAATGTTACACCACCCAATAATTTGTTATAGAATTCAAATTTTGAAAATCTCACCGTTGAATTATATGTTCTATATGTTCCTAACATTTATATCAATTTTCATGTTAATAATACAGAGTAAGAATGGAGGTTTATCAGCTTGGGAGCCCGCAGGAGCTCAAGAGTGGTTAGAAGTTAGTACCTTAACATATTGAACTCTCTTTGAAATGTTCATTTGGAAATTTAGGCAGATATATTCACTCTTAATTATCATATATTAGTGGAAAATTAATTACCTTTCTTTTCCCTTCTAGTGGCTTAATCCCACAGAATTCTTTGAGGGTATTGTCGTTGAGCATGAGTATGTTGAGTGCACTGCATCATCAATCCAAGCTTTGCTTTTGTTTAAGAATTTGCACCCTGAGCACAGGAGAAAGGAGATTGAGAATTCAATTCAAAAAGCAGTCCAATACATTTTAGACATACAAATGCCCGATGGTTCTTGGTGTGTTCATGTACTAGTTTACTAGATATCATTATTATTGTTATTATGGTTAGATTAATTACATGATGAATTTGAAATATTTGCTTAGAATTATTTTTATCATAGTTTTATATATAGACGTAATACAAATCAATTACAAGATGATACTTTGCCGTAGGTATGGAAATTGGGGAATTTGTTTCATGTATGGTACATGGTTTGCCCTTGGAGCATTAGTTGCAGTAGGCAAGACTTACAACAATTGTTCAGCTATTCGTAGAGCTGTAGATTTTTTACTAAGAGCACAAAAAGAAGATGGTGGCTGGTCGGAGAGCCATCTTTCATGCCCAGAAAAGGTAGTTTTTAACCATGGATTTTGCTTTAAGCCTCCAAATTCTTTATCTTTTCATATTAATATCTTTCATTACATCAATTTGGTTCAATGAAGTTTTTGTAGATCAGTGAGTCAATTTACTATTCTTGTTTTAAATGAGATTTTGTAGCTGTTGTATAGATTTCTCAATCAAAATTATAATAACAAATTCTCTATGCTTGGTCATAGATATATATACCTGTTGAAGGAAATCGATCAAATTTGGTACAAACTTCATGGGCAATGATGGGTCTTATTCATGCCAAACAGGTTAGTTTATAGTTTAAAAAATTATCATTACATATATATATGTCGTGTATCATATGCTTTTCTTGAATAATTCTAAGAATAAAATTTTACTTGTAATAGGCTGATAGAGACCCGACACCTCTTCATCGTGCAGCGAAGTTGATAATCAATAACCAATTGGAAAATGGAGATTTTCCTCAACAGGTATCTTTATTTAACAAATAGAAAGAAAATGATACTAACTAGAAATATGAAAATTGACAAGAGCATAGATATCATTCTTCCATTTTGGAGCATAGTTTTCTCCCTTGACTAATAAACTTTATAGTAGTTTGCAAGTTGCAACACAACTAAAATAAAGCTATCACTTTCTATTTTAATTTTAAAAAAAGGTACATAAGAATGTAAAATAATATGACATACTATACTTTGCTTAAATTATACTTCCAATAATTTCTAATTAATCATTATTTACTTTGTTGTGGCAGGAAACCACAGGAGTCTTCATGAAGAACTGCATGTTGCACTATTCATTATATAGAAATGTTTTCCCATTGTGGGCTCTTGGAGAATACCGCAAGAATGTTCCATTGCCATCCAAAATTGTCTAACTCAGAGTGGCATAGCAAGTTCTTAATTCTTTTACCATTATGTACCATTTAGTTTTCTATATTTTATAACTAATAATGTCGGCATAGAAGTTTATAATGGCCATATAAATAAAGTGGGAGCAAGACTTATAATATTTTATTGTACTAGCTAACATCTGTCTCCTGCATAACTACAGCAACATTTAACAATTGTGAAAATGAGATATTCATCTTGGTTTTCAAACTAAGCATTATGAATGCAAGTCACTTAGTATCAAAATTTAAAAGAAAAAAAAAATAATTGGATGCATCACAAAGTTAGACTACAATTAGGAACTAATTTTGATTTTATTTGAATTCTAAAATTGTACTTCAACTTAATATTATGATATATATGATTATATTTTTCCACTTTTAATTAATTAACAAAATATTAATCTAAACACAGAAAACTAATGAAAAATAAGATTCAAAGAAATCTTGGTCTTTTTTTTTTTTTTTTTGTAGATTTTTTTTTTCGGTTGTAATTTGAGATGTTACTATAAGCTACAGTTTAGAGAATACAATATTTGCTAGAAAGTGCAGTAGTAGCTGTAAAACTTACCCATAAGATTTATTTGTGGTTTGAATTTTTCTTTGTATTTACCACTTTCTCATCATAAGCACCACTTGATAATATGTTAAAATTGAAAAAAAAAAAATTAGAAACCTAAAAGAAGAGGAAAAATAGGAGTAAATAAATATTTACCACAGTTGACACATTGAATATATGATTAATGAAGTCAATGGGCCTTTATAAAATTTTGGCCAAAATGCAAAATTCACCCTCCAAGTTTCACCACTTTTTATTTCAGTCCTCTAAGTTTAAGTTTTGTCATTTCAATCTTTTAAGTTTCATTCATCCTCAATTAAGTCCTTCGTTAACAATCTGTTAGTTGCTGCAGTTATCTACCCAAAAAATACCATTTTTGCCCTTTATTTAATTTTTAATTTTATATTTCATATTTATTTATCAATTTAAAAAAAAGTTAACTTCAAATAAATAAATTAAAATTAAAAAAAAAAAACTGAAAGAATCAACGTTGTCCCTCCATCTGAAGCCTATCTAGATACTAACAATTTCTTTCCTTAGTTTTCTTTTTTCTATCCAATCAAATCCTAAGTTGGTAACAAAGCAGTGGGTCATTATAGAATTATGGTGGTGGAAAGCAACAGATTCCCTAGAAATTTTGATGGGGGATATCCTCCTCCAGAGCTTTTCTTTCAGATTTGCTAAGGTGCAGAGTATGAGTAGTATCTAGTTCAAACATGTCAACTCATTTTGCAACTCAAGTGGGAGATTACTTAATTCCATGGGAAGCCTAGGTGCCCAAGGTATTTACATTTTCTAGGAACCATAAGATTGAAAGGGAAGACTTTGGGCGACTTTGCTCTGATCAGACTATACAGATTCAGTGGCTCCAGTTCCCTGTTCTCCCTCTCGATCTCTCTTTCCCTCTCCTTCTCCCTCTCAATGTCTCTCTTTCTCACTCTTTCTCCCTCTCAGTATTGGGCTGGGCTCGGGTATCAGGTGGGTGGGATTGCAATTGTGTTCTTTTAGATGGGAGGGATGACATTGATTAATTTCTGTTTTTTTTAATTAACATTTTTTAAAATAAATAATTAATTAAAGAAATAAATAAAGGGCAAAAGCGGTGTTGTTTGGGTGGGATAATGGCAACAACTAACAAATTGTTAATGAGAGACTTAATTGAGGATGAATGAATCTTAAAGGACTGAAATGAAAAGTGGTGAAATTTAGAGGGTAAGTTTTGCATTCTAGCCTCTATTTGGATTGAAATGAAAAATGAAAATTATTTTACTATCCAGCTTATTTTTGCTACTATTCATGAGCTCTACTGCACTTTTTGATACTATATATGGGTCTTATTGTACTATTACAACTAACTTTTACCTTTATCTATCGTACTTTCAGCAAAAAGTTTTCAGTTTCAGCAAAAAGTTTTCAGTTTTAGTAAAATAAGTGATTCCCAAACAAGCCCTTAGCCTAAAATATAAGTAACGTATATTCATAAAAATCTCATGAGGAGTTCAAGGTTTTAACCCAAAGAATGATTAAAAGCAACATATTCCTTAAGAACATTGCAAAAGGTGAATGATAGTGTAGAGATTAAAAATGTAGAAAAGAAAAAGAAGGTATAGGATTGACTTAGACAGTGAAAATGCAACAAGTGATAAAGCACTTGTGCTTGTTTAGACCCCAAATACAAAATTAACTGGTTATAGGCTTATACACAAACAAATACTAGTGCGAAACAAGTGTAAAAAGCATGCACAATCTAGTAAACTACTCTAAGCCAAATTATCAACGACCATTAATAATTATAATGCCAAAGGGTAAGGGAAGAGAGATGCAAACACAAGATAACACTAATGTATTATCAAAAAGGAAACCAAAGAACTCAGTAAAAAACCTTTCTGCGACCCTCTAAGTCGAAATCAATCCACTAATGAATAAGTTGGAGTACAAGAATAGCAAAAGACTCTCCAAGTCTAATCTACCCAATGTACTTAAGCCCTTCAAGCTCCTGCTACCAACAAGGCTATGCCAAACCGTGCCTTCACTAGCTTTCTGTATCCCACAATACACTCAATTGCATCTACCAAGCCTCACCGTCTTCTTTTGGCAAATCCTCGGTGCTTCCCAAGCTCAAAAACACCCTTTACACTCAGAATAAGTGTGGGTTGTGTTTGGGTACAAATCTTCTCTTAATGGGTATGATAATGAGAGAGGGAAGGAGAAGAGACCACAATGAAAACGCGACAGTGCATGCATACATCAGCCACCCTCTTAAAGGCACTTCCCTTGAATTATACTACCTAGAGGCATTGTTTTCCACACACATCAGTAGCCTTCTTGAAGGCAATTTTACAAAATCCTGCATGTAAGTCCTAATCAAAGGCATTGTCTTTCATACACATCAGCAGCCCTCTCAAAGGCGATTTATCTAGATTTATACATGTAAGCCCTAATCAGAGGCATTACTCCTTACACATACATCAGGATCCCTTTTAAAGGCAATATCCAGAATCATACATGTAAGTCCTACCTAAAGGCATTGTTTCTTACGCATACATCAGAAGCCCTTTTAAAGGCAATTTATAGATTTATACATGTAAGTCCTAATCAGAGGCATTATTTTACACATTCATCAGCCGCTCTCTTAAAGGCACATCCTTGGAATTATACATATAAGTTCTAGCAAGAAGCATTGTTCCTTACATACATCATGCTATAAAGAGATAATATCATACATCAAAGCCCACTGTGGGGCAATACAATATATACCATGGGAGTTAATACCGTACCGTACCGGCCGGTACGGACGGTATTTTCCGTTTCGCCACCTTCGCCGGTACAAAAATACCTTTGTTTCGTACCGGTACATGGGTCGTTTCGTCCATTCCGGGAGAAAATATCGGATTCAAGGAAAACATGTACCGGACCGGAACAAAACCAAAAATTACAGATTCAAATTTAAATCTAAAAACTAAAAATTACTCTTTCTCTCTCTCTTCCCACAGTAACATTGACGTTGCCACCACCATTTCACCTTCACGTTGCTAGTTAGCTCAGGCGAGTTCCTCCCCTCTCCTTCTTCTTCTTCTTCTTCTCGCTGTCTCACTCTCCCCGGATGCCTTCTGTCTTCTAGTCAACTTCTTAATAACTTTTTTAATACTTTTTCATATTCTCTCTTTGATTTTTGTGTCTTCTGCCAGACCCACGTGAAAGCCACTTTCAAAATCAAATTTGAACTATTAAGGACCATTTGTCATGGCTATCGACTATTGAGTACTATTTGTCAGTGACATAATGCCATTGCCCAAAATAAAATAATTTATATATTTATATTATTATTTTGACAATTATTTTTAGTATTAGTATTAAGATTCTCATATATATATATATATATATTAAATATATAAAATAGCGGTAAACTCGAAACGGTACACCAGTATTGACCGGTATCCGAAATATATCGTACCGCTAGTCAAACCGGTACAGCTTCCGGTACGGTATTAACTTCCTTGATATATACATGTCCAGGCCTATCAAGAGGCGATACATAATATACATACATAATTGGCCCATCATAGGGCAATGTCTACAGAATACATGGAAAAATACATGCCCACACATGGGCTACATCATGCTACAACAAATGGCTAACCCTATGGAGTATCATCACCCTTGAGATACTTGTAGTATCACCACCATCACTATCATCGCTGTTGGCAAAAGGAACGGTACAAGGACTTGAACTGTCAAAAGTGCTAGGAGCATACCCTGGACCCTAAGAAGGCCCTAGAGCTTGAGCAAAAGGACCTCAACCACTTGACAGGCTTAGTGGAACTGGCATGTACACATGCTTGAATGAAGGAATGAAGGCCCTCGGCCTGGAATCTAAGGGGCAACCGGAATGGGAAGACGAGCCGCTTGTAACTCTCTTGCCAAAAGCGTGGAATAACCCTGATACAATGGTAGCTTGCTTTGAAACTGACTCCGCTCTCTATCCATTGTAGCAGCTTGAATCTCCCTGTCTCTCTACCAAATCTCCCTCTCTTGAGCTAATGCCCGAGCAGTCTCCTCTTGCACGTGTTCCTCCCTAGCAGTGAGTAGGGCCTCCAACTCTGTCACCTTGGTCTTTGAAGCCTTTGTACGTGCTCTCCACTCTGCCCCGGTGGACACTTGAGCGCGGACAACGTCTCCCAACACCCTACCTTCACTCACAGGGTTGTCTCCGATGATAGGCCCTGTAGAAGACTCTATAAACCAAGTAGAATAGTCTTTGCTTGTGTCCACATAAGCATTAAAGGAGCCCGTCGCATAAGCCGATTGCCTAGGACCATGGCCTTAAATGACAAACCGTGAGGAGGCGGATCCCTGGGCATTCCATAGACTGACATAACTTAATGGAAGGTCCTCTCTGCCAGAAAGAACTCCCAGCTCGTCAGGGCCCAAAACAAATGTCGTATTCTCAATTAGGCCATGGCAATAGTGAGCTTTGGCCTCCCCAGTAGCATCCCATCATAAGGGCAGACTATGATCTCATCCTGTGTAATGTCTTAGGCTGCAAAGATAGTGATTGGCTGTACCACGACAACCCTGGTGATCCTGTAATGAGCCCATGCATATGCTCGAGGGTATGTTGTCAAGGACAAGCCTGTATAATGTAGCGGCAAGGCTAGGATGTACTCATACGCCCACCATGTCAATATCTGCCAACATCCCTCCAAACTCCGAAAATCCCATTGGGAGGCTCGCTTTAAGAAAGAAATGAAGAAGCCATAGGTGACCGAACCCCAATTGTATGTCCTGATGCTGGAGACTAGTCCTATGGCCCATAGTAGCTGGCAAGTCAACACGAACTAGTTGTTACCAAGGAAGCAACTACCCAAAAACCATAGGAAGAACCAACGAAGATGAAAGTTGGTAAGTGCCACACCCTAAGGAATACTACTTTGCAGCCACTCAGTGCGGATCTATGGCGATGTAGTGGGCTTGAAATATCCTCTCGCCTCCACAGTTAATGGAAGAGGGATGCCCAGGAGCTTGCAAGCCATATCAAAGCTCATCTCCTCAGTCGGAATCGGGTGGCCACCAAATCAGATGCCCAAGATAGCCGTCCAATCAAGAGGGAGGACCGCATACTCCCTATAACTTAAGTGAAAGGTGCTTGTCTCGGCCTGAAATTGCCACACCAAAGCCTCCCCGATCTTGTGCCTCATGGTGAATAGGGGAATCCGCAGGAAGTCCTCAAATCCTTGCTCTCTTAAAAATTATGCATATCATGGGTGGGTCCTCTAAGCGAACAATAACTGGAGAAAAGTGGACCAGGCACCCTGATCGTAGAGCTTGTCATCCCCCTGTATTAGAAATCAGAAGCTACTCATTAGCACATGCATATAATCGGAATCAGCCCCCGCTCAAGGTGGGTGTTCTGGATGCCACTATCTATGGTTTGGGTACGAGCGTCGACCCTGGCCTAATGTGGTGGGAACCTTGGCCTCAGACTGCACCTCTGAGTGCCAAACTCCGGTAGGACCTTGGGCCTAGGAAAGTCATCATTTATGTCTATAAGGATATTCTAGGCTCACATCTCTCCTTCGGAGGCCCCCATCCCTTTAATCGGCCTGCACCGTGATGTAGCCCAGCTAGAAACAGTACGGGACTTAGAGGAGACACTGTTTGTCTCAACTGAGCGCTATAAACATGCTTTAAGTCGTGTTTTATAAAAAATCAGCTATAGGCATGCTTTAAGCCGCGTTTTGAAAAAGTGGCTATAGACCTTTCTTTTAAAAAAAGAAACTTTTGTGAGACCTATAGCCGCAATTAAAACAAGCACCTACAGACATTACTATAGCCACATCTACAAAAAACGTGGCTTTAGGTTAGCCTTATGCCTCGTTTATTAAACGCGGCTATAGGACTACCCTAAAAAAGAAAAAAAAAATTTATTGGACTGGACATATAGCCACGTTTTTTAAATGCAGCCATAGGCCTTATCCAATAAAACAGGACTGTAAACTTTATAATCGTAGCTACAGAAACGCGGCTATAGGTATATGGTTATTGCCGCATTTATAACGAACGCAGCCATAATGTGGCTATAGCCGCGTTTTTGTAAACGCAGCTAAAAAAATGCGGCTATTTTTTGTAGCGGTAATTTTGTGCAAGGAAACCAGTAGTTTCTTGACAATGATATTTTTCTATTTGGCTAAGAAATCTTCTAGCATGAATGAAACCAGATAAGAGACTGGTAGTTTCAAGTTCACCATGTCAAATAAGTTAATTGGTCATTAATGACCTTACCACTATTAGGCAAAAATTAAAACACATTCACATAGTGAGTAATTGAGTATTCAAACATTTTGTGACAAAACCAAATTCTAGCCATAGGCCATTAAATTTGAAATAAAGCTTCCTGACATCCAGCTATCATTCAAAAGATCCTAATACCAAGATCTTCTAGTTAATTTAGAAATCGATCAATTACAAATCTAATACATTGCAATCATACATCTCACTCCTAGTCTTTTTATTTCCATGGTATATACTATATCAAGATCATATATTATATGGGCTGATTGAACCCATTCCTCTATCAAGTTCAAGTTTATAGACAAACACAGAAATTCCAAGAATTGAAGAAAAGAAATCCCAAAAATTCAAATGCCTCAAACTTAAATCTAAGAAACTAAGGAACTCACCCTAGAGAAAGAAACCCAAATGGATCAAGACCCAAAATGTTAACAAAAAATCAAAAGTGGGTAATGATCAAAACCTAGAATCAAGAATGAATCCACGCATCTCCTTCTTCCTTAGTTTCCTTGCATGAAATTACCTAGATGATTCTTGGTCCAAAATCTCAGGTGAGTAGTGGGAAGCATCCTCGATTTTGAGTGAGTGAGCAAGCGTAAGAGTGTGTTTTGGGGAGAGGAGAGTTTGATCTATTTTGTTTTCTGATTTAGGATAAAATGTGTTAGACTAATGACATGTGGGGAGGTGGGTGACAAAGAATTGACGAAATGAATCACAAGCAGGTAAAATGTAAAAAATGAAACCATAGGTAGGTAAATTGAATTTTAAAAAAACCACAGGTGGCTAAGTTGTTATTTCCCCTTAAAATTAAAAGAAATCTATATGATTAAATATCCTAAAAACTTTAGAGGATCTTGATCCCTCAACTTACAACCTCTTGGCATTTCTAACAGAAACGTCTAGGGTTCAAATTTCCTTTCCTCATTATAACTATTGAATTATCAACATCCAACTATACCATTACTCAACACAAAGATACAATTATATAGATACATCATATGATTTACCTATAATACAATAATGTATATTTGATAGATTTTTATTTATTTATAGAGTTTCAACTTATAACGTCTACTTCTGATGACGATACTCATTATCATTAGACCAAGACATCAATCGGTTTTTGGTATAGTCAGGGATTGAACCCCAACTTTTTTATTCAACTATAAAAAAGTATACTAGTTAAGCTAACTAGATCCCACTATATTTGACAATTTTCAGGTAAAGAAAATTGTTCTATTTGGTAAAAATTTGGGTTATTAGTGCATAATAACCTTAAGACATTCAATGACACAGATAGGCAATGTATGATGCAAGGAGCTAGTCAAATACAAAATATGCTACACATATTTATGGGTTTTGTGGCTTTTGCCAATGGTAAAGAATTGAATCTTTTTAATTAGAGTGAGATTTATATCTAATAGTCTCATTGGTTTCATTCTAATTTTTACTTTTGTGCCTATAATCTAATCTAGTGATTCAATTCTAATTTTAAATTTATTGTAATTTATAGCATATATTTTATTGTATTATCACTAATACTTAAAGGTTTAACTATTGTCTTGTTGTTTTTCCTCTCATAAGAAGGGAAAAGTACACAACATCTTTGATGTTTCTTTGAAAACATTGTATCCCTCTTGAAGATTTGAGTGTAATACTTATTGTTTATGTGTAAACTATTAATCATCTTCGAAATTAAAAAAATTAGTAACTCAAGCAATAACATTTATATTTAGAGTTGCATTTTTCACACAAACAATGCCACATGGGGTGTTTTGTGTTACAATTTAAAAATTCACAGGGGGTTTAAGTGATACATAATTAGCAGTTTACACATAGGACAATATCACATAGGTTAAGCGTTACACTTAAAACCTCAATGTGATTCTATGTATTACGAGAAAACCACAAGGGTTTTTGTAGCTACTGCCAAAAAGACTGATTTTAAAAGTTAAAACCCCAATTTTTAAGGGTAAAAATAATTGAAACCCTTAAGGTATAGCAAAATTAAACTCACGATACTTGATTTTCAAGAAATGACGCTCCACTTTGAAAATGAATAATATATTTAACACTTCGTTTCCTAAATAATTCAAAGGGGGGGGGGGGGGGGGGGAGGGGCATAGAGTGTAATAACTTTGATAATTTGGGGCCATAATGTCATTTTTTAAAAATTAGGTTTAACAACTCTAATTTTGCTATACCTTGACAATGTCAATGTAATTTACCATTTTTTAGGTGATTGTTTGATTGAGACTTACCATAACATAAGAAAACATTTGGTAAACATTAAACAAGATTGCTGAAAAGAAATAAAAATATGGTGATCGCTATCCAAAAATTTAGATACATAAAAGAAATTAAGAGTCTGTTTGGATGTCATTTATTGCTGAAAACTGAAAATATTGTAACAAAATAATTTTTAAATGCGTGAATAGTGTCATGAGACCCAGTGTTAAAGAAAAATTTGTTGAAATCCGTACTTGCGCATCTCGTGAATAGTGCATGAGACCCACACAAAAGACGCAAACACGTTGCTATCCAAACCCAGCCTAAAATAAAAAATAAAAAACATCGCATGGCTAGTATATCAATTGGCAATTGAAAGTCTCTCAATTGTAACAAAGCAGTAAGCAAATCATGTCCATGATAATAATTAAAATGCATTAAGAGGTATAGAATAATAGCAAACAAACAAAATTGTGTTTCCTCAACAAAAAAAAAAAAAAAAAAAAAAAACACAAAATTGTGTCTATACAAAGTATTTTCAACACAATATATAATAAATATTTTACAATCAATAGCCTTTTTACCTCCATTATTATATCAATCTCTTATGTTTATACCAGCTATAAGCAAAGAGATAAAGGACTATGCACCCAATACTGCCACCCCCAGCAGTCCATAACCAATTTTTCTCTCTTTGAATAGAGCAATAGTTCCAACATTTATGCTTAAGTACGCAATTGCAATACTAACGGCAGATAGTAGGAAGGTAGATGTTGTTAACATGACCCCCATTTGCAGTAGTTTATTCTGTTTGTCATCCAAAATTATGTTGATGAAGTCCTCTATGTTATGTACGTACTCCCTTAGCTTCCAAAGTACAATCACCAAAAAAGAATAATACATTAACAATGGAAAAATTAATGCTGTGCTTGAAATAAAAGATAATATTAGCAAAGTTAAATGGAGTTCAATGCTAAATTTCCAACACATTTTTATGCTTACTAAGGATATTTAAGAAAAAAAATTTAGAGCGCATTTTTGTGATGCTTGCATGATATTGAACAATTTAATAATATTAAGTTAAAAACCATTATAATCCTACTTAAAATTTCCATCTTTAATAAGAAATAAAACTTCAAAGATCGTGAATAATATAAGTTCATTTCCTTATGTTAGAATCTAAAGCAAAGAAAGAGAGTATAGAGAGTGTTAATGACACATTTTATATAGTTGGCTAATCCTTTGACAAAATGCACTTTACTTGTATTTGGGTAGATCTAGGATGTGTTTAATACTTCAAAGAACATGTTGTTCAAGTCTAGTATTAAATCCATGAAGATTGGACCAAGAAACAAGTGAAGAAAAAGTGTTCACTAAAGTTGGACAGGTAGCTGGACACCTGCTAGACACCTACGGACACCTTCTCGACAGCTGCTCGATAGATAGCTATCTATCGAGATTTAATGAGGCTCGAAACCTGCTATGTATCAAGGTTACGGGAATTCAAATTTCCAGATCTAATTTTTAGCCCATGTTTATGTATTTGTGTAGGGTTTCTTTTCTCACAACTCTAGACATATATGAGGCTTATTTTAGAGGCCGTCACATAAGAGAATACAAAGAGAAAACATGTAAAAGGTGACCGAAGCTTTATTCTCTCTGAAAGAAGCTACTGCGTTTTTGCGCCTTAGGGTTTTGTAACCAAGTGCTTCTTGATCTTTGTTGTTGATGAAGTGAAGAACTTTGCAGCCAACATTCTTCTTCCTCAAGTTGGTGAGTGAGTCACGTACTGGGATTCGTACAATTGGTGAGTCACGTACTATGATTCGTACATCAAAGGGTGGCGTTCATATATTAAAGAGTTCAGAGGTTCTGATGCAGTAGAAGGTTTCTGCTGTAAGTTCATCTACAGCAATTGTAGAGTTTAGGGACAAATGTTTTGTACTAGATCTGAAACTTTTCTTTATTATAGTGGATTGCTTTTCAGGAAGGTTTCCCCCTAGTTTTTTTTACTGTGAAACTGGTTGGTTTCATTGGTTTTCTTGGGTCATCATATCTTGTCTTATTTATTTTTCTGCTGCATATTATTTGTGACATGATATTGATGTTTGTTTGTTTTAACAAGTTTATTCATAATAAATTTAATTAACAACTTGAGTTTAAAACTTGTTATTTCTATCAACTAGGGTCTAACTTTCCCAACAGAGAGAAAATGGACAAAGGTATTCCGCTATCATGAGGATTCTTCGCTGTTTTTCCATCCCATTCCCTTCGTCCGACCCGTTTCATGTCATGTTTGCCATAGACGCCGCTATCGTAAAACGTAGTGAGGCACAATTCAGATCGAAACAGTCGGATGCTGCTGTTCCTTCCTCCCGTCCGACTACATCCAGATTTGCTCGAGCGACATCTGCTCCTTCTTCGAGCGACGTCACTCTAGGAGACATCATGGCGTAGCTTCAGCGCATGGATGCTCGCCTCGATACACTCTCCACGGAGTTGTATCAGGTGAACGTTCATGTTGGTCGCATCGCTAGGCGACAGGCAACCTTGGGCGGCTTTGCTCTAGAGGCTTCTCCTCCACCACCTCATGTTTCTTCTGAGACTAAGGCTGATGATGACGGTGATGACGGTGATGACGATGATGCTTCTGATGATGATGACGATGATGATGGAGATGCGAGCTCTTCGGATGAGATGTCTACTTGACACTCTACCCTTTGTCACTCGTGACAAAAAAGGAGAGTAATTTTGGTATATGAGAGTAGTCATACTTAGGGGGAGAGCTAGTATAGGACATTTTTGATAGGGGGAGTGTTGTTATGAGGGATGTAGTGAGGATTACATGTATTTCTTTTCTTTTCTATCTTTTTAGAGATACATTGATCATGTACTGACATACATTGTATTTATTTCTTGATATATATGTTAATGTATGTTTCTTTCACCTATCTTTCCATGTGTTGTTTCTTTTCTGTCTTTATACACATGTTTCTTTTACTTGTATGCAATCTATTATTTCTGCTTCACACAAAGATACCTTGATGTGTTTTGTTTAAAAGTATTTTAGAAATACAGATTGTCAAAGTCTACTTGCCATAAACCCTCTTCTTGCAAAGTTTTCAAGGATTTGTATTAGGATAGATTTTATTGTATGTAACAAGTGAATATGAGTTAAAGTATTTTATGATTTTTCTCATATCTTCATTTGTTTGTTGTGTCACGGATTGCCAAAGGGGGAGATTGTTAGGACATATGTAGCTCAAGTTGTTGACATATGTCGCTATTTTATGTAATTGGCTTATCCTTAGACAAAACGTACTTTACTTGTAATTGGGTAGAGTTAGGATGTGTTTAACACTTCAAGAAACAGTATTTCAAGATTAAGTGTTGAAGTCATCAAGTCTGTCCAAGAAACAAGCTGGAAAGTGCAAGTTAAAGCTCGACACCTGTCTCGACACATGCATCTATCGAGTTTTAAGAAGCTGTTTTAGCCCGAGCCTCGACAGCTTCTCGACAGATCCTCGACACCTCTATCTGTCGGGATTTAATAAAAACATATTTTCAGTTCTGTTTTAATTCTAATCCGTGAATGTGTCTTTGAGACTTCTTTTCTCCTAACCCTAGACATATAAAAGGATTGTTTTAAGGGCCGTCAAACAAGATGCAAGTTGCACAAGTATTGAGCAATCCATGTTCATGCAATTTGTGATCAAAGACAAAGTTCGTGCCCCTAGTTCATCTCTTGTGAAGAAGATTGCTGTGTAATGTGCACCGTAGGGTTTTGTAACCGATCATCTTCTTGATCTTTATCATGTAGATGATCTGAAGAACATCGTGTAAATGATCTGAAGAACTTTGCAGTCAACAACTCTCTCTCTAGTTGGTGAATTGAAGTCGCGTACTAGGATCCGCGCAATTGGTTAGTCACGTACTTGGGAGCCGTGCATTGAATAGAGAAACTGTCACTACAGAGCAAGTCCAATTAGGTATTGGGGTAAGGGTTCAACTGTAGGTTGGTAAGGTACTTCAGATTCCTTGCTTGTAATCGCTTGCTGTGATAATAGTGGGTTTTCGGGAGTGGTGACCTTAAATCACCCGGTGGGGTTTTTGCCGTCCGGTTTTTTCCATTCATAAACAAATTACCGTGTCTTTTATTTTTTCGCTGCATACTTTAGTTTTGGTAATTTGTTTGTGCTGCCACGTGATTTTGCATGTTAACTTGATTAATTAATAACTTGGCTAATTAATCAATTTAATTTATCACTAGGGGTCAATGCGTTTGTGGCCTGTCAGTGTGAAACAGAAATTAAAGATAGCATACATGTAATAAGAAGCATGTGCATAAACAGAAAAAGGAAGCAACACATGAAGAGATATGTGAAAGAATGTAATAACAACCTCAATATATATACACATACATACATACATACATACATACATATATATATATATATATATATTAAATTAAATACAAGGTTTGCTATCACAATGTAAGAACAATGTACCGAAAAGAAAGAAAAGAAAAGATACAAAAAGTCTTCACTACATCCCTCAAAAAAAAAAAAAAAAAAACAATAAGTTCTCCCCCTAACAAAAATATCTCCTATACTAACGCTCCCCCTAAGTACATGACTACTCACATATCTAAAACTACTCCCCCTTTTTGTAATGAAGGGCAAAGGGTAAGTTACTAAGAAGCAGTCATCTCCTTATTATCGGAAGAGCTAGCACCATCATCGTTATCAGCATCACCACTATCAAAGTCACCATCATCGTCCTCATCCTTAGATGCCTCTGGAGAAGGAGAAGGAGACTCTATGAAGCCACCAAGGCGAGCCTATTGTTGTGCAATACGACTAACACGGGTGTTCACCTGACACAACTTATCACTGAAAGTGTCAAGGTGAGCATCCATGCATTGAAGCTATGCCATGATCGCCTCAAGCGTCACCCCACCCTCAGAAGAAGAAGGAACAGATGTGGATGGAGCTGAAGAAGCTGGAGGAGTTGCTGTCTCGATCCGTGGCTACTTCGGTTGAAACTAGGCCTCACTTCGTCTAACTGTCATGGCATCTATGGCACACATGACGAAGAAGTGGTCCAACATAGGATAGGAAACAGAGAAGTGGCAAATGATCTGCATGATAGCAGAAGGAAAGATAAGTTTATCATGGGTCGCCGTTTCCTTATAGACATCTATAAGGGAGAGTATGATGTGAGAGGGAAAATCAATGGTAAACCTTTTAAAGAGGGACAACAAAAATCGAGCATGAGGCTCAGTAATCGAAATATAGTGAGACAAGGGATGTAAATCATGTGTCATCATCATATTCAGGAACCTCAAAACCTTTAGCAAAGGTCTAGCAAGGGGTGTTTTGACGACCACCCTAAGATGAAGGCGTATAACAAAATAGAAACATGAGCTCGTCTTTAGACATAGTTTTAAGACAATCATAGTCGGGGTAACTAGGATGCGCTACCCTCAGAACATTTAGCACCTCGGATATAAGATCTAGAGTGACTACAATACGCGTACCTCTAACAAGAGTAGAGAACTAAGGTGCGATGTAATCAAATTCGTGCATGTTGGAGTAAAACTCCTATATGATCACGAAGGGACAATGGCTGAGACGTCACAAAGTGACTCCCAACCCCTATTGTAGATGACAGCGGGAAGGTCGGTATCAGGAATGCCTTATCGAGAAAAGTTCTCTAAAAAATCCTTACAGGCTTTATCATCACGGAACCTGGTATGTGAGGGGGTAGAATCAGAAGTAGATGCCCCAGAACAAAGAGGCTTTTGGGATGGGGTAGACTTACATTTAGGTACCATAGAGCAACTAATCATGAGAGAGAGAGAGAGAGAGAGAGAGAGAGAGAGAGAGAGAGAGAGAGAGAGAAATAGAAAAGTACTGACACAGATCAATATCAAAAAGATAGACAAGGAAGGTACATATGCATGAAAAATGCATGAGCATGAGACATGTAACAATAAAAATATCATAGGCTCAGCCTAATCCAAACCTACCAGTACACATCATTTCAACATAGTAAATATACATCTATAATGCATGAATCATTGTTAAAATGCAAATGTGATGCAATGCATGAGCATAGAGGATCATTTAAACAAAACCCTTCCCAAAAATTCATCAATTTTGAAAAACTCCAAAAAGTTTTCAAAAACCCCAAAAGTTAGGTCAAAAGAGATGAAATGCATTATAAATGAAAGAAAGAAGGTCTTTCTAGAGGAAGAAATCACCCTTGAGGTCGAAGAATGATTGGGGAAGATGAAGAGGTTAAGTGAGAAGTATTTATGAGAGAGAAGAGAGTTTCTGTCGAGAGAGATCGAAGAGAAATGAGGGAAAATCACCCTGAAGCCTATATATAGAAAACATAAAGCTCAATGGATCAAGAGGTGTCAAGATTTAAATCTCGATAGATAGAGCTATCGAGGAGCTATCGAGAGGTGTCCACAGCAAAAAGACTTCAATGGATCGAGAAGCTATCGAGCATATAGAAACTTCCTCAATGGATCGAGAAGCTGTTGAGAATCTTTCAAGACAAATTCTTAAAAACTTTGATGGATTGAAATTGTGATAACAGCTGTCGAGAAAGGAAGATCAATAGGCTCGATAGATAGCCTAGCTGTCGAGATTGCTTAAAAATAGTTTTTCAAAGAAGATAAAAACACAGACATGAATACAATCAAACATGCTATTCAATCAAAGATCCAAACAACATTTTAAACTCTCAAAAACATCTCTCTCAACAAGAAAAATGTCATGCATATAGAACCAAAACACACACACACACTAAACAAGTCTAACCAATTTTATATTTCAAAAATAAGTCAAGATAGTTTAGTGAGCATACATGAACACAATCACATTATACCTACACATGTATCAAAATTAGCAAAGAATATTGCGTGTTGTGTGTGAAAAACATCGTAAGATTGCACGTGTCTACATGTTATGACGACTTGAGATATAAGAAAATCACATTAATTCACACGCAATCATAACTGCTTGATGGGGACTATTACCTTTGAAGTACATCCATATAACTCCCACATTTCCTAGAAGACATGCTCAATCATATATAAAGCATTTTGAAGCATCTCGTCGAGTTTTACACTTGAAGTCCTTTCTAATTGAGCTTTGACTTGAAACAGCTCTGCCTCAAGATTCTTGGTCTTCTTAGCCAGGAAATTATTCTTAAATCTTAGTGTTCTAATAGTTTGATTTGCTTCATCAAACTTTGTGGAGATTTCTTCTCATTCAAGCTCTACATCATTGAGCTTCTTGGTGGCTAAGCTATACAACTTCTCATGCTTTTCTGAGACTTTGTATAGTTTTGCATAGGCTATGTGGATGTCATCTTACTCATCCATCTTTCCAAACTTAAACTCCACCAAGTCCTCTTCTTCATCCACATCTTCAACAATCCCCTCAATAGGATTTACAGTGGCAGTAAACGCATTCAAGATTCTGCCATCCTCATTTTTCAAATCATCCTCAGATTTGGTGTCACTCAATGTAACAACAAGTGCATTGTTTTTCCCAATGGTCTTGAGATACGTAGGGCACTCTTGTTTCATGTGTCCAAAGCCTTGACACCCGAAACACTTAGGTCTTGAGGGAACAGTGTACTGACCGCCATCCCTAGCATCCTTCTTCCCTTTGTCTTGGCTCTTAAACTGAGACGAACTGGATTTCTTGCGGTCTTTGTCAAATCAATTAGCATTGACATTCTTTATAAACTTTTTGAGCTGCCTTGTGATATAGGATTTCATCTTAGAATCTTCATCGTAAGAAGACATCCGTGTCACTGTTCTTGGCCTTCAGTTCCATGCTCTTTCCTTTACTCGATTTCCCGATTCTTGTCAAACCCAACTTATAGGACTGTAGATTGCCAACCAGCTTTGTCAAAGGAATTTTGTCGATATTTTTTGAATCCTCAATTGCGGTGATCTTGGCATGAAATCTCTCAGGCAGAGATCTAAGCACAATTCTGACAATCTTGGGTTCGAGAATGATTTATCCAAGATTAAAGGCTGAGTTCACTATGTCCTTGAGCTTGGCATAGATTCATCAAACGACTCATCCTCCTCCATTTTAATCTCTTCGAAGTTTGTAGTGAGCCTTTGAAGTTTCGAATCCTTGAAAGCCTTGGTTCCCTCAAAAGTTGTCTAGAGAATGGTTCATGCTTCCTTGACAGTTTTGGTAAAGGATATCTTCTTAAACTCCTCATTTGTGATCGCATTGAATAAGACATTCAATGCCCAACTGTTGAAGTTAGTCACCTTAATCTTAGCATCATCCCAATCAGTCGACGCTTCCTTTGGCTTAGTTTAGCCTATCTCTACAGCTGGCCACACTTTTTTGTCTAATAACTGCAAGAAAGCTCTCACGCGTACTGTTCAGTATGCATAGTTAGTGACGTCAAACAAATGAGGTATAATCAATGATTGTCCTCTATCCATGACAACAGGGGTTAATGGATCATACAGCAAATATTAACCCTAATTAGAGTGTGCCTGCTTTGATACCACTTGTGATAGATTAACCAATTAGTTAGTCAAGTTAATTAATTAATCCAATTAACATGCAAAACGGGTGGTAGCACAAACAAATCACCAACTAAGTTAATATGCAGTGGAAAATAAAGTTGACACGATAATTTGTTTACGATTGGGGAAAACCTCCAAGGTAAAAACCCCAACGGGTGATTTTAAAGTCACTACTCTCGAGAATCCACTATTATCACAACAAGCGGTTACAAGTAAAGGAATCCTAGTACCTCATATTAACCTACAGTTGAACCTTTACCCCAATACACAATTGGACTTGTTCTATAGTGACAATCTCTCATTTTCAATACACGGCTTCTAGTACATGATAAACCAATCGATAGCTAGATCCCAGTATGTGGCTTACCCACTAACTTGAAAAAAGTGTTGGCTGCAAAGTTTTTCAATTCATCAACACACAATGAAGATCACGAAACTCCTTGGTCACAAAATTCAACGGCATACAAACACAGCAGCTTCTTCACGAAAAAGATGAACTAGGGAAAATTTTGTCTCCGGTCACAATTTGCATGAACAAAACTTTGCTTCACACTTGCACAACCTTTGACGACCCTTAAAATAATCATTTTATATGTTAAGGTTGAGAGAAAAGAAAGCCTAAAAATGTATACATGGATGAAAAATAGATTTTCATAAACCTCGATAGATAAGTTATCTATCGAACTGTTGTTGAGCATCGGGCTAAACTGCCTTTTAAACCTCAATAGATGCTATCTGTCAAGCTAGCTGTCGAGTTTTAAAATTCAGCAGTTCTTCACTTGTTTCTTGGACAGATTTGCATGGCTATAACGCTTGGACTTGAACTCTTGTTTTTTGAAGTATTAAACACATCCTAGATCTACTCAATTACAAGTAAAGTGCGTTTTGTTGTATGATTAGCCAATTTCTAATTGACATGTGTTTTTAACATGAGTTACACATGTCCTAACAAAAATTTTAAATGTCACATATATATGATAGTTTAAAACAACTAAAAAATTGGAATTCATATGATAAATATGGTAGTGGTGCTATCACATGCCTATCATCGAAACTTGATTGAGAATTTTCATCATTCATATCATCTCCCTCATTCATATTGGAACCATAAACCAACTTTTCGGTAAGATACATTTGAGCCATATCTTCATCATCGTCTAGCAAGTGTTCTAACTCATCCTTTACCTGCAGATGAGTATGACCACAATTAAAAGTTAAAAAAAAGAAAAAAATGAATACATTATTGTAGTATAATTCTTTAGTGTAATCTAATGTATAAATCAACAATGGTGAAGTCCTATAATCACAGTGAATTAAACCATATTGCAAGGTAAAAACATTTTTTTTTTGGTTCAGAACCTTAAATCCTCTCAACCTTTTGAACACGTCCAGATATTTCAATCAAGCGGTTTTTAATTTGGCGGACACGTTCCAAATTGAGAGTACTTAACACTGAGGTCAACTTATCTAAGGTTGGATAGGCCTCTTGCTCCAAAGTGGTTGCCTGAATTGGAAAAATATAACAATAAAGAATAAAAGAAATTAGTAAAACAATATATATGAACACAAGTTCATAAAAGACTAAGAAAACACTATATACCAAACTGGAAAAAAGAAGTAAAATTTACTTCGCTCTCTAAGCTGGTACAAACAGTCTCAAGGCATGCCTCCAATGCAACAAACTCAAATGGAAGAACCTTTGATCCATCTTGATTCTTTACATCAGTTTTTTCCTCCACCTTAAGAGACTCATCTTGATCTTCAAACTTTGAAAATTCTTTGGAGAAATTCAAACCATCAACATTGCCCTTCTATAATAGTAACACAATAATGGCATGTTTGGTAGACTGTAATAGATACTGTAATGTAATAGATATTCCTATGGCATAACTATTCGGTTGTTTGGTTATGTTTTTATTACAATGAATAGTTATTCCTTATGAATAGCTATTCTTCAAAATGAGGAATAACTATTCCTTCTTAAAAGTACTGAATATCTATTCATTCACTTTATGTAATAACTATTTTAAAAAATTTCCTAAAAAGCCATTAGTTGCCACATCTTCAAAATGAAAGAAAATAAATTTTCCTTATTGTTAATTATTAGCTCTATTTTGAACACCCTAAAATAAGTGTATTTTAGAAAATTTGACTTAAAAATAATTTAATTATACCTTTTTTTAATACTCTACTAAATTGTAGATACATATTCAGAATTCTATTCCTAAATTGTCACCAAACTAATGAATAGTAATACTTATTACATTCCAACTTAATGTATTCCTTGTAATACTTATTCTTATTCCCATGTAATAATCATTACAGTGTAACAAACGTGCCCTAAGAAACAAAAATCTCTCATCTTAGGACCAAATTCCCTTATTTAAAATAAATACAATAAGAAATAAACAAAAAGAAGAAGAAAATTAATGACTTCCATATATATTCCAATTGCTTAAAGATTTATTAGCATGGTAAGTAACCTGGATAATAATTTGAAATTAGGCTTTTATAAGAAGACTACCTAAGAAAAAAAAATGCAACCAGTACTCAACACTACATTACAAATTAAAATCAGAATCAAACTGAGGGAAATAATCTTGTCCCAAGATTAACCTTAAAAATTGAAAAGGAAAAAAAATTATAGGCCAAAAATTAAGAAAAAAAAAATTGGAATCATTCTAACTATGGTTGAATTGAAAAAAAAAAAAAATTACACATGTGAACTCATGTGCACAAATTTTAACCTTCAAGGCTCTTACCTTAAATAGTATAATCATAATAATTATATAAGGACAAAGTTTAGCTACAAAATTGATTGTAACATTATATTATAACCTTACTTAATAAAATAAACATTATTATATATTTTAAAAATCTAACCGTTAATTTGCATATTTTTTACGCTCTTAATACATATGTCAAAATTCGTGTCAATCGGATATTATTTATTATATGATCTAGAAGTTTATATTTTATGTATAATTTTAAATTACAAAAAATTTGCAATTTAAACAATTTATTTATGACATAACTATTGATTTTTAATTTTTTAGAAATTTTGCAAGCATGGAAGATATAAAAAGAAGATGTAATTCAATAGTGGATTTGTCAAAATTCACTTTCAATAAGAAGATATTAAGTAATGTTGTCGCATAAGCTACAACCAATTTTGTATTTAAAGATTGTCCATTTTATAATACCAAGAATACAAATTTTTTATGTCGTGGACCCCTTGGATCAACTCTTGGGGAGTAACCCACAGACACAAGATTCCACGTGTTAGAATTGTTTTTTTTTGGTAATCACGTGTTAGAATTGTGTATTAAGTAATCCAAAAGAACTCATAGTACGAATTGAGCCTAGGATGTCTAGGTAAGTATCCTCAATATAAATGGAATTTTTTAATTTAAAAAAAAAAAAATCATGAATGGATTTAAAGTGACATGTATCATTCTTTCTCATTTACCACCAAATATATTATGAAATATATATTTTTTAAAACCTAAAAATTAAATCTCAATTGAAACTAGGGCTATGGTAGCATGGTGAAAACGTTGAATCCGGTTTTGGAGCTCCTCAACGAATGGCATCACAGTTGGGTCCCTAGAATTCAACAAGAGAACTTCAAGTCCTGTAATCATTGCCTTTATATGCTCCAAATTGATCACAACGGCTTTTTCACGGCCCATAATGTTTGATGGGTATGAGAGAAGTGGGTCGAGGACTTGAAGGTCTCGGGCCAGAAGGCCTGTTCGCTGCATGATCGCAGACTTCCCGGCCTTGACAACTTGGGCCTCAACGTTTTTGTTTATTAGCATCCAGGCTTGAATTCCTGTACTCTTTTTACGTGGCCCAGTTGGTAGTGGCCGGACTTGATTTGGGCTGTAATCATTGGTTTGGCCGATGTGGGACTTGGATTTATGAGGAAGACGATGATAATCACCACCAGAGCTCATCTCTCTCTATTCCTTTGCATCACTCTGTACCTCTTCAATGGCTATAAATATAATCTAAGTAATATCCAAACTAATGCTACTATTTCAATAACTTTTATAGATAGTGCAATATGAGGAAATGAAGTCCCAGGTTGAAACTGAACAAGATGGCAACTATTCTGGTTGCTATCTGAGGTGCACATATCATGCGCTTTTGTATAGGCAATCTTGTTGGCAACTTGGCATAGGTAATATCTGATTTTGAGCGTTTAGGACTATATTAGTATAGAGAAAAACCTTCAAGTTAATGGATGTTGTCATATTGCATCTTTTTTTCTTTTCTTTTTTTTTTTTTAATATGTTTTATTTGTTGATAGATGTAAATGTTGTGTCAGCCAATGTCATTAATAGATCAGTGATGCAGATGTCAACCTAATATTTATTGTATTTGTTGACAACTGTATTTGTTTCTTTATTGTACTGTATTTTACATGTGCACTAATGCAGATGTCAACCTAATATTTACAAGGATTTGGTTCATATCATCGTAGTCAACGACTTGGCTGTTTACTTTCTGTCTTATATTATTATTATTATATTTTATAATTTAAAGTTTGAGAGAGATTTTTTCTTTTTTTTGAGAAAAAAGGTTAGAAAGAAATGATTTGAACACTAGATACTTCGGTTAAAAATACTAAAATGTGTCAACTAATTAAATTACAAGATTCTTAATCTATCTTTTTATATTATTATTAGCTTTTTCACACAAGTTACGCAATTGTTTAGTAACTTGCCACCACTCTTCAATAAAAAATAAATAAAAAAGGAATAAAAGGATTTATTTTTTATTTTTTGAGAATAAAAGGAATAAAAGGTTATAAGTACACATTCATATTTACTCTTTAGTCTAAATTCTAAAATAGAGAGATTTTCTTCTTCTTTTTTTAATGAGAAAGATATAGGTAGTCATAAGTGGTTATTATTCTAGTGCAAAAAATGGGAAGTATAGAGAATTTATTTCTAAATTTTAATTATTACATAAATTTTAGATTTTGAAATTTGTTATTTTGACTCTATTATTTGAAGTTTTTCAAGTTCATTGAGAGGGGAAAATGTTTCTTTCCAAACTAGTTTGAAAAGAAATCTTCAAACCCAATCAATATCTTTTTATTAGATATGAATTTTGAAAATCTAATTGCTAAATTATATGTTCTTATTATATTCTCAATGCTTGAAAATTTTTAAGAAAATCAAAGATCAATAATATGTCATCAATAAAATGTTTAAAATTCAAGTTTTTGTGATCTAAAATTATGCATAAAAAATAAGTTTATTGATCAAGTAGTAAATAACATCCGATTTGAATGAAATTTGACATGTGTGCTAAAAACATAAAAAACATAAAATCCCATGGTTAGTTTTTTAAAATTCACGTCCATTCAAAAGATATAAGATGAGTTTTAAAAGTTTTTCCCTAAACTAGTTTAAAGAGAAATATTGTCCCCTAAGAGGAATGTGTGAAGGTGTTTTGGATAATTTAAAAAGTGGAGGCACCAAGTATTCTTATTCTCATAATATGTATACAGAGGATCAATGGTAGCTAAATTATGCTCTATAAAAATGATAATTACTCACTTTGGGGCACGGTTGTCAAAATTGCAATCTGGATCGTAAGATTGCATGAAGCTTTAAGGGTTTTTATTTTTCTATATTGTGATGGTTTGACTTTTTGTTTTATTTTATTTTATATAATTATTTTAACCTAAGCAAATGTTTTTTAGTTTCTTATTCACTTGTAATCAAAATGAAGGAATGCTTCATCATTTCTAAATGAAGAATTTATATTAGCTTTGCTATTTTTTAAGCTATAATGTTGTTAAATTTGTTTGATCAATGACAGATAGCGATAAAATGGTTATCCATATTGCAAACCGTTAATGATGAGTAAAATTATGGACAAGCGTAAGCGCATTAATTCCAGACAACATTTAATGACCAAATGATGAATGAGAACGGAGCCGTTACAACCATCCAATGATGTGCATTTAATGGCCGTTACGAACGTTAAAGGGCTGAGATTAAGTGGTTATTATTGAGCCATATTCTCTAGTTGTGGTACAATGTAAAAGAGGCCAACAGATTGGGTATTTACTCACACAAAGACTATATAAAGCCAAGAGAGACAAGTAAGTGATTCATATTGAATACACACACAAATTTCTCTACAAATTACAAATTTCTAAAGAGTTTAAGTTAATTTAAGCATTGGAGGGTCCTTGGCAGATCCCAAACTGATGTCACTATCTACTTAGTGCTTTATTTGATAAAGGATCTCAAGGTTGTCCATTGTACTGATGAGGTGAAATCATGTTTTATTAGTTTGACGCCGTTTGTGGGGAACAACAATAAGCCGTTGGATTCTATATTGACTAAGTTCCTTAGAACCGATAGACTTAACCACACTCAACAAATTCAAGCATTGACAGCCAATGTGCAAGAATTGATGAAACAAAATGAAGACTTGAAGCGGAAAGCATGTCTAGAGGGCACAAATATGTCATAGTCACGGTAATCGCAATGACAATGATGACGAAGTCTATAGCCCTATAAATAGCAGAACGGAAGCTTTTGAGCACACCACACAGTCAACTCGTGGCAACGTTCAGATGATGAAGAGCATAAGGAAGGAGTTAGACAAAGTCAAGAATGCCATGAAGAGAAAGATAGTGATAAATCTTGATGACATGATCAAGAGGATAGACTCACCCTACACTACCAACGTTCTGGAATGCCCTTTGCCTCCCAAATTTCATCTACCATAATTGGAGGTATACGATGGCACTAAGGATCCTCTAGATCACATAGGGGCATTTAAGACAATATTAAACCTCTAACAAACCCCAGATGTGGTAATTTGCAGATCATTCCCAACAACCCTTAGAGGAGTAGCTAGTGTATGGTTTAGAATGTTGCTCGTAACATCTATTGCGAACTTTGACCAACTAAGCAACTCTTTTGTTCGCTATTTCATTGGGGTAAACGCCATAAGAGGCTCACCTCCTACTTGCTAATTGTGAAGCAACAAAAAGGGGAAACCTTGAGAGAGTATGTAAAATGCTTCATCAAATCAGTGTTAGAAATTGACGAAGCTAATGATCAGGTGATAATAATAACCTTCCAAGTGGGGTTGAACAATCCTAACCTCGTTTTCTCTCTAGGTAATACTCTCCTGACCTCGATGACAAATTTGTTGTTCAAAACACAGAAGTATATGAATGGAGAAGATGCATTAACTACAAAGGGACTGACAGGCAAGCGGAAGAAAGAAGAGAATGTTGAGTGCTAAGGCAAGAAGAGGGATTGCAAAGACAATCTCTTAGATTCCAAGGCCAGGAAAAGTGGTCCTTAGGCAACATCAAAGAAAAAGCTGAATTTCAATCATTTGCTAATGCTAGTGGACAAATTTCTCATACAAATAAAGGACGAACCTGCTCTGAAATGGCATAAACCATTGAGTTCATCCTCAAAACGGAGATATTCAAAGAAGTATTGTCACTTTCACAAGGATTATGGTCATTATACTAACGAATGCCAGGATTTGAAAGAACAGATAAATGAGTTAATCCAGAGAGGAAAACTCCAAAAATTTGTCAAAAAGGACTATCAAACCCCCTACCGGGTGGAAGAGAAGTCTACTGACAACCACAAAGAAGAGGATTAGGACAATCCCAAACAAGTCGTAGGAGAAATAAGGACAATCACTAGGGGACCGGTTGTAGGGGGATCATACAAGTCCTTGAGAAAGGTAGTCCAAAGGCAAGTCAACAATGTTCATGTAAAGCACTCGATAGCCAAACATCATCGCACTAGAGAGGATGACATTTTTTTTTAGAAAAAGATGCAAGGGGAGTCAGGCAGCCACATGATGACCCCCTTGTTATCATGCTAACAATTGAAGGGTACAACACCCAGAGAGTTTTGGTAGATAATGGAAGCTCGGTAGACGTAACGTACATGACAGTGTTGTAGCAAATGAAGTTGGATCGAAACAAAGTAGTTATGGAAGAGATAGAAAAACTCTTGAATGCAGGATTTATTTGAGAGGTTTATTACCCTGAATGGCTCACCAATGTTGTCATGGTAAAAATGTCCAACGAAAAGTGGAGAATGTTGTGGAATTCATAGACTTAAATAATGCATGCCCCAAAGACCGTTTTCCCCTTCCCAGATTGACCAGCTCATTGATTCAATAGCTAGCCATGAGCTGATAACCTTCATGGATGTTTTTTTAGGTTATAACCAGATTCTTATGAAGGAAAAAGACTAGGAGAAAATTGCATTCGTGTCTAGCCAGGGTCTTTATTATTACAAAGTCATGTTGTTTGGACTGAAGAACGTAGGTGCCACATACCAAAGAGCGATAAATCAAATGTTCAATAAGTAGATAGGCAGGGATATGAAGGTCTATGTGGACAACATGCTCGTAAAAAGTAAGGAAGCAGAAACCCACCTAGAAGACTTCCAAAAGACGTTCGATACTTTGAGAATGTATAGAATGAAGCTCAACCCTATGAAGTGTGTTTTTGGAGTCTCGTTGGGAAGATTTCTCAGCTTCATGGTGTCTCAAAGAGGAATAAAGGCAAATCTAGAGAAGGTTAAAGTAATACTTGACATGACTTCTTCCAGGATAGTCAATGAGGTGCAAAAGTTGACAGGACGAATTGCAGCATTGAATAGGTTCGTCGCCAAGGCCACTGATAAGTGCCTCCCCTTCTTTAAAACTCTTAAGTAGACCTTCCAATGGACAGACAAATGTGAAGCAGCCTTCTAGAACCTCAAGAAGTTTCTAGCCAAGCCCCCATTCTTAAGCCCGTCTATGGAAGGAGAAGATTTGTTCTTATATCTAGCTATATCACAAACAGCTATAAACTCGTCTTTGATTCGTGAAGAATCCAAGGTATAATGACCTGAGTACTACACAACTCAAGATTTTCAAGGTGCTGAAGTGAATTACCCATGGATAGAGAAGATGGCCTTTTCATTAATCGTCGCTTTAAGAAAGCTTTGTCCGTACTTCCAAGCTCACACCATCATGGTAATGACGGACCAGCCAATCTTAAAAGTTATTAGGTTCTAAGAATTTAGGATCTAAATGTATTAGAACTTCAATATGTAATGTTGTTAAACCATGATCAAAACTTAGAGTCTAGTTTTAGACTGCTCAAAGTGTGTCTATTGTAAAGTTGGAATCAAGCGTACTGTAGGATTTATTGGACTAAATCTACAAGGCTCGATCGAACGAAAATTAGACTTGATTGATTGAAGCTCATGCAGATTAGTTTTTTGCAGAATTTTCCAACTTAGCCCAAGCCCGTTTGACATATAGGGCTTTATGTTTTATGTCTCATATAAATAGAAAAAACCTAGCCCCGTTTTATAGGTTGTTGGTATGCTATATATGTGAATTTCTTGTGAGATCTAGAGGTATTTACCTTTATACATACTTAGGGTTATCAAGATTAAGATTGATGTTGAGAGCTTTGTGATCTCTTCAGTTGTTGTTTCAAGAGCTTAAAGAAAAACACAAGTTCGTGTACTTGTGGATGCTGTGGATTTGAGAAAGAAATAGTCCATGAACTCAGAACCGTCACGTGGTTGTGGTAGTAAGTTTTCTACTCGAGGTAGCAATAGTATGTTAGTGGTCTAAGTCATTATTTTAAAACTTCAATTCTTTCATAGTGAATCTTGTTTTACCTTGAGGATAGCTAGGTTAAATCCTCTCCAAGTTCTTTACCGGTTTGGTTTTCTTGGGTTATCATATCATTGTATTCTTTATTTTCCTCATTGTTTACTTGATATGATTTACTTATGTTAACCTAGATTTGAATAATTTACCTAAGTAATCATTTGGCTAAATAATTAGGTTAAACAACTTGTGTTTTAAGGGGTCTAAAAACTGTACAAAAGCCATGAGCAAACTAGATGTATCAAGGCGCATGGTCTAGTGGGCTATTGAACTAAGCAATCAAAGCCTAGGTGTTAGCAAATTTTATTGTTGAATTTACTCTTCTAGACCCATATCTGAAAGTAAAGTACTGGACAATCTATACAGACGGCTCATCTGTCGTAGGACTTGGAGGCGTCAGTGTGATTGTGACCTCACCTGAGAACGACGTCCTTAAATATGGAGTTCAACTCCAATTTCCAGTCATGAATAATGAAGCAGCGTATGAAGCGATCCTCACTAGCTTAAGGATTGCAAAAGCTCTAGGGTTCAGAAATCTGAAGCTGAGGACTGATTCTAAGCTAATTTTTGGACAAATAACCAACGAGTATGAAGAGAGAGAAGAAAGAATAAAGAGATACCTGGAATTGACGAGTCAACTGATTGATGATTTTGATGACGTAAGGGTCAAGCAAATCCCATAGGAAAACAACTCAGTTGTTGACGAGGTTGCTAAACTGGCATTAACTGAAGATGCCCTAGAGAAACCTAGGCTATAAATGGAAGTCTAGAAAATCCCTAACATAAAAGGATTACTAGTCTTCTCAGTCCAGCAATCAAGCACCTAGATGGGCCCATCTCCCTAGTCTAAATCACTATAGTTTAGAGTGAATTTTGTAATGAAATCTACTAGAGCTTGAGCCTTTATTGCACTCCTAGGTTGATACCTGATATCAAACTCATTAAGCTCTATGGCCCATTGGATCAGTCGTCCTGCAGCTTCCAACTTGTTCATTGTCTTCTTAAGTGGATGACCTATCAAGACATTGATGACACGAGCCTAGAAGTAATGCCTTAGCTTCCTGAAAGCTGTTATTAGTGCAAAGACCAACTTTTTCATCATAGGATATCGTCCCTTTGCCCCCCCCTAATGCTCGGCTTAATAAACAGGCTTCTGCACTTTCCCTTCTTCCTTGATTAATGTCGAACTTACTACATGTGGGGACACTGTTAAGTATAAATACAACTCCTCACCTAGTATAGATAGACTTAGTAGGGGTACTGTGGTATGATAGACCTTAAGATCTTGGAAGGCCTTTTGACACTCGTTCATTCATTCATACGCCTTCTTGAGAACCTTGAAAAATGGCAAACATTTACGATCACCAGGGTTGTCGTAGTGCAACTGGTCACTATATCTACGGCTTTAGATTGCGTCACCTGGGACGAGATGGTAGTTTGCCCTTATGATGGCTCGTTGCTGCGGAGGCCAAAGTTTACCTAGAGATCCGCCTCCTTTTGGCTTGTCATTTAAGTCCATTATCCTAGATAACCTAACTTACGTGACAGGTTCTTTTGATGCTTACGTGGATACTAGCAGGGATTATGCCACTCGGTTCGCTGAGTCCTCTGTGGGGCCTATTATTGGAGACGCTCCTATGAGTGAAGGTAGAGTGTTGGGAGGCATTGTTCTTGCTTAGGTGGCCTCCAGAGTAGAGTGGAGAGTGCGTGCAGAGGCTCTACAAGTCATGGTTACAAAGCTTGAGGCCACCACTACCGTTAGGGAGGTACACATGCAGGAGGAGACTACTTAGGCATTAGCTCGGGAGAAGGAGCTTTGGCAGAGAAATAGGGAGGCCCGATATACCATGGCAGAGAGAGAGAGCAGAGCCAGCTTCAAAGTGAGCTAGCCATGCTTTATGGCTATACCATGATTTTGACGAGAGAGTTACGTGCGGCTTGTATTCCTGTTCCACCTTCTCCTCATATTCCCTACCAGGGGCCCATCATTCCTCTGTATGAGCCTAGATATATGCTAGCTCCTCCAAGTCAACTGGGCCTTTAGGACTCTTTTGCTCAGACTTTAGAGCCTTCCCAGGACCCAAGGTACACTCCAGGCATTTTAGGCGGTGCAGGTCCTTCCACCAGCCCTTTTGCATGTGACGATGATGATGATATCAAATAGTATATTAGGGATGACGATTCTGAGTAGGGTATGCCTTTTGTTGTAGCATGATGTAGCCCCTGCGTGGGCCTATATGTATTCTTCATGTATCTCGTAGACATTTCCCCATGGTGGGCCAGTTTTGTATGTATATTATTCATTGCCTCTTGATAGGCCAAGACATATGTGTATTATATTGCCCCACAGTAGGCCTTGATGTATGATATTATCTCCTTGTAGCTTCTTGGTGTATGTATGAAACAATGCCTCTTGTTAGGGCCTACACATATGATTATGGGAAAAATGCCTTTGAGAAGGCTGTCGATGTACGTGTAAAACAATGCCTCTGATTAGGACTTACATGTATAATTATAGATAAATCACCTTTGAGAGGGTAGCTAATGTGTATGCAAAATAGTGCCTCTAGTTAGGACTTATATGCATGAATCTAGGAAATCACCTTTGAAAGGGCTGCCGTATCACCATAGAACAATCAGCTTTATCGCCTTTAAGAGGGTTGTAGACATATGTGAGAAGCAATGCCTTTGGGCAGCGCTTACATGCATAACTCTAAAAAATCACCTTTGAGAGGGCTGCCGTATCACCATAGATCAATCACCTTTGAGAGGGATGTAGACATATGTGAGAAACAATGCTTTTGGGCAAGGCTCACATGAATAACTCTAGGAAATCGCCTTTAAGAGGGCTGTCGTATCACCATAGAGCAATTGCCTTTGAGAGGGTTGTAGACATATGTGAGAAGCAATGCCTTTGGTTAAGGCTTACATGCATAACTCTAGGAAATCTCCTTTGAGAGGGCTGTCGTATCACCATAGAGCAATCACCTTTAAGATGGCTGTAGACATATGTGAGAGGCAATGCTTTTGGGCAAGGCTTACATGAATAGCTCTAGGAAATCGCCTTTGAGAGGGTTGCTGTATCACCATAGAGCAATCACCCTTGAGAGGGCTTTAGACATATGTGAGAAGCAATGCCTTTGGGTAGGGCTTACATGCATAACTCTAGGAAATTGCCTTTGAGAGGGCTGTTGTATCAACATAAAGCAATCGCCATTGAGAGGATTGTAGACATATGTGAGAAGCAATGCCTTTTGGTAGGGCTTACACGCATAACTCTAGGAAATCACCTTTGAGAGGTTTGCCAATGTAGGTGAAAAATAATGCCTCTAGGTAGGACTTACATATATAAATCTGTAAATCGCCTTTAAAAGGGCTACAAAAAGAAACAACGCCTCTAGATAGTGCTTACATGTATGATTCTAGAAATTTCCTTTAAAAGGGTTGCTGATGTGTGCAAAAAACAATGCCTCTGATTAGGACTTACATGTATAACCTTAGAAAATTGCAGTCTATATAGAAGCATGATAGGCAGTCTCCTTTACCTTACTGCGAGTAGATTTGACACTAGTTACAGTGTAGGAGTGTGTGCTAGATATCAGGCAAATCCCAAAGAGTCTCATATGATTGCTTTAAAAATAATAATAAAATACGTCAAAGCCACTACCGATTTCAAGGTGTGGTATAGCAAGAACTCAAATGATGTCTTAGTTGAGTCTTCTGATGCGGACTGGGTTGGGAATGCTAATGATAGAAAAAGTACAACAGGGGGTTGTTTTTATGTGGGTAATAATCTTGTCTTCTGGATGAGTAAAAAGCAGAATTTTTTATTCGCATCCACTGTTGAAGCTGAATACATCGTTGCCGGTAGCTGTTGCACCCATATATTGTGACACCTTACCATCTATTGTGACAATACCAATGCCATTAACATCTTTAAAAATCTTGTTCAACACTCTTGAACTAAACACATAGAGATTCGATACCACTTTATTTGGGTAGTTGTTGAAGATAGCACACTCACACTTGAGTTCATTCACACTAATGATCAGAAGACCGATTTGTGCACTAAGCCTCTTGATAGCAAGATTTTTGAATTCCTATACCAGAACATTGGTGGAATCTCCATGGAATGATCTCTCCTCTTTCTCCTCTTCTATCATGCATTTGCATCTAGTTTTATGCGATGTGTGTTTCTTTATGTTTTTATTTGGGTGTCTTCAGTTTTGTTTTATTTTGTTTTTCCATAAAATAAAAAAATTGAAAAATTAAAAAAATACAAAAATAGTGTGTATGTGTTTATTGGTACTTGTGTACCCTGAATGGCCATTGTAACAAAATTTTCTAAAATTTGAATCTCTTGTAGCTTAGATGAGCATCTCAATGCACAACTAAGCAAGTGTGCTTTATGGCTAGTGTTTGTGATGAGTAAGATTAAGACTATCTCTTATATCTCATACTCTTATCACTTTTTTTTATGGGAAGGACTAGAAAATCCTAAAAGAAAGGCATAAATAACCATCTTACCACTAAAACCCTCCAATCATGTATAACATCTGTATGCTTCCAACATAGCAAAATTAGGATGTTAAAACTTACATAATGGGTATTTCTTTTCTCTCTCTTATATGCCCATGCACGTTGTGATTAAAAGAAATAAAATATGCAAAGAAAATAAAAGCAATAAAAATCAAAATGCTTTTAAAAAAAAAAGGTTGCAAGCATGTATCTAAGAGATGTGGGAGTTATAGAATGTAACTCGAAGGTGATAGTCTCCATCAAGTAGTTATGATAATGTGTGAGTGTGTTTGGTTTTCTCACATCTCAAATTTTCATAATATGAAGCACTTATGCACTCTTGCTATGTTTTCACATGCAACTCACAAATTCTTTGCTACTTTTGATACATGTGCTGGTACAATATGATTTGACCATCACAGGAAATACATATGTTAATATATGCTCACTAAACTGTCTTAACTTGTTTTTGAAATAGAAAATTGGTTAGAATTATTTAGTGTGAGTGTGTGTGTGTGTGTGTGTGTGTGTGTGTGTTTTTAGATCTATAAATGTTTGGCATATATGTTGAGAGATGTTTTGAGAACTTAATATGTTGTTTGGATCTTTGGTTGAGTACCTTGTTTGATACATTCATTTTTATGTGTTTTTCCCCTCCTTGAAAAACCTTCTTTCTTCAAGCTCGACAGTGACAGGCCACAAACGCGTTGACCCCTTGTGATAAATTAGATTGATTAATTATCCTAGTTATTAATTAATCAAATTAACATGAAATATCACGTGACAGCACAAACAAATCACCAAAACTAAGTTAAACAGCGAAAAATAAATGACACGATGATTTGTTGACGAATGGGAAAAACCTTACGGCAAAAACCCCACCGGGTGATTTAAGATCACCACTCCCGAAACTCCACTATTATCACAACAAGCGATTACAAGCAAGGAATTCCAAGTACCTTACCAACCTACAGTTGAACCCTTACCCTAATACCCAATTGGACTTGCTCTGTAGTGACAGTTTCTCCTTTCAATGCACGGCTCCCAAATACATGACTAACCAGATGCGCGGATCCCAGAGATGAAGTAGGGCATGAACTTTGTCTTTCAGATCACAAATTGCATGAACAAGAAGTTCTCAATACTTGTGCAACTTGCATAATCTTTTACGGCCCTTAAAACAATCCTTTTATATGTCTAGGGTTAGGAGAAAAGAAGTCCCAAAGACACATTCACGGATTGGACTTGAAACAGAACTGAAAATCTGTTTTCTTTAATTCTCGACAGATGGAGGTGTCGAGGATCTGTCGAGAAGCTGTCGAGGCTCGGGGCAAAACAGCTTCTTAAAGCTCGATAGATGCATGTGTCGAGGTAGGTGTCGAGCTTTAGTAAATTGCACTTCCTTGCTTGTTTCTTGGACAGACTTTGATGACTTCAACACTGAATCTTGAAACACTGTTTTTTGAGGTGTTAAACACATCCTAGATCTACCCAATTACAAGTAAAGTGTGTTTTGTCTAAGGATAAGCCAATTACATAAAATAGCGGCATATGTTCACAAACTTGAACTACATATGTCCTAACAATCTCCCGCTTTGGCAATCCGTGACAAAACCACAACAAACAAATGAAGATATGAGAGAAGTCATAAAACACTTTAACTCATATTTCAAATGTTACATACAGTAAAATCTATCCTAACACAAACTCTTGAAAAACTTTGCAAGAAGAGAGTTTGTGGCAAGTAGACTTTGACAATCTGTATTTTTGAAACACTTATAATCAAAACACATCAAGGCATCTTTGTGTGAAGCAGAAATAATAGATTGCGTACAAGTAAAGAAACATGTGTATAAAGACAGAAAAGAAACAACACATGTAAAGGTAGGTGAAAGAAAAAACATACATCATCATATATATCAAGAAATAAGTACAATGTATGTCAATACATGATCAATGTATCTTTGTAAAGATAGAAAAGAAAAAAATACATATGATCACCTCACTACATCCCTCAATCCACACTCCCCCTAACAAAAATGTCCTATGCTAACACTCCCCCTAAGCATGACTACTCTTATACTAAAACTACTCCCCCTTTTTTTCACGAGTGACAAAGGGTAGAGTGTCATGTAGACATCTCATCAGAAGAGCTCGCATCTCCATCATCATCATCTGCAGAAGCATCATCGTCATCACCATCAGCATCAGCCTCAGTCTTAGATGAAATATGAGGTGACGAAGGAGAAGCCTCTGGAGCAAAGCCGCCCATGGTCGCCTGTTGCCTGGTGATGCGACCAACACAAACGTTCACCTGGTACAGCTCCGTGGAGAGTGTATCAAGGCGAGCATCCATGCGTTGAAGCTGCGCCATGATGTCTTCTAAGGTGACGTCGCTCGAGGAAGAAGTAGATGCCGCTTGAGCTGATCTGGAGGTAGTTGGACGGGAGGAAGGAGTGGCACCATCAAACTATCGCGATTGAAACTGTGCCTCGCTACGTTTTATGGTAGCGGCGTCTATGGTAGACATGACATGGTAAGGATCGGACGAAGGGAATGGGATGGAAAAACGGCGAAGAATCCTCGTGATAGCAGAAGGAAAAATGAGCTTATCACGGGTGGCCGTATCTCTATAGACATCTATGATAGAAAAGATAAAGTGTGAAGGAAAGTTTATAGAGAGATCTTCTAGGAGGGATAACAAAAATCGAGCACGAGATTCTGTGATAGAGTTGTAGTGAGAAAGTGGGTGCAAAACAAAAGTCATCACCATGTTAAGGAAACGAGGACTTTTAGCAAAAGGTCGACAAGGTGTGTACTGATGATCTCCCCAATAGGAAGGACGCTCACAGAACGCCAAGATCATCTCGTCTTTGGACACAGTCCATAGACGCTCACAGCTAGGGTAATCAGGATGATCCACCCTAGGGACATGAAGCACTTCGGAGACTAACTCCGGAGTGACAGCAAAGCGCGTACCTCGAACGCTAGAGTAGAAGAGAGGTACTGAAGAATCGATCCCGTGGATGTTGGAGTAAAACTCCTGTATCAACACGAGTGGACAAGTGACCGGGATGTCACATAGTGACTTCCAAGCCCGACTGTGAATGACATCGGGAAGGTCGGTGTCGGCAAAGTCTACCAGGACAACGTGGCGTTCCGAATGAACACCTCATTTAGAGAAGTTCTCCCAGAAGTCCTTATGGGCTTTCTCATCACGGAACCGGATAGAAAGAGGAGTGGAATCTGAAAAAGACGATCCCTTAGAACGCAGAGGGTTCTAGGATGGAATGGACTTACGTTTAGGTGCCATAGACACTACTAACATAAACATAGAGATGGGGAAGAAGAAGAGACACACAGAAAAATCCCAAGCAATTCAATATAGGAAGAAAAATATTGAAAAGAAAGAACGTATGCATGGAAAATGCATGAACATGTGACATGCAACATAAAAACATCATGGGCTCAGCCTAATCCAAACCTAACAGCACACAACATATAGACACACATCTAAATTCATGGAAATACAATTAGAATGCTAATGTGATGCAATGCATGTAGTTTTAAAGATCAAATCTATAAAACCAACCCAAAAATTTCATGAAAACCTCAATAATTTTGAAAAATCCCAAAAAATTTTCAAAAACACAAAACCTAGGGTTTTAAAACATGAAATGCATGAATAATGAGGGATAAGATGCTTACCAAGTGATGAGGATCGAGAAAAACACTTGAGAAAGCCTTGGGAAGAGGTTTGGAGGGAGAGAGAAGTGTTTTGAGAGAGAAAACAGTTTCTATCGAGGGAGAGAAATCGAGCAAAATGACTGAGAAATCACGAAGAACAGTTTTATACACCTTCAATAATTCTTGACAGCTACAGGTATTGAGAGGTATTGAGCCAGCTATCGAGATAGGTGTCGAGAAAATGCACTTCGACAGATGCAGCTATCGAGGTCATGTGTCAAGAAAGAAGGATCAAACGTGAAGGAACCTTGATCGATCCAGAATCTGTCGAGAAGCTATCGAGCAGACAGAAAGTTTCTCGATCGATCCACTAGGTGTCGAGGATGTGTCGAGACTGTGTTAAGAAAAAGTCTAAGAGGCTTGACAGACAGCTAGGTATCGAGAGGTGTCGAGGAGGTGTCGAGATGCCTTTAAAAATAGTTTTTCAAAAGAAGAAAAACACAGACATGAATGCAATCATGCATGCAACTCAACCAAAGATCCAAGCAACACATTAAGCTCTCAAAAATATCTCTCAACAAGAATTTTAAAGCACATGTATCTCAAAACGTGCACACACACGCTAAACAAGTCTTAGCAATTTTATATTTCAAAAATAAGTCCAGACAGTTTAGTGAGCACACATTAACGCATGTAAACTTTGTGATGGCCAAATCACATTGTACCTGCACATGTATCAAAAATAGCAAAGAGTATTGCGTGTTGTGTGTGAAAACATCGCAAGATTGCATAAGTGTCTCAATGTTATGACGATTTGAGAGATGAGAAAATCACTTTAACTCACACACATTCATAACTGCTTGATGGAGACTATCACTTTTGAGGTACATCCTATAACTCCCACATTTCCTAGAAAACACGCTTACAACCATATTTTAAAGCATTTTTGATCTTTTTTCTTTTTATTTCTTTGCATATTTTCTGTTATTAAGCATATCATACATGGGCATACAAGAGAAAGAAAATAAATACCCAATTATGTTAAGCTTATAACATTGCACTTTTGCTATGTCGAAACATATAGATGTCATTGACATTGCACTTTTGCTATGCCGAAGCATACAGATGTCATATTATGATTGGCGAGTAACAGTGGTGAGATGGTTATTTATGCCTTTCTCTTAGAATTTTCTAGTTCAACCCGTCAAAAAGAGTGATACGACTGTTAAGAAGTAGAGATCACTCCACCTTACTCATCACAAACAAAGAGTTATAAAACTCACTTGCTTAGTTGTGCAGAAGAATGCTCATCTAAGCTACAGGTGATACAAAGTTTAGAAAACTCTGTTTCAATGGCCATTTCAAAAGTTCACATGAACCAATGCACACAAACATACACTGTTTTTGTATTTTTCAATTTTTTTTTATTTTTATCAGAAAAGCAAAAATAAAACACAAAACTGAAAACACACAAACAAAAACAAGCTAAAGAAAGCAAAAGAAAGCAAAAGAATGCATAAAACTAGACTGACTCAAAATAGTAAAGAAACACACAAGTAATGCAACACATAAAAAACAGGGAGAAAGAAGAAGAAGTGACTGCTATCACTTAGGTCCCTTTGCCTTCCACACCTTGGAAGAACTTTTCTTTTTCGTCGACCCTTGAACCGGTGAAGAGGGAGAAGAATATGAACCGTTCAAGTTCGAAAGGAACATGAGGGCTTTAAGAATGTCTCTAAGAGGAGCGAGAGAAGTCTGAAGCTAATTCTGGCTCCTAGATGCTATCATGCCATTGCTTTGTTGAGTGGCAAGCCATTTATAGCAATTTGGTCGAGTATGATCGGCAACACCACAATGATAGCAGAGATGCGGCTTCTTCTATTTGGGCTTTTGAGAGATAGTCTTCTTGGTCCTAGGGTTTCTAGTTTCCCTTTTCTCAATTTTAGAGGGTGCTCCTGGAATGGACTTGCCCTTGTCTACGTTCTTACTAGCTAATTCAGTTTTAACATTTTTATCCTCAGTTTTAATGTTATTAGCAGGTGGAACAAACACAGTAGTACTAGCAGTAGGAGTATTAGAGAGATAGAATTCATACCCCAATCCAGTACGATCTGAAGAAGATTTCTGAGCACTCAGCATCTCGTCTAGCTTTGCACTTGACGTCCTCTCCAATTGTGCTTTGACTTGAAACAGCTCTGCTTCAAGCTTCTTGGTCCTCTCAGCCAGGAAATTATTTTCGAACCTCAGTGCTCCAATGGTCTGATTTGCTTCATCAAACTTTGTGGACAGCTCCTCACGGTCGAGTTCCACATCACTAAGCTTCTTGGTAGCCAACCTATAGAGCTTCTCATGCTTCTCAGATAGCTTGTATAGTTTCTCATAGGCGGTATGGATATCATCTTTATCATCCATAATCTCACACTTGGAATCCACCAATTCCTTCTTTTCATCCACTTCTTTAGTAACCCCATTAGTAGGATTAATAGTGGCAGTGAAGGCATTCAAGATTCCGTCATCTTCATCTTCGGAATCATTTTCGGGCTCCGTGTCGCTTAAGGTAACAACAAGTGCCTTGCTCTTCCCTATGCTCTTAAGGTACGTAGGACACTCTTGTTTCATGTGTCCGAAGCCTTGACACCTAAAGCATTTTGGCCCAGCGGGAACAGTGTATTGACCGCCATCCTTGACATCCTTCTTCCCTTTATCCGAATTCTTGAATTGTGAAGAACTGGATTGTCTACGGTCTTTGTTGAAGCCCTTCCCATTGACATTCTTTATGAATTTCTTGAATTGCCTTGTGATGTAGGACTTCATCTTGGAATCTTCATCATCTGAAGAATCATCCGTATCACTGCTCTTGGCCTTTAGTTCCAAACTCTTGCCCTTGCTTGACTTGCCTAACCTAGTCAGCCCTAACTCATAGGTTTGCAAGTTTCCAACCAGCTCAGTCAGAGGATTTCTATCAATATCCTTCGATTCCTCGATCGCCGTGATCTTAGCATGGAATCTCTCGGGTAGCGATCTGAGCACTTTCCTTACTATCTTAGGTTCAGGGATGGTTTCCCCAAGATTGAAGGCTGAGTTCACTATGTCTTTGAGCTTTGCATAGAACTCATCAAACGACTCATCCTCCTCCATCTTAATTTCTTCAAAGCGTGTGGTGAGCCTCTGTAGCTTTGAATCTTTGACCGCTTTGGTGCCCTTATAGGTTGTCTGGAGAATGGTCCATGCTTCCTTAGCAGTTTCAGTTGAGGAAATTTTCTTAAACTCCTCATTCGTGATAGCACTGAATAGGGCATTTAATGCTTTGCTGTTGAAGTTTGCCGCCTTGATCTTGGCATCATCCCAGTCAGTCGGCGCTTCTGTAGGCTTGGTCCAACCTCTCTCCACAGCTTGCCACACTTTCTCATCTAAAGACTGCAAGAAAGCTCTTACGCGTACTTTCCAGTATGCATATTTAGTGCCATCAAATAAATGAGGTATAATAAGAGATTGACCTCTATCCATGATAACAGGGGTCAATGGATCACACACAAGGATTAAACCCTAATCAAATGTGTTTGCTCTGATACCACTTGACAGGCTACAAACGCGTTGACCCCTTGTGATAAATTAGATTGATTAATTACCCTAGTTATTAATTAATCAAATTAACATGCAATATCACGTGGCAGCACAAACAAATCACCAAAACTAAGTTAAGCAGCGGAAAATAAATGACACGGTGATTTGTTTACGAATGGGGAAAACCTTACGGCAAAAACCCCACTGGGTGATTTAAGGTCACCACTCCCGAAACTTTACTATTATCACAGCAAGTGATTACAAGCAAGGAATCCCAAGTACCTTACCAACTTACAGTTGAACCCTTACCCCAATACCTAATTGGACTTGCTCTGTAGTGACAGTTTCTCCTTTCAATGCACGGCTCCCAAGTACGTGACTAACCAAATGCGCGGATCCCAGTATGCGACTTCAAACACCAACTAGAGAGAGAGAGAGAGTTGTTGGCTGCAAAGTTCTTCAAATCATTAGAGATGAACTAGGGCACGAACTTTGTCTTTCAGATCACAAATTGCATGAACAAGAAATTCTCAATGCTTGTGCAACTTGCATCATCTTTTACGGCCCTTAAAACAATCCTTTTATATGTCTAGGGTTAGGAGAAAAGAAGTCCCAAAGACACATTCACGGATTGGACTTGAAACAGAACTGAAAATCTGTTTTCTTTAATTCTTGACATATGGAGGTGTCGAGGATCTGTCGAGAAACTGTCGAGGCTCGGGGCAAAACAGCTTCTTAAAGCTCGATAGATGCATGTGTTGTGGTAAGTGTCGAGCTTTAGTAATTTGCACTTCCTTGCTTGTTTCTTGGATAGACTTTGATGACTTCAACACTGAATCTTGAAACACTGTTTCTTGAGGTGTTAAACACATCCTAGATCTACCCAATTATAAGTAAAGTGCATTTTGTCTAAGGATAATCCAATTACATAAAATAGCGACATATGTTCACAAACTTGAACTACATATGTCCTAACAGATAGCTCATCAACAGATTCATATCCATCGAGCCCTTCTTTCTCTTTTCTTGATAGCATCTCAACAGATACTCGATCCATGGAGATTTATAGGTTTCTGCTCGACACATTCTCTATAGCTTATCGATTCATCGAGCCAATTTCTTTCTCTCTATCCACTCAATAGATTCTCCACAGATTCTTCGATCCATCGAGATGTTTTTGCCATTGACAGATCTTCGACAGCACCTCGACAGATTCATTTCTATCAAGATTTAGTGCTTGACAGATCTCGATAGACACTTCAATCCATCGAGCTACGTTTTCTATATATAGTTGAAGTGCAATTTTAGTTTCTTTTTTCTCTCTTTTCCTCGACAGAAAATGCCTCTCTATCTCCCAAACACTCTTTCCCGCACTCAAATCTAGCAACCCGTGTGATTTTGGCCTAGATCAAGCCTTAATCCTCTAGTAAGTGTTCTAAATCCTCTTTTCCTCATGTATTTCATGCATTTAGACCTAGGTTTTGGGGTTTTTAAAAAAATTTGGGTTTTTTTTTTTTTTTTTTTTTTGAGTTTTTAATGAAATTTTTGGGTTGGGTTTTGTGTAATTTATGTTATATGATCATGCATTGCATTCTCATTGTATTATAACCATGTTTCATGCATTTTAGATGTGTGTTTAATTAAATATGGATTGTGTGCTAGTAGATTTTGATTGGGTTTTACCCATGATGCATTTATTTTTGCACGTCACATATTCATGCATACGTATCCTAAAGGGCGTAAATCTACTCCAGCTCAGAAGCCTCTACAAGTTTCTGGGTCATCATCTTCTTTTGATCCTTTTCCCCCACTTCACATTCAGTTCCATGATGAAAGAGCCCGGAAGACTTCTTAGAGAACTTTTAGAAACATGCGTTCATCCTAACCACCAAACTTTGCCGACACTGCTCTCCCCGCCGTCATTCGAACTCAGGGTTGGGAATCTCTACTTGAGAGTCCCTTGAGGTGTCCTGTCTTGTATATTTAGGAGTTTTACTCCAATATACATGGCATCGATACCGTTGTACCTCAATTTGTCACTACATTCAAAGGTACACGTATCGTAATTACCCCGGATCTTATATCCGAGCTAATACATGTTCCCAAGGTAGTGTATCCAGACTAACCTGGCTATGAGCGTCTTTAGACCGTGTCTAGAAACGAGCTTTTGTCTCACTTTTATAAGACACCTTCCATATGGGGTGGTAAGTTAAACACCCTATGCACAAGCTTTGAAAAAGGCTCACGCTTCCTGAACATGGTGATGACATTTACCCTTACTCCATTGTCTCACTAACTCAATCACTGAGCCTCGTGCTCGTTTTCTTTTATCCTTGATGGAGGGCACCTCTATAGACTTTCCCTCTTACTTTGTCACTTTTATCCCTGATGTTTATTAGGATACTTCCACTCATAATAAGCTCATCTTTCCTTTGGTTATCTCGCGGATTCTTCAGTACTTCTCCATCGCCATTTCTGATTCTCCCTACTACTCCACTATGAGTGCCATTAATGTCGGTTTTGCTCGGTGGAGTGAGGCCCAGCTTCGACTGAAGTGACCACATGTGGAGACCGATCCCACAGCTTTTGTTGTTCCATCTTCTTCCACAGCTCCTTCTACATCTATGGCCAATGGTGTGACCCTAGAGGCTATCATGGAGTAGCTACAGTGGATGGATGCTTGTCTTGACTATCTCACTGATGAGATGTGTCAGGTGAACACTCGAGTCTATCGCATAGTCCATAGACAGGCTTGCATGGCTGGAGTTGTTCCTTCTCCATCTCCTTCTCCAGAGGCCTTCGCTGATGAGAATGATGCTGATGATGAGGATGAAGACAATGCTAGCTCTTCCAATGGTGATGAGATGATGACCTCTCAATGACTTACCCTTTGTCATTCATGACAAAAAGGGGAAGTAGTGTTGGGTTAAGAGTAGTCTTGTACTTAGGGGGAGAAGTAGTATAGTACATTTTTTATAAGGGAGTATTGATAGTTTTTTAGGGATGTAGTGAGGTTTTCATGTACTTTTCTTTTAGCCTCTTGTAAACTGGTCTTGTGACCATTCAGTTACATACATTGTACTTTTATTGATATATATATATATATATATATATATATATATATATATGATGTATGTTTCTTCTTCACCTACCTTTACATGTGTTGTTTCTTTTCTCTCTTTATACATATATTTCTTTATGTACGCAATCTTTATTTCTATTTCATATATGATGCCTTGATGTGCTTTGTTTAAGTTTTTCAAAAAGATAGGTTGTGAAAATCTATCTTGCTATGAACTCTCTTTTTACAAAGTTTTTCAAGAGTTTATGTTAGGGTTAGATTTAATTTGTATTACAACAAGTGGTTATGAGTTTAGTGATTTAAGACTTCTCTCATGATTATTTGTTTTGTTGTGGTTTTGTCATCGATTTTCAAATGGAGAGATTGTTAGGGACATATTTGATGTAATTGGCTAATCCTTTGACAAAATGCACTTTAGTTATAATTGGGTAGATCTAGAATAGTTTAAGACTTCAAGAAACACGTTGTTCAAGTCAAGTGTTAAAGCCATGCAAATCTGACCAAGAAACAAGTGAAGAGCTCGACAGATGTCTCGACAGAAGTTGCATCTATCGAGATTTATTGTTAAAGCTTGACAAAAGCTATATCTGTCGAGAATTACAAAATTAGACTTTTCAAATTTGATTACATGCATATCCTTGAGTATTTGTGTAGGGTATCTTTTTTTACAACCCTAGATATATATAAGGATTATTTTTAAGGGCTGTCAAAGGTGATGCAAAGTGTATGCACAAGGAATCAAAGAATCCTTACATACATTGTGTGACCAAAGACAAAAATTTCTCTAATTCATCATTATCTTTGTAGAAGTTACTGTGTTTTTGCACCAACGATTTTGTAACCAAAGAGCTTTTTGATCTCCATTATTGATGAATTGAAGAACTTTGCAACCAACATCTTCTTCAAGTTGGTGTGTTAGTCACGTACTGGGATCCATGCATCATTGGTTATTCACATATTGGAATTCGTGCATTGAACAGAGAGATTACCGCTACAATACAAGTCCAATTGGGTATTAAGGAAAAGGTTCAACTATAGGTTGGTGTTGGGTTCTAAGACTATAGGTTTAAATGTATTAGAATTTCAATTTGTAATGTTGGCAAACCATGATCAAAACGTTTAGTCTTGTTTTACACATGCTCAAATATGTTTAAGTTGTAAAGTTGGAATCGAGTGTTCTGCAGGATTTACTATGTAAATTCGTCTGGCTCGATCAATCAAAAATTAGACTCGATCGATCCAAGCTCATGCAAATTATTTTTTTGCGGAATTTTCCAACTCAGCCCAAACTCGTCTTACGTGTAGGGGTTTATGTTTTGCCCTAGGTATAAAAGGGAAAACCCTAGTCACATTTTTGGGATGCTCTTTATGCTCTGTGTGTGAATCTTTGGTAAGATCTAGAGGTGTTTTCCTTCATATACACTTAGGGTTTTCAAGATTTAGATTGGTGTCAAGAGCTTGGGGATCAATTCAATTACAGATTCAAGACTTTAAAGATATACAAGCGGCAGTGCTTGTACTTGTTGGGAATTCAAGAAAGAAGTAATTCGTGAACTCGGAGCTATCACGTGATCGTGGTAGTATGTTTACTACTCGATGTAGCAATAGGATGTTAGTGGTCTAAGTCGGTCGCTATTGTGTAAACTTCAATTATTTCATAGTGGATTCAGTTTACCCTGAGGATAGCTAGGTTAAATCCTCTCTAAGTTTTTTACTGGTTTGGTTTTTCTGGTCCATCATATTGTTGTATTCTTTATTTTCTGCACTTTACAATGATATGATTTATGTGTTAAACTAGATCTGCATAATTTACCTAAATTAATCACTTAGCTAAATAACTAGGTTAATCTGGTTGTGTTTAAACGGTCAAAAAACGTACAGTTGGTATTTCTGGATAGTCTAAAGGGTTTGGTAAGATTCCTTATACTTGTAACCACTTGTGATTGATAATAGTAGATTCTCGAGAGTGGTGACCTTAAATTCACCTGGTAGGGTTTTGCCTCGGTGGTTTTCCCCATTTATAAACAAATCACCCGTGTTAAATTTATTTTTCTCTACATTCAGTATAATTGGTGATTTGTTTGTGCTATCATACTATTACATGTAATTTGACTAATTAATTAACTTGGGTAATTAATTAATTTGCAAAGGGATCAATTCATTTTAACCCAACAAATATTGTGGATATAATATTTTTCTTAATTTTTTGTCTTTCCACCCTTACTTTCTCTTTCTTTAGTATCCACCTCTTGCACACACTTTTACTACCCTTCTCATGCATTGGTCTATACCTCGTTTCCTCATCCTAGTATGTCATGTTTACCTTATGCTTTGTAGCATTTTGTTTTTTATTTCGTTTGAACTTCATTTCTCATTAATATTGCACCCTTCATGCATCATTATCCTTGTTCATACTTTCATCTCTTGCCCTCATTTTTCCTTGACCCTTTGTCTATTCATGTCAAAAAAGGGGAGAGTATACTTTAGAGTAGTATACTGGAGAGTTTTGTCGTTTCTATATGATTTTTGTGCACATTCTTAGAGGGAGAAATTCTATTTCTTGTGCATATTTGTAGGGGGAGAGATATTCCATAGGGGAGATGCATATACCAAGAGGGGGAGAGGACATTGTGTTAATAAGAAAACTTTGTTTTGTTTGTTTTTCTTTATGTTTGTTTTTTTGTTTGCTTTATGGTGCTTAGAGTTATGTTTAGTATCTATGCTTTGTTGCTCTCATTGCATCGTGTTTGAGTGTTGGACATGCATACATCCTTATGCTATTGTGCTTCATTGAATGCATGTCTGGATGATCATTTACTTTGCTATGTGATTGTTGTAGTCATTTAATTATAACTGTTTTAGTGTATGATCAAGTTGCTCATATGTTTCACATCATGTTTACTTAATCACTATTTACTTATCACATTATACTTATCCTTTTATTAATTGCTATGCCTTGAGGGTCTAATGTGTTTTGTGTAATTGTTTCAGGTTACAGGTATTTTGTTCCAAATTCATCACAACTTCTACATTTAGGTGTGAGTGAGTTTTGCCATTGTTCCCAAACTTACGTTTAAGTCTAGAGTCTGTTTTAGGGTATATTGTCACGAAATGGCAAAAAGGGGAGATTGTTAAGTTATGATTTTTCTCATAACATTAGTGTTGGCTTATAAAAAGTGTTGTAATTGCATAAATTATTTTCTTGTATTTTTGTGGGTTTTATTTCTAATGGGTTTAGTATTAAGCGGTGGAGATTTGATCAAAACAGCTAAAAGTCACATAAAAAGCACATGCCAGAAGCTAAAGAGTTAAGTGCCAATTGTGGAAGTTGAAGAGTCATGTGCTAGCTGTGCCAACTGGATTTTGGTACTTGGGCAACCCGCAAGTGACCCGTGAATTTTACTGGTTAGAGGATTTTTTAGTATATTTGTCCATCACTCATACTATATATATACCTTCATTACCCATAGAAATGAGAGGGGAGCCTATTAAGAGAAAAACCCTAAGAGAGGTTTCCACAACACACCTACCTTTTTAGAGAGAAATCTTTGTAGTCTCTTCTTCTTCCCTCTCTCATTGTTATACCCATTGAGAGGAGATTTGTACCCAAACACTACCCACACCCATTCAAAGTATTGAGAGTGTTTTTGGAGCTTTGGGAATCCTTGGCGGATGCAATATGAAGCTTATTGTAGGATCTGGAAAGCTAGAGAAGACATGGTTTGGCGTAACCTTGTTAGAGCAAGAAGCTTGGAGGGCTTAGGTGCATTGGGTAGATTAAGCTTGGAGGGTCTATTACTATTCATGTATCTCAACTGATTTTTTAGTGGATCATTTACCGTTTAGAGGGCAACGGAGAGGTTTTTCACTGAATTCTTCTATTTCCTTCTTGATAACATGTGCTGGTGTAATCTTGTGTTTGCATCTCTCTTCCCTTACTCTTTAACCATTAATTGCTAATGTTTTTGTGATTAATTATGTGTGTTAAAGTAGTTTACCAAATTGGGCATCGCTTATATTTTATATTCCGTACATCTATTGTTTGAATATAAGCTTGCTTTGGAGAATTTGTGTTTGGAGGTCTAAACATTCACAAGTGTTTTATACACTAAGTGAGCTTTCAGATTCTTTGATCAAAATTAAAATAACAAACTCTCTATGCTTGGCCATATAGAAATATATACCTCTTGAAGGAAATCGATCAAATTTGGTACAAACTGCATGGGCAATGATGGGTCTTATTCATGCTGGACAGGTTAGTGTATGGTTTAAAAAATTATAATTGGATATATATCGTGTTATTGTATGTTTTTCTTGGATAATTCTAAGAATAAAATTTTTCTTGTAACAGGCTAAAAGGGACCTAACACCTCTTCATCGTGCAGCGAAGTTGATAATCAATTCCCAAATGGAAAACGGCGATTTTCCTCAACAGGTGTCTTTCTTTGACATAACTTCAACTAACAGAAAGCAGGAAAATGATACTAACTTGAAATTGGAAAATTGACATGAGCGTAGATATCATTCTTCCATTATGGAACATAGTTTTTTCCTTGTCTAGTAAACTTTATAGTAGTTTGCAAGTTGTAACACTACTAATAGAACAATCACTTTCTATTTCAATAAAAAACAAAGGCAGCAAAAGCAATGAAAAATAGCATGACGTACTATATTTTGCTTAAACATTTCTTTCAATACTTTCTTATTAACCATTAATTACTTTGTTGTGGCAGGAAACCACAGGAGTCTACTTGAAAAACTGCATGTTGATCTATGCAGCATATAGAAATATTTTCCCATTGTGGGCTCTTGGAGAATACCGCAAACATGTTCCATTGCCATCCAAAACTATGTAACTCAGAGCGGTATAGCGAGTTGTTAATTCTCTTACTATTATGTACCATTAATTTATGAGAAGTATTATGTCTATGTTATTTTCACAACAAATCGCATGAAGTAAGTTGTTATGGATTTTAATTTGAATCTAAAACTTAAATTACTATTTTACTCATATATAAAAGTTAATATCAACCTACCACTTAGAATTTGTTATAAAAATATTGTGGATTTAATATTTTTCTTAATTTTTTGTCTTTCCCACAAATAAATGGGAGTAACATGTGCAATATTATATTGTATTGCTAAATAGTGATTGAAAGCACAATTAGTGTGAAAACACTAAAATTTGTTTAGACCTCTAATTTTAAATTACGGCTTAATTGTTTTTACTCTAAATTATCTACGTGCGGAACAAGAGGAAATGAAATGCAATCACCGGAGCTACTCTCTAAGCCATAAGCAAGCAAACAACAATAAATATAAAGTTTAAAGAGTAAGGAAAGAAAGATGCAAATACAAGATAACACCAAGATGCATTATTAAAGAGGAAACTGAATAACTTGGCAAAAAACTTATTCACGATCCTCTAAGTTGAAATCGATCTACTAGTGAATAAGTTGAAGTATAGGAATATTAGAAAAACCCCTCAAGCCAATCTACCCAATATACTTGAGCACTCCAAGCTCCTGCTACCAATGGACTTCTTGGAGTCTTGTCTTCACTAGTTATCTAGATCCCGCAATACCATCCCATTACACTCGTCAAGCCTCATTGACTTCTTTTGAAAAATCACAAAGCTTCCCAAGTTCCAAAACACTCTCTACACTCTGAATAAGTGTGGGTTGTGTTTGGGTACAAATCTCCTTTCAAGATATAACAATGAAAAAAAGAAAGAAAAGAGACTACACTGATTTCTCATTATAGGATGAGTAGCTCTCTCTAAACAATGGTGGATATGTACTCGCGAAATGACTGTCTAGCATGACTTTTCAGCTTCTAATCATGTGCTTTATACGTAGCCTTTTTGAGAGCCTTTACTCGTGAGCATCTCGCGTGATAATCGCGAAACTGCGCTGATCTTCATTGCATTCTTCACCAACTTAGTACTAAACTCAATACAATAAAATCCCACAAAATATAAGGAAATAGATTAATTCAATTACAACACTTTTTGTCATGGAATAAAGCCAACATAAAACATAATTGTAAATCACAAATTTATAGTGATTAATGGGCTGCCAATATAAGAGTAATGCTATAATCACTAACTATTTTACAACATTTTTACAGAATATTGATGTATCCAACTTCTTTTTGGTTTTCATCTAGGCCCGCAATTAAAGTCATTTTTCATTTACCAATAAATACTCATCACATCAGCAGTTTGTAAATTGTTTTGTAAAAAAGTTTGTATCTCTAGCATTACTCAAAATATAATTCTTGCTTCTTCTAATATATATATATAAATTTTTGCTGATACATGTACGGTACATATACCCCATAATCTAAACCAATAATATTATTTATTTGTTGTGGAATAAAATTGAGGTGATCATCGATCACCTGACGTGAGGTGTCAAACACCATCCCAATTCATGACTAATTTTATTTTTCTTGTTTGAAACCAAATTTACTCTAACATAGGCGTGGCGATTCTAACTTCCATTTGAAGTAGGTTTGAATACTAGATTAATTGGAAATAGGTGATTAATCACATCAAAATGAATTGTGCATGCTAAATATCTCCTTGGTGGGATGGACATGAATGTTTTAGGTTAGGAAAAAAAAAAAAAATTGTCTTAAGAAGAATATTGGATAGAAAGAAAAAAAAAAAGTTGTCAAGTTAGATGTGAATTATCACATTCAGAATAAACCACTTAATTATTCTTACCACAATGAAATTCACAAATTCTTAAGCTTGAATTTGTCCTGATCTTTATTTTTCGATAAATGAACTTGTCCATAATCAAAAGGAAACAATGAGAAAGAAAAGGTTATAGCCCTTTGAGCTCAAAACACGATACATTGCCATGACTGTCATAGATATTAAGCAAATTGAATATGCTTGTGATACTCTCCAAGTGCCCATATTGGAAATATATCTTTGTACAATGAATAATTCAACACACAATTCCCCATGAAAGCTCCTGTAATTTCCTGTGATAAATACATATTAACACCCACATAAAATAAATATAAGAAATCATGTAGTTCAATAAAATAAAGGGTAAATGGCAGTGTTCTCCCATCAAGTATATGTCAATTGCAATGTTTTCCTTTAGTTAAAAAATGTAACAATGTATTCCCTTATCTTTGCGTAATTATTTGAAAATTCAATTAAAAAAGGAGTTTTTGAAGTTTCAATTATTTTAACAAAAAGGGATAACTTGGTCATTAAAAAAAGATAAGGGGACATTGTTACATTTTAAAGATGGGAAATACTAATGAATGCCCTAAGATTTAGGGATTATTTTTAAAAACTTTTATGAAAAAATGATAAAGCAATCAATTTTCTAATAGCTTTTTATATTTCTCATGAAAATGGTGTTAAAAACTTTTTAAATATGATTTATTAACCATTTTCCTAAGAGAAATTGGCTTCTTTTTTTTTTTTTTTTTTTTTTTTAAATTCCCATAAAACATTTACACTAAGTTTTACCTGTTGGGGAAAGCCACCAATCTCATTTTGTGCATTTATTAATAACATTATGCCACGAAGCAAAGGTGTTGCATCCCTCTCAGCCTGCATAAGTAAAAACAAGAAGAAAAAAAATATACACATTATCTAGTTATTAAGAAAAATAAGACGAACAAAAGAAATTTCTTTAAAAATAAAAATAAAAAGAAAAAGAAAAACAAGTAACCACGAACGTAGCTCTTCTATAATGTATAGAGCCTAATAAATTTATATTAAATTAATAAACTTTTTAAAATGTCATTATCGAATAATATATTTTTTCCACGTACGTTTTTAACATTTATATCAGATTTTGTATTAATCAAAACTTATATAGTTTTGGGTCTATAAACTAATGTTTTGTATATATATAATTTTAAAGTTCCAAAAATTTTTAAATTAAACATTTTGTACACGGGATGGTTATCTTTTAATTTTTTTGAGACGATAGGGTTATTAATCTTTGGTTGTTTTTATATTTTGCACATATGTAAGATATAAGGTGACAATATAATCTAGCAATGCATTTATTAAAAAGAAAAAACACACACAATAGAAATTAAGTTGTTGAATGGTGTAACTTAGGAACTAACTCAACCTATATATCTTGATGCTTTACAGAGATTCAGTTTTCTTTGACTGCTTTACTAACGATTTAATTTTGAAACTTATATGAACATACAAAAGCAACGTAAAATCGAAGAATGAAATATATATCTATATACATAAATAAATAAAAAATGTGATAGTGACTCTTTGCGAAGCAATAACCAATATGTTTGACTCTCTTTTATCAAATAAATAAGTTTTGACTCACTTGCCCAGCTTTCATAAGAGCCAACAATGCCCACACCGTTTGTACCAAGTTTGAACGATTGTTTTCTATATTTGTAAACACCTGCAGTCTCATTAAGTAATTTAATTTTTGTAAGAATTTGTATAGACCTGTTTCCAATAATAAAGGTTGAAGCAAAAAGAGTTATTGATTACAAATCTCACCTACATGTATGATGCTTATATGTTATTTTCGTAGTTAAGAATGAGGGAATTTTTTAAGTTACCTTGTTTTGGCTTGATAAATAGCTTTCTCCCCAACCTCCATCAGGCAATTGCTTTGAGAGTAGAAAATCACAAGCCTTGCGAATTGAAGGGCAATTATTATAATTCTTTCCACATGTTACCAATCCTTCTACACCAAACCATGTCCCATAAGTAAAGCAGATTCCCCAACATCCATACCTGTACACAGTTTTCTGGTTCTTTTACTTCCATTGATGCTGTTGAAATTTGTTATACTAAAACGAGTGTTTGACCTTATTTATAAAACATAAAAACAGTAATAACTTTTCAGCCTAAAAAACACGATTCTTAGTGATACGATGCACAATATATACCACGATCCATCTGGATTTTGGGTTATTTGAATGTAATCCAATGCTTTTCCAATGCAAGTTTCTACATCCTTCGGGCGGTATTCAGGGTACAATTCCTTAAATAGTGCCAAAGCTTGGATTGCTGATGATGTGCATTCAACATACCTAACAAAAGATAGAACCCAAAAACAAAAAAAAAAAAAACAAAAAACAAAAAAATCAGACTGCATGAAGTGATAGCCACCAAGACACTTCTTTGAGCAAATGAAAATTGAAAGCCAAAAAAAAATTCATAAACAAGTGAAAATTTAAAATAGAATGAATTGGGAAAAATCTAAAATAGTTTAGAAAGCATACTCGCGCTCAATCAAAGCGTCCTCAATGAACTCTGCTGGATTAAACATCTGATAAACATTATTAATACTTTGTAAGTAAATTACACACGTTAAAGTGAGTATTTTATTTAATATTGAGGCCCATTGCCTTCCTAAATGTACAATTGCATAAACAAAACTATGTATTTAAGATACATATACAGAGAAAAAAAAATCTTAAATCTTGCTAGACCTGGAAACCTTCTTATAGACTTTATTTGCTTCCCTAATCGATCCACATACTTTTCCCTAATGGAAGTTTTCTTACAAATTAATTGTTTCCTATACCAACTATAGTATCCCTCTAATGAAGTTTGTTGGACAAAATATTAAGTATAAATATCATTAAGAATGTAGAGCAATTTATCAAAAATGAAATATGAGAGATGAATGAAGTCAAGAAAAAACAATATTACTGTTAGAGATATATTAGCCCATTAGCATAAGTCCAAATTTAATTTTATTTTGTGTACAAGCCAAGTCTCTTACTTGTACTAGAAGTTTATTAGTATAAGGTTTAGTCTACTATATATACATATGTTATAGTTTATTGTAACATAGGATTTGTACTACACTCTAATATATTATTGATGTAACTTTTTACGGTTTTCTCCGTAAATGTAAGCCGTTAAGCTGAACCGCGTAATCATCATGTGTTGTTATGTTCTATATTTTATGCTTTCGCTTCCGCATTCATATTAGCATATTCAATATGGTGTATCAATGCTAATATTTAACATGGTATCAGAGCTACCTTTCTATGGTTATGATTTTTTGTCCTTACGGTGTGTTAAGAGCAATCTTTGTCTTTCTCGGTGTTTCTTCGCTGCATTCATCTTCTTTAGTTTTTCACTACTACAGTCAAAACTCTCCGGTATAGTCATGTCACCGTTAGAAGTAGCATCAACACTGTAAGACCATTGCTTTCCTCAAGCCACCGTCACAGAGCCAAACTTCATTCAAGGGATCTTCTCAACCTTATCAAATCTCAAGATTTCATCAAGCTTCCATCTTGAATTTTAGAGGGGGTGTTAGAGATATATTAGCTCATTAGGATAAGCCCAAGCCTAATTCTATTTTGTGTGCAAGCCAAGTCTTCTACTTGTACTAGAAGTCTATTAGTCTAGGGTTTAGTCTACTATATATACAAATGTTATAGTTCATTGTAACACAGGATTTGTACTATACTCTAATATATTATTGATGTAACCCTTTAGGATTTCTTCCATAGATGTAGGCCGTTAGGCTGAACCACATAATCTTCGTATGTTATTATGTTCTATACTTTATGCTTTTACTTCCGTATCCGTACTAGCATATTCAACATGTTGTATCAATGCTAATATTTAACAATTACAAGTTATAACTAAAAGCCATACTTATATCAAATAGAAAATAATACGAAAGAAACTACAAGTTTTATTACATAAAACTTACAGATTGATATGACACTGAATGTATATTTGAATTTTCTGTGTGATTCATGACATATCAGTTTATAAGTTCATTGTAAAAGAAAAATTGTAGTACTCTTATCAATACTCCTTAAAATAAAATTAATACAATAAATCAGGAGTACCTCAAACCAACGAGATGATCTGACTGGCTCCCATGCTGAAAACCCCCCGTTATTACTCTGAGAGTATGTATAAATGGAAAATTATTAATCACAGTGATTTATTGGAGTTAACAAAAGGATGTTAGCATATATATATATATATATATATATATATATATATATATATTGTAAAGACTCTGCTTACTTGGAAAGAGAGAATGACATCAACGGCATTGTAGAAGCATGTTGTATCTAATTTTCTTCCAACAATCTCCGATGGAATTTTTGAAAGCATTAGAGCAGCCTATGAAATTGGAAGGAAATTAATTAAAAGAACAGTCAAAGCTGATTGATATTGTGAGTAGAACCTCCAAATTTCCTAACTTGCTAATAATGCTGAGGGCAAAATTAAAGGTGCAATTTCTTATGTGTTGTACTGAATTTCACAAATAAATCTAATCATTTGATTGCATTGATCAATGAATCACATGGTTCAATTTAAATATCTTTCAGAAAAGATAATATTGCTGCATTGTAGTTAAATCTAAATGAACAAACCTAATGTACAACATTTAAATAACTGTATATATGTTTTTCATTAATACTTATATTAAAAAAAAAAAATTACCTTTAGTGCTTCCGCTGTGCAATCCGAAACTTGCCACCCATTATCTGGAGTTGAGAATACCCATGCACCTTAGAGATATGATGATACATTTTGGTGAAATCACCTGAAGGGTTTCTTTGGACCTCGAGAGTGACCAAAATAAATGTATGAATTGAAGACTTTAGAGGTACGTAGAATGAAGAATAGTAAGTGATAATTTTAAAATAGAGTGCATAATAGTATAAATGGCCAAGAATTAGTATCAAAATTAGTATTTTTTTTTCTAGCTGATATATTTATTGATTTACAAGTTAAGTCGTACTAAAAAATCACTTAAAGGAATCTAAGTTGGAAACAATGTTAATTAGTAAAACATTTAATCTTACAAAAATGTACATACCTATGAATTTTTGATAAAATTGTGTGCTTTCAAGAGAGAGCATCGATATTCTTCGTTAAAAACACAGGAGATAATTGCTTGAATAGCAAAGCTAGTGATCCATGTTTGAGAAGGTGTACCCTATAATTAAGTCATATTATACATTATAGTCATAATTATTTAAGCTCACAAATTTAACATATTGAAATATTGATCATTGAAATTTTTTTCGTAAAAATTAATTTTGTTTTCCATAATTAGTTATTGCCATGCATCATGCATGCATGTGATTTTTTTAATCTTCTTTTATATATAATAAATAGCTAACAGTGAAGCTAGGTTAACCCTACACTAGGATTCTAGTGTTTGCACAACAAAATTGTTTTTCTTGCTCTTGAAGTATGTATGTGTGTGCGTGTTTATATATATATATATATATATATATATATATATAATAAGCTTCGGAATTTTAGGCTATATTAATACCTCTAAGCAGTAAAATTTAACATAGAAAACCTTAAAGTATAAGGCATTAAATTCCGTGATAATCACCTGAATTTTAAGGCCATCTTCAGCAATCCATAAGTAATCTTTCACTCGAGCAAGATGAAACCTATAAGCCTCTGAATTTGGATCCTCGACCCAACATGCTAGCAAGCACAACACCTGTAGTTTAAGTAATCAATTTACAATATTTATATTCCAAATTCAATTTATAATAGTTGTAATATGCACAAGTTATCATTATTCTCATTTTAAATTACCCAATGTTATAGATATTCTCACCACAAGTTTAATTAAAATTACCTTCTGCACTGCTGCAATGCAAAGGTACCTACTGTTCTCGTCTTCATAATGAATATGCTCCATTGCCACTTTTAGAGCCTTCTCTCTAAGTATAGAGAAGGGCCAACTTGAAAAAAGAGGTTCCCCAACCTTATAAAGAAATTCCCATAGAATGTCTTGCACTAAAGGGTGTGGATAGAAGAGATCCTCCTAACATAACAAACTTAACATTACCAAATAAATACTTGCATACATTTCATGAGAATCAGTTTTTGAGAGTTTGGAATTCCATCGTTAAACCTACCTTGGCACACATATTTCGAGTTTTTTGCCAATTAATTTGGTGGTAAGGTTCAATATAAATTTCTTGTCTCAGGGACTGAATCAAGCTTGAAATTTCACCAACAGACCTCCTTCCATATAGATATGACATTGGCATATAAATCAAAAGAGAAAGTGAACTCATTTTCCCTACAATGCAAAAGATTAGGATTATAATTAGATAGAATATACTAACGTAAATAGAAACAACTTCGATTGATATTGTTTCTAAGATGACAAGAAGGCAAGCTAATCTTTGGAGGAGTACACAATTAATCTTTTGAACAAAGTGCCATCTTAATTTGTAATAGAGTTTCGATTGATATGCTTTGTTACTTTTTCTTTTTCTTTCTTTCTGTCTTCTTCTTCTTCTTTTTTGTGTGGAATATACCTTATTGCTACTAGTGTTCAAGAATGAGAGTTGAAGACAAATGAGAAGAAAAATGTGAGATACAGTGGCTAAATCGCACCTCCATTTGCATGAGAAGATCTGCACTTTGTTTGGTTTTAAACCGGCTTCTTCGAAACTCTTCACGAAACCTTTCAACTTCAGCTTTATCCTCAAATGTTCCAGCGTTCGGATCAAACTCCCAATACTCTCTTCCCACATAATTGTTCACGCTCATTAAACTTGGCCCGCCACCTTCACAAATCCTTAATTTCCACATTTTCTTTTAGAAAGAGAAAGATAGCTAGCTAGCACCTGTAACAACAATGGGAAATGTTAAAAAATGCCCAAAGGGCATTGATTTAGGAACCATTTAAAAAAAAAAAATTATGAAAAAATGGTAAGTAATTAATTTTGTCAATAGCTTTTTATACTTTTTATAAAAGTGATATCAAAACTTTCTTAATATGATTTATTAATAATTGCTCTAAAAATATTTGTTAACATGATCCAAGAACAATTATCCAAGAGTTTAAATTATGTAGTTAAAATGATTGATAATCAATTATTAGTGTTAGGACATATGTAGTTGTTCAAGCTTGTGAACATATGTCGCTATTTTATGTAATTGGCTTATCCTTAGACAAAACGCACTTTACTTGTAATTGGGTAGATCTAGGATGTGTTAAACACTTCAAGAAACAGTGGTTCAAGATTAAGTGTTGAAGCTGTCAAAGTCTATCCAAGATACAAGCAAGGAAGTGCAAGATTTTAAAGCTCGATAGATACCTCGACAGATACATCTATCGAGATTTAAAGAAGCTGTTTAGCCCGAGCCTCGACAGCTGTCTCGACACCTCTATCTGTCGAGAATTAAAGAAAACAGAATTCCAAGTCTGTTTCAAGTCCAATCCGTGAGTGTGTCTTTGGGACTTCTTTTCTCCTAACCCTAGACATATAAAAGGATTATTTTAAGGGCCGTCAAAGTAAGCAACAAGCAGAAATCACAAGATACAAGTTGCTCCTTCTCTGTTCATGCAAATTGTGATCTGTGAGACAAAGTTCGTGCCCTAGTTCATCTCTGATGATTTGAAGAACTTTGCAGCCAACATTCTTTCTTCCTCAAGTTGGTGAGTGAGTCACGTACTTGGATTCGTGCAAAGGAGTAAGACGCGTACTGGGATCCGCGCATCACATTAGTTAGTCACGTACTGGGAGCCGTGCATTAAACTGGAGAAATTGTCACTACAGAACAAGTCCAATTGGGTATTGGGGTAAGAGTTCAACTGTAGGTTGGTGAGGTACTGGGATTCCTTACTTGTAACTGCTTATTGTGATAATAGTGGAGTTTCGGGAGTGGTGACCTTAAATCACCCGGTGGGGTTTCTGCCTTAGGGTTTTCCCCATTCGTGAACAAATCACCGTGTTGTTTATTTTCCGCTGCATATCTTAGTTTGGTGATTTGTTTGTGCTGCCACGTGATATTATCTGTTAATTTGATTAATTAAAAACTGGGCTAATTTAATTGATCTAAATTATTACAAGGGGTCAACGCGTTTGTGGCCTGTCAATTAGAATTACTAATAAACATAATATTGTCATAGCCTTTATCCTCTCGTAAAAATAGGGGAAAAAAAAAAAAGTGCGCACACACACACACAAAAAACAAAACAAAACAAAATTTATGGTTTTCAAGCGTGTTTTTATTTGCAACAATCAACAAGTAGACAACATTTTTTGCATCAATTGATATGGGTTGTTGTGATTTTGTTTGAAAAATCAATATAAATGGAATAAATTTTAGTAAGCAGAGTTGAAATACAACAACATAAGAACACCAAATCTCATCGTGAAAACTCTTTGATGTAGAGAAAAACGCTACAGGACAACTCCAAAAAATCCATACTACATAAAATAAAGATTACAGTACTCAAGTTTAAGTCATATTTGAGTTTACAATAAATTAGAGATACAAGTTGAGTAAACAAAAACTCACTTTTTTCTCTCTATGGTCGAATATCGCTCTCTTTGTAGTTTTTCTATAAAAAAAAATAAAATATAAAAAATAAAACTGCACTACCTCTTTTCCACTCTCTAGGACTTTATATAGTATGATATACTATTGTTACCTGCTCACATCTTAACAGATTTTTTGTGCAGTAGACCCAACGGAACACCCGTCTATTATTTCTCCAGCGCGTAACGCCCACATCTTCATAAATGTAGCCGAATTTGTATTATTATTATTATGCACAAAAGTCGGCTGGAGAAGAAAAAAAAAATTTCAGTTAAGGAAATGTAACTAATTAAGGAGTCGGGCAACCACCTCATTTAAGGATTCAGATCTTCTAGATTTTCTAGAGAACTCTACCAAGTAGATTTTCTTAAATCTTAACCATTCTTTAATGATTTAATAGTCTAGATTCTGCCATGTCAAGATTTCACTAACAATAATCTTAATTGTTTTATTTGCAACATTATTTTATTATTTTAAGAACATTGTTAGTAGAATACTGACATGACAGAATATTGACCATTAAATCATTAAAGAGTGGTTAAGATTTAAAAAAATCTACTGATAGAGTACTCTAAGAAATCTAGAGGATCCGAATCCTCTCATTTAATGAGGTCTTTTACTAAAAGTGGGTGGAACTCAAATGATATATATATATATATATATATATATATATATATATATATATATATATCTGTGTGTGTATGTGCGTGTGTGAAATCCATATAATTCAATTTCTTCATGCACCATTTGACATATAAGAATGAAACTTGAACCCATAAATAGGTATTAATAAGGACAAAGAGTGACAAGTTGTTAATGGTAAGAAATAAAAAATTATTTTAGTAGTGGATTCAAATAAAAACTAGTAAAAACTGGTCATCTCAATTATTGTAAAAAATGATGTGAAAATTGTTATATTTGTTGCATTACTCAAGAAAGAAAGAAAAAGACTACAAAAACATAATACAATCTAAAAATTAATAATCTATATGACCAAATAAACAAAATTTTATTTTTATAACACTTAAACTCTAATCATGAGTAGTGGGAAACTACCCATGCAATAATAGAACTTACCACTACTCAAACTCACAAGTTGGTGGATCACGAGAACATCCTATTACTAAGTCTTGGACGTTAGTGATGTCCAAATAAACAAGTTGCAACAGTAATGCTACTATTGCATAATATTTGTTTAATTTTTTTCTGAATAATATTTGCATAATTGTGATTACCTTTCCTAACAACCAAATCCTCAATTTCCACACTAACCTAACTGGCTTTGAAATTAAGGTATTATGGGACAAATCTAACATACCAAAAATAACAAACATATTGGCAACCTAGTAAGCAAGTTCTTGCAGATACTAGTGCAGCAGTTTGGTGACATGACAGACCAACAGTTGGCCACAACGTGACACGCAGGAACATATCAACCAGATTTCCATTACCGGCCATATAATAATACATTCACAATGCTTCTACTATATTTTCACAACAAATGTCAAGCAACAATCTTTTATTAGTTATAATTTGCTTTTATTATTCTAGCCATCAGTAATAATTTGTTACATAGAATTTGTTATGAAAGTATTGTAAAAGTATTTTACACAGTAGACCTATAGAAAGTTAAAAGTAAATAAATGATAGTCCATTTCTATGGCTTGATATCTCATCTCATGGAAGCAAGGACTGTGTAATGTGTATCTGATATCTCATAAGCGAATCACACAAATTAAAATCCATTTTGATCCACAATCTGTATATCTAATATCAGAATTCTCAAAGTCATAAAGTTATGTGTCTATATTTAGTCTATTTGGTCCATGCCTTTTAGCAAAATTGAAATATTGTAATAATAAAAATTTTGTTTGTAAAAATACAGAATAACAAACAAAAATGAAGAAAAAAAAATCCCTAATAAGATGTTTATATGGGTATATTACAAATTTGAACAAAAGTTTCGAGACTAAAAGAATGATTAAACATGTTAAGTAATTATTTTATTATATTTTAATAGAGTATCATACTTATATTATCTTAATATAATTATATAAAATGTTATAAAAATTCATCTAATTAAGATTTAATTGATTTTTGTATATATCTATCTTCAAATTTAGTTGTATTTTTAAGGAAAATACATAACAAGTGAATGAGGAAAATTATTTTTAATATATTCTTCAATGCACTTAGCCAGTAAAAAGTATTTATAATTGTATCATGTTATAATAAATTCGAATGATTTTTATTTTTATTTATTTTAAATCCAGTATAGATTATATACGACAGTAAAATCTAGATAAAAAACTTAATAAATGAAAAAAATTTCATGATTATAACAAAAACATGAAAAATTTTCATGTTAAATTTAACAAAAAAACACGAAACGATATTAATTTTAAAAATTTAATTGTTATACATATTGACATGCCTTAACAAATTAAAAATTAAAAATTTAGTTGAAGTTTTATTTGTACAAGTATAATATTTAAAATGTTTTATAAATTTTTAATATTTTTAATAATAGAAAATGTGTATTTGTTCAGTGTTTTTGTTTTGCACTATAAACGGAGCTTTTATTAAAAAAAATAAAAAAATAAAAAAACTTATGTACATGTAATGTTAACTATGGCTTGGTAGTTGTGTGAAAGAAAAAAAAAATTTAAGTGAAGTACTATAAAATAAAGTATGAGATGTAATGTCGTGTATTGCTAAAATGGTATTGTAAAATAGATATATTGATTTTTTGGTAAGCTAGAGAAATATAAAAAACCATGAAAACTTTTTTTTTTTTTTTTTTTTTCTGTTCTCATAAAGAGTTTCTAAAAATATTCCTACTAATGTAATCTCAATTACAGATGGCCAAATTTTCTTATTCGCCGATTTATTCAATGCTGGAATCAGACCTACCATTAACGTGGGGATTTCCGTCTCCAAAGTAGGATCTGTTGTTTTGTCACTAAGATCCTCAGCACATAAGCCAAAGAAACATGGTAGCATCTAAAAAGAATATTTTCTTTTTTTAAATCTCATAGATACATTATCACTTCACACGAAAATATGTCCAACTCCAAGATTATTAAATTAATCCTTACATAATTTTTTTTTATTTTTTATTTTTTTTTAGAATCAAGATAGCAAAATATTATTAGCTTAGGCCATTCAAATTAGCCATGTATACAGAGTTAAGGTCTAGTGGTATTTCTTCCATCCAGATAAACATATTAGGGGTAGAGTATGCGTATTGAGCTAAGGCGTGTGCCAATCAATTACAATGTCTCCTAGCATGAGATAAACTAAGCGATGAAAACCGAGACATAAGAAGATGAATATCTGCAGTTAAATGACCATAGTGAGCCAAAGAGTTGCAGCCTGTCATTAATGATTTGATCAATACTTCAGAGTCCCCCTCAAAAGTGATGTTATCAAAGCCAAGTTCAAGTGTAAGCTCCAATGCTCTCCGTGCAGCCAAGACTTCCACCTCTATAACTAAAATGGCATAGGTATTTGCTGAGTAAGTGAGGCCATGATCAGTCCTTGGTCATTACGGATCACTACTCCCAAGCCAGCAAGTCCTTCCTCTGCAAAAGTTGCGCCATCGAAGTTGACTTTATAAGCAGTCTGTGAACTTATGTCGCTATTTTATGTAATTGGCTTATCCTTAGACAAAACGCACTTTACTTGTAATTGGGTAGATCTAGGATGTGTTAAACACTTCAAGAAACTGTGGTTCAAGATTAAGTGTTGAAGCCGTCGAAGTCTGTCCAAGAAACAAGCAAGGAAGTGCAAGATTTTAAAGCTCGATAGATACCTCGACAGATACATCTATCGAGATTTAAAGAAGCTGTTTAGCCCGAGCCTCGACAGCTGTCTCGATACCTCTCGATACCTCTATCTATCGAGAATTAAAGAAAACAGAATTCCAAGTCTGTTTCAAGTCCAATCCGTGAGCATGTCTTTGGGACTTCTTTTCTCCTAACCCTAGACATATAAAAGGATTATTTTAAGGGCCGTCAAAAGAGGAATCACAAGATACAAGTTGCATCTTCTCTGAGAACTCGTTGTTCATGCAAATTGTGATCTGTGAGACAAAGTTCGTGCCCTAGTTCATCTCTGATGATTTGAAGAACTTTGCAGCCAACATTCTTTCTTCCTCAAGTTGGTGAGTGAGTCACGTACTTGGATTCGTGCAAAGGAGTAAGACGCGTACTGGGATCCGCGCATCACATTGGTTAGTCACGTACTGGGAGCCGTGCATTAAACTGGAGAAATTGTCACTACAGAACAAGTCCAATTGGGTATTGGGGTAAGAGTTCAACTGTAGGTTGGTGAGGTACTGGGATTCCTTACTTGTAACTGCTTGTTGTGATAATAGTGGAGTTTCGGGAGTGGTGACCTTAAATCACCCGGTGGGGTTTTTGCCGTAAGGGTTTTCCCCATTCGTGAACAAATCACCGTGTTATTTATTTTCCGCTGCTTAACTTAGTTTGGTGATTTGTTTGTGCTGCCACGTGATATTGCATGTTAATTTGATTAATTAAAAACTGGGCTAATTAATTAATCTAAGTTATCACAAGGGGTCAACGCGTTTGTGGCCTGTCAAGTGGTATCAGAGCAAGCACACTCTGATTAGGGTTTAATCTATTGTGTGTGATCCATTGACCCCCGCTGTCATGGATAGAGGACAATCTTTAATTATACCTCCTTTATTTGATGGCACTAACTATGCATACTGGAAAGTACGCATGAGAGCTTTCTTGCAGTCTTTAGATGAGAAAGTGTGGCAAGCTGTGGAGATAGGCTGGACCCAGCCTACAGAAGCGCCGGCTGACTGGGATGAAGCTAAGATCAAAGCGGCAAACTTCAACAGCAGAGTATTGAATGCCCTATTCAGTGCAGTCACCAATGAGGAGTTCAAGAAAATTTCCTCAACTGAAACTGCTAAGGAAGCATAGACCATCCTCCAGACAACCTATGAGGGCACCAAGGCTGTCAAAGATTCAAAGCTGCAAAGGCTCACCACACGCTTTGAAGAAATAAAGATGGAGGAGGATGAGTCGTTCGATGAGTTCTATGCCAAGCTGAAGGACATAGTGAACTCAGCCTTCAATCTTGGGGAGACCATCCCAGAACCCAAGATAGTAAGGAAGGTGCTCAGATCGCTGCCAGAAAGATTCCATGCTAAGATCACGGCGATCGAAGAATCAAAGGACATTGATAGAATTCCTTTGACTGAGCTGGTTGGAAACTTGCAGACGTATGAGTTAGGGCTGACCAGGTTGGGCAAGTCAACCAAGGGCAAGAGTTTGGCACTAAAGGCCAAAAACAGTGATACGGATGACTCGTCAGATGATGAAGATTCCAAGATGAAGTCCTACATCACGAGGCAATTCAAGAAGTTTATGAAGAATGCCAATGGAAAGGGCTTCAACAAAGACCGTAGACAATCCAGTTCTTCACAATTCAAGAATCCGGATAAAGGGAAGAAGGATGTCAAGGATGGCGGTCAGTACACTGTTCCCCCTGGACCAAGATGCTTCGGGTGTCAAGGCTTTGGACACATGAAACAAGAGTGTCCTACGTATCTTAAGAGCATAGGGAAGAGCAAGGCACTTGCTGTAACCTTAAGCGACACGGAGCCCGAAGACGATTCCGAAGATGAAGACGACGGAATCTTGAATGCCTTCACTGCCACTGTTAATCCTACTGATGGGGTTACCGAGAAAGTAGATGAAGAAGAAGAGTTGGTGGAGTCCAAGTGTGAAATCATGGATGACCAAGATGATATCCACACTGCCTATGAGAAGCTATACAAGCTCTCCGAGAAGCATGAGAAGCTCTATAGGATGGCCACCAAGAAGCTCAGTGATGTGGAACTTGACCGTGAGGAGCTGTCCACAAAGGTTGATCAAGCGAATCAAACCATTGGAGCACTGAGGTTCGAGAACAATTTCTTGGCTGAGAGGACCAAGAAGCTTGAAGCGGAGCTGTCTCAAGCCAGAGCACAATTGGAGAGGACATCAAGTGCAAAGCTGAACGAGATGCTAAGTGCTCAGAGATCATCTTCAGATCGTACTGGATTAGGGTATGAATTCTCTCTCTCTAATACTCCTACTTCTAGTACTACTGTGTTTGTTCCACCTGCTAATAACATTAATACTGAGGATAATAATGTTAAAACTGAATTAGCTAGTGAGAACGTAGACAAGGGCAAGTCCATCCTAGGAGCACCCCCTAAAATTGAGAAAAGGGAATCTAGAAACCCTAGGAATAAGAAGGCTAACTCTCAAAAGGCCAAACAGAAGAAGCCGCATCTCTGTTATCATTGTGGTCTCGCCGGTCACACTCGACCAAATTGCTACAAGTGGCTTGCCACTCAACAGAGCAATGGCGCAATAGCATCTGGGAGCCAGAATCAGCTTCAGTCTTCTCTCGCTCCTCTTGGAGATATTCTTAAAGCCCTCATGTTCCTTTCGAACTTGAACGGTTCATATTCTTCTCCCTCTTTACCGGTTCAAGAGTCGACCAATAGGAAAGGATCTTCCAAGGTGTGGAAGCCAAAGGGATCTAAGTGATTTTAGTCACTTCTTCTTCTCTCTCTGTGATTTGCAGTCACTTCTTCTTCTCTCTCCTGTTTCTTTGTGTGTTGCATTACTTGTGTGTTTCTTTACTGTTTTGAGTCAGTCTAGTTTTATGCATTGTTTTGCTTTACTTGTTTTTGTTTATGTGTTTTCAGTTTTGTGTTTTTATTTTTTTGCTTCTTTGATAAAAATAAAAAAAAAAATTGAAAAATGAAAAATACAAAAACAGTGTGTGTTTGTGTGCATTAGTTCATGCGAACTTTTGGAATGGCCATTGAAACAGAGTTTTCTAAACTTTGTATCATCTGTAGCTTAGATGAGCACTCTTCTGCACAACTAAGCGAGTGAGCTCTGTAGCTCTTTGTTTGTGATGAGTAAGGTTAAGTGATCTCTTCTTCTTAACACTCGTATCACTCTTTTTGACGGGTTGAACTAGAAAATCCTAAGAGAAAGGCATAAATAACCATCTCACCACTGTTACTCGCCAATCATAATATGACATCCGTATGCTTCGGCATAGCAAAAGTGCGATGTCAATGACACCTGTATGCTTCGGCATAGCAAAAGTGCAGTGTCAAAAGCTTAACATCATTGGGTATTTCTTTTCTTTCTTTTGTATGCCCATGCATGATTTGCTTGTTAAATGAAAATATGCAAAGAAATAAAAAGCAAAAAGATCAAAGATGCTTTAAATGTGGTTGCAAGCGTGTTTTCTAGGAGATGTGGGAGTTATAGGATGTACCTCGAAGGTGATAGTCCCCATCAAACAGTTATGATTGCGTGTGAAGTTAAAGTGATTTTCTCATATCTCAAATCGTCATAACATTGAGACACTTATGCAATCTTGCGATGTTTTCACACACGACACGCAATACTCTTTGCTATTCTTGATACATGTGCAGGTACAATGTGATTTGGCCATCACAAAGTTTACATGCGTTAATGTATGATCACTAAACTGTCATAACTTGTTTTTGAAATATAAAATTGGTTAGACTTGTTTAGTGTGTGTGTGCGTGTTCTGAGATTCATGTGCATAAATATTTCTTGTTGAGAGATGATTTTGAGAGCTAAATGTGTTGGTTGTATCTTTGGTTGAGTTGCATGCATGATTGCATTCATGTCTGTATTGTTCTTCTTTTGAAAAACTGCTTTTCAAGGCATCTCGACACCTCTCGACACATAGGCTATCTGTCGAGCTCCTTAGACTCATTCTTATCGCAGTCTCGACAGATACCTCGATAGCTGCTGGATCGATCGAGAAACTTTCTGTTTGCTCGATAGCTCCTCGATAGCTGCTGGATCGATCGAGGTTCCCTCTTGTTTGTTTCTTCTCCCTCGATAGCTGACCTCGATAGCTGCATCTGTCCACTTGCACTTCTCGATAGCTTACCTCGACAGCTACCTCGACAGCTCTCGATACCTTCAGCTGTCGAGAATTACTGAAGCGCTATAAGATGAACCTTCGCGATTTTCAGTTCATTCTCTCGATCTCTCTCGCTCGAAAACTCACTGTTCTCTCTCAAATTTTTTTTCTTTTTCCCTCCAAACCTTCTCCCAAGGCTTTCTCAAGAGTTTCCTTGCGATCTTCATCTCTTGGTAAGCGCATTATCCCTCATCTTCATGCATTGCATTGTTTAAAACCCTAGGTTTTATGTTTTTGAAAATTTTTGGGAGTTTTCAAAATTGTTGGGGTTTTCATGAACTTTTTGGGTTGGTTTTCTAGTTTTGATCTTCAAAACCACATGCATTGCATCACATTAGCATTCTAATTGTATTTTCATGCATTTAGATGTGTGCAAATCGATTGTGTGCTGTTAGGTTTGGATTGGGCTGAGCCATGATGTTTTTATGTTGCATGTCACATGTCCATGCATTTTCATGCATACGTTCTTTACTATTCAATATTATTCTGTCAATATTGAACTGTTTGGGACTTTTCTGTGTGTTTTCTTTCTCTCCCCTCTCTATGGTTGCGTTAGCTGTGTCTATGGCACCTAAGCGTAAGTCCATTCCGTCCCAGAACCCTCTGCGTTCTAAGGGACAGTCTTCTTCTGATTCTATTCCTACTTCTGTCCGGTTCCGTGATGAGAAGGCCCACAAGGACTTCTTGGAGAACTTTTCTAAACGCGGTGTTCATTCGGAACGCCACGTAGTCCTGGCAGACTTTGCCGATACTGACCTTCCCGATGTCATTCACACTCGGGGATGGGAGTCACTGTGTGACGTCCCGGTCACATCTCCTCTCGTGTTGATTCAGGAGTTTTACTCCAACATCCACGGGATAGATTCGTCAGTACCTTCTTTCTATTCTTGCGTTAGGGTACGCGCTTTTGTGTCACCCCAGAGCTAGTCTCTGAGGTTCTCCATGTACCTAGGGTGGATCATCCCGATTACCCTAGCTGTGAGCGTCTCTGGACTGTGTCCAAAGACGAGATGATCTCGGCGTTCTGTGAGCGCCCTACCTCTTGGGGAGATCACATGTACACACCATGTCGACCTTTTGCTAAAGGTCCTAGATTCCTTAACATGGTGATGACTTTTGTTTTGCACCCTCTCTCTCACTATAACTCTATCACAGAGCCACGTGCTCGATTTTTGCTATCCCTCTTAGAGGATCTTTCTATAGACTTTCCTTCTCACTTCATCTTTTCTATTATCGATGTCTATAGAGATACGGCCACCCGTGATAAGCTCATTTTCCCTTCCGCTATCACGAGGATCATGAGTCGTTTTTCCATCCCTTTCCCTTCGTCCGATCCGTACCACGTCATGTCCGCCATAGACGCCGCTACCGTAAAACGTAGCGAGGCACAGTTGAGATCGCGACAGACTGACGGGGCCACTCCTTCCACCCGTCCGACCACCTCCAGATCTGCTCGAGCTTCTGCTTCTGCTTCTACTTCTTCGAGCGACATCTCTTTGGGAGACATCATGGCGCAATTACAGCGCATGGATGCTCGCCTCGATACACTCTCCACAGAGTTGTATCAGGTGAATGTCCGTATTGGTCGCATCGCCAGGCGACAGGCGACCATGGGCGGCTTTGCCTCAGAGGTTTCTCCTCCGCCACCTCATGTGTCGACTGAGACAGAGGCTGATGATGATGGCGATGATGATGATGCTTCCGACGATGATGATGATGGAGATGCTAGCTCTTCGGATGAGATGTCTACTTGACACTCTACCCTTTGTCACTCGTGACAAAAAGGGGGAGTAGTTTTGTATGAGAGTAGTCATACTTAGGGGGAGTGTTAGCATAGGACATTTTTGTTAGGGGGAGTGTGGATTGAGGGATGTAGTGAGGTGATCAGATGTATTTTTTTCTTTTCTTATCTTTTAGAGATACATTGATCATGTACTGACATACTTTGTACTTACATTCTTTCTATATATGATGATGTATGTTTTTCTTTCACCTACCTTTACATGTGTTGTTTCTTTTCTGTCTTTATACACATGCTTCTTTACTTGTATGCAATCTATTATTTCTGTTTCACACAAAGATACCTTGATGTGTTTGTTTATAAGTGTTTCAGAAATACAGGTTGTCAAAGTCTTCTTGCCATAAACTCTCTTTTTGCAAAGTTGTTCAAGAGTTTGTATTAGGATAGATTTTACTGTATGTAACAAGTGAATATGAGTTGAGTGATTTATGACTTCTCTCATATCTTCATTTGTATGTTGTGGTTTTGTCACGGATTGCCAAAGGGGGAGATTGTTAGGACATATGTAGTTCAAGTCTGTGAACTTATGTCACTATTTTATGTAATTGGTTTATCCTTAGACAAAACGCACTTTACTTGTAATTGGGTAGATCTAGGATGTGTTAAACACTTCAAGAAACTGTGGTTCAAGATTAAGTGTTGAAGCCGTCGAAGTCTGTCCAAGAAACAAGCAAGGAAGTGCAAGATTTTAAAGCTCGATAGATACCTCAACAGATACATCTATCGAGATTTAAAGAAGCTGTTTAGCCCGAGCCTCGACAGCTGTCTCGATACCTCTTGATACCTCTATCTATCGAGAATTAAAGAAAACAGAATTCCAAGTCTGTTTCAAGTCCAATCCGTGAGCATGTCTTTGGGACTTCTTTTCTCCTAACCCTAGACATATAAAAGGATTATTTTAAGGGCCGTCAAAAGAGGAATCACAAGATACAAGTTGCATCTTCTCTGAGAACTCGTTGTTCATGCAAATTGTGATCTGTGAGACAAAGTTCGTGCCCTAGTTCATCTCTGATGATTTGAAGAACTTTGCAGCCAACATTCTTTCTTCCTCAAGTTGGTGAGTGAGTCACGTACTTGGATTCGTGCAAAGGAGTAAGACGCGTACTGGGATCCGCGCATCACATTGGTTAGTCACGTACTGGGAGCCGTGCATTAAACTGGAGAAATTGTCACTACAGAACAAGTCCAATTGGGTATTGGGGTAAGAGTTCAACTGTAGGTTGGTGAGGTACTGGGATTCCTTACTTGTAACTGCTTGTTGTGATAATAGTGGAGTTTCGGGAGTGGTAACCTTAAATCACCCGGTGGGGTTTTTGCCGTAAGGGTTTTCCCCATTCGTGAACAAATCACCGTGTTATTTATTTTCCGCTGCTTAACTTAGTTTGGTGATTTGTTTGTGCTGCCACGTGATATTGCATGTTAATTTGATTAATTAAAAACTGGGCTAATTAATTAATCTAAGTTATCACAAGGGGTCAACGCGTTTGTGGCCTGACACAAGTTATTCCTCCTATTCCATAGTGTCCACAGCACAGCAGCAAAAAGATCGGGCTCCTTGTTACCTGCAAAAATAAGCTCAAAAATATCAGTGAAAGAGGAGCACGCCTGAAGCGTGTTGTGGTTCCATTGAGCCCGAGATCTCCAAAGAGGTTGCAAGGCTGGGTAGAGGAACAAGGCATGAATCACATCCTCCTGATGCAATTTGCAAGCATCACAATAGTCCTTGAAAATGACCCTTCGACGGACTAGATTAGTCTTGGTTGGCAATGAATCCTTACAAGCCTTCCAAGCCAGGTGCTTGACTTTATTTGGGACTTGAAGGCCCAAAATTTTTTTTCCCAAAGAGGCTTGAGCACTGAATTGTCAAATGGCCTAGGCAAGCCATGTTGCTACTGCTCGTGCAAGTACCTGTAGCCAGATTTGACAGTATAAACTCCATCAGGATTAAAGGGCCAAATTAGGACGTCCTCTTGTATGGATCTGCAAAGAGGCATATTTTTTATAAGAGATGCTTCAAAGTCATAGAACAAACTATCAATTACATTCGTCTTCCACTCCTTAAGGTCCAGATCAATCAAGTCCGAAACCATACTCACTCCCTTCCCTTCAATCCGTGGTAATAAGACCTTGGGATTACTAGGTTTGGGCAGCCAATTCTCCATTTTGCTCCCCGTTTGATCACGCTTCTACCCTTCATAATACTCTTCCAAGCATATGAGGAGTTGGCTGGAATTTTTGCCTCCATAACCGAGGTATTAGGGAAGTACTTTGCCTTGAAAACACGGTAGAATAGAGATGACTTGTTATGAAGCAAGCGCCACATTTGTTTGGCCAAGAGCGCATCATTGAATAGAGATAAATCTTTAAACCCCATACCACCTTGTGTCTTGGGCTTACAATGTTCCGACTACTTCACCCAGTGAATCTTCCTATTATCACCTCTTTACCCCCAAAAAAAATCTACAAATCATGCTCTCAAGTCATGAGAAAGTGAGGTAGGAAGTTTAAAGCATGTCATGGTATATGTTGGGAGGGATTGTGCCACTGCCTTAATTAGTATCTCCCGGCCCGCCTGACTAAGTAACTTACCCTCCCACCCTTGAATCCTCTTCCATACTTGCTGCTTGATGTAGGTGAAACTTTCCTTTTTATTTCGGCCAACTAATGAAGGAAGTCCAAGATATTTCTTGTATTGCCGAACAACATTAACACCCAACAAGTTTTGAATTACTATTTGAGTGTCTGCAGTGGTGGATTTACTGAAGAAAATATTAGTTTTAGTACGATTAATTTGCTGCCCAGAAGTTCTCTCATACTTGTCCAAAACCTCAATAAAAGTTTGACATTCCTCTTCTCTAGCTCTGCATAAAATTAGACTATCATCGGCAAAAAAGAGGTGAGTGATTCTAGGTCCATTTCGGCAAAGAGCTACACCTCAAATGTCCCCATTGTGGGCTGCCTGACTAATTAAACCATGGAGACCTTCAGTACACATGAGGACAAAATAAAGGGACAATGGATCTCCTTGGCGTAATCCACGTGTTGGAGTGATGTGCCCATAGGGTTCCCCATTAATTAGCACCGAATAGGAGGCTGTAGTGATACACATCATCATCAATTGTATCCATCTAGAATAGAAACCCATCTTTATCATCACTTTCTCCATGTACTCCCACTCCACCTTATCATATGTCTTGCTCATATCAAGCTTTAAGTCCATAAAGGCAGATTTCCCCTTATTATGGTTCCGCATATAATGTAAAGTCTCAAATGCCACCAAGATATAATCTAAAATCAACCCATCAGACATGAATGCACTCTGATGCTCTAAAATAAGATTTGGCATAATGACTTGCAAGCGATTGGTGAGAACTATAGCAAAAATACGATACAAAACATTGCTCAAGCTAATAGGTCTAAATTCAGAAACATATGTGGGATCATTTACCTTAGGAATCAATGTAATAAAAGAATGACAAAGGGGTTGAGGGAGAGAGCCCGAATTGAGATAGTGTAAAATAGTGGTTGACACATCAGACTTAAGTAAAAACCAATAACTTTGGTAAAAGAGAGGGGGCATACCATAAGGACCGGAGGCTTTTAGGGGTGCCATCTGCTTTAGAGCAACCTCCACTTCCTCAATGTTGAATTCAGCCATAAGCATATCATTCATCTCATCGGTTACAACTTGTGGAATACTCTCAATGACCTCCTCAAAATTGCTAGGAATACCCAAGGTAAAAAGATTTTGGTAGAAGTCGAGAATGGTGGCATTAACTTGATCTTGGCTTGAACACCATCCTCCATTAACATCATGCAGCTTGGTAATATAGTTTCACCTATGGCTGTGAGAAGCCTTGCTATGGAAAAACTGAGTATTACGATCCCCATCACAAAGCCATGCAACTTTGGACCACTGCCTCCACATTTTGGCTTCCTTATCAAGGAGTTGGTTAACCTCATCCTCTAAGAACCTCATACAGCTTAAGTCCCCAGACTGGATTTCATGTTGCTCCGTTGCTTTTAGCCGCTTGCGAGTGGATTCCAGTTGTTTCTTGACACTACCAAAGGACTTTTTACTCCACTTAGACAAAGCCGCCCCACATGACTCAAGCTTCCTTAGCACACGGGTATCCCATAACTCATTGGAATTTATACTCCACATAGCCTCCACGGTGTCACTACAACCCTTTTCAGTCATCCACATTTGTTCAAATCGAAAGGGCTTTTGAAAATTGCAATACATATGCTCTAGTGTGATCCATAATGCTTTATGGTCTGATGATGTAACATCTAAATGGTGCACCTTTGTACCTGAAAACAATGAGAACCATTCATTAGTAGCAACTGCTCGGTCTAATCTTTCCCATATAGTAAAATGGGGATAGTGTTTGTGCCAAGTGAATGGAAAACCAACAAAATCAAGGTCCATAAATCCGCACTCATCAAGAATATCCCTAAAGGCCTGCATTTGATGATGGGGCTGAGATCGCCCACGTTGCTTCTCAGATTGTTGTGTGATTTCATTCAAATCCCCCACACACAACCAAGGTATAGACCTAAGGTTTTTTAGAGCTCGTAGCTTGGACCATGCTTCATGTCTCTTAGTGGTGTCCAGTTCTCCATAAAACCCATAAACCTCCATGCATTCTCCTTGCCTTTATTGATGACAGTATCAATATAATTCTTTAAAAACTTTTCAACTTCCAGGGGAAATCCATCCTTCCACAAAATGGCCAACCCTCTCGCCTTATTACAACGAGGAACCACAAAAAGATTTTTAAACTAAATACGTCCTTGAACCTGTTCTAGCCTTGCTTTATCTGTCTACGTCTTGGCTAAAAACACAACAGAGGGATCTTTTGCCCACAAAAAATTTGCAAGCTGGTCTTCTGTACGCAAGTTCTCAAGCCCACGACAGTTCCAAACTAAAAGACTCATTGCTTCTGGCAGGGCTGATAACCAGCCTCTGCCAATATCTTTTTATTGTCTTCCTCAACCTGTGAAACCACATAACGTTTACTTGGTAACTCAGGCTGAACTTCATTTAGAGCACGTTTGCTCCCACTGATTGGGCTCAAATTGTGTGTGTGTTCAACAGTGGCTCTGAATATTCTTTTCTAAGATGGGATGTGGTTCTGATGGGGTGGAGAAATTGGCTTGTTTGGACCATTTGGGTTGGGAGCATGAGTGGAATTTATGAGTGGAAAGTCAGAGGGTATTATGGTCGGGTTTGGGGTGTTATCAACATTTTGGGATTGGGGGCGGGGAGAGACGAGTTGAGGTGGCATATGGTAATGTGGGCTAGGTGTAAGAGACGTGGCAGGCAGGGTATTATCAAATTTCATCAAGTCATGGTCTATAGATTCAAGTTGTTTGTCAAAGGTTGAGTCTGAGGTGTAAACAGGTCCTGGGTCTGTGTGTAAGTGTGTAGGGCTAGTTGTATTATTTTCTATACGGGCAGAATCGGTTGACATGAAAGCAGGGTGAAAATTATTTTGGAAAGAATCATCCTTGACCGAATCAGAGAAGGAATTACCATATGTGGCTCGTAGCATGTCAGAAGTCGGTGTGGTTGACGTGACCCTAGCCGCCGTTGAGTTCCCTATCTCATCGGACCGCCGTTTGCCTAAGTGTTCTGACTTCATCTTTGAATAAAATCCCTGCACCTCGACTACAGAATTACGGACCCCAGACCATGGTGAAGCTCTCAGCCATGACCCATATTCCTTGTCTGCATCATTAAGTGATCCTTGACTCTCAATCCAACGATCACAATCTCGGTCATTATGGGTGAGGCGTCCACACCAATAGCAAAGGTTGGGAAGCCTCTCATACTTGAAGGAGACACAGAGTTCTCTACTGTCATCAAGTGTGACCACCCTTCCACGGTAGAGTGGCTGTGAGATATCCACCAAAACCTGGACTTGCATAAATCCTCCACACTCTTCAATCTTTACGTTTGGTAGTTTCAAAATCTGCCTAGCGGGTTCACACAGTGTTTCAGCCACCGTTGTAGTCATAAACTTCATTGGAAGACCATGTAATTGAATCCAGAACGGGGTTCTATTAAAATCTAAGTCCTCTATTGTTGGGGACATATTTTTATGTAATTGGCATATCCTTTGACAAAACGCATTTTACTTGTATTTGGGTAAATCTAAGTAGGTTCAAGATGATCATTACAAGTGGTTAAATTGAAGACATGAAGATTACTCAAGAACTGCTCAAGAAAAGTGCAAACTGCAGGTCTTGATACCTCCTCGACAGAATCTCGATCTGTCGAGATTCATTAAAGCTCGACAGATGTCCCGATCGATCGAGCTTACGGGTTTCAGATTATAGCCAGCAACGTTTTTATTCTAAAAGGCTATTTGTTTATGGGTTTGTATAATTCTTATTGGACTAGGAAAACCCAAGGTTTGTGTAAACCTATTTGGAATAGGAGAGCCCATTAAGCTCCTATTTAAAAGGAGGTGGAAAAAGAAAAACCTAACCCTAGAGAGCTTCATAAGGTTTTCTTTTTGAAACCCTAGCCTCCTCCTACAGAAGAAAGAGTTCTTGCTGCGTTTCTTGTACGCCTTAGGGTTTTGTAACCAAGCAAAGTCTCTTGCACCAACATTGAAGATTTTATTGGTGTTTCTATGTGAAGCTACTGCAAATCAACTACAACAATCAAAGGGTTGCTGTGGAGTTAGTCACGTACTGGGATTCGTGCAAAGGAGTAAGCCGCGTCTTGGGATCCGTGCATCAAATTGATTAGTCACGTACTTGGGAGCCGTGCATTGAAAGGAGAAACTGTCACTATAGAACAAGTCTAATTGGGTATTGGGGTTAGAGTTCAACTGTAGGTTGGTGAGGTACTGGGATTCCTTACTTGTAACTGCTTGTTGTGATAATAGTGGAGTTTCGGGAGTGGTGACCTTAAATCACCCGGTGGGGTTTTTGCCGTAAGGGTTTTCCCCATTCGTAAACAAATCACCGTGTGATTTATTTTTCGCTGCTTAACTTAGTTTGGTGATTTGTTTGTGCTGCCACGTGGTATTGCATGTTAATTTGATTAATTAAAAACTGGGCTAATTAATTAATCTAAGTTATCACAAGGAGTCAACGCATTTGTGGCCTGTCAAGTGGTATCAGAGCAGGCACACTCTGATTAGGGTTTAATCTTTGATGTGTGATCCATTGACCCCTGTTGTCATGGAAACTCTTGATTGTTTTGATTTGCATGATCTTGTGTTGAATGATGATGATGATATTCATGATGCCTATTGCAAGCTTTATAATTTTTGTATGAAATCTCTTGAATATTCTACAAAATTAAAAGCCAAATTTAAAAAGGTCGAGCTTGAAAAAGATGATTTGATTGCAAAATTGGATGAAGCCACTAATTTGAACGAGAATTTTAAAAATCAAATTTCATCTTAGGTGGACAAAATTAAGAGTTTGGAAGAGCAACTAGTTGAATTTAAAACTGAAGTTGAAAAATTAACTAGTACCAAACTTGTTGTTGAGCCTAACTCAAAAGAAAAAGATTTTTATATTCCCCCATTTAAAAGGAATAATGAAGAGTTGAAGGCTAATATTGCTAGGATAGACAAAGGTAAACAATCTGATGTTAACGCTGAAATTTCTAAACCTACGTCTAAAACTCCTCCTAGGTTGAATGATAAATCTGTTTTTGTCCCCACTTGTCATCATTGTCACATGGTTGGTCATATTAGGCCAAATTGTCCTAATTTGAGGACTCTGTCAACTTCTAAGGTTAGACCTCCTTCTAGGAAGCCGAGTAGCTCTAAAAATACTCATGTTTGTCGCCATTGTGGTGTTTCTGGACACACTTGTCCTAATTGCTTTAGGTTGTATCCTCATAAGCAATTGTCCAAACGTTCACGGGTTTCCTCTCAAGGACCTAAACCTTTGTTTGGAGAGTTATTAAAAGTCTTGAGCTTTTTAACTCAATTTCAGGAGAATTTTAATTCTTCTATGTCCTTTAGTAGTCATACTAGGACATGTGCCTTTTCATCTTCACGGCCAAAGACTCGTGCTGTGTGGGTGAGAAAGGAGCCTAAGACTTAATCGTCTTTTCTGTTAGTCCTCTGCTTTAATTCTTTCTATCTAAAGTAGGATTCTCTTTGCTTGATTTCTTATCTTCTGTTGAAATCATGCCTTCATGCATATGCATCTTTCTTTCATGCATTCATGTTGTTTGTCTGTTTTTGTGTGGTTGTTTAGTTTTTATTTTTTTTTGTTTTCAAAATAAAAAAATAAAAAAAATGATGAAAAATCAGAAAAATACAAAAACAGTGTGAGTTAGTGTGCATTAGTTCATGTGAACTTTTGAAATGGCCATTGAAACAGAGTTTTCTAAACTTTGTATCACATGTAGCTTAGATGAGCATTCTTCTGCACAACTAAGCGAGTGAGCTCTGTAGCTCTTTGTTTGTGATGAGTAAGGTTAAGAGATCTCTTCTTCTTAACACTTGTATCACTCTTTTTGATGGGTTGAACTAGAAAATCCTAAGAGAAAGGCATAAATAACCATCTCACCACTGTTACTCGCCAATCATAATATGACATCTGTATGCTTCGGCATAGCAAAAGTGCAGTGTCAAAAGCTTAACATAATTGGGTAGTTCTTTTCTTTCTCTTGTATGCCCATGCATGATATGCTTGTTAAAAGAAAATATGCAAAGATATAAAAAGCAAAAGATCAAAAATGCTTTAAAATATGGTTGCAAGCGTGTTTTCTAGGAGATGTGGGAGTTATAGGATGTACCTCGAGGGTGATAGTCCCCATCAAACGGTTATGATTGTGTGTGAGTTAAAGTGATTTTCTCATATCTCAAATCGTCATAACATTGAGACACTTATGCAATCTTGCGATGTTCTCACACACGACACGCAATACTCTTTGCTATTCTTGATACATGTGCAGGTACAATGTGATTTGGCCATCACAAGGTTTACATGTTTTAATGTCTGCTCACTAAACTGTCTTAACTTGTTTTTGAAATATAAAATTGGTTAGACTTGTTTAGTGTGTGTGTGTGTTTTGGATCAAAATGCATGACATTTTTCTTGTTGAGAGATGTTTTTGAGAGCTTAATGTGTTGATTGTATCTTTGGTTGAGTTGCATGCATGATTGCATTCATGTCTGTGTTTTTCTTCTTCTTGAAAAACTGCTTTTAAACCTCTCGACACATAGCTATCTGTCGAGCTTCATAGACTCTTTCTTATCGCAGTCTCGACAGATACCTCGACACCTGCTGGATCGATCGAGGAACTTTCTGTCTGCTCGATAGATCCTCGATACCTTCTCGATCCATCGAGGTATGCTCGATAACTTCTCGACACCTCTCGATCCATCGTGATACCCTTGCATGCATTTCATCCTTCTTTTTTTTTTTTTTTTTGCATGTTTTTCCCTTTGTGTCCATAGCATCTTGTTGTTCTCTCTCTTGTAGGTCTATAGTTCCTTATTCTCCTCTTTCCCTCTTTATCTGTTTTCTGTCTCTCTTCGGTCAAGTCTTTTGGCTTTTCATACCCTTTGACAATCGTGTCAAAAAGGGGGAGAAATTTGAGAATTGAATGTCATTCCTCAGGGGGAGTAATAGACTTAGGGGGAGAACTTCGTGTTAAAGGGAAGAAAGTTTTTGTTGTAACTAACTTCGGGGGAGAGTTAGTTTGATACACATTGATATTGATATACTTTTGTGTTGTGTATTTTTTTGGTTTTGTAACCATTTTTACATACATGATGCTTATCCAGTGGTATATGTAATGATGTATGTGTTTCACTCTTTATCTCACATGTGTTGTTTCTTTTCTCTACTTATACACATGTTTCTTGTTTATTTAACTTGTCATTGTTTTCCACATGGTACCTTGATGTGTTTTGTTTAGTGTCTTTCAGGAAAGACAGGTTAAAGCCAAGTCAAGATTCCGAACCTTCTTCTTGCAGTAACTTCCAAGGTTCAAATCTTTTAGACTAGGCTTATTTGTACTTGAATAGAATGTATTCTAGGACATTCAATGTACTCTTGTGCTTTTGTCACGGATTGCCAAAGGGGGAGATTGTTGGGGACATATTTTTATGTAATTGGCATATCCTTTGACAAAACGCACTTTACTTGTATTTGGGTAAATCTAAGTAGGTTCAAGATGATCATTACAAGTGGTTAAATTGAAGACATGAAGATTACTCAAGAACTGCTCAAGAAAAGTGCAAACTGCAGGTCTCGATACCTCCTCGACAGAATCTGGATCTGTCGAGATTCATTAAAGCTCGACAGATGTCCCGATTGATCGAGCTTACGGGTTTCAGATTATAGCCAGCAACGTTTTTATTCTAAAAGGCTATTTGTTTATGGGTTTGTATAATTCTTATTGGACTAGGAAAACCCAAGGTTTGTGTAAACCTATTTGGAATAGGAGAAACCATTAAGCTCCTATTTAAAAGGAGGTGGAAAAAGAAAAACCTAACCCTAGAGAGCTTCATAAGGTTTTCTTTTTGAAACCCTAGCCTCCTCCTACAGAAGAAAGAGTTCTTGCTGCATTTCTTGTACGCCTTAGGGTTTTGTAACCAAGCAAAGTCTCTTGCACCAACATTGAAGATTTTATTGGTGTTTCTATGTGAAGCTGCTGCAAATCAACTACAACAATCAAAGGGTTGCTGTGGAGTTAGTCACGTACTGGGATTCGTGCAAAGGAGTAAGCCGCGTCTAGGGATCCGCGCATTAAATTGGTTAGTCACATACTTGGGAGCCGTGCATTGAAAGGAGAAACTGTCACTACAGAACAAGTCCAATTGGGTATTGGGGTAAGAGTTCAACTGTAGGTTGGTGAGGTACTGGGATTCCTTACTTGTAACTGCTTGTTGTGATAATAGTGGAGTTTCGGGAGTGGTGACTTTAAATCACCCGGTGGGGTTTTTGCCGTAAGGGTTTTCCCCATTCGTAAACAAATCACCGTGTTATTTATTTTCCGCTGCTTAACTTAGTTTGGTGATTTGTTTGTGCTGCCACGTGATATTGCATGTTAATTTGATTAATTAAAAACTGGGCTAATTAATTAATCTAAGTTATCACAAGGGGTCAACGCATTTGTGGCCTGTCATCTATCTTACTAACCCCATCATATTTTTGCAAAATCATTAAATGTTTGTCAAAGCTCCATGGGGCGTTTGCAAGGATAGTTTCAACTTCTGTTTCACTATCAAAAGTAAAGAGCATGACATGGTTTCCTAGATTCTTGATTTTGAAGCCTCTTTTGGACCACCATATAGGAGTAAAGGTGGTTGCAACGACCTCAGGGTTGAGTGCTCTCTTGGTGAGGAACTTGGCAGCGATAATGGAGACAGAGGCAGCCATCTCAACTTGTAATCGGACCTTGGGACCTTCTCTCTGGGATATAGTGAGGCTGGACCACTGCTTGGTGAGATCGTCCATTGGGAAGATGGTTGTTCCCACAAACTTGTAAAAAAAAAAAAAAAAAAAAAAAAAAAAAAAAAAAAAAAAACCCAAAAGCCCTAGGGTAACCGTGTTACTGTAAGGTACAACAAACTCTTATAGGAAGAGACCACAATTCTACAGCCTAAGAGAAGATGGAGAGCTCACCTTTCACTAATGACAGAGAAACTAATCCTTACATAAATTTTCTTTTTTCTTTTTTCTTTTTTTTTTTTTTTTTTTTTTGAGAAGGAAGACATCATATTGCTATTATTGATTTGTCAAAGTATGAATATCAGCATCTACAAGACTGTCGATATCCGACGGAATAGACTCCATCTAAGCAAAAAAAAGGAAAAGATAACCTAGCTCTTTGGGCTAAAGCATGTGCTACCACATTGCTTTGCCTTACAATATGAGCGAAAGAAAAACCCCGCATGGAGCTTACATGAAGTAAAATATCTCTAAATATGTGACCAAGTGATGAGAAGTGCATACCACCCTTCAGTAGCCCCTTGATAACTAATTCGGAGTCACCTTCGAAGTGGGATTGTTGCAACCCAATTTCCTTTGCAAAGATCACAGCACGCCTTACTGCCAACAACTCCAAACATTCCACAAAATGTGGTTTAATTATTTTTTCTGACATTGCCGCCACCACTAGACCTCTTTCATCTTGCACCACCACCCCCACTCCCGCTTCAGCACATTCATTAAACATAGCGCCATCAAAATTGACTTTGTACTCACCTGGGTTTGGAGGTATCCACCTACGTCGCCTCACCAACTTAACTCTGACCGGTGGTTCATAGCTGGAATGGTACAGTTGCAGATAATTGAGCACAGCTTCATTTATGCCGCTGAGAGGTAGCCATAACTGAATATTCCTCAAGTCCATTAGGACCTTTAATTCCATATAGATATTGTTCATTTTGAAAAATCAATCATAAATATAAAATTTAAAATAAAACCCAATTTAAGATAAAACCCCCTATTGATTACACCTAAAACTAAAGTAATCGTAATCATTTGTTCACATCATCAAATAAAAACTTTGAACCTGCAACTGAATATCTTAATTTCATATGTAAACCTTTAATTTGAGATCAAAGTACTTAGATCATTAAAAGCCACAAATTGTTCTAATTCCATAATGTTTTCAATTCTTTGATTACTCTAAAATCTATATTAGTTTTACTTAATTAAAGTTACAAAAACCTAATTAGATGTACTGGTAACATATTATGGATCCAATTGTATTTAAAAATTACAAGAATGACAAGCCCTAATTTAATGTAATAAATATATAATGCCTAAAGATACAATTCGTGAGATCACCTTAACCCAAACATAATCTAACCTAAGAGTAATAAAATTTCATAGCCAAAACATAAAAATGACAGCCTAACCCTAGCGTTGAAATCTCTCAAATATTCCTCTCAAAGCACTAAGAATTAAATATCACTAACATCAAATCATTAAAGAATAGGCTTGCCTTATATAAAACTCTAATTTTTTTTTTTTTTCTTTAGCATCACATACCTGTACAAAATTTAAACACTTCCAAATCATAATAATTTAATTCATTCAAATTTACAAAAAACGTGACTTTCTATTTTAATTTACTCAAAAAAATTTATTTTATTTCCAATGTCTAATCTTTTTCAAATTTAAATCAAATAAAATGTATGATTTTTTTTTTTTTTTTTTTTTTTTTTTTTTTTTTTTTTTTTGGGGGTTCATAGTTATATTGTTGTAATGTAGTAGATTTCAATTTGTAACCTTAGCCTATATGAGTGTATCCCCTAAAGAAAATACTAAAATTATTACCAATTTTATTTCAAATCAATATATATATATATATATATATATATATATATAAAAGTAGATCTCATGCGGGAATGCACGAGATCTTACCTTGTGGCACTCAAATTTTATATTCAGCTTTTTTTTATTTTTTTTTATTTTTTTTACTGTTATCCAAAATATCATATTAACTTATTTTTACTATTATCTTATTAATCTTGAATTAATTTCCTAAGTTTATACCGTACATTTCTCTCTTCTACATGATTTTTAGCAAACCCACCATTTTAGTATTAAAAACAGAAGCAAAAAATAATAATTCTAAAGAAAACTTTGTCATTGACTCAAAATGACAAAGTTTAATTTTTAGTAGTTTGTTACTAGTTTATCTTCATGATACTTTGTTACTAGTTTAATTTTTAGTATCTCAAAATGTATATGCTTCTTTGCTCTAATTATTGAATTAGTTTTTTTTTTTTTTTTTAATATACGTACAGCATTCTTCAAAACCGTTTTACATAAAACATCACAACATTATTTGTACATCGCATAGGCAACTTACTAGTATTTACAAATTGATGCAACAATGAATATAGGTGGAATCCATTCTAAAACATAAGATTAAAAGTGGACACATCAATTTACAACTTACAAGGTATATATATAGATATAGTAAATTACGTAGTATCCCAAGCATGATTCTCCACCAATTATGCTTTCATTAGCCCTCGAAATGAATTAATGGTTTGATAATATAGTCGTGCCCCAATAAACCATAATATTAAAGAGCATAAGATTAAATTTGAAATGGTCAATTGGATTCGTCAAAGGGGGAAAAATAACAAACCTTGATATCTTTTAGTGTTCGTGTGAATTGGTTAAAAAGTGTCATTTTTCGATGTTCATAGGTACTCTAGGAAATTGTTGAAACTGACACCCTGCTTTCTTTAATTTACAACATGATTTCAGTTTTTAAGAGAGAAAAACTTTAAACAAACAATTCCACCGATAAAGATTGAGGATGGAGAGGAAATCACAGATGAAAAGGCCACAAATGCATTGAGGAGGGCTGTCCAATTTTTTTGCAGCCTTGTAGTCTAGTGATGGCAACTGGCTCGCTGAAAATTCTGGCCCGATGTTTTATGTTCCTCCCATTGTGAGTTACAACGTTGTCATTATTGTTCAATATTGTGATCATCATAGACTAGTTAATGACATGAATGTCACTGAATTATTTTGTGGTACAGCTTCATCTAACTGCTAATTGTCTATATTAAATCCAAAAATATGCAGGTAATATGTTTCTACGTTTCAAGACATCTTAATACTATATTCCCTGCTGAATATCAAAAAGAAATCCTTCGTTACATATACAATCATCAGGTACATATTCTTTTATGTTTTACTGAATAAGTATTCTTTTTTTTTTTTTTTTTTCCTTTTTTAAGATAATTTTTTTAAAGTTCAAACTTCATGTATAGCAACTACGCTAAAAATATTTCAGCAAAAAGCAATGTTATAAATGTATCATTTTTAATTAGAATGAAGATGGTGGTTGGGGATTACACTTAGAAGGCCACAGCATCATGTTTTGCACAGTTCTCAACTAGGTTTGTATGCGTATACTTGGGGAAGGACCTGATGGTAGTCAGGACAATGCTTGTGCTAGAGCAAGGAAGTGGATCATTGATCGTGATGGTGTAACAAACATACCTTCTTGGGGAAAGATCTAGCTTTCGGTATGTCCCTTTCTACAAAGTTTCAAATCAAATCATAGTTATACATTGATAATAATTTTTATTGTAAATTAAAATCTAATCATATTGCTTTCACCAAGAATGATTACTATTTGTTGGTAATTGTTAGTTTTTAGACTCTTGAACACTCAAATTGTTTAACCTAATATAATGGCTAAGTAATTACTTAGGTCAATTATGCAGATTTAGGTTAAATAATAATAAATCATATCATACACAGTAGAAAAGTAAAAAACACAACGATATGATGATCTAGGAAACTAATAAAACAATCCAGTTTCAAGGTAAAAAATTTGGGGAGGATTTAACCTAAAAAATCCATATGGCAAAAATTCACTAATAAAATGACAGTTTTATAATTGATTTAACCTTAAATCTAATACTACCTCTTGTAGTACTTACTCACGTGACCACACATAGTTCCTAATCCATGGACTCTTCTATTTGAATTTGTTGCACATAAACACTCCAGTTTGTGACTGTGAGAGCTCCACTCAAAGCTTTAGATCATCAACTATGTTTGATCTTGTGATGACAACAACTTCTACAACAATGAATCTTGAGTTTCTTCAAAAAATATTGTCAGTAGAAGATTTAAGAGAGTTTTGGGTACAGAAACCCTAGATCTATAATAGGAGGCACAAGAAGCACTCTTCTCTCTCTTTTTAAAACTTTCCTTAGGGTTTTCTTTAAATACTAGGAGTATTAGATCTGAAATCCTAATCACTTAATGGGCCTAATGAGCTGTTGGGCCTTAATTAAATTTTGTAGATTAGTGTCTCGATTGGTCGAGCCTTCTTCTTGATCGGTTGAACTTGGCAAATTTTGAATTTCTTGAACCTGTAACTTCCTTGTTCATGTATTCTAACCTGCAACACCTTAACCATTGTCTAATATCCTTGATAGACTCTATGATTTATATCTAGACAAGTTTATGCTCACGGTTTGCCAATTATTCTAAATTTTCAAAACTTAGTAGTAATCAACTCTATAATGCAATGTTCTCGAATTGTAGATACTTGGTGTGTTTGAATGGACTGGATGCAATCCAATGCCCCGGAATTTCGGTTGCTTCATTTCTTCCCATTCATCCAAGTTCGTACAATATGTACTTATTACTTCATTAAATATATCATATTTTACAATTCTGTTTAACTTAGATTCTTATTACATAGTGGAATGTTTCTGAACTCAGTTAGGATAATGTAGAAATAAGGTTTGCCCCTCTATTAGATGCCTCTGCCATTGTTGAGGTTTTACTCTTCTTCGACAATAGAACTTTCTATATTTTTATTTTTGTTAAAACTTATCAATGATTTTTTGTGCCTAAACTGTAGCTAAAATGTGGATCTATTCTTGGTTGGTGTACATATCTTTTTCATACTTATATGGGAAAAGGTTTGTTGGTCCGATCACACCTCTAATTCTTCAATTAAGGAAGGAGCTCTATACTCAACCTTACAATGAAATTAAATGGATGAAAGTGCAGCATGTATGCGCAAATGTGAGTTTACCTAATTTTCTCCTCGTGGTTGATACTTGTGCATTCACATATAGGCTCTTAATAATTTTTTCATATGCATTGGTTCTTCAAAACTATTATTACATGAGGATCTCTATGATGCCCATCCTTGGATACAAGATCTGCTTTGGGATAGTTTATACATATTAATTGAGCCTCTTCTTACTTGTTGGCCCCTAAAAAAGTTGGTTAGAGAGGAGGCTCTTCAAGTAACAATGGAGCATATTCATTGTGAAAATGAGATTAGTTGATACATTACCGTTGGAGTTGTGGAAAAGGTAATTCTATTCTATAGTCAAGCGTAGCAATTAGCATGGCTAACTTAGGCTTTATAACATCAATACTAATGCCATTTGCACTTAACAGGCAATATGTATGCTTGCTTGTTGGGTTGAAGATCCAAATGGGGATTATTTCAAGAAACATCTTGCTAGGATGAAAGAATTCATATGGATTGCTGAAGATGGACTCAAGATGCATGTTAGTACACATGTTCTGTAAAACAATTATGGAACATTTTACCTCTTTCTTGAAAACTTAAATTTGAGTTTATATTGAACAATCTATGATGATATTATTTAAAATAATTCCTTTATAGAGTTGGTTATGTGAGCAGTATACATACATATATATATATATATATGTATATATAGATTCATATATGCCAATTTGAGCATAAGCCCAAACTCAGTATACGTAACTCCCATTTATATTTTGAAATTGTTGACCTTGAATTATGTAATCTATATGTAGACTTTTGGTAGTCAATCGTGGGATGCTAGCTTGACCATTCAAGCTCTTCTTGCTAGTGATCTCACTAATGAAATTGGACCTGTATTGGCAAAAGGGCACGACTTCATAAAAATATCTCAGGTATGATTTTCAATTCTTAAAAGACGTCCTTACCCAATATTGATAAAAAGTAATTGTATTCCCCTTAAACATTGTAAAGGTTAGGGACAATCCTTCTGGAGAGTTTAAAAGAATGTATTGTCACATCTCTAAAGGATCATGGACTTTCTCTGATCAAGATCAAGGATTACAAGTTTCTGATTGCGCACTGCAGAAGCTTTGAAGGTAAATAACTTCGTTTAATACTTGATTGGAATCTAGTGCTTCCCTTTACCCATAATTACTTGGTTTGTCACCAATTCTCCTTTGCTTTACAGTGCTGCTTGCTTTTCTCAATGATGCCACCAGAGGTTGTTGGTGTGAAAATGGAACCTGAGCAGTTGTTTGATGCTGTTAATATCCTACTTTCCTTACAGGTGAGGATTAACTTTCCCTAGTGGTGTATCTTTTTTTTGAGAATGCCTAGTGGTGTATCTTGATGCAAACTTATTTTGAATTTGTATGCATGAATATATCATTTATGTTACATTATTACAATAATTTTAGGACCATTCCTTTCCTACAAGTATTCTATGTGGCTAACTATGAGTAGTAGAGAAAAAGTGAAGGGTCCATATAAAAGTGACTATCAACTAGACACATTTTGGCACATAAAATAGTTGTGTTCAATGGAGTGGTAAATGTACGTTGCGGTCTTAGAATAACTCACAGTATTATGGATCAACAATTTTTAATAAGAAGAAAATTAATTAGCCAAATTGAGAGAGACTTTTATTTCTAAAGCATCTACCCCAAAATTATCTTTATTTTTTAGTATTTTCTATTGTTATAAAAATAAATAAAAAAAACAACTGTTTATGCATTGTGAAATTCACTTCGAAGGAACTTTGTTAATCTTTCTTAATTAGTGGGTTATTTATTTCCTCAGTAATTTACCATGTTTATGTCAATAATGCAGAATAAAAATGGTGGTTTAGCAGTTTGGGAGCTTGCAGGAGCTGGGCATTGGTTGGATGTTAGTACCTTAACCATATTGAATGATGTTGAAAGAGTCTTTTGGAAATACATTAAAATTATTTATGTCGATAAATTAATGCTTAGTTATCTTTTCATCAATAGGGGTGGTCCCAATGGATAAAAAACATCCTATTGATTAAAAGATGAGAGAAAGACGCTTCAGATTATTTGGTCATATTCATAGGAAAGCGTTAATGCACTGGTACTGAGAAAAAAATAAAAAAGAGTTATTCAAGCTGAGAGAATAAAAAAAAGGGGGAGAAAAAAAAATTAATAGAATTAATAAAATATGAGTCATATGGCTATAAATAAAATATATTTATTGAAAAAATATATATATGTTGCTGTCGACTTTTACTAGTCTATAGAGTATTAATAGTCGATCCTCACAAATTTTAGAACTAATTAGTCTTGATTGTTGTATCATATATTTGTGAAAAATTAATCATCTAATTTTTTTCCCCCTCTTAGCTTCTTAATCCCACAGAATTCTTGGAGGATATTGTTGTTGAGCATAAGTATGTTGAGTGCACTGCATCGACAATTCAAGCTTTAGTTTTGTTTAAGAAGTTGCACCCAGAGCATAGGAAGAGAGGGATTGACAGCTCCATTAGAAATGCCGTTAGGTACATTGAAGACACACAAATGCCTGATGGTTCATGGTATGTTAATATACTGGTTCACTAAATATGTTCGATTTTGAAGTTATTATTATTATTATTATTGTTATTATTATTATTATTATTATTATTTTGGTTCTGCATAGATGTATGTACTACAGAATAATTACGTGATGAATCTTCCCTACAGGTGTGGAGCTTGGGGAATTTGTTTTATCTATGGTACATGGTTTGCATTAAGTGGATTGGCTGCGGCTGGCAAGACTTACCACAATTGTCCTACTATCCGCAAAGCTGTTGATTTTCTACTTAGAACACAAAAAGATGATGGTGGTTAGGGCGAAAGCTATCTTTCATGCCCAAACAAGGTAGTGTTTCACACTTTCACCAATAATGCTTATGCAATAAGCCTTTTGATATATATATATATATATATATATATATATATCTAATCTTTTCTTAATTAATACCTTTCATTATATATGTTAAAATATAAATAAGAATATATATATATATATATATATGTAGAAGGAAAAAACACAATGTAAGAAAAGTATTATCGTGATTCGTTGGGATGAACTAAGTTCAAAGAGAAAAGCTTTTAGATGTTACATCATTAATTCGAAAAAAATTAGATAATAAAAACATATTTTCAAAAATAAAAATAAGATAGCATCATTAAAATATGAGAAAAATATTTTGTTACAGATGATTGCATGCATGGTCCTAATATATTATCTTGCGAATATAATATCTTCAACAAAAAGAAAAATAAAAAAACTCTTTATGCTTAATTATGTAGGAATATGTACCTTTGGAAGGAAATCGATCTAATTTGGTACAGACTGCATGGGCAATGATGGGGCTTATTCATGCTGGACAGGTTAGTCTGTAGTTCAAAAGTGGATAATTACATATTGTGGTATCATATGCTTTTCGTGAATAATTCTAATAGACAAAATTTTACTTCTAATAGGCTAAAATAGACCCAAAACCTTTGCATTGTGCGGCAAAGTTGATAATCAATTCTCAAATGGAAGATGGAGATTTCCCTCAATAGGTATCTTCTTATTTGGCGTAGCTTCAAATAAAATAAAGAAAGAAAAAGATGCAAGAAAAATTGCAGCGAGGAACATAGTTTTGCCTTTTGTAGAAGACTAAATTTCTTAGTTTGAAATAAATCAAACAAGTAAAATAGTTTCACAAATGCGAATTTGTATTGATAAATGTGTGGTACAATTCTCTGTGATTACAAAAGAGTGATCCCCTAATTCGATCTCCTTGAAAGATTGGTGATGTGATTTTGATTCAAACACAAAGTATCCTTCAATTTGGCTGAAGGATGGATTGAAGATCTATGAAACGGAATTACAATGAATCTCTGGTTATGAGCTTGTTAGAAATTCTTTGTTCTTCACGTTCTTCGTGTTCTTCGTGCGTTCTTCTTTTCTGAAGGTTTGTAGTGGAAGTTCTTCGGGGCTTTAGAGGCTAGAATCCTTAGAGCTTCGTTGTTTTGTGGTTTGTTGAGGTTTCTGGAGGCTTTTGAGCTTGATTCCAGTGACCTCTGAGATCTAGACAAGTAGTTTGGATGATTCAGCTTCGAATGTTCTTCATATTCGAGGTCGAAGTTCTTGAAGTTCCTGGAAGCTTCAGGGCTTGATTCCAGCAGAGTTTCAATGCTTCTTTGATGTTGCTTATGCTCTAGATAGCTTGGTGTGTCCAAATGCCTTAGGAAGGCTTCTATTTATAGGAGTTTGGGGGTGGGTGAGCGACACATGGCAGAGTTTGATTGATGACACATGTCACAGCTTGATTGGTCTGCTTGTGCCATCGCTTACACGCGCCGGATTGCTTGAGTCATCGCTTACACGCGCCGACTTGCTTGCATCATTGCTTACACGCGCCTACATGTGATTAGCATTTTGTATGCTTTTTATGAGTGATAAATACAAATTTCTTTCTGTTCAACTGAAAAGAAAAATTAGAAGGTGGAAAAAGTAGTTCGTAGAAATTTAAAACTTTTCCTTTATCATATAAAAACTAATTTTATCAGTAACACATAGGAAGTAATTTTCTTCAATTTTTATAAAAAAATTAAGTAATCAATTAAATTAATAAAGATTACATCTTTAAAAAGTGAACTCATAACACTTATTTTATTTTTTTACTTTTATTTATCCATCCATTTTATATATAACAAAAAAATGTGATTCACTACATTAAATAAATTGACACATTATAAAAATGACTCATCATAGATATTATTTAATTTTAACCTTTTTGTTCTCTCTCTCTACTCATTCAGTTTATATTTTTAAAGTAACTTAACTAACTAATACTAAACCTTTTATCTCATTAAAAAGTGAATAACAGAATAAGATAATAGTTAAAAAATAAGGAAGAAGATATTTTTTGTTGAGGTGAAAATGACGTTGGGTAGAGCATGGCTTGTAACTTTTTTTTTTTTTTTTGAGAAATCATGGCTTGTAACTTTAATTTTCATTTAATCATACACTTTTCTTTTCCCTTTTCTCTCCTCTCGCATGTTATGAGCTAAACAGCTAGAGGATATCAATCAAATAGTCAAATCAGCAAATTTTCCCACCTAACTTTTAAAGTCAATAATATACACAAAAACAAACAAGCTCTCGGATTGGACTAGATATGAATTATTGCCCTCCAACTTAGAAAAAAAAGATGACTTATTGTCCTTCAACTTAGAAAAAAAAAATGAATTATTGTCCTCTAATAATGAAGGATGTATACTCATGATTTCTTCTCTATTTGCTTTGGGAACCGACTTGTGCATTGTACCTGTTGAAATGTAGAGTCATCTCACATATCTGTCATGTTTTAACATCCTAATGGGTCTAGCGCCCTTGTGCACTAGACTCAATCCTTACCATTGGCTTTGTACCCTTGCTGATTAGATCCCATCAATTCGTCCTCAAATCCTCCAATATGGTAGTAGAGCATTTCGTTTCAAAACCCAACAGCCAAAAATGAAAAATTTAATAAAAAAATACATTTTGCATCACCAAAAGTCACTTTTATCTTTTTTATATTACCACTATAACGACACACGTACATCCCATTCTTTATTTTACCATTCACTGCAATAATATATATATATATATATATATATATATATATATATATATTATCTTAGAAACTTCCTATATTCTTGTTTCTCACACAAAAGCCAACCCACAACACCACCCATCCCCCACCCCAACCTTGCACGGCTGCACCACCCACCCACCACCACAAGTCATTACAAAATCTGGTCAGCCCATTAATCCGCAGAATTCCTACAAAAAATAAAATATGTTTGCTTCTAAAATATAACTTCAAATTCAAGCTGAGATGGACCCAGGTGGGGGCCCGGCCCCCCTTGGGTCCAATTTTGTTTTTTATTAGTTATTATATATTTGATTTTTGTCATTGAGTCTCCCTTCCAAAACCTGGGGGCCCCTTTCTCCTCAATATGTTTAGCTAGCCCCACTCAAATAGTAATTATTTAATCCAAAAACTTAACAAAAACAATAAAAATATTCTCAATAGTGATTGTATTTAAAAAAAAAAAAAAACTATTTACCACCAAAAAACCAAGTGTTATTGGAAAAGTTAACGCTAAAATTTTTACAATTACAGTAAATTAGTATAAATATTAGTTGACTGTAACAAGTTGTTAAAAATAAAATACAATATTTTATTAAAAATCTATTCCTTCAATTAAAAAACTCAAATTCTCTCTATTCCTTTATTTTTTTTTTTAAATGAGATGTTTATATTATTTTAAATGAAGTGATAAAAATAGAACATTTTGATATTCAGTGTTTTGTAAAGTGAGGTGATAAAATAAATAAAATACCTTTTTGAGGTACTAAAAGCTAAAATTTTTAGCACCACTACCGTGAATACTCTATCTTCAATAAAAAAAAAAATAATAAAAAAATCCCAGCTAGCCTAGTATTAAAAAAAAAAAATTATTTTGTTTTTGTTTTTTGTCTTTGTTGGTAAATGATTGCATCTTAATGTATTTAGAAACAACAATTTTGAGTATTTATAATTTTTAATACTATATGGATGTCTATTTGGAGTTTTTTTTTTCTTTATACCCTAGCCTCTGCTAGCTTAAAATCCTAGGTTCGTCCCTGAATTCACAAGGGGTTCTTTGATTCCATAATGTAATAGGTTTAGAATCCATCAAAGAAAGAAAAAAGAAAAAAGAAAAAAAAAACTGAATTTTATTAATGTAAATAATATTGATGGCCTTGTGGTCTACAATTTATTTAGATACTAAAAAGAAATCCTAAGGTTGCTAGGAAAACATCCACCACTAAAGGGTTGTTACTTCGATGACCAACGCAGGTGAAGCCTCTTGATCCACTCAAGCCATCATGAGAATCACCGAGCCAAAATGACGGTTTTTCCTTAACTTCGTTAAGTCCATCTTCTAGCTCTATTAGGAGGTGGTACAAGGTGTTTCGGATGCATGCATCCTCACACTCACATGAGGGTGGGCCGCACACGTGGGATCCACTCTCATGTGAGTGTGAGGATGCATGCATTTGAAACACCTTATATTTTCTCCTCAATTAGATAGTTCTATGGCAACTAATTTAGTAGGAGATTTGATTTCAGGACAGTGTGACAGCTTTTGAGGAGACCTGATAAATAAGGCTACTTTAAATTTGAATGATATTGTAGCATGTTGCTAAAATTTTAATAGTAGATAAGCACAAGTCCAGCTCTAGTATGAAAACGAATGAGGTGGTCGCCTAAAGCCCCCAAGTAGAAAAAGGCCCCCAAATTTTGGCCAATAAAGTAATTTTTTATATTATAAACTTATTCATTAAGCCCAAAAAGCCAATAAATAAAATAATTTTTTTATCAAATAAAAACAAGAAAATAGAGAGAATAATGCTACGTCCACAACATTGTTCACAACAAATTCTAAGTGGCAAATTGTTACTAGCTATTATTGGTGGAGAAAAAAGTAATTTTAGTGGTGGGTTTAAATTAGAATTAGTAATAACTTAATATTTAATATTTGTTGTGAAAATATTTTGAATATAACACTTTTCACAAAAAAAGAAAAAAAAGAGAGAGCAACATACAAAGAATTTCACAACAGTTGAGCTGGCAAATGTTTACTAGTTGTTCGGGGGCCTTTTTCGGTTGCTCGGCCACGTGTGGTCATTTGGAGGGGTGACCTTGCTAGGCCCGGGTTCTTTTTAGGAAGTTACGTCCCGGAACTCAACATTGGGCCACGTGGTCCAACGGCTACCGATGTACTTTTAAGCCTACAAAACCATTAAAGCCAAAGTCTAAAAATCATGATAATGATTGAATAAATATGTAATATGTGTTTGATATAATAGGTTTGATTAATAGTTGAAATAAAGTAGTATTTATTTAGAAGTAAAGTAATCATGTACTCAATGATGTAAATTTAAAGATATGGAAGCAAAGTCACTTATCTTCATATGATTTGTAGCCTAGCTATGTAGCTTCAGTGAGCTGAAAAGATTCCAGCAGAATGCCAGCGGTAAAGGCTAGTTAAGCTTGCCCATCTTTATCATGCATTTAAATGAATTTAAGCATTGGTTAATAGTTGTAATAGTGGTTGGAATAAAGTAAAATGTATTTAAATATGAAGTAATCATGTACTCAATAATATAAATTTAAAGATAAGGAAGCAAAGTCACTTATCTTTGTATGTTTTGTAGCCCAGCTGTATAGCTTTTGTGAGTTAATGATATCCTAACAGAGTGACCCCAACGGTAGCGAGGCAGTTTGCCATGATAACTTCAAGATTGAGGGAGAAAAATGGGTGCAACTGGAGGAAGAGAGAGTATGCCCAGCTATGTGTAGGGGCTGGTTAAGGTTGCCCCTCTTATCATGTACTTAAATGAGTTTTCCCCTTAACAATGCTCTTTTAGTTGTTGTGAAGTTATGAATAGTATTGCCTTTCATGAGAATGGCTTTTGTATGGAGTATTTGTGCATTCTAAGAGAAGGGCTTTATGTAAGATGGATTTGTGCCTTCCATGAAAATGGTTTTGATATGAGATCTTTCTAAGAGAAGGACTTTAGTAATAAAAGTTTATGCCTTTCATGAGAAGGGCTTTTAGAAGAGAGATAAAGAAGATTATTGATATGTGTTTATGAGCAGCAAAACAGTAGAACTTCAGAGTGAGAAAGTATGAGAGTGAAATTTAGATGGGTGTAGTGTGTTATATGTAATGGTGTAGTAAATGTGTATGAGATCGTGTAAGAGAATTGGGGAAAGAGATGTTTAAAGATATGAGTGTTTCGTGGGATGTAGCATTTGTAATAAGCATGGTGTATGGAAGTATAAGAGATATGGTAGTTAAAGATAGTAAAAATATGAGATTATAATCGTTGGAGAAGTTGTCGAGATTGATTTCCAAGAGGAAAGATCTTGTAAGAGAAGAGTATGGAGATGTGTTTAGGTATTTGGAGTTTGGAGTAGTAAAATAGGTGTATTTTCTGAATATGAAGAGTGAGAGAATAAGTATAAGAGAGGTAATAGGGCTGTAGTGTGTTTAACAATGTTGCTGGGATTTACTGCTGGGAGGATGGATAAGGGCTTATGAAAGCATTTATGAGCTAAGGGCTGAAGAATTTTGTTCCTGATTTGGAAACCAAAATCTCAGAACTTCATTAAGAGCTTAGGGAGAGAGCATAGAGAGGTTTGTGAAAGAGTTGTTCTTCTCCATTGGTCTTCCCCCCCTTTGAGGTGTTGATGGGGGGTCTATTTAGCTGAGTTTAAGAGGGTATTTTAGCAAAGAATCTCAGCCAAAATCTGTCCCAAATAGCAATGAATCTTCAGAAAATCCATCTCAAGATTTAAGCAAAAATGGTAGGTTTAGCTTTAAGGTATGCTTGCTGTTTTGGGTAAGAGCTATTGGGGAAAGAGCACTAGAAAATGAAGGTATTTTGACAAGAAAAAGATAGTTACATTAGTTGGTTTTGGTTTTAGCCAAATGTTGAAAAATCAATAATGCTTATGCTGCTCGGTCAGCTGTCATAACTGTTCTGAAAAGGCTGTCCTAGTTGTCAGGAAAAACTGTGACAGCTATCATGAGACAGCTGTCATAAGACAGCTGTTGCTTGGGCAGAGGAAAATGAGGTCAGATGGGTGATTTCAAACTGTTGGATTTGGCTTAAAATGGTAAGATCTCTTTCAGTAATGCTCAGGCTGCTGGGTCAGCTGTCATAACTGTTCTGAAAAGGCTGTCCTAGTTGTCAGGAAAAACTGTGACAGCTATCATGAGACAGCTGTCATAAGACAGCTGTTGCCTGGGCAGAGGAAAATGAGGTCAGATGGGTGATTTCAAACTGTTGGATTTGGCTTAAAATGGTAAGATCTCTTTCAAGGGTATCTTGTTATTTTGGGTATAGCAGCTGGCAACTGGGATTTCAGCATTAAATAGCCGATGATATCACTTCCAGCCAGGTGTCAAGTGTCGAAGGCACTACTGGGGTTCTGCTGGAAATGTTTCCCCTTTTGGGTGTTTGTGTTTTTGGTGCAAGGTTCCATTGCAACACATTTCTAGTAAGTAATAGAAGGATTGGTTGAAAGTTAATAAAGTTTTAGAGATTTAGTTAGGTCTCATTGTGCTGTGACATAATCTTAGTAAGCAAAAAGAGTATTTAATGATCTGCTCTAGCAGCTGGCAGAGAAATATATGGACTGATTATGGCAGACAGCAGCTGGGTATAAGAGATATCATGAATATTTTGCATATAGTTGAAGATAAAATATAGCCAATCAGATTAGGCCATGTGTTTGAGTTGGATTGTAGCTGAAAGCAGTAATAAGATTTATGTAGAATAATATAATGAAGTTTCTAAATTTGTATAGCAGCGGCTAGGGATTGAATGAACAGTTATTTTCACAGCAGTTAGATGGCTGGGGATACTGAGTATGTGCCATATGATGAATATTAAGTTTTAGGAAAAGAGCAATGGGGAATTTATCATCTAAAGTGCTATGTGATAAGAGATGTTTACCATATGTCACCCGCTACACACGAACTCGTCAGAGTTTAGGGAGTTGGAGAAGACATGCCAAGCAACATGTTTTTTTTATCAACTTTAAACTGCTAGAGCTTTACTGAACATATCTCTTGGCTCTCCAAACCACGACTCCCAAAATTTCCCCAAAGAGACTTATGAGCTTGGATCATAAGCCGAAGATGAGATGATGTACCTCGAGTTTTGTTGTCATTTTGTGTGAATATGAGCTCTTGTTGAAGAAGCCGCTTGCCATGAGTGTAAGAGAGGTAATATGAGCCGTGTGCTTTGATTCATTGCTTAGGCCCGATCCATATATTGATATTGATGATGTCATGGGGATATGGTCCCAATTGATGAAAAGGAAATATGGACCATGAATCCGCCTTTTGAAGTAAGGATCTCACGGACCATGCGAGCTCAATCTATATAGTTGAATGAGATATGTGCTTATTTTGTGCTTTAAAGAGATTTACCCAAAAAAATCAATAATATGTTGATTTGGCAAGGATTGCCAATGAAGTAATGCCATGTGGGTAAAAAAAAAAAGTCCTCAACATTTAGCCCCCCGAGTGCATGGGCTTGTACTGCAAGGGCATGCATGAGTAGAGTGTTTACTTGAAGATTTTTTTAGATGAGCTAGTCTGAGATTGTTGACCGCTGGAGATGATGCTACTGGGTTGAAGGCAACAACGTAATGTTGCATCTAGTTAGGATTGCAGTTGGGTTTGGTGCTGCTGGAGTAGGGGCAGCAAGATAATGTTGAAGTCAATCAAGATTGCAGCTGGACGCGGTGCTGCTGGAGTGAGGGCAGTAAGGTAATGTTGAGGTTGTTCAGGATTACAGCTAGGTGTGGTGCTGCTGGATTGTGGGCAGCAAAGCAATGTTGCAGCTAGTCAGGATTGTAGCTGGATGTGGTGCTGTTGGGTTGAAGGCAGCAAAGCAATTTTGTAGCTAGTCAAGATTGCAGCTGGATGTGGTGCTACTGGGTTGAAGGCAGCAACGTAGTGTTACAACTGAAAGTCTAAATACTGAGCTTACGGCTAGGGTAGTCTGGAATGTATTTGATATCACAACAATGAATATTTCACTGATATTGCTGATTGTAGTCAATTCTTGAAGAAATTTGATAAAGATAGCCAAGATAATATGGGCTTTCCATTGAGATTTTGACCTTGTTGGAAGAGTTGCTCTAGGAAGCATGGATATTGAATGTTCCCTTGTAGGATTGGCTATATGATTATGATTGTACTGATAGAGTCATAAGTGATGATCATGTTGTAGGATCTTATGGCACCGCTGGAGTAATGAAATAGGTGTTGCTGGAAATGTAGAGATTCAATGTAGCAGAAAGTTTCATAGCTGGAGCAGTAGCTTTGATTTAATTGATAAAGTGACTGGTCTTCATGTAGATCTATGTGTACTCCTCTCAAATAGATAGTGTAAGACCAAGCCCTCAAGTGTAAGATGACATTTGCAAAGATCCCAGCAGTGTGATGCATAAGACCGCTATGATTCCAATAGTGCAGTGCGTGGGACTACCACAGCTTTGAAGAGGGTGCGTGGGACTTCCATGGCTTTGAAGAGGGTGCGTGGGATTGCCACGGCTTGACATAATAGTACTCCAATGGATAAAGCTCCATTTGTTTCTGCAGAAAATAACCGGCAGTAAGGCACTTCTGCAGAAGATAACCCAACGGTAAAGTGCTTCTGCAGAAAAGAGTAACCTAGCTGTGAAGTACTTTTGCTAAAAAGAGTAATCCAGCCGTAAAGTTATTCTGCAGAAAATAACAATTGTGCAAGTGTGAAGCAAATTTTTGTTCATGCAAATTGTGATCAGAGATAGAATTGACATTAGTTCATCTTTCTCTTGAAGAAACTACTACGTTTGTACGCCGTTGGGCTTTGTGACCAAGGAGCTTTGTGATCTTCATCGTGTTGATGAATTGAAAAATTTTGTAGTCAACATCTTTCTCAAGTTGGTGATTAAATCATCTGGTAGGGTTTTTGCCTTAAAGGTTTTCACCGTGTCAACTTTATTTTTCGCTGCATATTAACTTCTTTGGTGATTTGTTTGTGCTAGCACGCGTTTTGCATGTTAATTGGATTAATTAATTAAGTTGGTTAATTAATCAATTAATTTATCATAAGGAGTTAATACGTCCTTGGCCTATCATAATAGAATTTAAGTAATATTAGTTTTTTATAATAAAAAAAAAGTCATATTTAAATATATGAAAAGTCACAAGTCAATTTTTGCCTAAGGCTCTTAAATACATCAAGCCGCCCTTGGATAAGCATCAGATGTGGAGTTAATTTTTCAACATTTGGTGAATAGTATAATCTATTATAGATAAAAATATTGTAATCCTATTCACTTCCACATTTTTAGTACACCTTTCTATTTTGTTTTACCTTTCTATTTTGTTTTAAGGTAGGTCAAGTTTAGTTAATGAAGTCAGTGCCGGCTCAACCATAGAAGCAACTGATGCAATGGCCTAAGGCCCCCAAATAAAATAAGGCCCCAATGCAAATTAATTACAGCTCTTAAGGCACCACTAATAGAAATAAATTGATATGAAGAGTGAAAATTAAGGACGCTTGAAGAGAGAAAATTAGGCCCCTTTGTAACCAATGGTTTATAAAAAAAAAAAAATTAAAGCCCCCTTTCCCAAAACATAGAAATTGAAGAGATAATGCTCCTATTTAAAATCTGAATTAATGGCGTTATAAATTACTTCACTGATAGAAACTAACATTTATTACTTGAATCTATAGAAAAAAACAAACAGAAAAAACATTCTCTCTCCATCTTAAATCTCAAGAAATCAAATACAGTATCAATTAATTTTTTTTCCCTGCTCACCTTGCTTCTCTCTAGTCTCCATCTTGATTCTATTTTTATAGCATTCTTCATTGTTGGCTAGCTACTCTTCTTTGATCTTCATTCAGGTTTGCTTCTATGTGCTCTTCCTTTCTTTTTAATCTTCTGGCTACAAGTTTTTTTTTTTTTTACTTGTCGCCGAGTTTCACTGATTTGGGTTTCTCTCTTTTTTTTGTTAAGTAATTGGAACCAAACACTCTCTAGTCATAGGCACCACCCAGGTCTTCCTACTAGACTTTTAAAATTTTTAATATTTTTCTCCAAAGTACAAGTTGTACACGTTTATGGCTGGGAAGCATTCCACTTTTTTCTATGCTATGAGTTATCCTGTCAATTTGCAGGAGTTATCAGAAGTCAAAATTCATGTGAATTGCAGACTATTGTTACATAAAGCATTCCACTTTATTTTAGTGCTTCTATTTCCAACCTACATCAAGACTATCTAGTGATTATTATTATATTTTGCTTTTTTTTTTCCATCTATTTAGAATGTCATTAATTTGTTATATGTAGAGTGTTGTCTTAATTTAATAAAATTATAAGAATAGGATACTATATTTTTTATTAAAATTAATTTGTTAAGTTATGTGATAAATGATTCTCAAAAAACAGTTATGTGATAAATAATTTTTTATTCCAGAAAATTAATAATTTTCCTATTACAAATCATGTTTTATTTTAATTATAAATGTTTACTAAAAGATTAAGTGATATTAAAAGGAAATGTTAATGAGACTTAAATATAAAAATTTAATTAGTAATTTTGTATCTCAAAGAGAATGCTAAATAGATTTTAAATATAAAAAAAAATTAAAAGTTAAATAAATATTATCTAATTAATATTTAAATAATTAAAAAAAAGCCCCACCTAAAGTTCCGCTTAAGGCCCCCAAATTTGTTGAGCCAGCCCTGAATGAAGTAACAACGTATTTGAAAAATTGTGGCCTGGCAGAACTGAATGTTTATCGTATGTCCTTTTGTTCAATTTTTCTTACTAGTTGGTGGGTAGTGCTGAGACTAGTAATTGAGCTTAGATTGTGCTCAAGTGCTGACATTTGTGTGTTTGTAAAGTGGGAAAACCGTATAAAAAATGGCTTTCAGAAAAAAGATTTGTGTAGTAATTTTTTTGGGGGGGTAAACATTGCGTTGTAAATTTTAACGTCAATTTTAATGTCAGTGACAGTGAAGTGATAGTTCACTGCCACATCATATTTGTGTATTTCTAAAGTGGGAAAACTGTTTAAAAAATGGCGTTTTGAAAAAAGATACATGTTGTAAATTTTAATGTTAGTAAAAGTGTCGGTTCACCGATCACATCATACACGTTATCAAATTATAGTAAAATGTCTTCTCTTAGAAGAAATGCTTTACAAAAGAAAGTTTATAGACACACCTTTTATGTTATTATTCTCAACACAACCTTGTAATATACAATTGTGAAAGATGAAGAAAAAATTATTAATTTATGTGAAAGTGACGTTTCACTACTAACAATGACATGTGCCATTGAGTTGCACTAAAAGTTATAACAAAACAATGGGCTTGCAGTCTAGCTTGTTAAACATAAACCACGTGTCAGAACCCATAACTCTTTTGTGTTTATAAGGAAAAAATTGTTTTTCAAAAATAGTTATTTATTTTATTTAAAAAATATATGTTTTAAATGAGGAACACAAAAAACAAAAAAAACAAAAAAATTGTTGTTTAGTGGAGACTTTTCTCTTTTCAAAAATCGTTATTTATACCCAGTACAGCACAACAGATCCAAGCCCATTTGTAACCTCTCAACTCTCAAGAAACTATCCCATTTACATGTTGTAAGTTGTAGCCCAGGTAGCAACCGCAAAACCCCCAATTGATTCGTTACTGCTGTGCTCAGACTGGTTCTCAAAAAACAGGTTTGCACAAGTTTGGTTTTTTTTTTTTTAAGAACAATTTGCCAAATAAATAAGAATTCTTTGCCGGGACCATTACATTTTGTTTTTAAATCATGAATTTGTTTTTGAGTCACAAGCTCACCTAAGAACTAGATTCGGCTCTATTACTTTTTGAGTTTTTTCCTCTTGCCGCCAGACTTTTTATTATTATTTAAAGTTTTATTTTATTCTATTTTGTTTTGATCCCGCTATTGCACCGTGTAATTGTAGGTTTAATGTCAGTCCAAAACATAATCATTTGAATAAAAATATATATATGGGCAAGCATGCAATCTTTTAAATATTTTTAAAGCCCAATATATTGATACTTGGGGTGCTAATTGCATGGTACGCAACTTTAGATGCATGTACAAACCTTCCTATAGTCAAATTCATTGAAGATTGCAATATTTTACTTCCAAACACAGAGATATGAAGGATTGAGATTTGGTGCAATAATCTCAACCCTTTAATGAAAACTTTTAAATCTTTTTAGGACGAAACAAGAAAATTTCAGTACTATGTTATAGAGTACGAGGGTTAGTTCACATGGCGACGTTAGAACAATTCAATCATCTATCAAGATAAGAAACAAGAAAATTTCAGTACTATGTTATAGAGTTCGAGGGTTAGTTCACATGGCGATGTTAGAACAATTCACATTGTGTACACAGTTAACTTTTGACTAGTGCTGTGATTGTTGTTTTATGTTACTTTATTTTATTTTTATATGGCAAAATGTTAAGAAGGATATTAGGGCAAGGTTCAAGTGATAATCCAATAATAATTTTATTTTTTTATAGTGCTCTCTGTCTGTGGTTCGACTTCCACCTCACCTTCCCTTTTCCCACTATATAAATTATGGGAAAATTTAATAGTAATATATCACTTTTATAATCATAAATATTGTCAAAACTAAGAATCCCAATATAAGGGAAAATGATTTTCTTAACACTCTTTAATTATGTACATTAATTGAAAGGGTATTATGAAATTTAAAGAAAAATCAATCAAAAATAGTTTTTGTGATTTTAAAATTAGGTCAAGTTTTATTTTGATAGATGATTGAATATAAATGTATTGAGAAATGGTTCTTTTTGAGTGTTTGTTTTATTTAAATTTTTTTAATATTGAATATATGCAAATTTAAAATTTTATGTATTGATTTAATTTGGAAATTTAGTATATTTTTACCATTCAAGTCCAATTTGGTTACCATATTTCTATTCTTACTTAAAGTCGAATTCTATGTTATTTGTGTTATTTATCTTTCCCTAGTTAAAGAAGTGATTCATTTTCTTATCGTAGGATTCTTTTCGAAGTAGCAAAAGGAGAGAATATTGAATAAACAATATTTTCTTATGCTGAAGTCTCTTTCAACTTGGAGAAACAGATCTCGTTCCCTTAATATTGAAAGGGAATCCTGTTGTACGTGAATTCTAGGCAATTGAATATTTGAATTCAACATATCTTTCATAATATCAAAAAATTATAAAACAATATACATTGCTGGTTCCTTGAACTTTTAAATCAGTATTATTGGTCTCAAAATATAAAAAATGTGTTATTGGTCCTTAATTTGTTAACTTCCCTTGAAACGGCGCAATGATGGTGCTACGTCCACAACATTTTTACAACATTTTTACAACAAATCATAGGTGGTTAGTTGTTATTGGTTCAAATTTAAATGTAACACTAAAATTACTTTTTTGCCCCAACGATAATAACCAGTAACAACCTGCCACTTAGGATTTGTTGTAAAAATATTGTAAAAATGTTGTGGACATATCATTTCTCTTTTAAATTTCCAATAGGCTTTTTTTGGGTTTGGGTCATGAATTTTCTGATGTGGCAATATTGTTGTGGATTTTTTTTAATATTAAAAATGTTGCCCTGTCACCTATAAAAGTTACATTAATTAATGCTCTATTAGTCACGGCTAAGAGGTTAACAACAATTAATAGCTAGAAAATCTAATAATGCTCTTTTTTAAAAAAAAAAATTTAGGAACTAATAATATTCATTTGAAACTTCAAGGACCCATTATATTTTTGTCTTTTTTTTTAACATAAGTTACTTTTGTACGTATCAAAAAAAGTAGAGTAATTAATTTATATGTAGAAGTTAATAATTTAATACTCATTTGAAACTTTAGGGATCACAAATACTCGATTTCTAAACTTCAAGGACCCATTGTATTTTAGTCCCTTTTTGAATATAAAGTTAATTGTGTGCATATCAAGAAAAGTAGAGTAATTAATTTGCACGTATAAGTTAATGATTTTTTTTAATCATCAAACCAATGAATTAATTATTGATAAGTGAGGCTTTAGATCATAAGGAGATTTGTAATTTTAATGATACAACAGATATAGTCATGGTAATTTGAATATACAAAGTGTTTGATGTGTTGGCAACTTGGCATGTACCATGTGATCAGCGACGGAGCCAACTCAGATTTAAAGAGGGTGGCTTTCCTGTTGGTTGTGTGCAGTGATTTCGACTTTCGACTTTATTGCTACTTAGTCACTTAGTTGCTAGTTGTTAAATTTTTTTTAAAGGGTCGAATTATTTGATTTAGGTAAGATTGGTTGACTTTTTCTTTTTTTTTTTTTTTTTTTGGTTTTACTATTCGTAATTTTTGTTGTTGTACTAATTTTTTTGGGCTTGTATTTTTTTTTTTTTTTTTAGATTTTAGACTTAAAATTTTTTTAATCGTCTTCAAAATGAGGAAAATGTTTGAATTACAAACTTTTTTACAAATTGTTGATAATGTAAATAATGAGCCCAAATGCGAACCAATATGAATTTGCTGCTTAATTAGTTTGTAAAAATGTTATAAAAAAATTTGTGACTATAATAATACTTTTAAAAGAATCAATAATATTTTTAAGAGGGGCAAAAGTGTAATTTTCTAAAATAAAATTGCTAAAATTAGTACCCATATATATAATAATATTTTTTTTTTAAAATTTGTGGTGGCCATTCCCCCTTCCCCCCCCCCCCCCCAAAGTCCAACTATTGCTCCGTCCATTCATGTGATACAGTTGTACATTATGTTAAAATAAGTGATACCTCCACAATATTTTTACGACACTTTTACAAAAAAACCATGCTTCTATATTCAAAACATAGGTCATTATTGTTGTAGTTCTTGATGTCGTAGTCACCCACTGAGTGTTTGATTTAAGCATCCAAATTGATTATTGAGATCCGTATGACACAAACAATCAGCATCGATCAAGTCATTTTCGAGGAACAGAACCTGTCCTTGTACTGCTTCTTGTTTTGGTTTTGTGAATAAAATCTTCCAATTCATCACAAAAAATAATATATATATATATATATATATATATGTATATATATATATATTGTTACATGCATGGAAGAAGAAAACAGAGTGGTATTGTTATCATCACTGCCCTCACTAGTAGCTGTGTGCAGTTTGATTGAAGCTAAAAAAGAATGTGGAGGCTGAAGATAGGAGAGGGCAGCAATGAGCCTTACCTCTTTAGTACAAATAACTTTACCGGAAGACAAACATGGGTGTTTGACCCTGAGGCTGGTACACCAGAAGAGCGAGCCGAGGTTGAAGAGGCTCGTCAAAATTTATATAAGAACCGACATCAAGTCAAGGCCAGTAGTGATCTTCTCTGGCGAATGCAGGTACCCTCCTACCTCTCCTCTCCAACTCCTCCATCTGCACCAATATTGTTTTCTCTACAGTAAAAGTAGTACTGATTTTTCTGTCACTACTCGTAACTATTATGCGTAGCAATATTTGACATGATGAAAAGTTTAGTTATTTACTTTTTTACGAGTACAAGTTCGTATTTAGTACAATTAAGTTTTTTTTGACAAGAATGACCTGGCCCTTAATCAACCAAAAATGACCTGGTTCATTATTCATGTCAAGACAAGTTGACCCATTTTAACATGTTGTGCAACAAGGGAAACTCTAATATTAATTATTGTGATTTGGGGTTAGCAAAGAGTATTCACAAGAACAATAAAATAAAACATCCACAAGAAACAACGATATTTAAAGTAGTTCGGCTAATTCCATGCTTACTTTCATGTTCAACCCTGTTAGGACATATGTAGTTCAAGTGGTTGTTGACATATGTCGCTATTTTATGTAATTGGCTTATCCTTAGACAAAACGCACTTTACTTGTAATTGGGTAGAGTTAGGATGTGTTTAACACTTCAAGAAATAGTGTTTCAAGATTCAGTGTTGAAGTCATCAAGTCTGTCCAAGAAACAAGCAAGGAAGTGCAAGTTACTAAAGCTCGACACCTGTCTCGACACATGCATCTATCGAGCTTTAAGAAGCTGTTTTTGCCCGAGTCTCGACAGCTTCTCGACAGATCCTCGACACCTCTATTTGTCGAGATTTAAAGAAAACAGATTTTCAATTCTGTTTTAAGTCCAATCTGTAAATGTGTCTTTGGGACTTCTTTTCTCCTAACCCTAAACATATAAAAGGATTGTTTTAAGGGCCGTCAAAGAGACGCAAGTTGCACAAGCATTGAGTAATTCTTGTTCATGCAATTTGTGATAAAAAAGACAGTTCATGCCCTAGTTCATCCTTTGTGAAGAAGTTGCTGTGTAATGGGCACCGTAGGGTTTTGTAACCGAGCATCTTCCTGATCTTCATCTTGTGGATGATTTGAAGAACTTTGCAGCCAACAACTCTCTCTCTAGTTGGTGAATTAAAATCGCGTACTGGGATCCACGCAATTGGTTAGTCGCGTACTTGGGAGCTGTGCATTGAAAGGAGAAACTGTCACTATAGAGCAAGTCCAATTGGGTATTGGGGTAAGGGTTCAACTGTAGGTTGGTAAGGTACTTGGGATTCCTTGCTAGTAATTGCTTGCTGTGATAATATTGGAGTTTCAGGAGTGGTGACCTTAAATCACCCGGTGGGGTTTTTGCCGTCAAGTTTTCCCCATTTGTAAACAAATTACCGTGTCTTTTATTTTTTCGCTACATTCTTTAGTTTTGGTTATTTGTTTGTGTTGCCACATGATTTTGCATGTTAACTTGATTAATTAATAACTTGGCTAATTAATCAATTTAATTTATCACTAGGGGTTAACGCCTTTGTGGCCTGTCAAGTGGTATCAGAGTAGGCACACTCTGATTAGGGTTTAATCCTTGTGTGTGATCCACTGACCCCTGCTGTCATGGATAGAGGTCAATCTCTTATTATACCTCCATTATTTGATGGCACTAACTATGCACACTGAAAAGTATGCATAAGAGCTTTTTTGCAGTCTTTAGATGAGAAAGTGTGGCAAGCTGTGGAGATAGGCTGGACCAAGCCTACAGAAGCGCCGGCCGATTGGGATAATGCCAAAATCAAGGCGGCAAATTTCAACAGCAGAGCATTGAATGCCCTATTCAGTGCAGTCACCAATGAGGAGTTCAAGAAAATTTCCTCAAAAAGATTTGCTAAGGAAGCATGGACCATTCTCTAGACAACCTATGAGGGAACTAAGGCTGTCAAGGATTCAAAGCTACAGAGGCTCACCACAAGCTTTGAAGAAATTAAGATGGAGGAGGATGAGTCATTTGATGAGTTCTATGCAAAGCTCAAAGACATAGTAAACTCAGTTTTCAATCTTGGAGAAACCATTCCTGAACCCAAGATAGTGAGAAAAGTGCTCAGATTGCTGTCCGAGAGATTCCATGCTAAGATCATGGTGATAAAGGAATTGAAGGATATTGACAGAATTCCTCTGACTGAGCTGGTTGGAAACTTGCAAACCTACGAGTTAGGGCTGACTAGAATAGGCAAGTCAAGTAAGGGCAATAACATAGCACTAAAAGCCAAGAACAGTGATACAAATGATTCTTCAGATAATGAAGACTTTAAAATGAAGTCCTACATTACAAGGCAATTCAAGAAATTTATGAAGAATGCCAATGGAAAAGGCTTCAACAAAGACCGTAGGCAATCCAGTTCTTCTCAATTGAAGAATTCAGATAAAGGGAAGAAGGATATCAAGGATGGCGGTCAGTACACTGTTCTCGCTGAACCAAAATGCTTTGGATGTCAAGGCTTCGGACACATGAAACAAGAGTGTCCAACGTACCTTAAGAGCATAGGGAAGAGCAAGGCACTTGCTATTACCTTAAGCGACACGAAGCCTGAGGATGATTCCGAAAATGAAGATGACAGAATCTTGAATGCCTTCACTGCCATTGTTAATCCTACTGATGGGGTTACTGAAGAAGTGGATGAAGAAAAGGAATTGGTGGATGCCAAGGTTGAGACTATGGATGATCAAGATGATATCCATATCGCCTATGAGAAATTGTACAAACTTTCTAAGAAGCATGAGAAACTCTATAGGCTGGCCACCAAGAAGCTCAGTGAAGTGAAACTTGACCGTGAGGAGCTTTCCACTAAGGTTGATGAAGCAAATCAGACCATTGGGGCACTGAGGTTTGAGAACAATTTCTTGGCTGAGAAGACCAAGAAGCTTGAAGCGGAGCTGTTTCAAGTTAGAGCACAATTAGAGAGGACGTCAAGTGCAAAACTGGACGAGATGCTAAGTGTTCAGAAATCTTCTTCGGATCGTACTGGATTGGGGTATGAATTCTCTCTCTCTAATACTCCTTCTGCTAGTACTACTGTTTTTGTTCCACTTGCTAATAACATTAAAACTGAGGATAAAAATGTTAAAATTGAATTAGCAAGTGAGAATGTAGACAAGGGCAAGTCTATCCTAGGAGCACTCCCTAAAGTTGAGAAAAGGGAAACTAGAAACCCTAGGACTAAGAAGACTATCTCTCAAAAGCCCAAATAGAAGAAGCAGCATCTATGTTATCATTGTGATGTTGTCGGTCATATTCGACCAAATTGCTACAAGTGGCTAGCCACTCAACAAAGCAATGGCATGATAGCAACTGGGAACCAGAATCAGCTTCAGACCTCTCTCGCTCCTCTTGGAGACATTCTCAAAGCTCTCATGTTCCTTTCGAACTTGAACGGTTTAAACTCTTCCCACTCATCACCGGTTCAAGGGTTGGCTAAAAGGAAAGGTTCTTCCAAGGTATGGAAGGCAAAGGGATCTAAGTGATAGCGGTCACTTCTTCTTCTCTCTCCCTGTTTTATTGTTTTGCATTACTTGTGTGTTGCTTTACTGTTTTGAGTCAGTCTAGTTTTATGCATTGTTTTTCTTTTTTTAACTTGTTTTTGTTTGTGTGTTTTTAGTTTTGTGTTTTATTTTTTGTTTTTCTGATAAAATAAAATAAAAAAAAATTGAAAAATACAAAAACAGTGTGTGTTTGTGTGCATTGGTTCTTGTGAACCTTAAAATGGCCATTGAAACAGAGTTTTCTAAACTTTGTATCACCTATAGCTTAGATGAGCATTCTTCTACACAACTAAGCAAGTGAGCTTTGTAGCTCTTTGTTTGTGATGAGTAAGGTTAAGTGATCTCTTCTACTTAAGCCTAAAACGGAGAAAGTTTATATCCCTCCTTTCAAGAGGAATAATAAATTAAAGACTTATTATGCTAGGTTAGACAAAGGTAAAAGTTCTGATGTAGATGCTGAAGTTTCTAAACCTATATCTAAACCTATTGCTTGTCTGCATAAGAAATCTATTTTTGTGCCTACCTGTCACCTTTGTGGTGTTGTTGGTCATATTAGACCAAATTGTTCTTTGTTGAGGCAAAAACCAAAATCTGAGATTAGATTTGCTGTTAGGAATACTAAAGTTCCTAAATTTGTTCCCATTTGTCACTTTTGTGGTGTCTCCGATCACATTCATCCTAATTGTCATAAATTGAAATTTAAACATTCTGTATTTCAATCTAGGATATGTGATGATATTTTTCCTGCCATAAGTCCAAATAAATTGTTTCATATGCTTTTGAAAAATTTAAGCTTATTGAATTGTGAAAGGAAATTGCAGGATTTTAGTCTTTCTTAGACGATTGGTATAATCCTTCAAATACACTCTGCTTCTCATGGATTTTCACCTACAAAGCCGAAGACTCGTGCTATATGGGTGAGAAAAGATTCTCTAAGGTGAGTGTTGTTGACTTGTCCTTGATTTAATTTTTTCAATTGTTTATGGACATGTTTTGTTTCTGTTTTTGGTTGTTTTGCTTTTTAGGTTGTTTTTTGTTTAAAAAAAATCCAAAAACATTGAAAATTTTCAAACAGACAAAAATATTTTATTTTGAGTCTTGTTTCATTTTTCTTGAGGATCAAATGAATTATGATATCCTTCTTTTGATTTTGAACATGCTTGGCATTGTGGATGAACTTGAATTGTATGTGTTATATAAGTGCCAAGCTTTTTTTTGATTTTGTGTGAGTATGTACTAGTTTGTACATGTACCCAAGGGTTAATTAAGAAATTGATGTCTCTATAGCTTAATTAAGAGTTGTCATGCATTGTATTTGCATTTTTATTCATTAAGTATAATGAGTGCTTTTAGTTTTGGTCATAAATGTTTTAAACCTAGAAGATTTTTGTGTGTTTTGTATTACACATCATGAATATGTAATTAAGGTTGGCCATATTAATCTTTACCTAACATGTTTATGTACCTTGTTTAGTTTGGATGAGCTTATTTTATTGCACTTTACTAATTTGAGCTTTAAAGTGCATGTTGTGTGGGAAGATGTTTATAGTTTTTGATCACATAATCTTGATCTTGAAATCACATGCTTTTGATTGTCAAACTTGAACTTAATGAGAAAGGCATAAATAACCATCTTACCATTATTTATTAGCCAATCATAAACACCGTAGTGCATATCGTAAGATTTTGTGCTTAAGAAAGTGTAGCACGTGCACAAAAAGAACATAAGGTGTAGCCTCAGTTTAAATGCTAAAATTGATATGTACATTATTGGACTATAATAATTTCAATCAATTAAAATTGGTGTGTACATTATCCTGGCTATTTTAATAAGTTTCTGATCAAATAAAATTGGTGTGTATATTATGAGACAAATCAAGAAACTTACATGATTGCAAGCTTTTATTCTAGGAGATGTGAGAGTTATATGATGTAACTCTTTAAAGGATAGTCTCTTTGAAATTTATGTGATGGATTTTGTAGAAATTGTGATTGATTACTATCTACTTATCACCTCACATGTATCTCAAGCTTTTACTAGTTGCACACACAATACAAGTTACTCTTTGCTAAACTTTGTACATGTTATTGTGCGTGATTTTTTTGTGGCCATCCAAGATTATGTTTACTATGGTGTTTGATGCAAAATATGGTTAAGAGTTTGAAAATCTTTGTTTTAAAGATCTGGGTTGAATTCATATGTTTTTTGAAAAACTTTTAATCTCGTACTCATGCATTTCATTCATGAAATATTGTGCTTTGAGGAGTTTCTGCATAAAATTGCTCTATTTTTCAAAAATTTAAGTTTTCCAGATTTTCGATCAATCGAAGCTGTTTCTCGACTGATCGAAAATGCGTTAAAATTTTTAATTAGCTTCTGTCTCACTCGATTGGTATTCAATCGATGCTCGATCAATCGAAAATGAAAAATTTTCAATTTCTAAGTTTTTGACCAAATTTTTTTTCATGCATCATTTATGTTTAGGATTCACATGCATTGCATTGTTTTTTTTTTTTTTTTTTTTTTTTTTTTTTTTTTGCAGTTTTGCAGTCATATCTCTCATTGTTTTCACACATAAATGCATACACTTTGCAAAATTGGGTACTCAACTTGATTTAAAAATTGATTGATTAATTTTTGAGTCCTTTGTATTTTTTAGTATATGCTATTTCCATGTGTGAACTATAGAAAATATTTTTTTTAAGAGATATGATGGATAATCAATGTGCAAATATTTTCTTTACTCATGCAACTGTTTATGGGTCACATAATGTCAAGTTTGCATTTATTGAAAGAGAATATTTTTCTTCATGTACATCCTCAACTTAGTTTTTAAGTTTTTTTGTTTGTTTTTTGTTTTCCCCACCTCCTAATTTTTCCCTAAAATTGTTTTTCCCAAAACTTGTTATGTTTTTCCTTTTTTTATTAGGGGGGGGGGGGGGGGGAATTTTTTCTAACCTTTGTTGTTCTTAGGGGGAATTGTTGCTCTTCATAGGAGGAGTTGCCTCTATTTTCTATAGAGCTTGAATTTTATGTTTCATTTATTCTCTGTTTCGTCTTTTCTTTTGTTGCGTATGTTTTCTGTTTACTCATTGTTTGAGTTGTCTTTGTCAATATGTGACAAATATGGAGAGAAATAGATGAAATGTGGGAATCCTGTTGTGGGAATCCTATTTGTTTTGTTTAGGGGGAGTTGAAGTTGTTTTTGAAAGGGAGAGAAAATAAAATATTTGATGTATCTAACTTAGGGAGAGGGTTAGTTTACTTTTGTTTTTATACTGTGTTTTATTTTGGTTTACTTATATTTTTCACACATGCGTTTATGTGTTTGCTAAATATTTCAGGAATATACAAGTTAATTCAGTCGTGGCTGCTGTCTACATTTGCAACTTGATAGATAGTGGTTAAGTTGAATTGTGTTTAGGGCTTGTTAAATCTGATTGGGCTTTTTGTAACTTTGAGCATTTCATATTTGTGATGTGTTTTGTCACGGATTGCCAAAGGGGGAGATTGTTAGGTTCTAAGACCTTAGGGACTAATGTATTAAAACTTCAATGTGAATTGTGTTGGCAAACCATGATCAAAACATTTAGTCTAGGTTTAGACTTGCTCAAAGTTTGGTTTAAATTAAGTTTAGAATCAAGTAATTGCAGGAAATTACTATTCAATGGCTACAGTGTTCGATCGATCGAAAATTAGACTCGATCGATCAAAAGGCGCGGATCAACAAAAATCAGCAAACATAAAAAGCCAATAACTTGATCGTTTGAAGCCCAAATTGCGAGCCGTTTTTTCCAGTATTTAAAGGACATTATAAGCTAACCCTGGAGGGGGTTTTCAAAGCTTTTTAGAGATATTATAGTGCATCTTGTGCCTCTTTAATGGATCTAGGGTTTTGTACCCAAAAGCTTTCTAAGGTTGCTCATACTGCTGTTTGTGTGAATCTCTTGTGAGATCTGAGAGGTGCTTGCCTTACACAAGCTTAGGATTATCAAGAAGGAGATTTCTTCAAGAGCTTGATGATCATTCAGTTGTTGCCATAAGAGCTTAAAGATACACAAGCTGGAGTGCTTGTACTTGCTGGAGAATCCAAGAAAGAAGGAGTCCGTGGTCTCGGAGCTTGCACGTGGTCGTGTCAGTAAGTTTTCTACTGGTGGGTAGCAATAGGATGTTAGTGGTCTAAGTCTCTATTGTACAAACTTCAATTCTTTCATAGTGGATTCAGGTTTACCTTGAGGATAGCTAGGTTAAATCCTCCTCAGGTTTTTTACCAGTTTGGTTTTCCTAGGTCATCATATCACTGTGTTCTTTATATTTCCGCTACTTTGCATGATATGATTGTTTTGTATTAACCTAGACTTGCATAATTTATCTAAGTTAATAACTTGGCTAAATAACTAGGTTAAACTGATTGTTTTAAAGGGTCTGAATTCTATCAAGTGGTATCAAAGCAGGTAGCATTTTTTTTTTTTTCCAAATATAAGTATAATGCATATCTTATTGAAGTGAACCAAAATGGACCAAATAGATTGAAGTGAACCGAATTAACCAAAGTGGAAGGAATGGGTTGAAATGGATCAAAATGCTACATTGATGTGATTCAAAGAAACATAACAATTATAAATGTTAATCTTTAGCCTTTAGATATTATATAGATTTGTTACTTTCTTTCTTTTTTTCTAGTTCAAACATCATGTCTATCAATTATGCTATAAATTTATCAGAATGAAGATGGTGGCTGGGGACTTCACATAGAAGGCCGTAGCATCATGTTCTGCACAGGTCTCAGCTACATTTGTATGCGTATACTTGGGGAAGGACCTGATGGTGGTAAGAACAATGCTTGTGCAAGAGCACGAAAATGGATCCTTGATCATGGTAGTGTAACACACATACCTTCTTGGGGAAAGTCCTGGCTTTTGGTATGACAATTTCTTTACCAAGATACATCACATTAGAGTTATATACTAAAAATAATTGGCATTGTAAATTAGAATCTAATCACATTGCAGATACTAGGTGTGTTTGAATGGATTGGATGCAACCCAATGCCCCCAGAATTTTGGCTCCTTCCTTCATTTCTTCCCTTGCATCCAGGTTTATACAATATCTAATTACTTATTCATTAACCATCCAAAGAATTCCGCTGTATTTTAGATCTTTATTGCATAATGTAATGCTTATGAAATAAATTAATGCAAGGTTGTAACAAGGTTAGCATGCCTTTATCACTATAGAGGTTTTCCTTTTCTCATACAATAAAACTAACTACATTGAATAAATATATAGTACTTAAAGCTTGTCAACTGTTTGGTGCCTAAAATGCAGCCAAAATGTGGATCTACTGTCCGTTGGTGTACATGCCTTTTTCATACTTATATATGAAAAGATTTGTAGGGCCAATCACGCCTCTTATTCTTCAATTAAGGGAAGAACTCTACACTCAACCTTACAGTGAAATTAATTGGAGAAAAATGCGTCATCTATGTGCAAAGGTGAGTTTACCTTGATTTTTTGCTCATGATTAATAAATCTAATTGAGGTAAATCCATGAATTCAATTTGTGCAAATAAAACCCATGTTGGAATTGAAATTGACCGCCTTCGAGTAGGAACAAAAGTAGGCCTTAGTGATCTGACGGTTTTGAGTGCTTGTGGATTGGCATATAGGATTTTCAAATTTTCCTCATACGCATTGATTTTGCAAAACTATAACTACAGGAGGATCTCTACTGTCCCCATCCTTGGATACAAGATATGCTATGGGATAGTCTATACATATTGACTGAGCCTCTTCTTACTCGTTGGCCCTTCAATAAGTTAGTCAGAGAGAAAGCTCTTCAAGTAACAATGAAACATATTCATTATGAAGACGAGATCAGTCGATACATTACCATTGGAGTTGTGGAAAAGGTAATGAGATTCCATATTCAAGAAAAGCAGTAGACATGGCTAATTTAGTCAATACAAAATTACTCCTAATGCCACTGGCACTTAACAGGCGATATGTATGCTTGCTTGTTGGGTTGAAGATCCGAATGGGGATTATTTCAAGAAACATCTCGCTAGGGTGAAAGAATTCATATGGATTGCTGAAGATGGAATCAAGATGCATGGTAGTACACATGTTTTGCAAACAAACTGCGGAACTACTACCTATCTTTTGTAGATCAATTTTGAGTTTATATTGAACTATTAATGATAATATTACTTAAAAAAAAAAAAAAAATCTTTATAGAGCTAGTTATGTAACCAGTATACACATATATATATTTGGACTTATGTGTTGAAGGACATTGCAAGAAATAAAGGAATTGCTGACTATGATTTACGCCATTTGTATGCAGAGTTTTGGTAGTCAATTGTGGGATACTAGCCTCACTATTCAAGCTCTTCTTGCTAGTGATCTCATTAATGAAATTGGACCGGTATTGGCGAGAGGGAATGACTTCATAAAAAAAATCTCAGGTTTGATTTTAGATTCTTAAAAATGTCATTGTCCAGTATTGATTCAGAGTTATCACATTTCCCTTAAACATTGTAAAGGTCAGGGACAATCCTTCTGGAGACTTTAAAAGAATGTATCGTCACATTTCAAAAGGATCTTGGACTCTTCTAATCAAGATCATGGATTACAAGTTTCTAATTGCACCGCACACAGTTTGAAGGTAACTAGCTCCATTTAGTGCTTGATTGAAATCTATTGTTACTCTTTTTCCATAATCACTTTTTTTGTCATCAAATTTTTATTTGCTTCACAGTGCTGCTTGCTTTTCTCAACAATGCCATAAGAGGTTGTTGGTGAAAAAATGGAACTTGAGAGGTTGTTTGATTCTTTAAATATTCTACTTTCCTTACAGGTGAGATGCGTGAGGATTAAATTTCCCTAGCATTGTATTTTTATGAGTACTTATTTTGCATGTATAGGCACGAATGGGTAATTTAGGTTGTGTTTAGTTATTCTTGACCCGAAAGTGTCAACAACAAGAAATTAATTATCCAAATCTTGAGGGATTTGTTTTTCTTATGATTTCTCAGTGTTTTTGTGACCTATTTCATGTGGAAGTTCAATCGCAAGTTAAATGGTCTAATTCTCAAGTTTTTCAGCTTTAGACAGAAAGTTTCGCTACTGTTTTGTGAGTAAGGCTTACCCGCGAGATTACCAGCGAAATTTCACTAGTTAGGTACCAGCAAAAATTCCCAATTTTTTAAAAGGTATTTCGTGGGACATTTGTTTTAAACGTCTCTCATCTTCTCCCAAACCCCTATTTTAATACTTCAACATCAAAACCCAACTAATTTCAAGTGTTTTACATTCCATAAACATCTTTAAGGTAATTTTTTATCTCTTTTCATTGATTTTGATCCTTAGATTATGTTTTTGGGGGGTTTTATGTTCATAATTGGGATTTTCTCAGATGGCAGTTGGAGAACTTAATTTTTGTCAATCTTTTTTATTGGGTTTTGTTTTAGTTGTCTATTTGCTTTGGATGTTGGCCCATTGTGGCAAAAATAACATGTATTTAGGCAAGATCTTCATATGTACATGCATTGTTTAACATACAAGTGTGGTGTGTGCACTCTAAGTATTTGATAAAATGCTCAAATGGCATTTTCTAGTGTTTTGAATTCTAATGAGTGCCAATTTTTGGGGATCATCATAATTATTCATGTTTATCATATTTTGATTATTGGTGGTGTGTTTTATACACTCTGTCCCATGCGTGCTTATTCATTCATTGGTCATGCATCTCACATGCACACTAGATGCACCTTGCTGCACACACTAACACTTGACGTGTTTTGCATTTACTCATTCTAGTTAAGTCTTTTTAGATTTTTTAGCACATATAACATGTTCTTGTATCTATGTCATGCCTAGGCTTATATCATGTTTCATCATCCTTAGCATGCCATGTTTATTTTATGCTTTGTAGCATTTTTTAGATGTTTTTGTCTTTCGTTTGAGCTTCATTTTCTCATTCATCTCGCACCTCTCATGCATCATCGCTTCCCTTGTTCATATCTTTTTTTCTGTCCCTCATTCCTTTTGATTCTTTTGTCTATTCGTGACAAAAAGGGGGAGAGTATATCGGTGTGTATCGTCATTTCTATGACTCATATGCACATTCTTAGGGGGGAAATTCTACCTCGTACACATTCATAGGGGGAGAAAGCCATAGGAGAGATGCATATACCAAGGGGGAGAGGACATTTTTATGAGAAAAACCTTGTTCTACTTTGTTTTACTTTATGCTTGTTTTCTCATTGCTTTTATGGTGCTTTGAGTTACACTTAGTGTCTATGCTTTGCTGTTCTCATTGCATTGTGTTTGTGTGATAGGCCAAGAATATATTGACCCCTTCTGATGAATTAATTGATTAATTACTCAAGTTTATTAATTAATCAAATTAACATGCAATGTACGTGGCAGCACAAACAAATCACCAACTAAAATATACTACAGCGAAAAATAAAAGTTGACACGGTAATTTGTTTATGAATGGAGAAAACTTCTGAGGCAAAAACCCCACCGGGTGATTTTAAGGTCACTACTCATAAGAATCCACTATTTTCAAAACAAGCAGCTACAGGTAAAGAAATCCCAATTCCTTATACCAACTTGCAGTTGAACCCTTACCCCAATGACCAATTGGACTTGTTCTATAGTGACAATCTTTCCTTGTATTGCACGGCTCCCAGTACGTGACTAACCAATTGATGTGCGGATCCCAAAACGCGACTTGATTACCAAATTGAGAAGGATGTTAGCTGAAAAATTCTTCTATTCATCACACGATGAAGGTCATGAAGTTGCTTGGTCAAAAACCCTATGGTGTACAAACACATCAACTTCTTCAAGAGAATGAAGAACTAGGGCAAATTCTATCTCTGGTCAGAATTTGCATGAATAAGACTTTGCTCAATACTTGCGCAACCTTTGACTGCCCTTAAAATAATCCTTATATATGTTTAGGGTTGTGAGAAAAGAAAGCCCAAACATACATTATGGATTGGATGAAAATCAAAACTGGAAATCTATTTTTCATAAACCTCGACATATATCTTATCTATCGAGCAGTTGTCAAGCCTCAGGCTGAAACAGCTTCTTAAACCTCGATACTAGTTGTCGAGATTTAATGAACAACACTTCTTCACTTGATTCTTGGACAGACTTGCATGGCTTTAACACTTGAACTTGAAACCATATTTCTTGAAGCATTAAACGCATTATATATCTACCCAAATACAAGTAAAGTGCATTTTGTCAAAGGATTAGCCAATTACATAACATGTTGACATATATTCCTAACATGAATCAGATATGTCCTAACATTGTGTGTTGGACATGCATACATCCTTATGCTATTGCTCTATTGGTTGCATGTTTGGATAATCATTTGCTTTGTTATGTGATCAATGTAGTAATTTATATATGACTATTTTGGTGTATGATCAAGTTGCTCATATGTTTCACATCATGTTTACTTGATCGTAATTTACTTGTTACATTATACTTGTTCTTTTATTACTTGCTTTATCTTGGGGTCTAATGCATTTTGTGCAAGTATTTTAAGTTACAGGTATATGTTCCAAGTTCATCACAGCTCTTAGATTTAGGTGTGAGTGAGTTTTGCCATTGTTCCTAAACTCATGTTTAAGTCTAGAGTCTGTAATAGGGTGTTGGTCACGGAATAGCCAAAGGGAGAGATTGTAAAGTTGTGATTTATAACTATGTTTTATGTTGGCTCTATTTCATGAGAAAAACTGTTGTAATTGCTTTAATTTTGTTCCTTGTATTTTGTGGGATTTTTTTGTATTGGGTTTAGTATTAAGTTGGTGAAGAATCGAGAATAAAATGAAGAATCAATGGATTTCACAAGTGTCTCGCTAGAAGCTAACCCACGAAAGAGCCACATGAGAAGCACATGCTGGAAGCTGAAGAGTCATGCCAGCTTGGAGGGTTTCGCGAGTGTCTCGCGGGTAAGGCCTTCTTGCTAGAAACCCGCGACACTCTATACCTGGAGGATTTTTAAGTGTGACTTCTTACCCTTCACTCATACTATATATACCATCATTACTCACAAAAGTTTGAGAGGTCATTCAAGAAGCCATTTAGGGAGAAAAACCCTAGATAGGTTTTGTAATACCCCACATACTTTTATGTGTAGTTATTATTAAATTTTCTTTTAAATATAATTGATGGGCCATAGGTATTCTTTTTATTAGTAACTGCAGCCCGCTACCTCACTAAACCCATATCTCTAATACTAACTACAGGGTAGAGGAAGAGATAATCAGGGTTTTCATAGGAAGGGTTTTATCAAGGGGGCTAAGATGTGTTTTTTCTTGAAGTTTAGAGCACATACAATTGGAAAGGCAATCAAATTGTTCAAGGTATGATTTCTCACCGTTGGAAACAAAGAATTAAGGAGTTAGAATTTTATCTTGGAAAACTTTAGTGATGTGTAGATTTTTGAATTGTTAATTTCTTAGATTACAATTTTAAACTATTTCAATTATTCTTGAATCCTAGGTTGCCACTGTTCTGAGTCTAGAACAAAAGTCAAAATTATTAAAACCATGAATAAGGCTGCATCGTGTTCCTAGGACTATAAGGACTTTAAGGCTAATGATCTACCATAATGTCAATTCTAGACTGTTAGACAATTTGCACCTGACCCCACCCGTGTGTCACTAGTTAGTTCTCATTTTGTCAAGTCCTATCTTTCTCTTACTGATAGCTTTAATAGTCCATGCCTAGGTGTTGACTATTCCCAAACACAATGAACCATTTAAGTTCAACATGTCTATAGCCTTTTTTTTTAAATGGCTAATGACAGGTTTAAAATTTCATTCCAAAATCCTTATATTAAATTCTAAAATGCTGCTACTGCATTCCTCATGGTTAAATGAGTTTCAATTAATGCAAGAATGTATTATTGATTAGCATACCATTGGTTTGAGAAATGTTAATTTAGTGTTGAAAGTGTTATTAGTTCAACAAAGTATAATCCTAGTGAGTCCATTTGTATAAGCTTTATATTTTGTAGAAGATATGAAGTATATTTCCATGACTAATTATAGATCCTATTTAAGAGTATTTTGAGACTATTTAGAGGGTGTTTTAGCTGGACTTTCAGAGTGATTCAATTGTTGTAAGCAATTATGTATAATGATGGGACTGATGAGACCGATTACCGACGAGGAAAATAATACAGACGATTCATCATTACCGAGGAGTGCCCACGTCACCTACAAAGACAGCAGGGTCATTCAATACTGCCAATAATGCCCTGGACAGTTGCAAAACTAGCTGTACAATCCGTTGAGGATGAATTAAAGCCTTATTTCTTAGCAGGAAGCGTTACTAAAAGAGGCATAAAAGCCATAATAACTGCCACAACGGCTAGGGACTGGATAAGGATATATAAAGCTCCCACAAGCACGAGTGGAGGGTAAGAAAGATACACATTAACATATTTATTATTTCATAACTTTGTTCTGTCTTTTCATAAGGCCTTCTTGGTACTGACTTAAACGTCGGAGGTGTTTTGGCAGGCACCACACCGGTGACCACCCTAGGGAAGTCTTCCCCACCGCTTTCATACCAGTAGGAAAGAAGGTTTGGTTCTATCTAGGCTCGGTTATTTGGACTGACGAATTTATACCTCATCATATAATATGCACAAGTTTTGTCCATTAGGTTCTTAGAAGTTAAAACTTTTCAAAAGTTTTGTATTTCAAACTTATATTTTCTTAAGTTTGTCAAAAGTATTTTTACATCATTGAAAGAGAAATTTTGACTATTAAATAATGTTTTAAAGAGATACTTCAAATTTTAAATAACATTTTGAATGTCCAAATCTCATTTAAAAATCTAAACTAAACTATTTTCCAAAAATAATTGAGTTTTAATGTAAGTTTTCCAAAAAGGTTCTTGTTCTTTAAATTTGTGTAAAACAAAGTGATTTCAAAGTCATATTACTATTCTCCAAATGGTATTTAAAACTTTTCTTTTAGAGAATTGAGCTTTCAGACTTACTCAAGAATTTATATAAACTCCTCAGTTTCTATTTGTTTACTAAGAGAGTCAAGCATCCTTTAATTTATGTTTCAATTCAATATTGTGATATTCAATATGTCTCTATATTTGGAATAATTATTAATATTAAGAAAATTATTCTATTTTGTATAAATTTTGTTTTCTGAAAAGTGACTCAAAATGAGTGTTTTGTGTAAATCTGCTCACAGGATTGTATGTGAGAATATGTGTTGATCCCTCACAAGCAAGGGTTAGATGTTGGTATCTGCTCATAGGATTGTATGTGAGAATATGTGATGTGTATATGTGACACTGTGCTCTGATCAATTATCTGTGTGTGTGTTTTCAAATGACTTTAAGATTTGATTATATATGTATTAAGTGGTTCTTTATATGTTTGGAAAACTATATTTGATATTTTAAGTGAAATTGGGAAATCAAACTTGTGCTTTGCTTGACTCGTTTCCGTTGTGTATTCTGTATAATTACTTACTAGATGTGTGGCTTACCTCATCAATTACTTTTTTCAGATTAAAGTTTAGTTGGGAATATAGAACCCTTGGATCATTTTGTAAGGTGCAAGGTAGAGCATGGAAGGCGACTTCGGTATTACTTGAAAACTTATAGAATTTCAGTTACCTTAATTTTGTAATTCATTTTTTATATAGTGGAGATTATTTTCAATTTGTAGAGCTTAGATTTTTGTAAAAGGTTTTTAAGAGTACTTGTTTCTTTGAAGTTTTAATTTATTTTGGATCAATTATGTTTATTAAGTCATATAAGTTCAGCAGGTTAGTCATGCATCTAAATTCATGTTCTATGAATTTGAGTCGTGACAGGTTTTCCACAACACACACCCATCTTTTAGAGAGAGAGCTACCCATCCTTAGTGAGAAATCATTTAGCCTCTTCTCCTTCCCTCTCCCATTGTCATACCTTAAGAGGAGATTTATACCCAAAGTCATATGTTTCATATCATGTTTCCTTGATTGCAACTTACTTGTTACATTAAACTTGTCCTTTCATTACTTTCTTTATCTTGAAGGTCTAATGCGTTTTGTGCAAGTGTTTCAAGTTACAGGTATATGTTCTAAGTTCATCACAGCTCTTAGATTTAGTTGTGAGTGAGTTTTTCCATTATTCCTAAATTCATGTTTAAGTATAGAGTCTGTTATAGGGTGTTTTATCACGGAATAGCCAAATGAAGAGATTGTAAAGTTGTGATTTACAACTATGTTTTATGTTGACTTTATTCCATGACAAAAAGTGTTGTAATTGCTTTGATTTTGTTCCTTGTATTTTGTGGTATTTTATTGTATCGGGTTTAGTATTAAGTTGGTAAAGAATCGAGCATAAAATTAAGAATCAGTGGATTCGCGAGTGTCTCGCGGGTAAGACCTTCTCGCGAGATACCTGTGAAACTTTTTGCCTGGTGGATTTTAAGTGTGACTTTCTTACCCTTCACCCATACTATTTATACCCTGATTACCCACAAAAGTATGAGATCAGGTCATTTAGGAGGCCATTTAGAGAGAAAAACCCTAGATAGGTTTTCTACAACAAACACCCATCTTTTAGAGAGAGAGAGCTACTCATCCTTAGTGAGAAATCATTCTAGCATCTTCTCTTTCCCTCTCCCATTGTAATACCTTGAGAGGAGATTTGTACCCAAACACAACTCACACATTTTCAAAGTGTAGAGAGTGTTTTGGAGCTTGGGAAGCTTTGCGGATTTGCCAAAAGAAGTTAGTGAGGTTTGGCAGATGCAATCGGATGTATTGCGGGATTTGAAAAGCTAGACAAGACACGGTTCTGAGAAGACTTGGTGGAGTAGGAGCTTGGAAGGCTTAGATGCATTGGGTAGATTAGGCTTGAAGGGTCTCTTACTATTCGTGTATCCCAACTTATTGTCTAGTGGATCAATTTGCCGCTTGGAGGACAGCAGAGAGGTTTTTCGTCGAGTTCTTCGGTTTCTTCTTCGATAACACATCAGTGTGTTACCTTGTGTTTGCATCCTTCTTCCCTTACTTTGTACTTTACTTTTATTGTTTGTTGTTCATGTTTATGCACTAAAGTAGTTATCAGTTTATTGTGCCTCATTTACTCTTATTCCCCACTTAGATAAGTTAGAGTAAAAGCAATTTAGTCGTAATCTTTTAATTGGGGGTTTAAACACACTCTTGTGTATTCACACAAATCTGAGTTTTCAATAATATTGTAGGCCTTACTCCCATTTTATTTAGGTGGCCATTATAAACTTATATGCAAACACTAATAGCTACTAAAGAAAGATAAAGTACTGGCGGATAAGACAAAAAATTAATTGGTACATAACGGTAAAAGAATGAAGAACTCGCTACACCACTTTTAACCATATAGTTTGGATGGCAACGGAACATGCTTGCGGTATTCTCCAAGAGCCCACAATGGCAAAGCATTTCTATATGTTGAATAGTGCAACATAGAGTTTTTCAAACAATAAAATATTTAAGTCTTACTCCCATTTTATTTAGGTGGTCATTATAAACTTCTATGCCAACATTATTAGTTATAAAATACAGAAAACTAAATGGTACATAATGGTAAAAGAATTAAAAACTCGCTATGCCGCTCTGAGTTAGATAGTTTTGGATGGCAATGGAACATTCTTGCGGTATTCTCCAAGAGCCCACAATGGGAAAACATTTCTATATAATGAATAGTGCAACATGCAGTTCTTCATGAAGACTCCGGTAGTTTCCTGCCACAACAAAGTAATTAATGATTAATTACAAATTATTGGAAGTGAAATTGTTAGTCAAGGGAAAAAACAACGTTCCATAATGGAAGAATGATATCTATGTCTTGTCAATTTTCATATTTCTATTTGTTATTTGATGTTATGTTAAACAAAGACACCTGTTGAGGAAAATCGCCATTTTCCAATTGGGAATTGATTATCAACTTTGCTGCGCGATGAAGAGGTGTCGGGTCTCTTTCAACCTATTGCAAGTAAAATTTTATTCTTAGAATTATTCAAGAAAAACATATGATAACATGATATATATGTTTTTAAACCATAAACTAACCTGTTTGGCATGAATAAGACCCATCATTGCCCATGCAGTTTGTACCAAGTTCGATCGATTTCCTTCAAGAGGTATATATATCTATGACCAAGCATAGAGAATTTGTTATTTTAATTTTGATGGAAGAATCATTGATAATTGATCTTCAACAACTTCATTGAACCAAATTGATGTGACGAAAGATATTAAATATGAAAAGATAAAGAATTTAGAGGCTTAAAGCAAAATCCATGGTTAAACACTACCTTTTTTGGGCATGAAAGATGACTCTCTGACCAGCCACCATCATCTTTTTGTGTTCTAAGTAAAAAATCAACAGCTTTACTTATAGCAGAACAATTGTTGTAAGTCTTGCCCACCGCAGCTAATGCTCCAAGGGCAAACCATGTACCATACATAAAACAAATTCCCCAATTTCCATACCTACGACAAAGTCTCATCTTGTAATTGATTTGTATTACATCTATATATATAACTATGATAACAATAATAGTAAACAAATGTTTCAAATTCATCATGTAATTAATCTAACCATATTAACAATAACAATAATATCTACTAAACTAGTACATGAACATACCAAGAACCATCAGGCATTTGTTTGTCTAAAATGTATCCTATTGCTTTTTGAATTATATTCTCAATCTCTTCATTCCTGTGTTCAGGGTGCAACTTCTTAAACAAAAGTAAAGCTTGGATTGTTGATGCAGTGCACTCAACATACTCATGCTCAACGACAATACCCTCAAAGAATTCTGTGGGATTAAGCAACTAGAAGGGGGAAAAAAAGGTAGTAAATTTTCCACTGATATATGATAATTAAGAGTGAATATATCTGCATAAATATTCAAATGAACATTTCAACGACACTTTAATATGTTAAGGTACTAACTTCCAACCAATCTTGAGCTCCTGCGGGCTCCCAAGCTGATAAACCTCCATTCTTACTCTGCATTATTGACATGAAAATAATGATTAAACTAGTCGCGAACCTGAGCGTTGCACGTGATAATTATTTTTATGGTGGTTTTATTAATTTTTTTTTTTACAATTTAAACTAATCTAATAATGAGTAATGTATTTCGTAATTATATTTTTATTTATTATAGGAACAATCATAAATGTAATATAAGAACAATCCAAAACACCAAAAAAACGTAAACTAAAAAAAATTAATAAAACTTAACAATGATTAATTGAACCAATATTAGGATAAAATTTTGTTTTTGACAATCTATTAAGGTTATTTTCTTTGTAGAAATTATAATTTCGGCCACCCAAAACATATTATCAAATAAACAATTATTAGCAAAATCTAATAATTAAATTTCTATACATGCATTGTTATAAAATAATAATAATTAAAATGAAATTGCAAAAGTTAAAATTTATCACCTATCTGATTATTTTCGTTTGGCTAACATTTGCTTTTCTTTAAATGAATGGCACTATAAAGTACTTCTAATACAACTATTAAGAATACTTCGTCCACCACAAAGGATTAGAAAATACACAAAAATTAGTAAAGTCTCATAATTTAACATCTAAATTAAGCACTATAAAAAATCATGTTATGTAACAGAATAAATACCAAATTATCCAAATCATGCTACATAATAAAATAATATTATATTTTTATATGCTATATTTAATTCTTTAGAACACAATAGGATAACATTTAACAATCAAAGAGAATAAAAAAAAATTAAAAAATAAAACTAAATCGCATTAACCCAAAATAGAGTTTTAAAGAATATAAAAAATTATTAACCTAAAGTAGAGATGCAAGAAAAAAAAAAAAATCCACCAAAAAATTTAGAGAGAGAGAGAGAGAGAGAGAGAGAACTTTTTTTTTTTTTTTTGTGAGGGAAAACTATGCATAGAATAGAAAAGAGAGTGACAAATTTATAGTAAGAGGGTGTGAATAAGAAAAGACAAAAATAAAGGAAGATAAAGGGAAAGAGGAAGAATGATATTAATGTAGAGGGTAATGGGGAGATGAAAAGATAAGGGAGGGAGAAAGATTAAAGAAGTAGTGGAGAGATAAAATGGTAAGGGAGAGAGAAAGGTTGGAGAAATTTAAATATTTAAAAAAAATGTTAAAAACAATTATGGGAAAATTGGGGAAAAAAAAAAAAAACTTAAGCTTGAAAGGCTTCAACATTTTTTTTTTTCCCTTTAAGCTGAAAAGGCTCACACAAAACCCTCAAGCTGAACTAAAAAAGGGGTTGGATTGGGCTTGATAGTGGAACTAAATAAATAAGAAGTGGACTAGATTAATTATATAGATATATTATAGGGCGATAGTGGAAGTAAATATATAAGTAGTGGGCTGGATTTATTATAAGGTGATAGTGGAAGTAAATAAATAAGTAGTGGGCTGCATTTATAGGGCTGAAAATTGTAAAAACCATTTTAAAATTGTAAGACAAATTATATATATATTTTTAAAAATGATGTGGCACATCATGAGAGCAGCAGCATTAAACATTACGCTTCAGCTTTTAGTAATATATAGATATAGATATAGATATGGAAAGAAACCAGCCAACCAAAAAAGGAAAAAAAATATTAATAAAGTTGCGTCGGAGTTAGTTCAAAAGATGATGAGGGCTTATATATATATATATATATATATATATATATATATATATAGCAATAGTAAATTCTAAAGTTGTGAACAATTTTGGTTTTTTTGGAAGAATATTCTTAGATAACAAATCTCTCTAGATTTGAACAAGTAATTTTCAACATTTTTAGATCCACCTATAACAATGGTAACTTGTATTATCTATTCATGCATATGCATGCAAAATAAGCAAACATAAAAATACATCACTATGTTAGACTAATGGTTAGATGATCAGTTCACCAATTCGTAATTATTTAAATTTTTAGGATAAGAGATAATTTATAATGATATCATAGCAATTAGACTGCAACTCATGTTAATTTAAAAAGTTAAAAGGCCTCGGTTGATACTTATTAAATCTAGGCCAATTCATGATAAAAATGTGCAACAATAATGGTTAAATCAATTAAATTCCCTTCCCAAGGGTATATGTCTTTGCTACAAGTGGTAATTTATCATGCTAGGGAAAGTTAATCCTCACCTGTAAATAAAGTAGAATAGTTACAGCATCAAACAAGCACTCAGGTTCCATTTTCTCACCAACAACTTCAGGAGGCATCATTGAAAAAAGCAAGCAGCACTGTGAAGTATAAGAGAATTTGGTCACACGATGATTATGGACAAGGAAAAACAGTAGAATTTGAGAAAGTATTAAACAAAGTTATTTACCTTCAAACATTCTGCTGTGCAATCAGAAACTTGTAATCCTTGATCTTGATCAGAGAAAGTCCATGATCCTTTAGAAATGTGACGATGCATTTTTCTAAAGTCTCCAGAAGGATTGTCCCTAACCTTTACATTGTTTAAGGGGAACACAATAACTCCAAATGAAATATTGATAATGACTTTCCTAAGCAAAAATGTAGACTTTTATGATTTAAGAATTGAAAATCAAACCTGGGATCTTTTTATGAACTCATGCCCTTTCTTCAATACCGGTCCAATTTCATTAGTGAGATCACTAGCTAAAAGAGCTTGAATACTAAAACCCACATCCCACGATTGACTACCTGCCGAACTCTACACACGAATTGCATATATCAAAGTCAACAATTCATATAACACTAGAAAACCATATTTTATGCTAATGGATAAGTAAAAAGTTTTGCAATTGTTTTGCATAACATGTGTACTAACAAGCGCCTTGATTCCATCTTCAGTGACCCATATGTATTCTTTCACCCTAGCAAGATGCTTCTTAAAAGCATCCCCATCTGGATCTTCAACCCAGCAAGCAAGCATACACAACGACTGTTCAATGCAAATGGCATTAGGAGTAATATTATATAGCCTAAATTAACCATGTCTATGGCTTTTCTAGAGCATTGTAGAATCACATTACCTTTTCCACAGCCCCAATGGTAATGTATCTAGTGGCTTCATCTTCATAGTGAATAAGCTTCATTGCTACTTGAAGAGCTTTTTCTCTGACTAATTGATTTAAAGGCCAACGGGTGAGAAAAGGCTCAATTAATACGTATAGGCTATCCCAAAGTAGATCTTGTATCCAAGGATGTGGATAGTAGATATCCTCCTGTAGTAATTGATTTCCATAGTCAATGCATTGAAAGATGTATTTAAAAGACTATCTGGTATATGTTATTCCACAATTATCAACCATGAAGGTTTTCAGAATATTAACGTGTGAGTGACATGGTTAGCTAAGTCTTAATGTTATAGATTGGATACTGATGACATGAATGAGGGAGAAAATGGGCTTTTGCTAAAAAAATATGGATACTATTTGAAACTGTTAAGAAAATGCCCCCTGTGTAGTTTAAAAATCGATTTCAATTTAAAACTAACAATTGAGTTATAGAGAATTGCAAATAAAAAATAAAAAATAAAAAATTCTGGAACTTGCGTTCCATGAAAAAATTCAAGTCCACATTCACTATAACTCGATGTTCCAAAAATCGAGTTTTAAAATAGGGGCATTTCCCTAATTAGTTTCAAACATGGGGTATTTTGTTGGATATTTTAAAAAGAAGGGGCAAAAGCCCATTTTCTCCCAAGAATGAGTGATTACCTTTGCACATTGATGACGTGCTTTGGCCCAATTAACTTCATTGTAAGGTTGAATGTAAAGTTCCTCCCTTAATTGAAGAATAAGAGGTGTGATTGGCCCAGAAAACCTTTTCCCATATAAGTATGAAAAAGGCAAGTACACCAATCGACAAAAGATCCACATTTTGGCTACATTTTAGGCACCACAAATTTGACAAGTTATAATTAGAATTTGGAGCATTAAAAATAATGTTAAACCTCTGTAGTGATAAGGCATCAAACATATGTACTAAATCTATTTCAACATTGACTTAATTGAACTTAGAAAAGTTCAACATGCAAAATTGATTTAAAATACACAAGAACTCTAAGAACTTTTAATGAAGAAGTAAGCATATATTGTATAAACCTGGATACATGGGAAGAAATGAAGGAAGAAGCCAAAATTCCGGAGGCATTGGGTTGCTTCCAGCCCATTCATACACACCAAGTATCTACAATTTACAGGACATTGCATGCTAGTGTTAATTATCAAAAAAAAGTCATCATGCATGGTGAATACTTGAGACCAAATTTGTACATTTCTCAAATTGTGAAAGAAATATGATTATATTTTAATTTAAAATATTAATTATTTTGAGTATTTGTTAAGTTATGATTTTTCTCATAACATTAATGTTAGCTTATTCCAAGACAAAAAATGTTGTAATTGCATAAATTTATTTCCTTATATTTTTGTGGGATTTATTTGTAATGGGTTTAGTATTAAGTGGTGGAGATTTAATCAAGAGAGCTAAAAATCACACGAGGAGCACATGATAGAAGCAGAAGAGTCATGTGCTAACTGTGTCAGCTGGATTTCGCGACTCAGGAAACCTACGAGTGACATGCGAAATTCATTGGTTAGAGGATTTTTTAGTGTGACTTATTTACCCATCACTCATACTATATATACCTTCATTACCCACAGAAATTGGAAGGATCCTATTGAGAGAAAAACCCTAAAAAAGGTTTCTAAAACAAACCCACCTTGTTAGAGAGAGAGCTACTCATTCTTAGAGAGAAATATTTGTAGTCTCTTCTCCTTCCCAATCCCATTGTTATACCCATTGAGAGGAGATTTGTACCCAAACACTACTCACACCCGTTCAAAGTGTTGAGAGTGTTTTTGGAGTTTGGGAAGCATTGGAAGATGCCAAGGATGTTGGATGCAATGGGCTTATTGCGGGATCTGAAAAGTTAGAGAAGACATGATTAGGCTTAATCTTGTTGGAGCAAGAAGCTTGGAGAGCTTAGGTGCATCGGGTAGATTAGGCTTGGAGGATCTATTGCTATTCATGTATCTCAACTAATTTTCTAATGTATCATTTTACCGCTTAGAGGGCAGAGGAAAGGTTTTTCGCCGAGTTCTTCAGTATCCTCTTCGATAACACATGCTAGTGTTATCTTTGTGTTTGCTTCTCTCTTCTCTACTCTTTTCCTTTTAATTGCTGTTGTGTTTATGATTAATTACGGTTTAGAGTGTTTTGCCAATTTGGGTATTGCTTATATTTATCATTCCGCATATCAATTGTTCAAATATAAGCTTGTATTGGTTATTTTGAAATTGGGGGTCTAAATCACTAGTGTTTTACACACTAAGTGAACTTACAGTATTTAACTCTAATTTGATGTGAATCTTCACAAATAAATAGTCATACCGAAAGCCAGGACTTTCCCCAAGATGATATGTGTGTTGCACCACCATGATCAAGGATCCATTTTCTTGCTCTTGTACAAGCATTGTCCTGACCACCATCAGGTCCTTCCCCAAGTATTCGCATACAAATGTAGTTGAGAATTGTGCAAAACATGATGCTTTGGCCTCCTATGTAAAATCCCCATCCACCATCTTCATTCTAAAATGTGATAAAGTTAAAGCATAATTATTATACATGATGTTTGAAGTTTGAACAAAAAACAAAAAACAAAAAACAAAAAATGAAAGTGACAAATTTTGCAAAATCTCTATTCTTATTGATTCAATTAACATTTTAAACTTTCAAGAATATATACCTGATGATTGTATATGTAACGAAGAATTTCTTTTTTATACTCAGCTGGGAAGACAGAATTAATATGTCCTGTAATGTAAAAACATAATACCTGCATTTTTTGGATCAAATACAAGAAAAATATTAGTTATATCGAGCTGAAAGCCAAAATAGTTCACTAGCAAGGATGTTATTTGGAATAATTTCATTGTTCGCAGTCAACTCAAACTTAGTAGATATATATTCTAGAGGTGTATATTTACTCGACAAATTATAATGATAATAACAATATATTGAAAAATTAATAATAATAATGATGCAACTCACAAAAGGAGGAAGGAAAAACAACGGGCCAGCATTTTCAGCAGGCCAATGGCCATCACAAGACTGCAAGGCCACGTAGAAATTGATAGCCCTCCTCAATGCACTTGTGGCCTTGTCATGTGTGATTTCCTCTCCATCCTCAATCTTAACTGGGGGAATTGTTTGTTTGAAGTTTTTCTCTCTCAAAAACTGCAATCATTTCAATAATTCCTACGTCATTAGCAAAAAAGAAGTTCCTAAGGCATTAGAACTTAAAAATACATAAGTGTGAACATTAGCATCAACTACGAACACCATAGAATTTCATTTCATAAAATAAACAACCAAAAAAACATTTATAAATTTAGGCACTATATTATACTAGAATTTTAGTTTGATGAACATTGATCAGTAATATCTATTGACTAATCCAAGTGGCTAATAGAAGATATTGAGAGTTGTGGTTGTTGTTGGCTTTTTCTTCTTATTTTTTACTTTTATTTTTTTATTATTTTTTTTGGTGTAAATACAATCAAATGATAGTTGTTACTTGTTGGAATTGAGAATCAATTTTCTATATAAATGCAAGCATAAGTGTATTGTACAAGTAATACATAGTACAAGTAAAGTACATTGGACCTATAGTCCATTGGGCTTGTATACTAACTGCCCCTGCAAACTCAAAGTAAAAATAAGAAACCTTAAATTTGGAAACTAGATCACGAAAGCATCCTATGGGATGGGATTTAGTATAGATACCTGCAAGCTGATGTTGACATGTGAGAAAATTTTGCTGTAATACCATGTTAAAATTGATAATCAAAATTTAGCTATAAGAGTAATATGTATGTAGTTTATGCAAAGTTCATTGGGCCTATAGCCCGTTGGGCTTACACTACCAAAAACAAATCTCAAATCCAATTAACCATTTGAACTTGATCTTCTATGTCTAGTGTTTGGTTGTTATTTTTTTTTTATTATTTTTTTTTTTTTTATCATTTGAGGTTCTTTTAAAATTTTTTAAGTATAATTATACTTTAACTAAAATAAACAGATCAACAAAATGCACATGTACCAATTATACAATTATATGCCCATGCAATGCAAAGATAATGTCAGCTATATGGTTATTGGTGAAAAAGTGATTCTAGCAATATAGTAAATTTTACTGTATAGTTTTACAAACTGATATATCTATTTTTTAAATTTAAAAAAATATTATTTATTATATTATTGAAGCGATATCAATCACATTCACTACGGTTTCATCTGTTTGCAGACTTTTTGAAATAAAATTCATAATAGAACTTGATGTAACTTAGGCCAAGGTTACAAAATCAAGTCAACCGCGTTAGTTACTAACTAACCATCAAGAAAAGTATGAACAATAATTAAAAATGAAAAGATATACTAAGGGGTAATTACACTCCCCTACTTTGATGTTTGGAGAAATCATGCATCATCCCAAACTTGAAGGGAAAAAACATTTTCCCCCCCTTGACATCCGGTTGATCAAACTTTGTTAAATTAATATTAAAAATATTGTGTACTAACTTACCATTTGCTTAAGGGTAAGTTTCAAAAATTATTTTATTTCATAATTAATTTCCTTTTTTTTTTTTTTTTTTTTAAATTATGTAGAGATTTTGCATTGCAAGTATTTTGGTGCTTGAAAAAGTTTGCATTTTATTCTAAATTTATCGGTTTTATTTTTTTACTAACAATAGCTCAATTTTTTTTTAAAGAGATTCTTATAAAAATTTAGGATATTTCATTACTAATATAACAAAAAGGGGGAAGTGTTGATTTCTTTAAACCTCAAGTGACGGGAGTGTAATTACCCCTATTACTAATAACCTATATATGTCTATAAATTGGATGGGTTTGAGTTTGATCCAATCGAATATGAGTAAGAAACTTATCATACTAAAGCAAGTTGTTGAATCTATAACCCTGGCCTGAATTTTGATTGGTTAGTTCAACTCAATATAACTCGTATTCTTTTTCATTAAAAAAAAAAAAGACTTTTAACAAACTTTCTAACCTCTCTTTGTTCGAATTTCTTTCAATTTAAATAAAATAAAAAGAAAAGTACTCAATGAGTTTAATGATACATAAATCCTTGAGTTTGTAGTTTGGTAATTAATTCTAATAATCTCCTGGTCAAATAATAATTGTGCGTACCCAATTCTCGGCAAATGGGCTTGCAACTGCTTTATTAGCATTTGGGCCTACCGGTAGTGGGCCGATAACCGTACAATAATAATAACTACATATGCAACCAATTACACAGTTTTTTTTTTTTTTTTTAATTTTTACCGAGTTGTAGTTTTATGTAAAAATAATGTTGCATTAACTATGATTTTTTACCTCAAACATTGTGAAAGGAGTAAAAAAAAAAAAAAAAAGGCGAAATTGCACTATAGATCCCTAGAGTTTATTCGTTAGCGTAATATATGTTGTTGACAACTTTTTATATTTCGCATGAAAATGATGTCAAAACTTTCCTATTATGGTATTTTTCTAAGAAAAAATTACAAATATTATTTTACACTCCAAAAATTCATTAATGTAAAAGTACTTGATCAAATAAGTAATGAATAATACCAAATCAAACATGATTAGAGCTCTTTTTTCCAATCAACCAAGCGACAATTTATAAGACAATCCATATCTATGTATATTATTTAAACAAGTCACTTGACTGAATAAAAACGTTATGTGACTAAAACTATAATGGATGACCTTTTTATTTACCACATCATGGGATGAGGTAAGATACTTAAAGAATTTGTTAAAATTGTCATGTTGTGTAAGATTGTTGTTGAATGAAACAAAGACAGGTCATATCATTATTTAAAAAGTCAGTGCAACACCCTAGTTACTAAGCGTAATTTGGAAGAAGCCTGAAGGGAAAATTGGTAATTTACTCACAAGATATTTTTGGGGCGAATTGGTAATTAAGGTTTTCAACTTAAGTCAGCACCCCCCCCCCCCTTTTCTTCCTCAATTTTACATTGATCTCTCCCTCCCTCTCTCGTTTTTCTTGTGCTGCCAGCCTCTCCCTTCCTCTCACCCAAATCTTACTCCCTTTTCATCTGTCATGGACAGCCACCACTTGATCGTCCTTCTAACCGCCATGTGCTCCTTTAATTGTGCATTTTTCCAACAAGAATTTAAGGTAAAAATCTAAGCTTTTATCTCAATTTCTTCTATGAAATCCTTTGGGTTTTGCTATTTAATGATTATTATGGTGAATACTTGATGGGTTTTGGTGAATAATGGAAGATTAAAGGGTTAAGATTTGGGTAGCAATGGTTTTGTTAAAATCCGAAAATTTCATATCATTTGAAGAGTTTTTGCTTTGATAAAAGGTTTTGGTTGATTGTTTCTTAATGGCTATTTGAGGGTTGATTTGCTAGATCAACTATGGGTCTTGTTGTTGCATATGTTGATGTGAGTTGATTTTTGGAAGTGTGTTCTTTGCATTTTAAATGACTTTGGCAAATGTGGGTGTGAGTGAAGTGATAACTACGTATTTATGCAAGTGTAGTGTGAGCATGTGTTTTTTGCATACCAAGTGTTTGATAAGTTGTTATTATGAGATTTTGGGTTTGATTCCTTGTTTTTAATATGCTTTAAATCTTGTGGTTTTAATGGGAGTGATTCTCAAATAATTTGGGCTAGTCATAAAACTATAACAATTTTTTAAAGCTATCAGGGACAAATTTGAGTCAGCTGCAATACTTGATTTTTAGTAAATTATAGAAAAATTATTTTGAGCTAAATCTTTTATGGTACATACTGCACATATAAGAGCTTATCTCTATTTAATTTCGAGTTAGTCGAAAAGCTTTTCATGGACCAAACAAATTTTACAAAATGGCTGGCCTGTTGTAGATTGAATCTGAAAGTGCAATGAAAACATTGAGATTTTGTGGAATTTACTTCAAATCTTTGTTGATTGAATTGGTATGTAAATTCATGTGCTTTCTTCGACATGTGTTTTACTTAGTTGAATCTAATAATGGCTTGGTTTAGTCATTTAGTGCTCTATAGGGAAACTCATGAGATACGCTACCCCTATTATGAATTAATGTGTCTTATATTATGTTTATATGTGCACATTGCTTGCAGTGGAGAATCAAAATTCTTTGGTTTTTGCTGTGGCACTATGAGTTTGTATGCTTGTTTGGTTCCCGTTTGGGAATGGGTACTTGGCTTAGGTTGGGCAAGCTAGGCTTTAGTGCATTTGATTTGTTTTAGGGGATCCTATTCGATTTTGGAGACAAAAGTGATGATAAACTATGTATTTGAAAGTAATGTAATCTATGAGCTTTATATGGTTTTAACACCATGTCATGTGTGATTTTTGGGTGATCACCCGATTTGATGATTTGGTTTCTGTAGTCTTTGTGACAATGGAATCAAATCCAAGTTAGTGCTCTTTCACTTTGGATGACGCGTTCTTCCCTGCTTCCCACAGAGGGAAGAGGTTCCTTGATTGTGTGTGGATGAGGCTGCTGCCCATGGAACCAAGAGACCACATGCAATAGAGGTCCTATTTGACGCGCTCTCTCTTCTGCCTATGGGGGGAGAGAAAAACCTTAAGGGTATAGGTGAGGTTGCTATCCATGGGGCCAAGAGTCTGCATACCAAAGAGGACAATATCATGCCAGTTGTGGATGGGTGGATCCCTGACCGATTTATGTGGTAGTGTGGTATCTTTGTGATAAATTACCGTATGTTAGATTTTATGGCTTTGGAAACTATATTGTTAGTGCTCATAGATTATGGTATATAATTTCAAGGTATTTACTTTGAGAAACTGTGTTCCATTATATAATCATTCTTGTCATACTATTATGGAAATGATCTTCTAGTATTCAGTTAGAATTTTCCTAAATTAAAACATGCTTTGTAAACTATTTATCATCATGAAACTTACATTTCTCTCACTCCCATTAAATATGCTACTTACTGGACTTTAGCTCATCCCACTCTTCTATAGTTTTTCAGATAAATTTGCTATACCCTGGGCATGGAGCTTGTTTAATTGGTGGTGATTGGAGCATTATGCTAATTGAGAGAGTTATGCTATGATTGGTTGGTGACTCAACTTACTAAATTTGTCAAGGCCATAGCTAATTCTTTCGGAGGTTGGGCTCTTAAGGCTCTTTAGCCTTGGGCATGGTAGGCTTAGATTCTATCGTTGAAGTTGCCTATCCTAGAAAGAATTGTGGTTTTACGTCGATTCATTTGGAGCTTTGGAATTTCATGTATATTTGGAGACATGATTCATGATTTGTATTGTTTGTAAATGTCTCGTAGAGCTTTGACTTATATTGTGGAGAGATCAATATGTTTATTTATTTTATCATTTGGAAAGAAAAAATATCCCCTATAATTTCTTTTGAAGATTTGGTTTCGCATGCTTGGAACCCTTTTGGATTTGGGGCGTGACAGTCAGGTCATAGTATTATTTAAAGGGTCATGTCAAAGGGTGCCCTTAGGATAGAAACGAAGCCATTTTGAAAAAAAAAATAGTATATACATATAGGTACTAATTTAACAATTTGATTCAATAAATTTACACTTAGCCACCATTATAAATAGCAAACTCCAAAAATAAATAAAAAATAAAATCCCAATAACAAAATCGCCAACATTTACACCAATATTAAAGTTACAAAATTTAGCCCAATCTACCAATTAGAAAAATGTTTTGACCATGCATGACCGAAAAATCATTAGTTTAAGGTACCTGCATTCGCCAGAGAAGATCACCGCAAGCCGGGAATTGACGTCGATTTTTGTGGAAATTTTGACGAGCCTCTTCAACCTCAGCTCGCTCTTCTGGTGTGCCAGCCTCCGGGTCAAACTCCCATGTTTGTCTTCCCGCAAAGTTATTTGTACTAAAAAGGTAAGGGTCATTTTTGCCCTCTCCTATCTTCAGCTTCCACATTCTTTCTTAGTTAATTTGAATCTGCATGTGCAAAGCTCTATTATGGTGATGATAATGACACCACTCGCTTCTCTTCTCTTTAGTTTGTAACTATTAGAGTCTGTGATAGTAAATAATCATGCATATATATAGATACAATGAACATTTTTTCAGCAAAGAAGATTAGAGTCTGTGATAAAAAGATCTAGAAATTGACCATTTTTTCAGCAAAGATGATGTATACCTGAAAACACTTACGTGATCCCATATATTTCACTGTAAACATGTTAGAATATGAGAGAGAGAGAGAGAGAGAGAGAGAGAGAGAGAGCTACCTTTATGAAATATATGGTACTCAAAATATGTAGTACTGTTGTGGTAAGAACTTCCCACCAATATAGATTTGGCTCTATATGGAAAGGAACAAATGGATATTTGTGGGCTTGCAAGGCCTTAAACTTGAGAATAATTTTTAATCTTCAACAGGCTGAAACTCGCCTAATATAGAAAAATCTACACTAGGTATTAGAGAGTGCCAGTGCCCTAGTAACAACTAATTAAAGCTATTGGGACAACATTAAAGGAACTAAGTCAAGACTGCGACTTATAACCAATGCTTGAGTGAGCACTCGTCCTCTAGCATTGATAATAATAGAGATTATGTACAAATTCGGCTACATTTATGAATATGTGTGAGCTGTTTTGTGGGCGACTTATAACCAATGCTTGAGTGAGCACTCGTCCTCTAGCATTGATTCCTCTAGCACTCCTCCTAGAGAGTGCCCTAAGACTTTTTCTTAACCTCGAACTTAGGACACCCACAAAGCAGCTCATACATATTCATAAATGTTGCTGAATTTGTACATAAATTTTTTTGACAAATGACCACCCTCACTTGTCAAAAAAAAAATTTATGACTCCAAGACCACCCTTGAAGGTTTAGATCTTCAACTATTGTTGATCTTGATGCAGCAACTTCAAATCTACTGATTCTAAAGATATAAGAGTAATATCCGGTAGTGACTTTGATAGAGGAAGGCATAACCTTTTAGATCTTACAAGAGCACCTTTTAGGGTTTCCTTTATATACTAGAAGACGTAGATCTGAAACTATAATCCTTAATGGGCTTGAACTGCTGTTTGGGCTTAAATAAAATTCTGCAGATACGACTCTCGATCGGTCGAGCATGTCTCTCGATCAGTCGAACCAGGAAAATTCTGAGATCTTCTTTTTGCAACTTACTTGTTCTTGAATCTTGACTTGAATCACCTTGAGCATTGTCTAATAATACCTATAGACTCTAAGATTTATATCTATACAAGTTTGTGTTCATGATTTGCCAATTATTCTAAACTTTTAGAACCAAACAGTCTTGTTTGTTCATTTTCACAACTTTATCAAGTTCTTTTATTTTATCATACTAATTTTCATTTTGGCGACTTTTAGTTAAGTTAATTATATATAGGACTTTGGAATTTTCTCTTGAGATTGGGGTGGTTTTGGTGATTCTTGAGGGTAACTTGAGTATTATCATTGCCTCCCTAAATGACAATACTTCTTCCTTGGCTTCTTTCAGTCATTTGGTTCAAGATGTTAGAATCACATAGAGAATCTATACACTTGTTGTGAAGCAACTGTGTTTTTATGCGCCTTAGGGTTTTGTGACTAAGTGCTTCCTTCTCTTCAAGTATATTGAAGAACTTTGAATCTAATAACAAGCTTCAAGTTACTGGGAGTTAGTTATGTTTTGGAGATTCGTGAAAAAGAGTTAGTCATCCATGCAAAGGGAAGAAGACTCTACAAAATCAAGACCAATTGAGGATTGGCATAAGGATTCTACTGTAGGTAAGTACTTTGGGATAGATCAGGTTTGGGATAGGATTCCTTGTACTTGTAATCTCTTGATTTTGATTAGTGATTCTTGGGAGTGGTAACTTGAAAATCACCCAATGAGAATTTTGCCTTGTGAGAGGGTTTCCCCATTAGTCAACAAATTATTGTGTTTATTTACTTTCCGTTGCACTCTAAACTATTTAGTGATTTGATTGTGCTTCCATGATATTGCATGTAATTTGACCTAATTAATCAACTTGAGTAATTGAATTAATTAACTAGGGTCAATCTATAACCCAGCAGAGGAGAACCATCATTTTTTTTAAGGGAGAGGAGAACCATCATTTAGAAAAAGATTCTCAAAAATTCTTAGGTACTCTTGAAGTACGGTAATGTGGTGTTCCCTCATCTCGCATGCATTGCGAGTCTTACTAATTAAATTCATTATAAGGTCAACCATGCATATGAAAGGAGGGAGCATCATATCACCATACTACCATAGTCTCGAAATACCTAATAATTTTTACATTAAGACATCCTCATTTTACAACATTAACAAAAGCTATATTAAAAAAGATAAATAAATAAATAAATAAAATTGGTTGAAGCCTTCATATCGAAAAAATAAACTTTCCCCAAGATGGTATTACAGTTGCACCACCATGGTCAAGAATCCATTTTTGACCTCTGGCCACAGCCATTTTCTCTAGTTCTTCCGCAAGCAACCTTAAGGTAACATAGTTAAGAACCGAACCAAACATAGTGCTTTGTCCTTCTATGTGTAAACCCCATCTTCCATTTGTATTCTGCAATAGGTATTTCATTTTTTTTAAGAAGATTAAGCTGTGCTAGTGAGCATAGATGATTTATTAACATATATACTTTGATATACTCTGCATGATAATGATCTATTCAACCAATAGCAAAAGCAACACTGTTACCCATGGTTGAATTCATTCAACCATTTATGAGTTGGCCTAACAATTTAAGTAAACAACCTTTCTGTAAGGTTAAATTTATTCAACCATTTGTTGGCTTTATTCCGTATCAAATTTACTTGTATTTCAGCAATTAGATACCCTGTATTTAGGTGGGAATCATGTAAGGGTTGTGTGTGAGAGAGTGTGAAAAATTCAAGTGTGTGTGTGCAATCAAGAGGATTCTCGTGACTAGATCTCGAGAGTGACTCGCGAGTGGTGACTCACCAGAAGTACCACACGTGTGAAGCATACAGGTAGCTAAAGGGTCATGAAAGCTAGAGCATTATAGGACAAATAGTACAGTCTGGCCAATTAGTTATTTCACGACTGAAACTTGTGACTAGTCCTAAAGAAGACAAGGTTAGGCTTATTGCAGGATCCGGTAAGCTAAAGAAGACAAGGTTAGGCTTAATCCTGTTGGAGCAAGAAGCTTAGAGGGCTTAAGTGCATCGGGTAGATTAGGCTTGAAGGGTTTATAAAAATGACTCATCATAGTTATTATTTAATTTTAACCTTTTTGTTCTCTCTCTCTCTCTACTCATTCAGTTTAGATTTTAAAAGTAACTTAACTAACTAATACTAAACCTCTTGTCTCATTAAAAAGTGAATAATAGAATAAGATAATAGTTAAAAAATAAGGAAGAAGAAGATATTGTCTGTGGAGGTGAAAATGACGTTGGATAGAGTATATATATAATAGGTGAAATTAACACATTCTTCCTCCTTTTCTCTCCTCTCGCATATTATGAGCTAAACAGAGGATATCAATCAAATAGTCAAATCAACAAAATTTCCTACCTACTTTTAAAGTCAATAATATGGGTCCTTCTGGTGCCACATAAAAGCCCACACAAAAACCCACAACTCGCCATGTGGGCTTTTATGTGGCCCTAGATTTATCCCAATAGTATACACAAACAAACAAGCTCTCGGATTGGACTAGATATGAATTGTTGTCCTCCAACTTAGAAAAAAAAAATGAATTATTGTCCTCCAACTTAGAAAAAAAAAAAAATTATTGTCCTCTAATAATGAAGGATGTATACCCATGATTTGTTATGTATTGGCTTTGGGAACCGACTTGTGCATTGTACCTATTGAAATGCAGAGTGAAATGCAGAGTCATCTCACATATCTGTCATGTTTCACATGTTTCAACATCCTAATGGGTCTAGTGCTCTTGTGTACTAAACTCAATCCTTACCGTTGGCTTTGTACCCTTGCTCATTAGATCCCACCAGTTAGTCCTTAATTCCTCCAATCTGGCATTAGCACATTTCATTTCAAAACCCAACAGCCAAAAAAGAAAAATTTATTAAAAAAATGCATCTTGCATCACCAAGAGTCACTTTATCTTTTTTTATATTACCACCATAATGACACACTTACATCCCATTCTTTATTTTACCATTCACCGCAATAATATATATATATATATATATATATATATATATATATATATATGATCTTAGAAACTTCCTATATTCTTGTTTCTCACACAAAAGCCAACGCACAACACCACCCATCCCCCACCACAAGTCATTACAAAATCTAGTCAACTCATTAATCTGCGTTTGGCTCGACGGTAATCGTTTTCCGGGCAGAAAATCATTTCAGGGAAAATTGTTTTTCCGTAAGAGAAAATGTATCCAGATTGTTTGGCTGCCTAGGAATTCGTTTTATGGAAAATCAATTCTAGTGTTTGGTTTGTTCAAACATTTTAAGGAAAATTACAATCATCAACTTTTCTGTCAAACAAAAATCAAAACATGGCCAAACTATTCAGTCAAACTGTCATACGGAGGAGGACGGCGAGACAGGGAGGCGAGATCGACTCGGCGAGATAGGGAGGCGAGATCGCGCATCGATCTCACCCGGCGTGAGGTCGACGTGGCGAGATCGTGCCTCGATCTCGCCCGGCGCAAGGTTGACGGCGCGAGATCGCCCCTCGATCTCGCTCGGCACGAGGTCGACGGCGCGATCTCGTGCTGCGATCGCGCCCGGTGCGAGCTCAACTGCGGAGCCGTCGGGTTGAGGACGACGATCTTGACCGTTCGGCAACGACGCGATCTCAATTCTTCGTGCTCTCCTCTCTCTCTCTCTCTCTCTCTCTCTCTCTCTCTCTCTCTTCGTGCTCTCTCTCTCTCTCTCTCTCTCTCTCTCTCTCTCTCTCTCTGTTTTCACTCCGGAAATGTGATTTGAAGGTAAAATTGGAACTGAATTCATTTTCTGTGGGTTTAGGCAGATTTTACGGTCAACGCGGAAAATAATTTCCGTTGACCCCAATTTTCTGAACAAACCAAACATGACGATTTCAGGAAAACGATTTCCTGAAATATATTTCAGCCAAAACAAACATAGCCTAAATGATAACTTCAAATTCACGCAGGCCCCCACTAGGTCCAAATTTTTTTATTATTAGTTATTATATATTTGATTTATGTTGTTGAGTCTCCCTTATAAAACCTTGGGCCCCCTTTCTCCTCAATATGTTTAGCTAGCCCCACTCAAATGGTAATTATCCAACCCAAAAACTTAACAAAAACAATAAAAACATTATCAATGGTGATTGTATTTTAGCAAAAAATAAATAAAAATATTTACCACCAAAGAACCAAAAAACATGTGTTATTGGAAAAGCTAAAGCTAAAATTTTTACAACTACAATAAACTAGTATAAATATCAGTTGACTGTAGCAAATTGTTAAAAATAAAATACAATATTTTATTAAAAATCACTTCAATTAAAAAACTCAAATTCTCTCTATTCCTTTTTTTTTTTTTTTTAAATGAGATGTTTATATTATTTTAAATGAAGTGATAAAAATAGAACATTTGATATTGGGTGTATTGCAAAGTGAGGTGGTAAAATAGATAAAATACATTTTTGAGATGCTAAAACTTTTAGCACCACCACTATGAATGCCATATCTTCAATAAAAAAAAATAAAAAAATCCTAACCAGCCTAGTATTAAAAATAATTTTTTTGTTTTTGATTTTGTCTTCATTGGTAAATGATTGTATCTTAATGTATTTAGAAACAATGATTTTGACTATTTATAATTTTTAATACTATATGAATGTCTATTTGAAGTTTTTTTTTTCCTTATACCCCGGCCTCTACTAGCTTAATATTCTGGGTTTTCCCCTGAATTCACGAGGGGTTCTTTGATTCCATAATGTAATAGATTTGGAATCCATCAAAGAAAAAATAAATAAAAATAAAAAGAAAATAAAACTTTGAATTTTATTAATGCAAATAATATTGACGGCCTTACGGCCTACAATTCATTTAGATACTAAAAAGAAATCATAAGGTTGCTAGGAAAACATCCACCACTAAAGGGTTGTCACTTTGATGACCAGCACAGGTGAAGCCTCTAGACCCACTCAAGCCATCATGTCGGTTTTTCCTTAATTTCGTTAAGTCCAACTTCTAGCTATATTAGGAGGTGATATAAGGTGTTTTAGATGCATGCATCCTCACTCTCACATGAGAGTAGGCCTCACATGTGGGATTCACCCTCATGTGAGTGTGAAGATGCATGCATTCAAAACACCCTGTATTTTCTCCTCTATTATATAGTTCTATAGCGACTAATTTAGTAGGAGATCTAATTTCAGGACAGTGTGACAGCTTTTGAGGAGACCTAATAAATAAGGCTACTTTAAATTTGATTGATATTGTAGCATGTTGCTAAAATTTTAACAGTAGATAAGCACAGGGTTGACTCTAGTATGAAAGCAAGGCAGTCGCCTAAGGCCCCCAAGTAGAAAAAGGCCCCCAAATTTTGGCCAATAAAGTAATTTTTTATATTATAAGCTTATTCATTAAGCCCAAAAATATTAGCCAATAAATAAAATAATTTTTTTTACCAAATAAAAAAAATGCTATGTCCACAACATTTTTCACAACAAATCCTAAATGGCAGGTTGTTATTGGCTATTATTGGTGGGGGAAAAAGTAATTTTAATAGTGGGTTTAAATTAGAACCAGTAACAACTTAATATTTAATATTTGTTGTGAAAATATTGTGAATATAGCACTTTTCACCCAAAAAAAAAAAAAGAGCAATACATAAAGAATTTCACAACATTTTTTACAACAGTTGAGTTGGCAAATTTTTACTAGTTTTCATCGAAGTCTACCACTAACATCACATTTTTACTTACCATTACCAATCTGTCACATCAACAATTGTGAAAAGTTGTCAATCTTTTGTGTCTATAAATTTTCTAAAGAAAAAAAGATTCTACATGGTTAATTAATAATTTTGCATCTAAAACAAGATAATATGTTAGGACATATGTGAATGATGTTAGGACATATGTGAATGATGTTAGGAACATATGTCATTTAGAATTGATTAATCCTTTGACAAAACGCACTTTACTTGTAATTTTGTAGATCTAGGATATGTTTAATACTTCAAGGAACAAGAGTTCAAGTCCAAGAATTGAAGCCGTGCAAATCTATCCAAAAAACAATTGAAGAAGTGCTGGATTTTAAAACTTGACAGCTAGCATTTATCGAGGTTTAAAAGGCTACTTTAGCCCAATGCTTGACAGCTGCTAGATAGATATCCTAACTATCGAGATTTATGAAAATCAGTTTTTCAGATCTGATTTCATTCAAATCCATGTGTGAAAGTTTAGGCTTTCTTTTTTCGAAACCCTAAACATATATAAGGATTATTTTAAGGGCTGTCAATGGTTACACAGTTGTGCAAGTGTGAAGTAAAGTTTTGTTCATGCAAATTGTGACTGGAGACAGAATTTGCTATAATTCATCTTTCTCTTGAAAAAGCTACTACGATTGTACATTGTTTGGTTTTGTGACCAAGAAGTTTCGTGATCTTCATCGTGTTGATGAGCTGAAGAACTTTGCAGCCAACATCTTTCTCAAATTGGTGATTAAATCGCGTACTGGGATCCACACATCTATTGGTTAGTCACATACTAGGAGTTGTGCATTAAAAATGAGAGATTGTCACTATAGAACAAGTTCAATTATGTATTGGGGTAAGGGTTTAACTGTAGGTTGGTATAAGGTACTGGGATTCCTTTACTTGTAACCGCTTGTTGTGATAATGGTAGATTCTCTGGAGTGGTGACCTTAAAATCACCCGGTGGAGTTTTTTTCTTGGAAGTTTTTCCCATTTGTAAACAAATTACCGTGTCAACGTTATTTTCTGCTGTATATTAACTTAGTTGGTGATTTATTTGTGCTACCACACGTTTTGCATGTTAATTGAATTAATTAATTAACTTGGCTAATTAATCAATTAATTTATCACAAAGGGTCAATACATTATTGGCCTATTAAGTAGTATCAGAGTAGGCACACTCTGATTAGGTTTTAATCTTTGTTGTATGATCCATTGACCTTTGTTTGTCATGGATAGAGGATAGTCTCTTATTATACCTTCTTTGTTTGATGGCACTAACTATGCATACTGGAAAGTACGCATGAGAGCTTCCTTGCAGTCATTAGATAGAAAGGTGTGGCAAGGTATGGAGATAGGCTGGACCAAGCCAAAGGAAGCGCCGGTCGATTGGGATGATGTTAAGATTAAGGTGGCTAACTTCAACAGTAGGGCATTGAATGCATTATTTAGTGCAATCACAAATAAGGAGTTTAAGAAAATATCCTCCACAAAAATTGCCAAGGAAGCCTAGACCATTCTCTAGACAACCTATGAGGGAACCAATGTTGTCAAGGACTCGAAACTTCAGAGGCTCACTACAAGTTTCGAAGAGATCAAGATGGAGAAGGATGAGTAGTTTGATGTGTTCTATACCAAGCTTAAGGACATAGTGAACTCAACCTTTAATCTTGAGGAAATCATTCCCGAACTCAAGATTGTGAGAAAGGTACCCAGTTCTCTACTGGAGAGATTTCATGCCAAGATCACCGCAATTAAGGAATTAAAGGACATCGAAAAAATTCCTTTGACAGAGCTAGTTGGAAATCTAAAAACCTATGAGTTGGGTTTGACAAAGATTGAAAAATCAAGCATGGGTATGAGCATGGCACTGAAGATCAAGAACAGTGACATAGAGGCTGAATACCCAAGTAGATTCCTTGCTTGCCTGTCAATAAAGACTCAAATAGAAACACTATGTACAATGCATATGATCTTTTAGTGAAAAACGGTGAAAGGCAATTTCTTTTACCCTAGACAAAATACTTACAGTTTATCTCTGGCCAATGCTTAAAGAGGTAACACGTGAAACCTTTTGCAGTTTGAGGAGACTTGATTGACATTAGAATAGCCACAAAGGCATGGAAAAATCTTTCTGTCTAATGTGAATATGAATAGCAACACGTCTTCTAGAACTTCATTTTTCATATGAAAAACATTCGAAGGATTTAGGCAACTAATAATGTAAGATTCAAACTAGTGAACAACAGGATCAAGTTATCTTGTTGGCAAGAAAGTGAAAGGAGATTAGCAAAAGAACAAAAGGGTTGTGATCAAGTATAGTTTCTAAATCTCTGATTATGATTTTCTTCTTCATGAAAAAATATTTCAAAAAAGAAATTCAATAAATTTTATACGTATGACACATGTACGGTGTGAGCCTTCAAATTAAGTTAAACACAATCATGTTTACTCACATACATATATAAAAAATTAATATCCCCCTAATGACTAGGGCATACACATGCATCTATGTATCTACAATGTATGTCTACGAATTTGAATCATTCTAGGTGCGTGCTAGTCAATGCCATCATCATCATCAACATCATCATCTTCATCTTATAATTATTACTAATTACCACAGATTATTTCAAGTAGATCAGGTAAAACAATGAAATACAACACAGGAAAACTTGGAGGCACGAAATAGCATACCCTAGCTCTACAATTAATAGACATGGCCATGGAACACAGTTCCTTATCAGTGAAATTAGGTATACACTCTTCCAACATTATATTGATCATTATTCACGTACTCAAGAATAAGACAGAGAAAACCATTTATTACATGTCATAAGTGTGAAACATTGAATTTGTCCATAAACATGATTGCACTAACTGTGTCTACAGAAAAATCCAGAGAAACCCAACACCAAAATATCTAAAAGAGAAGGAGAGAAAAAGAGAGAGATCAAGAATTTTCCTTTGGGTGATAAACAGTACACATAACCAAGAAACTATTATATTGTTTCCATCAATCTTTTTTTTGCAAACAAAGTAAACACAAAACTAAAGGATTAGTAGGACATATAAAAACAGCTAATAGGTTTACATAAAAGATATGAAAATGGCAATAAATCAAAAGCTTATAGAACTTATATGATTTGCTTGACAAGAACCTAAGTTCGTGTAGCTACCATTCATTCTTATTTATTGCTATAATGTTGACAAGAACCTACCATTCATCCTACTTCACTAAACTCAACAAAATGGATCTCACTTTAACAACTAAATATATTAGTAAGTACACAAATTCAAAGATCCAAGAAGCACATTAAGACATACTTTATCCTATTTCAAAAAAAAAAAAAAAGGGTTTATCAAATAGATTATTATCTTGTGAGAAGATCAGCCGCAATGTACCATTGAATCAAATAAACTATGTACTTCTCTATTACCTTTGTCCAAACGAAAAAAAAAAAAAAAAACTATGTACTTAACGTTTGGGTCTCCTCTATTTGTCGTCTTTATGAAAATAAAATACTATATGATAACTTTAACAAGAAACTGAAAAAAGTACAAAAATATAACTACTAAGGTACTCAACTATTATGCTTCTCCCCCCCCCCCCCCCCAAAAAGGAAATCGGACCCTCCAACTCCAACCCAACCATGATTATGTGGCTTAGTTTTTCACTTACTTGTAAATGAAAGTAAATGGCAAGTTTGGATAAGACTTTCCCAATCATTCTATATATCTGTAAGTTGTTAATTGTTTCATAGTAAAAGTTCACACAGCAAGCAACATACTATTAGTGAGTCAAGATTGTTGTCCACTAGTTCAAGTAAAGTCTTTTAGTATGTTGCCATTATAGTACCTGGAGGTTGCGTCTCATCATCATCACTTGCATCCCCTCTTGCCTGATCAGCCACTAAGGCGGCCTCCAGCTCCTCCTGCACGCTCTGTTGTGAACGTCCACTTCCTTCGCCAAATTCAACAACCGTCAATCCCTGTTGTCTTCTCATTGCTCGCTCAACGATACGAGCGGCCTCCTCCTCCTCCTCCACTCGCTGTCCTGAATGTGATGATCCTTCGCCAACTTGAACATACTGAAGTTGACGTTTCCTTCCCATTCCTGCGTTCAAAGACTGTAGCACACAAAGAAAATGTTAATTATAGACAACAATCAATTGATTACAATGTAAGTGACAAAGACAAAGTAAATAAACTCATTTTAATATCTAATAATATATAGACGCATATATCGAAGTTTAATACTTTCTCTTTGCCAAACATTTAAACAAAGACAAAATGAAACCCTAACACCACACGAACATATATCCAAGTTCATAACAAATGAATTTCAAATTGATTCAATTGTGAACAAGGGCAGGAATTGGATGCATAATAAGTAAAAAATTCTAGGAATTAACAACATTAAGGTTTCATGAACAAATGATTCAAATACTACACAAAGGCATTCCAACAAACTCATAATGGCATACATTTTCATTAATAACTGTAACATTCAACCACATAATACACCACTAAACTATTACACTACTCAGCGTCAGTGTACTCCTCGTTGTCATCTTCATTGTCGGACTCATCATCAATAAACTCACAATCATCTAAGTTGTCCATTTCATGAAGATCTCTTTCAGCAATGATAGAGGCATCAACTGTCATTCCCTCTACATCATCCCGAGCCCAACCAAGGTTGTCACTCACAACCTCATTAGTACTTACATTGTACGGAACATTCTCAGAAAAATTATATGTGTCATCCTCATCACGTTGAGGACCAATACCGGCATCAAACACATCTCTAGCTTTAGTTTTGACAACAACACACCAATCCTTGTGCCTTTCATCTTTCACATAAAATACTTGTGTAGCTTGAGATGCCGAGACATACGGTTCATCCATCATTTCATCCCCACCATGTCTGAACTGTGTAAAGTTCACCATAGGAAACCCAAAATCATCAGTCTTATATCCTCTCCTATTTTGGTCATCAACCCATTTACACTTGAATAACACATGTTTGATATTGTCAGAATAATTCAACTCAATTATATCATTTAAAACACCATAGTACGTAATGCCACCATCAGTGGCGACACTAACTCCACTATTTTGCGTTTTTCTGTTTGCCTCATCATGTACACTCCTAAATTTTAAGCCATTTATGACATAATGCTTCAACCGTTTTACATAATTATATGGCCACTTGGACAGTGCAGCAAGGGTATCACTAACTCCCTCCCTTTCCCTATCAGCAGTATTCAATGACATCACCTAACATATCAAAACAAAATTATTCATATCAATACAAGTAACCATATTTGGGACAGTGTTACAAGTTTAAGAAATTGAAACTATCATACATACGTGACACCTAAACCAAGTACAAAAGTTCTCCATGTGGTGCTTATATATAATGGCCTCGGATATACGATGGTGGCCTTTTCGGAGTTCGTCCTCTGTCAATCTTTTGTGCATCCTGTGCAGACAATTGTATTAGGGTTAATAGACCTAACGTACAATAGATTGCCCACAACTGATATTGGTATATGTAGTACTTACTCACGAAAGGGGTTGATGTTTTCAGAATTGAATAAAACATAGCGATGGGCTTGGGTCTACTCTTTATTGGTTAGTGTCATCGAAACAACCCTTGTGGACTCCTCAATCGTCCTGGTGGGTCGATTGAATATAGTTTCAACTCCTTCCATATACCGTGAACAAAATGTTAAGCACTCCTCTACTATGTATCCTTCAGCAATAGACCCTTCTAGAGCAGCTCTATTTCGTACGTAAGACTTAAGGCGTCCAAGGTACCTATGAAGGAATGATAAGATTAATGATTGGCCATGGTTATTCGAATGCACACATGAAGCTCATAGTTGATCAACAATATTACATACATCTTACCTCTCAATGGGATACATCCAACGATAGTGCACTGGACCACCAATCTTGGCTTCAGCAGCTAAGTGCATGACCAAATGTACCATCACAGTAAAGAACGATGGAGGAAATATATTTTCCAATTCACACAATGTCACTGCAATGTCTGCCTCAACAGCCGCAATATCTGAAACCCTAACAGTTTTGGAACAAATTTCTCTGAAGAAGCAAGCTAACTTTATCAAAGGCCTACTAACATGAGATGGCAAAGACCCGCGTAATGCTATGGGAAAAAGTTGCTGCATCAAGATGTGATTATCATGACTTTTCAAACCAGAAATTTTGCGTTCTTTCATATTCACACGGCGTGAAATATTGGAAGCGTACCCATCAGGCACTGTTACATCCTTCAAAACTTGCAAGAAACCATCTCTTTCCGATGAAGTCATATGAAAACAAGCAGGTGGTATAGTGTACTTATCATCACTTCTTCGTTGTAGGTGAAGTTCAGTCCTTATCCCCATGTCCGCCAAGTCAAGCCGTGTCTTGTAATTATCCTTTGTTTGATCCTTCAAGTTCAACAGTGTGCCAAGTATATTGTCCATCACATTCTTCTCTATATGCATCACATCAAGATTGTGGCGCAACTTGTGATCCTCCCAATACGACAAAGTGAAAAATATACTTCTCTTCTTCCAACTAGTTTGATCTGCCTCTCCTCTCTTTCTTTTATTGTAAGCGAGTTGACATTTTCGTCCCAGACAACGTCCAACTAAATGTTCAGTGTCCAGAATAATCTGTGACGCAGCTGGTGGTACAGGAGCCAAGCGCATATCATTAGATCCATCGAATAACATACCTTCTTTCCGGAAATTGTGGTCAAGATCCAACCATTGCCTATGTCCCATGTAACAGAATTTGTGCCCATTTTTCAAATATCGAGAGTCGGTCTCCACGGCACAAGAAGGACACGCCAACCCACCTTTGGTACTCCAACCCGACAAATCTGCGTATGCAGAAAAATCATTTATAGTCCACATCAATGCTGCACGCAATTGGAATATTTCTTTTGAAGATGCATCGTATGCCTGTACTCCAACATCCCATAACTCCCTTAGTTCTTCTACTAACGGTTGCAAGTACACATCTATAGCAATCCCTAGTGAGGTAGGACCAGGAATAATCACCGATAGAATCAAAGATGAGCATTTCATGCACAGCCAAGGTGGGAGATTGTAAGGGACCAACATGACAGGCCATGTACTATGACTAGTACTCATAATTCCAAAGGGGTTGAACCCATCCGCAGCTAATCCAAGTCTGATATTACGAGGGTCAGATGAGAACTCTAAATGCTTAGTGTCAAACATTTTCCATGCCTCTGAGTCAGCAGGATGCCGCATAACCCCATCATTAGTACGACCATTAACATGCCATTTCATAGAACTAGCCAAATCAGGTGAAAGAAATAGCCGTTGCAATCTTGGCTTTAAAGGGAACCATCGTAGGATCTTTGCAGCTTTCTTTTTTCCCTTATTGGATGAAGCATTCTTACTAGCAACAGATGCCTCATTTGTTTTCCACCTTGAAGCGTTACAACAAGGACACGACTCAAGGTTAACATTGTCCTTCCAAAACAGCATGCAGTCATTGGGACAAGCATGAATCTTCTCATAACCCAAACCCAAGTCTCGGATTATCTTCTTAGCCTCGTAATGGTCTTTTGGCAACTTCGCATCTGAAGGAAGTAAATCCTTCAAAACTTGAAGCAACAGAGTAAATGACTTATTCGTCCAACCACACAAAGTCTTCAACTGGAACAACACGACAATGGCTGAGAAAATGCTAAATTTTGTACAACCATCATATAAAGGTTTCTCTACATCATCTATCATCTTGTAAAACTTCTTGGCCTCATCATTCATATTGTCAACCGCATGTTGCACAGATGGACCTTCTTCCATTGGTTCGGACGCCATTTCATACGGGGGGCACAAATCGTGCAACATCCCACGAAAATCACCATATTCATTTAGGCTTTCTTGCACATGAGAGCTCTCACATTCGGTAGCCGTCGTAGCAGGCTCCGATTCCCCATGAAATTTCCAAACTTTGTAATTATTTAGCATCCCTGAACCCCAACAATGATCACGTGCCACATTTAGCGGTACTAAAATCAAATTCACACATTTCGCACAAGGACACAAGATCTTCCCATCGCGTGCAGATAGAGAGGCAAATTCCACGAATTTTGCTACACCTTCAAAATATTCCCTTGAACCCCTCTTCTTGTCCATCCAACTTTTATCCATTACGACACAATATTTATGGAATTTTACCCACACGAAGATTTGTTACTACGAAGATAATAATTATTATATGACATTCATTTTTTATTTGTTAAGAATAGACATACACAAGTATGCTTACAATAACTTATAACATATAACACTTATCGTAAACTGACTGAATGTGATAAGTTGTAAAAGTTCTTCTAAAAGTATTTTACAAAAATATATTAACAAATACCCAATTCATGTAATTGTGCCTTTTATTAACTCCGTAATAAACTGAAAGTTCGTAACACGATGATGCTCATTTACTTGGGTCATTGGACAAGAGTGAGTTGAAAAAAGTTTGGTTCATAATTTAAACTGTAATAATGCTGTTTGAATATGTGTTGAGTAACCAGTGTTGATGCTATAGTGTGATGTTGGTTTTACTTCAAACATTTACTTCAAAATGACGTACATGAACCTAATCCATCAATAATGCCTAAATAAAGGACGCATTATCTTTGCTTTCTATTGTACACAATGTCATCACAGAAGTAAATAAATTCTCACACCCAGTAAATCGCATAAAGTCCGTAAGTTTTCAAAAGGAAAGTAATGCATACCACTTGGCTGTTCTTGTCTAAAAGAAGCAAGGAAAAAGCTCTTCCCCAACCTGCAATCCACAAAATTTCCATCACACATATCACTGTTAGCAAGGGTTCATCCAATTGAAGCAGTTTAACAAGAATAAGAAATTAATAGAAGTGATAAACAAGGTGAAAAATCACATGTAACATCATATAAATGATAACAATTTGCTTCTTTCCTAAGGGAGTGTAGAAGCCTTTTTTTGTTATGTATTTGTCATATGAAATCTGATTAACATTCTCCTTCCATTTTCTGTAACTACCCATGGCATAATTTATTAGGTAACTTAGATGGATGGCTGTGTTTTTGGTAAGATAATAACATACAAGTGGTTTATTATGCATTGGTTCAAGTTGCCCAACTTGGTGTAAGGGCTAACCCTAGACTCTATACCTCTTACACATACCATATATATTAAGGTTCATTGTGTAACTATTTAAGACTTTACACCATGGACATAGGACACTAGGCTGAACGACATAACCCTAGTTTCCCCCCTCTCTTTTTCATCTCTACTCTATTTTCTATTTTCTTCAATTTATTAAATAGTTTAGATTTTGGCCCGTCATTTTTAATGCTCTAATTAATATTCCTTATCTCATCTTATTTGATGGATTTCATTAATCTTAGTTAGCATATTCCATAGTATCCAATTAGAGTTGTTGATTTTATTATTGTTATATGGGGTTTGACATTTTGATTGAACAACTAACCAAGGTACAAAATGTTTACATGGTAGTCCATGGGTCACACATTACACACTCACTGCATTTGACCCGCTAAAAGCGCACCCAGTAGTTAGGTTTTCACATTTAGATGAACCATCATCTAAGTTGCCATGACTTGCGTAATGAGAATGATATAGATCATGACTTTCTTGAAGATTTGATTGAAATCATTGCATAACAAGCGTATGAGAATGATGCTCAGATCTTGGGCTATTTTATTTAAATGTTGCTAATTTAAAAAGAGATGGAATCAAATTATACCATGTGGTGTGGGCTACTTTTTAGCAGTTTCCAATGGTGCTTGATTTTAGAAACCAAAACTCTTGTTCTGTTACCCCTTGTGCTTTTTGTTTTGTTTTTGGTAACTTTGTTTTGTTTTCCTTGTATAATATAGTTTACGGGTAAATTATACCCACCTTTCTTAGTTTGTACGAAATTATACTTTCTCCTAGTCATTTTAAGAAATAAAACTTAAAAATAAAATAAAAAATAAGTCCATATCTTTCAAATTGGTACATCCCTAATGTAATATTTCATGATTTAAAGTAGAATAAGACTTAGGTACATTATTAAGTACTGTTCTTTAAGTTTGTGTGTTAAAATTCTGTCATGTGAATTTTATTTTATTTTTATTTTTTTTGCTCATAGAATAAAATTGTATTTTTCAATTTGGGGGAATGGGTTCAGCACTGTTAGGCCCATATTTACGTAACCTGTTTGTAAATTGTAATGAATAGGAGATCTCAAGGCTAGCCCAAGTCTGTTCTTGACCTTACATCTGCTATTGTACTATCCAATGATTACAAAGTTAAAGTAAATAATTTTTTTTTTTTAGGATAAAATGTCAAAATTTCATTCAACCACAAAAAACATGCAACTGGAGCAACTAAACAAACATGCAACTGGAGCAACTAAACGCCTCCAACCGAAACCAACAACAGGGACAGCAATACAAAGGTTTCTGCCATATTTAAATTAACTGTCATATCCATCTAATTCTCCAAAACAGTTAAAACATAGGAAAAGAAAAAGAGAAAACAATTTCCTATGAAGAAAAAAAAAATCATAAATACTAGGAACTCGAGCAAGGCTAGGGATGCAGGGTCAGGCCTTAGAGTGCCTATGCGAGCTTCATTCTGATTATTCCAAATCATCCAGCTCTGGTCTACCACATCCACAAAGGACAGATTTGAGCATTGGAACATGTTATTTCTCAAGCCTGTAAAGTTTCAAACCTTCTCAACATATGGGCAGCGCAGCAAGACATGTTCTATTGACTACTCCCCATCCTCAGTCCTCACAACATTTACATACAACATCATACAAAATTTTCCTCTGGGTCAGATTAAATTTAGTTGGCAATATATATTTACAAGCTCGTCAAATGAAAATTTTGATTTTGTTACACCCTTAGCTGCCCATAGTAAATAAATCAATAACAAATAAACTAGTCAAACACTTTTTTGTTTTTAGAAGGAACTAGTCAAACACTAAATGTTATATACCATGTTGCCTACATCCACAGGTCATTTGTAGATCTATCATCTCAAAATGAATTCACATATTATGCCAGTTCACTTGAATAATCGAATTCAAAAAATGTTATATAATAGTCTCACATTTTGCTTCAACAAACTCGTTAAAACGATAATAATGGGATTTTATTTTTTTATTGATAAAATTCCCAACTATACTTTTTATCATTAGATCAAGATACTAATTGATTTTTAGCGTAAATAAGATTGAATCTCAAACCTCTTATTCAACTATAAAAATTTTACGAGTTAAATTAATTGGAACCCATGATAATATTGAGATGTTGAAACTTGAAAAGCTGAAACCCTGTAATTCTTTTTCCCATATTGAACTTGTATAAAATATTTGACTATGCTTTCAAACATCACGGCAGTAATAACTAAATTAATAACACCCTCTTCTATGAGTTAAAAAAAAACATTATACTTTTTTCTAAAAATGAAAAGCAATATGAATGCTTGAACAGTTGCACCTGATAATATAAGCTCAAAAATAAATTACATTATCTATAGAATGCTGACAATTAGCTTGCCAACCGTAAAAAAAGTCTAGTTAACTCAAAAAAAAGTCTTTTGTTATTTTCCTTGTGCGCAGTGACAAGTGAATAAGTGCTGGCTTAAAAAAGTAGAAAGAAAAAAAAAATGCAATCAGCCAATCACTAATCATATAATTAGAGAACAAAAAAATGCAATCAGCCATTCCCCCAAATTGTCGACTCTATACCATTTCATTATCCATCACTACTAGTCCTATCCGTGGCCCTCATTACATGGGCCATATATGTGTTGAGGATGCATCAAGAGTCAAGATTTTTCTTAGGTAAGAGAGGAAACTAGATAGTAGTGGTACAAGCTACAGGGGTTACAGAAAGGAAAGGGGGCCGGAGAATAATCTCTAGATAATCCATTATATTTGTTATTTGTTTAAAAAAAAAAGGGGAGACAATTACACTCGTGTTCTTAAATTGAAATATACGTATTGTTGACATTATACTGATAAAATCAATAATTTTAAATTTTATATATGATTCAATCCTGTCTTAGAAGCCTGAAACCACAAAAAACCCAAAAGCAAAAAGGCATAAAACGCTGATAAAGACACCTTTCTATTCATACAAATTCATTTAACTTGAAGTTCATATTCTCTGGATCAAAATTCTTTGTACAATATAACACAACACATGTCGAACCCTGTTTTTTAGTACATAAAATGAAATTGAGGAATATTGAAAGGATAGCATAAGCGAAGAAAAAGATGCAAGAACAAAATAAAAGTAAGAAAGTAGAAGGATGTACCTCTCTCCTTCTGCTTTACACAATTTGTTTGAGCAGGTTTCTCTTCTACTCCTTTGAATTAGCAGATCAAGGATGGTTGCTATAAGAAATGAGAGCAGCGGTGAGAAGCTGAAAATACTAGACTCTTTTTTTGTATTTTTTGGAGAAGTGGAGCAAAGTAAAAGTAACACGATAGGATACTAACACAAATACGTTTAGTTCAAAACATAAAGCTTACTGTTAGTCGGCCTTGTGGGTGTCTTCAGTGAGATTGAGAGTTGGAGAGAGAGAGGGAGAGAGGTTTGAGAGAGGTCCGAGTGAGATTCAGAGAGAGGTTGTTTTGATCCTGCAAGAAAACAACAAAATATGAAAATCCCATGAAGCAAATCCCTCATAAAAGTGCAAAATGTTTAAGCAGATCCCCTCTTTGAAGAAAATAGGGAAAAATTTGTTCGCAAAATTTATGTTCTTTCACTAAAGAAAATCACAGAAACCAAAGCCAAAGCCCAAACCACAACTTCAAGTATTCTTTCAACAATCCAAGATCCTCCATAAATTTTCTGTCAACTTTCAACAATTCACATCCCTAACACCTCCCAAAATTCCAACTCCAACCAAATACTACCTATGAATGTTAGAAATTCCAAACACCACAATTTATACCCCAATTCTTGTGTCTCATCAAATTAGCAATAACAAACAAAAATTAAGTGAATCCCAAATACCCAAATGCAAAAATGAAGTGAATCCCAAATACCCAAATGCGAAAATTACATTACCTATATGTAATTAATACATGAAAATAATATACTGATAAAATTTGATAAAATAATATCATCTAAAATTCTTAACAATCCTGTGAAGCTGAAGTCTATCCAGTATTTTTACTAGGACCACATGGACTGATTTCCACTCTGGTCAGATGACTATGTAGGAAGTTTGATGACACATTACCATATACGATAAAACTGGAGCAACTTTGAAGACACAAACTCACAAACACACACAACAGATATAACTAACATTTCTCATTCAAAAACAGTCCATGAGGAAAAGGTCAAGCTTACAACGAATCTATAAATTCTACACGATAATTATTCTAACGCTGGTGTGCCTGTTTTATACATCCAGTGAATGTGGGTTGACTTGCGCCCCTTTTCCGTTTCATTAATGATATACTTACTTAAATATAAACAAAAAAAAAAAATCTACAAGATAATTCTATCGTAATTCTACCTGTACAAGACAAAATTAACCCCTGTAGCTCTTTTAAGGTCTATCCATTCCACAAACCAACTGGCAGTCCACTACCATGCTTCACCATCTATCATCTGATTTTTTCCCTCTAAACTTGAGTCTTTTGGATTCTTTCCCAAATTTCCCTAACAAGGGATCCACTTGGTGCCAGTAGCATGTAAAGTATTACCAATTACATGCTGAATTTTACTTCTTGCATGGATCCACAGTTTTAGAAGCTTTCCTTAATGTGGGGTCAGTTACCCATGGGAGGTTGATCAACAGTTAGGATTGTTGTACAATATGCTTTATGATGTGGAACTAATTTGAGTGAAGTTCTCCTACGTCATAAAAAAAAAAAAAAGATGCTTTCCTCAATGTATGAGGTTTCAAATGCCAAAAGCTTTTTCCTTTGATTGTATCAACCCAAACCCTAACAGTGTGTAGATAGAACTAAAGAATGATCTACTTGGAAGTAGGAAGGTGTCTGTTTTGAGGCTGTCATTGAGATATTTTCTAATTATAGTTTGACATAATTTATGCCCAATGGTAATATAGACTCTATGGTGCATGTTAGTGGACCATGGTGCAGTGCACTCTATTAATATATCCTCATGTTCCAACCCTTAGCTAACCTTATCAGCTTTTGACAACTATAAGATCTTGTCCAATGAAATCCTTGTAAATTTTTGGGTCTTTTGCCTTTTAGATCTGATTTGGTTTTATTTTTCTATTCCATTTTGTGGTCTATGGTGTATGTCTAGCTGATGCAGGAATGTGTACAAAAATAGGGATAAACGAGGAACAAAAGAGATAAACAGAACAAACCCTAGGCTTCACTACCTAGAATCAGCCTGCAAGCCCTAGGCATCACCACATCACCACCAAACAAAGATAAAAACATTCTCAAATAATAATTTTCATATTTAAATTACAATGCATTTCCCAATTACAAGAGCATTAGTTAAATAAGGTATCAAGAATTGTGCTCAAATGGGAATATCCAATAAGCCTAAGGAGTTCCTACTAATGAGAAGAGCTTCAATTTACGAAGTTTTTGTTTTGGTATTATCGAGGACAGCTTCTTCTTTTTTACTACAATTTTCTGGAACAAAACAAATTAGGCGAATTCATTTTGGTCCTGACAAGAGGAAATGCTAATTCCACTCTTTGTTAACATTGGCACTTCCTTTCACTGTAAAGGCTTTTACAAAGTTTTAATATTGGGGATAGAAACAGAAGGAAATTTACAATAGATGACATACCAATATTACAGTTTATTTTTATGACCAACTGATTTATGCCTATATTGTTTAGGAATTGGATTTTGAGAAAATACTGGTAGCAAAATCAAGTTAGAAGAATCCCAAGTTGTGGTTTTTATTTTGTAGCAGACAAGAACAGATGTTATTGGTTTGTTTGAAATGAATCTTCAATGAAAAAGTGAAAAACTTTACAATGATATTTGAAAGGTTAAATTTGAAGTTGAAGGGGTTGGTTATAGTTAGGGGTGGAGGCTAATCCTAAATCCTAATCTATCTAAATTTGCAAATGTTTTTCGTTTTCTCATCTCTTTAATAAAAAAGATTCAAAGTCATAGATGGACAAAAAAATGGAAAACTTAGCTTTATTGCTTCGCTTGCAGTTGTTATAGGTAATGCAGAGTAGAGTTGTTACAAGTCAAGTATGAGGAATTAGGTTTTGGATTTAGTTTTAAGTTATGTTGAAAGGTCCAATTCCAATTCCAACAAACAAAAACGCAACAGGTGATTATTGTTAAACAGGACACAGATAGACTGAAACTTAAATAGAAAAAGAAGCCAACTTTAAAATCACAGTCACAATCACAAAGTTGGGGTCTTGATGGGTTTTGAGAGATGAGAAAAGGAAAAACATCTATCTGCCTTCCTTTGTTATATCTTATTTTGGTGAAATTCATAATTTATTTTGATAGTTGTGACATTCATAAAATTAAAAAGCTAAGTTTCTCACTCTACCGCTACACTTTATAATTTTTTTTTAGAAGTACCCAAAATTTATTGATCCAAACTTTTCCTTAACTGAAAAGTCAAAAGTTTTGGATTCAACGAAGAAAAACGCGGATCCTCCCATTGAGGTTAGAAGAATGGCAGGAAACGAAACCAAAAAAAAACTATGAAAAAACTCAATATCTATGGCTGATTTGAGGTAGCCAAGCCTCATTTATGACTAATCTGAGGTAGCCAGGCTTCTCTTACGCTAACATTCACAATTTATTTATTTATTTTAAAAGACAATATATATATATATATATATATATATATATAATAAGCTGTCTTATTCTATAAAATGAACAGGTGGTACCTTATATTAAGATTTTTTTTTTGGTTATTGTTTCCTAGTTTTCCCCATGTTCTATCCCTCTACTCTTTTCTTCATGCAAGATTTGAATATCCTATGTTTAGTGAACTGAATCTTTAATGAATGGTTTCTCATTGCAGAGGTATCCAGACTTTGAATGCTGCAAGATATGCCTCAAATGTACAAATTGCTCTGCTAAGATTTCGATTTGGTCAGACTCAGAAAACAGAGACTATGCTGTTTGGTCTGGCGCTACCAAAAAGCGTAAGGTAAAAATTTAGATTCCCTCCCTAATCTTGATATCACAATGGATTTTGATTTTGTCAGTAAATTAAAATTATTCCTTTTACCAGGCTGTAGTGTCGAAAAAACCGAATTACCAGGTTGAAGTGTCGAATAAACCGAATTACCAGGTTGCAGTTGAAGGGAATAATTCACACATTTTTTTATTATTATTGGTGGAATAAAACAGACTTAAATTAAGCATCCCAAAAAAAAAATCAACCTCCTGTCCAGATTTCGAAAGAGTTACACGTTTTGATATGAAATCATTGTTGATTTTTAGGAAAAGGTCTTTCATTTGTTACAATATTTTGCACATATTTGTTTGTGTTGGCACTACTTGTCTACCAATGGGGTTTACCTATATATTTATATGGGAGTGAATCAGTATGAGCTAATTTTGTATTTGGTTTATGCTTGGCCTTTAATTTTTTTCATTCAATTGTTGCAAACAAAAGGTTAGTGTTTGGTATTGAATTATTGGTATGAGAAAGTTTGGTTTTTAATTGTCTTTGGCAATTTAGAATCTGAGTTTAGTGAAAATGTTTGGATTTGAAGCCTTTCTGTTTTGTTGTTAGCGTGTTTTGGACATAAGGAGATATTGGTATGGGAAAGTTAGTTTTTTAGTTAGCTTTATTTTTTTTAATTTTTGGTTAGCTACTTAGCTTCATGTTTTTCATGCATAAAGCAGCCTTATGAATATATATTTTTCTTACTTATCCAAAAACAAAAAAAAAAAGTTTTTACATAGTTTAAGCCAGTTTGGTATCTATTTTTGTGCAAATGGTTGGCTTTTTAAGCTTCCATTCAATTTTTGCAAACAAAGGGATAGCGTGTGTTGGTGTGAATTTACTTTTCTTGAGGAATATAACTGCATAAGTGATGGGTTTTGATGAATAGGACTGGGAAGAAAGTGCCAAAACGCCTAAGTGTAAATTGTTGGGTGACATGAACGGTCAGTCCTTGGGCTGTAATAGTATCAATAGAAATCTAATTGGTTAGTTCTTGGGCTGCAATAGTATTAATAGAAATGTAATTAGTAATTCATCAAAGAAAGAAAGGAAAAAATGTAAGAATTATTAAATATGATTTTATCAACTCAAATATTTATTATTAATCCAACCAGGTATGTTGTAGTTTTATATGTAATTGATTGACTTTCATAAAGTTTATATAAAAATACCCTGAAGAATTTGTAATTTGAACATATATTCTAAAAATTGCCTCATGTTTTTCTTTATTACATTACAAGAGATACAAAGAAAAGATTCAAAGTGACCAGTAGAAAGTCAAAGAAGCTGCTGCAATTAAAGTAAACCTTGATATGGATAATTGGAGATAAATAGAACTACAACCCTACACATGGGATAATAATAGGCCATCTGACAACAAAAGTCATGTGACATATCAGCAGCAAGAAGAGTTTTGATCCCCCACTGGTGGGTCATTAAAGATTACTGTTGATTCCTTTCAAGTTTCACCTATGTTCAAGCAAGTACAAATATTTGCACTCATCTGATCTAAGATAATTTTTGGTCCAAGTTCGAACCAGTATGAAAGTCATGTCAGGAAGCATTGATCAGAATTATAATGTGATGGTTCAGGAAAAGTTGATCAGAGATTTTTTACCAGTTGTTTCCAAGTGAAAGGGTAAGCTCATTCACCTAGCTTATGAGCAAGGCTTTCTTTTACATATGATAACGAAGTGATTCTATGAACAACACTTTAATAATAATTAAACATGAATTTGTTACAAAAAATTTCACACTAGCTATTCGCTTCAATTATCGATAATTGAAATCACACCAAAAAGAATATTTTACATGAAAGTTCTTAGGAGAAAGAGAAGATATGCTTTCCAATTATATGTGAAAGTTTTTAGAAGAAACAGAGTATTAGTATCTTCCTATATAGGATATATAGGAAATTATACATCTGACCAGCATCACTAATCACCTAGCCCCATTAGGAATATATCAGAAGTATAGCATGCTTGTGCTAGTAATGACCAAGATTTTAGCAGGGAACTGGTGACCAAAAATCAAATATTCACTATGACAAGTTTCTTAATTCTGAAAACTAAAAGTAGAGATACAGTTCCTTTAATCTAACATGGAAGATATAAGCAAACTATACAAACGACAAAACACCAGCAACAAACAGCTGCAACACCTAAACAGAGCAATCAGCAAACTCAATAGAAACTGGAACCATACTTAAAAATAATCATACTTATTTTTACAATAACATTAACAAGGGTAAATTTGATAGCATCACTATTATCCACTTCTTAAATTGGTCATGGTTGCATATATAGAAGAAGATTAAAGAGAATCTTGAGGTGGTTGAATCATAATTTGAGATCATACAAATTATTTGAAAGCATAGCAATGAAAAAAATTTATTTAAAATGCCACGTAATACAAATCCCATTCTTCTGCACTAGTTAGCTTAATCTGATGGTTGTTATTTAAGCAAGTTCCATGGACATACATGATTGGCAACACACGTAATAGAAAATCACTATAAAGATAAGTACCAATCCAATCCAATTAAAATCAGTCTCTTTAGATTTATGCAGGTTGGGCGTGGGGGTGAGGTGACCATCACACACATAGTATAATACTTAGGTTCAAACTTAAAAGCCCACTACTTGGATTACCATTGAAGACAACCAAGAAACTTTAGTAACCTATACTAACTTGTCACTGTGACACCAGAACTCAAAATCTGTGTACAATTGCTCAAAATCTCAGTAAAAAAAAATTCATGCATCAAAATACACAGCTCACAGAGGCATTTCATCGAACAGTGAATTGATTGCATTTCAGTTAGACAAACCTTGAACTATGAAAAACATAAAATCTCGAACCATTCCTTAACAAAAGTAAACCAACCCAGGCACCAAACCTCGTTATTGACACTCCTAGCCTTACCAATAGATATGGACCCACATGGCCAAATCAAAACGAAACAAAATACCCATGAAAATTTCGACTATAGAATAGAATATACAAAACCCATAGACAAAATTGCAATGTTGTTTTGAGAAAGCAGAAGGAAGAGAGGGCAGAGAGAGACAAACCTGAACCCCATTCACAGCGGTTGATGGTGGTATCGGCTTCAACAACAACAGCAGCACCTGCGTCCAATTTCAATTTAAAACGTGAGCTAATTACAGGGAAATTTAATTCAAATCAGAGGTGTACTAACAGAGAGAAACAGAAGGAAATTTACAGGGAATTAGACGTGGGTATAGCAGGAATGAAGCTCGGCAGCCCGGTCACAACTTTATTAGCATTGGCTGGTCCAATCTTCACTATTCTACTACCCATGAATCACTGGCACCATGATCATCAAATTCACCACCTTATCCCCCTGAAAACAAAACCCAAAAATCTTAAAACCCCTTTACAAAATCAAACTAACCAGGAACTCCAAAATCACAAACTACAGTACAACTAGCTTCTCAAGCCAAGTCAAACTACCACTTCATCACCTTCTAGTCCATACCATAAGAGCAAAGATGCAACTTTTACCAAACAAACATAAGCTAAAGCTCAAACCCAAATCCCAAATCGAACCAACCAACCAACAGAATCAACCCGCAAACCTTAAAATTCACAAAGTAAAAGTACAACAAAAGATCCTATAAACCTTAACAACCCCTTCCAGCACCAAATTCACCAAAACCACCACAAAGTGCATAGAAAAACAAAAACTTGAAGCACAATTAACACTAACCCAACACACAAAACAAAAGCCCCAGTGCTTGAAATTTGATTTATCACTGTTTGAGCAACACCCAGAAGCTGAAAATGAGAGAGGAGCCCAAAAGAAAACTGAAAACCCTAACCAGTGAGCCTTTATTGCAGATAAATACTACTCCTCTAATAACTTACTTTGACTTTTTGATCATATACTCAACTTACTATTTGAAACACATAAATATGATGGCCAACCAAAAAAAAAAAAAATACTTTTATAAATTAAATTTTAAAAAAAAATGGTTCTTATTCAAACCCAGAAAAAAATAAATAAATGACTACTAAAATTGTTGTTTTGACTCCTCCATCTCTTAGGTAGTGCATTTCATCAATGAAACAACAATTTTAGTTGCTAAAACTAGATCCCAAGAATTTGGGAAGAAAATTAAACATGCTTTCAAGGTCTGTCCAAATTCTACATTAATTCACTTCCAAAAGCCATTTTCAAGGTATGGTCCATGGAAATGACTTTCTAAGTTCTAACTCACGCGAGAGGGCCCGCCAATAATTTAACCATTAGACAAATGGCTTTCCATTAATCTTTATGAAACCAACCAAAGTTAGCCCTTTTTTCTTAAATCTAGGAGAGTATAGCATCCGGTCCAAACATAATTATGCTTAACCAAATAAGTCATTGGTTCCCACTAAGTTAAACATTGATGAAAGTACCATAAGTGGGTGAAGAAAAAAAATTAAAAAGGGGGTCAAGACATTGATTAAAACACCTATTTGTGGCACCAAAGACCATCAATTACACATGCTATATATGTATGTAAGTACCCTAGCTAGTTGGGTATTAAAAGGCTTTCTACTAAACAATCTAACTAGGAATTTTCTCAAAAAAACGTATCATGAAATTATTATATTTTTAGTAGATTCCCTAATAATATCATTTCTCAATTGAATGCAAATGCTACTCTCTAGGTGGAAGGTTGTTTTCTTCATTCAAGGTGACTGTATAGCTTACTTTTAAGTAGCTAGCAATAGAAACTAGTCACCAAAAAGTGGATGTTAGTGCTTTCCAATGCAAGTACAGTGTATACATGCCCCTACAAAGTGCCCTAAACTCATGACACGTGTGAAATCCCCCGCAAAAAATTATTACTGCACCAATTTTTTTCCCCTCATAGGTTGAAACATTTCAACATCACATCAATAATTTAAGAAAAAAATGAAAGATGGTATATATAGTTTACTATTATATGCTCTTCATGAAAGAGTAAAGCCAAGAATTAAAGTTTTTATTTTTATTTTTTATGAATAAAGCCAAGAACTAAGGTTGTGGCCCTGGTGGGGCATATTACACAGAAAGATGTCGCTTTTATTTTTTGAGTTGGTTAATATCAATCATCCTTCTGAAATGTAGCGCCCAATGAAACAACAACAGCAGCACAAACAACAACAACAAAAACAAAGAGCAGCAGCTATATATAAAGAATCTTGAAAAGATTGAAAGCATATATAGGCATGGATTTTGAAGAGATAAGGGATAAAAAGGGGGAGTAGGTAAGAAAGAAAAACAAAAAAAAAAAAACTAGAAACAAGATAATGCTCTTTGAACTATATCGAGTCCTATCCTCTATCATGATAAGTTCAGTACATGATGAAAGGATAAGTTAGGGTTTGCTAATTACTTTTAGAGTTTTGCATCAACTAGAAGGATAATAAATATGTGCATTCATTAATTTCTATTAGAAGGGTAGTGCCATATTGATAAAGACCAAGAATGGTGTTATAGCTAGTCTAGGATTTATCATGTGTATGAGAGAGTTAAAAACAAGATTTTATTTGGTGTGAAAATATCTTTGGGTGAACATTTAGAGATTTGTACTGGTTTATTTTTGTAAGGTTTGTAAGAGTTTGTGAATGTGGTTATAATAAATAATTATTAATAATTATTTTTATTTTTGGTCGGTGTTGCCTGCGGATAAAGACAAAGAGCTTGTTGAATCACATTAAATTTTGTGTCCTGTAGTGTAGTGTTTGTATGTGTTATTTTGCATGCTTTTAGTAACATATTATATTAACTAATTTTTTCTATAAACATTACACTAAATAATTAATGTTTGAAGAAAGAAATATATTTTGAATTTTCACCTTTTATTGCTTATTTGCTGTATATATCTGTTTTACATTTTCCTTTTTGAAGAGACAAAATCTATCAAAAGATCTAAGACATGTAACATAGCTTTAAGTCACTTCCACATAATCCCACCCTAAGCTTAGCTTGAAAGTGTGGGTTTTGTTTGCTATCTTGTTGTCTTTGGAGCAATAAAAGCTTATCATGTCCATATCAAAAAACAAATCATGGTACACATATGACATATTATAATTCAGCAATTTTTTTATCCTTTGTTTGGGGCTAAGATTAGCTTTTTTTCACTGACATTCAAACCATGTCATTTGCATTCCATCATTCCATGTGCCTTCATACATTCTAAATTTTTGAATAAGTTACGCACATCAATAAATTTTGAATACAAAATATCATTTGAGAACATCAAAACCATTTGGCAATATTTTAAAAGTATTTGGTTTATTAAAAAGAAAAAAGGTAAAATATTTTAAGCTAAATATTACTATACTTGATCAAAAAAGCTGGGGGGAAAAGCAACATATAACAGGATTTGTGTTCACTATAACAGACTGGAATTTACTAGAAAAGAGGGACAGACTTTGAAAATTACTTGCCCCTATTAACTTGGAAGGAAAAACAATAAGAAAAATTAGTTGAAGAAACAAAAATGAGAGAGAGATCCCCTAAACTCAAACCAAGATAAAGATAAGCACAAGACAATACAAGATCATATACCAAAAATAATTACTACACTAAACATCGAATAAAATTCAACTTCAAACAATATTCACCTCCATAATCTTTGTTGGGCACATCAAGATACGAATCCGGCAACACCCAGAGCACACCAGGCAACCCTATTCAAAAGAAACCCAAAAAAAAATTCAACCAAATTGAATCAAACACCCACAAATGGGAACTGATAAAAAGCTTTAAACCCCTTAAACCCTTCATTCAAAAACCCCAAAGCAGCCATCACAAGTAATCATATGCTGAACTGCTGATACTGTCTGTAAAGAACTAAAATTAACAAGCCCTTAAACCCTAAACCCGTAAGCACCCATAACAACAAAATCAAGTAGACTCTATATAAAAAAATAAAATCCAAAATTTATAAAAACCCAGAAAATATTTTACCTTTAACTTTATAAGAAAGCTCCTCAGAAATCAAAGCACCAAATCCAGTATAGGTGGTCGTACAAACTGAGTATATCTTCTTTTTCGCCTCCTCTTCACTATAAATCACAAAAATGAATAAACCAAAAATCCAAAAAATAGAAATGTGACTCAAAAACAAAAATAAAAAGCAGTACCTTCCGAGAACAAGTAGCAGAAGCCCTCGTGGAGAAGAGGAAGCAGCATAAGCCCTCCTGTCTGCACCTTCAGTGGTGCAGTTTCCAATTACCTCGTGGAGAATCCCTCAGTGGAGCGAGACCCAGATTGGGAAAATATTAGTGTTAGTCCAAACCCTAAACCCGAAATCAAAACCCTAAACCTAAAATCAAAACCCTACAATCACAAAATCGAAACCCTAAACCTAAATTCGAAACGCTACAATCACAAAATCGAAACCCTAAACCGAAAATTAAAACTATAAACCAAAAATCGAAACCCTAAAACATAAATGGAAACCGTAAAACAAAAATCAAAACAACGAATTTAAAGAACTTACTGTGTAGTCGGCCGATCGGTGGAGAGCGAGAGGAAGAGACCCAAAGCACGGACTATCGGTGGTGGATATTCGGTGGGGTGAGATCGCTTAGGGCGCGACGGGCTTCGACAGAGAAAGGTAAATTTTTTTTGTAAAAAATAGGGTAGAGCTTTTTTTTTGTTTCCAATTTATAGTATGGGCTTAGGCCCCGTTTTTTTGAACGCAGCTTCAGGAATGGGCTGAAGCCGCGTTTAAAAAATGCGCCTTCAGGGCATTCCTATGGCCGGGTTTTTAACAAACGCGGCCTCAGCCTTATATTAAAAAAAAAAAAAAAAAATTCAGAATGGGCTGAAGCTGCATTTTAAAAACGCGGCTTCAGCCCATTCGTTAAAAACGATGAACGCGGCTACAGACCTGCTGTTGGGCCACGTTCGACCCACGCAGCCCAAATTCTGGTGCTCTGGGTGCGTTTTTTAAAAACGCGGCTCAACAATAAGTTTAGGCCGCATTTTCTAAAACGCGGCCCAAGAAAACGCGGCCTAAGGCCCGCGTTTTTTGTAGTGTATGTTTTAAATGAGGAACACAAAAAACAAAAACAAAATTGTTGTTTAGTAGAGACTTTTCTCTTTTCAGAAATCGTTATTTATACCCAGTACAGCACAACAGATCCAAGCCCATTTGTAACCTCTCAATGACTCAGCTCTCAAGAAACTATCCCATTTACATGTTGTAAGTTGTAACCCAGGTAGCAACCGCAAAACCCCCTATTGATTCGTTACTGCTGTGCTCAGAGTGGTTCTCAAAGAGCAGGTTTGCACAAGTTTGGTTTTTTTTTTTTTTTTTTTAAGAACAATTTTCCGAATAAATAAGAATTCTTTGCCGGGACCATTACTTTTTTGTTTTTAAATCATGAAATTTGTTTTTGAGTCACAAGCTCACCTAAGAACTAGATTCGGCTCTATTACTTTTTGAGTTTTTTTCTCTTGCGGCCAGACTTTTTATTATTATTTAAAATTTTATTTTATTCTATTTTGTTTTGATCCCGCTATTGCACCGTGTAATTGTAGGTTTAATGTGAGTCCAAAAGATAATCATTTGAATAAAAAAATATATATGGACAAGCATGCAATCTTTTAAGTATTTTTTATAGCCCAATATATTGATACTTGGGGTGCTAATTACATGGTACGCAACTTTAGATGCATGAACAAACCTTCCTATAGTCAACTTCATTGAAGATTGCAATATTTTTTTTCCAAACACAGAGATATGAAGGATTGAGATTTGGTGTAATAGTCTCAACCCTTTAATGAAAACTTTTAATTTTTAATCTTTTTAGTACGAAACAAGAAAATTTTAGTACTATGTTATAGAGTACGAGGGTTAGTTCACATGGCGACGTTAGAACAATTCAATCATCTATCAAGATAAGAAACAAGAAAATTTCACACTACAAAAAAATATGGTTTATTGCGGCGGGCCTATTGTGGCGGGTGTGAAAACTGCCGCTATAGGTTGTCTATTGCAGCAGGTTTTCGGCCCACCGCTATACGTGAGATCTATTGTGGCGGGCCATTGGCCCACCGCAATAGGTCTCACATATAGCGGCGTACTATTGTGGCAGGCCAATGACCCGCCGTAATAGGCCTGCTTTAGCGGCCTTCAAGTTAGATATATATTGACCCGCCGCAATAGATCCTACAATTGCCCCTTCTACTCCTTAATTTTCCCTCTGTTTTTTTTGGTTCCTTTTCATTTTTAGCGCGTTTTCGTTCTTACCCATTTCATCAGTCACACACACACTCTCTCTCGCACAGACACTCTCATCTCTATCACTACCCACAAACCCACAGCCAAAGCCACCACCACCCAAAAATCGAGCCTAGTTAGGTCCAAAAACAAATGGGTCAGGTCTAGCCCGACCCATTTCTCTCATCATTTCTAACCCTAGCTGCTCATCCCTCTTTCTGCTATCTAATCCACCTCTCTCTCTCTCTCTCCCTCTCTCTCTCTCTAAGACTCTGCTTGGGAGTTCATAAGGGAAGGGAATGGAATGAAATGAAATGATGATAAGGGAATAGAAAAGAATGGAATGGAATGGAATAGAATGGAATAAATTTAAGTAAGTAAAATGAATGGAAAAGAATGGAATGGAATGGAATGGAATTAAGTAACCTTTATTGGATGTTTTAAAATAAAAGAATGGAAAGGAATGAAAATGAATGGAATGTAAGTAATCTTGTTTGGGAGTAATATGGAGGGAATAGAATGGAATCATTTTATTGCAATATTACTATTAGACTCCTGTTTTAAAATAAATGGTTGAATAAATAGGGGTATTTTGGGAGTTTTAATAAAAAATTCATTAAATCTAATTCTATTCCCTCTCATTCCTCCCAATTTCGGGGGGAATGAAAATTTGAGGTTTTAAGGGAATAGAGAGGAATGAGTGTTCCCTCCTATCCATTCCATTGCCTCCCACTTAAACTCCCAAACGATTAAAACTCCCAAATAAGGGAAGAGAAGAATATTCTAAAATTATTCTTTTCATTCCTTTTCATTCCATTCCATTCCCTCCTCCCAAGCGAGGCCTAACCAACAACTAACAAAAATGAAGAAGTTTCTTTGGCTTTGGCGTTTCGAAACCCTAGATTCACTCCCATTCTAATCCATAGGTAATTGTTTTTGATTTTCACAGATTCTTTTTTGTTTTCATTGTTATACGAAACCCAATTGATATTCTGATATGAACTCTTCTTGGCTCGGTTTGGTCTTCACAAGTGAGAGCTTACAGTGACAGAGGCATGTCATTGAGATCCTAAGCTGAGAAACAGGTTCATTAGTTTTGGTTTTGCTGTGGGTTTCTATTGTTTGTTTCTAGTTGTTGATTTCTATTGGGTTTTTTCTCTTCTTGATTTTTATATGGGGGTCTGACTCACCATTTTTCCTAAAATCAAGTTAAGAGCTTATTATTGGTCTCCTGATAAGAAGCTGCTTATTAGTGATTTCATTTCCAATGGCAACCTGATTTCTGCTCTTTGTGGTGAGTACTGGTTTCGAATTCTATTGCTCTTTTTCTTTTTTTGGATGTGCTGTTAGTTTTTTTTGTTTGTTTGTTTGGTTGTTTTTTAATTTATTGATTTTCTTTTTAAATCAGTTTCAACTCAAATGCTGCTATGACTGATTGCTTAACGATCAGATTGAAAGCTTTAATTTCAAAAGCTTTTTATGGCCTATTCAACAAGTTTGGATTCCAATGTTCTATCTCTCTCTCAATTTCTTTGTTTTTCAATTTTTTAAGATGGTTGGATCAATTTTTATTTAGTAATTGATTTTTATTTGCATTTTGTATTCTACAGTTTCAGCTTAAAGGCGGCTATGAATCTAGTGATCAGATTGAGGGATTCAATTTTGGAAGCTCTTTATCACCTACTGACCAGGTGTGGGTTCTAGGTTCAATCTCTCTATTCCTTCGTATTTCAAATTTGATTGTTACTTCGAGCAATTTTTATTTAATAATTGATTTTTTTTTTTTCTTTGGAAGCTCTTTATCACCTATTGATTAGAAACATATGTACGAATGTGTGCTTGTATAGCTCATTGCACTTAGGTGTTAGCTTCTGGATATGCATATTTTGGGGATTATTTGGAAAGAGTAGTTATGCATCTTAATTAGGTCGATGATTGTTGGTTGAAGTTGGAAGGCAATTATATCTCTGTTTAGCGGCTATGAATAATTGAATTTTTTTTTTTTTTTTTGAGCTATCCATTTCATTTTCATTTTGCATTTTCATTTTTTTTTTTTTTTTTTTTGGGTTATTCACGAGAACAAGTCAATATCAAACAAACAAACAAATGCTGCCAAAAGAAACAAGAACATAAAAAAAAAAAAAAAAAAAAAAAAAAAAAAAATTGCCAGTATTTTAGTTACACACACACAGTCCACTCACACACAGACAAAGTGCCTTCCCTTCCATTCTTGTAGCATTCCTCACTCTTCCACTTGAGTCTTCTTGAATTCTGAATAGTCATCTCCAAGGCAAAAACCGACCCCATTAATTGTCACGCACAAAAAGAGACCTCTCTGAGAAGCACTAAAATAATAAATGCCTTGACACTGTCTTGTATGGCTTTACTCCATCTACCTCTCCATTTATAGCCTCAATTTTCTTTTTATTGCAACAAACATTCATTGGTGAACAAGAAAACACATTATTGCTATTGCGTTCATCTTCCCAATGTTTGTCTTTCAAGTTTTTTTCCTATTAACTACCTGGAACTTATTGTACTTACATAAAAGAGACGTTCTTTCATGAACTTTGCTTTGTTCTCCACGCTTCCCTGTTTTCTTGCTACATGGGTTTTTGACCAACTAGTTTGAGCATTACTATTTTCCGTGAAAGTAAACTTGCCCTTTTGATTTTTCCTCAAGAAGATATTTTCTTTCTTTGTTTTTCTGTCAATATCTTGGATTTCAACTCCTTCTGCTTCATGGGTTTTCTCGAATTTGGTTAACCAGAGTCTTTCGAGAGCGTCTGAGGCCTAATTTGGGGTTTTAGTTTCTTGAATTTCCAGCTACCAAGTCACTGTAAAGTACGTTCTTTTTCAGGTGAATTCTCTAATGGAGCTCTCTTTTTCATGATTCTTCTTAACAATCTTTGGTGGGTCTGATTCTGTTTGCCTTAAAAACTCTGATTTCAGTGTCTACAGCTTCGAACACTTGTGGAATGGGATATTTGAATATTTATATACAATATGTTACGGACATAAATTTTTTTTTTCCCCTACAAATTTCACAATTATACAGAAATCGTTGAGTGATAGAGAAAAATGATAAATTCACATATATTAGTTGTATCTACCAATCATAGTCAACAATTATGGAATTTGTTATAAAAAAAGTTGCATCTGAACATTAATGATATGAGCAGCGAAATATAGATGAAATCATATTTTTAAAACCCTATGTTACAATTATAATTAAAATTATATCTATAAAACACAATTTTAGCTGGACAGCAGTATATAATATCATATCATATAATTTCCCCGACATAAAAAATCGTACCTTCCTTCCTTACTTTTCTTGGCTTTCCATTTGGTTATTATTCTAATTGCATGGCTGTTATCAAAAGTCTTTAACGTTAAGTTATTGGTCGTATTTTTTGTTTCCATGGGACAGTTTGTGTTCGCTATTTTTTTATATCGGTTTTGCCAGCCGAAAACACGGATAAGATTTTATAACAGTGGAAAACAGACTCATAGTTGATCACATTCACATATAGTGCTAACTGGGTCCTCCAATGTGGTCACGTGTATTTTTATTTTTCAATATTTCATGTCATGGCCCATTTTTGTACAATTTAGTCTATAATATTTAAGTACTGCTTCAGTTGTTGTCTTTAGCTAAAGGTATGGTTTTGATGTATCCTATATGTTTTTCTTTCATGGTTACAAAGTTTTTGTTTGTGTTTATATTGCCTTTTGAATTCTGCTTGACAATACGATGGAAAAGTAATTAAATTTTTTGGCTGCGTTCAATTTGTATGAAAGTATTTGACTTTCTTATAAAGCAAAAGTAGTAGTAGTTTTTCTTGTTTGGTTTACTTTTCTTGTTTGATGAATTTCTGTTTTCTAAATTCTTATTCTTGATTCCGATTATTTCTGTTGTTGCGAATTTTAGGAGCTACCTGATCTCATCACCTCAAACCGACACCGCCACCACAAGAAGAGGCTTGCTCCTCATCAAGAACCCTTACCGCTACTGCTACTCCTCTCACTACTCCATTCCTTCCTCCTAAACTGTAAGTCTGTCTCCCTGCCTCCAATCAAATCCCCAAATCTTTTCTCTAGTATCTTATTTTCATTTTGTGGGATTTTGTAGTTTCTTCTGTGGCAATACGAAGAACCCAAGAGCACATTTCACCAATTTTGCAAGCCCTAGATGTGATGTGGATACCCCATTCAAAGGTATCTATACAATTGAATTTTAGAAAATCAAATCATTTTTGTCTTTCTATGAAAATAGTTTAAAATTTTTTTAGGAATATAAACTTTAAAGCAGTAGACACTATTTCTGAGATGAGACAATGAAGAGATGCAACTTTCAAGTATAGAACTTTAAAGTTTTAGTAATAAATTTTAGTTTTAGTGCTTTAAGGTTATGGATATATATTATATGAAATTATGAATATTAGATTGTGAAGTTTTTTTTTTTTTTTTTTAATTTTAATGTTATTGTTATTTTCCCTCAAAAAAACTTAATTTTTTTTTTTCAATGGGCTTGAAGAAGATTAGCAATGCCTTCCTTTTCTTTTGATTGATCAAGGTGAAGAAGGACTTGGACGAATCGTCTATTTGTGATTTCTGTTCTTAAGATTTTCAATTTATGTTTTTGTACAAAGATGTTTGTTGTGGTTGTTGTTGTTGACGAGATCGGCGGTGGTGGTTGTTTCTTGTGGTTGTTGTTGGTGGTTTTTGGCCGTTTTTTTTTTTTCTTTCTCTTGGTGGTTCTTGTAGTGGCTATTTCTTGTGGTTGTTGGTTGTGATTTTTGGCAATTTCTTTGTGTATTTTTTTTTTCCTCTTGGTGGTGTTTGTGGTGGCTGTTTCTTATGGTTGTTGGTGGTGGGTTTAGTGGTTTTTTTAATGGGTTTTGGTGGTGCTTGCTAGCTGGTGGCGTGGTCAGTTTGCTGGGATGTGAGCGACAGTGGTGGTTAGTTTTTCTTTTTCTTGGTGGTGGCTGGATTTTTACAATAGGTGGTGGTGATCTTTTAGACACAGAAAAATGGAGAGGAAGAGAGACTGAAAGGGAAAAGAGAGGAGAGGAAGAGAGACTGAAAGGGAAAAGAGAGGAGAGGAAGAGAGAGAAAAAGGGTGAAATTAATATTTTAATGAATAGGTGAAATTATAAAATGGGCTATTTTCTATAGAGCGAATGCCAATGCTCTACACTGTCCATCTCACTTCTAAACATAAACACAAAATTTCACAACCAACAAATATAATTTTTTTATTTTTTTTTTATTTTTTTTTTATGTTGGAAGAGGAGTAAATGGTCATTTTGGAAACCATAGCTACAATCTTTTCAACCACATTTGCTTCATATTCGTTGTCAACGTTCTTCTTTTCCTCCTAATTCTTTAATAACTTTCCATTGTTTATTCTTCTTGTTTTTGGGTTATTGTTTTTTAATTATTTTCTATTTACCTTAAGATGTTTCTAAGTCTTATTCCCATTGTTTTGAACATTGTTTGCATCCACGTGAAGATACAACCTTGGTAAATCACAGCATGTATTCAACCAAAAACATACAAAACAATTGACTAATTTAAACAGAACCCTCAAAAAAAAAATAATCATTTGAAGAGAGGGGGGGGGGGGGGGGGGAGTGTTTATAGATCTTAGAGCATCTAACTATTCCCCCAGGTGTTTGTACTTTGTAGTCCACCAGGTAATCACAAGGAATCCCTTATTGGTGGCTCTAAGATGTTAGCTAGAGATTTCAAACCTGATCTCATTGGGCCTTAGTAACCATTAGGCAGACCCCTAGGGTTTAAATAGGCTTTTTTTATCGTTTATGCAACATGGCAGCCCTAAATTCTTAATCACCATATTTTATATTTCTATGGAGTACAAAGAGTAAAATACTAATAAGTACCACTTTAATTATCAATTTTTTATAGGTCAAGCACTACTTCAATTATCTTAATATGTGAATAACTCAATAGTTACAATGGGATAGAATCTATAATTTTCTACTTGTGTATTCCCATTTCACTTCAAAACCCCAACATTAGCGTATATAAAAATTTAAAAATAAAAAATAAAAATGTTATGGACAGGTTATGTTACCAAACATAACCTAAGTGTTTTTGAGAGTATAATAGAATATGTCTAAATAAATAAATAATTAATTAATTAAAGTAGAAATGAAACAGATAAAATCATCTTACAAATAATGTAAGTATCCTCCCCCCTCCCCCCACATATACATAATTAAACAGCAACATATATACACATTAGGGGTTGGGTAAATAAATCTCGATTTGGTCCCATGACTTTTTTAGAATGAAAAAAACCTGTTTGAGACAGAACGGATAAAACAAAACAAATAACTTTTGCTATCCCTGATAGTGTGAGATATTATGGCTAAAGAACCTTTCCCCACTATTTTTTTTTATTTTTATTTATTTCTTTTTTATGAACCCTTTCTCCGCAATTCATAATCATGCGTTGGAAGGGACAAATAATTTCTCCCATTGAGGCCTAAGTTTGACCACAATATCACTAACTGACTTTACATTTGAAAAATGATTGTATAAAAATACATTGCTATGATTTAAAAAACGCATATTATAAAGATTTCAACCGTACCATCAAAGCCAACCCCAATTTCCTTAGTTTTGACTATATAATAAGTATTTGAAAAACATCCAATTCATGCTAGGAGTCCTAAGACTGCTAGAAGTGCCATGTTGACAAACTCCTTAGTTTTAAAAAATACATAGTATGCTGTGCAACACAACCAAAACAAAGTGCCATGTTGCACTGATAAAGAAACTGAAATGCAGGACATTTTAATGTGCATTTTGACAGAAATATCATGTTGATATTTCTTCTGAGGTAAGTATGGATAATTTTATCAAGGAAAATAGATAGAGCCCTAAAAGCCCCTAACTACAAAGCGACAAGATGAAATCTAAGTGTCTGAAGTCAATTTAAGTCTGTACAACCAAACTTCCTTTTTTTATTTTTTTTGCGACCGAAGTCAGCCAAAGTCAAACTCATACCGAGCTTAATCCCTCTCTTTCTTCCTGCCTCTTGTTCTTTTATGTTTTTCAATGCATTTTGATTCATGTGTTACAGTAATATGAGAAGTTAGAAGTGAGCTGGTTTATATTGCCAAAAATGTTGGCTTTGATTTCAATCAAACTTTTTATTTGGTAATATAATCAAACTTGACATCTTAGTAGTTAGAATTGTCCCCCTACAATAATATAACAGTTAAATAATTGATGGGGTCTGTGGAATCCACCTTACAGAAATGGAATTAATTGATTATGATTGAAATCCTGTTTGTAGTTATGAGATACAATGAACTCTAGTTGTTTATAGGGTAGCCAGAGCTTTTTGCTGTGCTTTTTTTAATGTTTCCAAACTCATATGATAATATTATGTTTACTAAGCCTTAAACTTGATCATAGCCATCAATTCTTCATGATATACCAAATTAATATGAAATACAATGCTTCAAGTTGATGTTTAGGATTGCCATCATTAATAAGGATTGGCATCATTAATAAAGCTCCAGTTGATCCTCTCCATATGTTCAATCAATTTCATTTCCTGAAAGACTACAAAATAGTGTTTTATTTTTATGGGCCGAGACCAATGTGCCTTTAAAACAACAATATCAAACATGATAAAATATTTAAAAAAAAAAAAATCGATTAAAATAAAAAAATAATATCAAACATGATAAAATATTATCAAATCTACCAACTACTAGATGGTCTTCCATAAGTAAAATAACTTGACAAAATAAGAAGAAGTAAAATAACTTGACCAAAGAACTAGAATTTTGTTGAGCAACTGGGACCTTGTAATTTCTTTTTTTTATTATATATTAAATTAAAATATAAGATTTATAATTTTGGGTTAAAAAATTGTACCGTACCTAGTCTCTACAATTAAAAATTAGCCTACATAAATTGAAAGTAGCCCCCCCCCCCTAAAACAAAAGGCCACCTAACCGAAATTCATGGTGAATGGCCTTCTCCCAAACTTAGTTTACCATCCAAACTTCAATCATAAATAATTTTAGGGATTGAATGTGAAACTCCATTTTGATGAAACTTAAATGCATCAAGAAATAGTTATTTTTTATTTTTTTTTTCTTTTATTTACAATTTTTTAATATTATATGTAGAGTACTAGTCTTTTTCTCATATTTATTTACTTTTGCATTTTAATATACCTTTTATCCTTGAATGATCAAAATAATTTAATGTTCTGGCCCCCAAAACATAGAATCCAAGTTCATCGTATGGTGAATCAAAAAATATTTTTTTTTAGAATGTCATAATTGTATGAGCTATGAATACTCAATAAAATGTATTTAAGAAAATTAAAATTACAAGGTATATGTAAGGACACGTTTCTCTTGCATCAATTAATAAACAAAAAAAAAAAAAAAAAAAACTATTACATTGTTCAAAGTAGTGGGCATTGCCATTGAGCCATTGACAAACACGCTGCCTTCAAACTCATACCTTTTCAACTGTTCTCTCTCTCTCAAGTCTCAACTCTCAATCTCATCTTTTCTCTCCTTATATTTAGATATTTTTAGAATCACAAAACACAACAAAACTCTTTGACTCTTCTTCTTCTTCTTCATTTTTCATCAAAGATTTACCTTTGTTTTTTCAATCTTCTTCATTAAGAGAATTAACTTAGGTTATACTTTATTTATCAAATTTTTAGAAGGAATGTGGGATTTGCTGACTTGCGATCATTTAATTGATGGAATAGGCCTCAGGGAGATAAAACATGAAAATAGATATAAAATAGTAATCCAATTTTAACATACTTCTAATTGAAGCAGAGGATAACTGAACCTAATGTACAAACTTTGTAGTTGGATTGAGGCCGGCCTACTCAATTTCTTGTATGATTGATAGTAGGTGATAAGCGAGCAAGTCTGTAAACAGTTCATTAGCATCCACTTCCCTTGATGCTAATGAACTGTTTACAAACTTGAAAGAGAAGGTAAGAAGGAAAGTTGGCATAGTACTACTGAAGTACCAATTTTCTCATGCATTGTGTCTTTTGAATGAACTGATTTTCTTTCTAGCTCTTTTCGGTTTACTAATAGTACTTTTTCATATTTCAAGTCTAAGAATTAACTTAGGTTTATATATATTCTTTTCTTGTTGGCAAATTGCAAAAAGAAGAGGCGCTATAAGTTCATGTGACCAAAGCAAGGGAAGTTGGTGAAAGACTTAAGGTACTCTCTCTCTCTCTCTCTCTCTCTCTCTCTCTCTCTCTCTCTCTCTCTCTCTCTCTCTCTCTCTCTCTCTCTCTCTCTCTCTCTCTCTGTGTGTGTGTGTGTGTGTGTGTGTGTTTGCGGTGGGTTGTTGAATTGGGGCAAGCAGGTGGCTTGCATGGAGTAATAAGGTGGTTTTAGCTGATATTGGGAGTTCTGATTGTTTTGTGTAATTGAAAAATGATTGTTGTTGAGTTGTTCGTATTTGATTAATTCATTTTAAGGGCGTCTCTCTATCTTTTTCGCACATGTGGAATGCGAAAATGGAATTGCATATTTAAAGAGATGTCCATTCTTAAAAAATATTTCTAGTAATGATGTTATAGTTACTAAATGTCTTAATAACTTTTATATGCATTTAAATTCATTGTTTGATTAGGAACATAGCTAAAAGTGAATGATTAAAGATGATTTCTTTCTTAAATTAAGGTGAAATTGTGTAAATGAAATGTGTGTTAACTCTTGGTTTATGTTTTCATGAAATCATATTATAGGTATTTCTTGTAAACCACATTATAGCAATGGATAAGAGTTGGATGAAACTTACCAATAAAAGGTCACAAGAATATTTAGATGGAGTCCAACAGTTTCTGAATTTTGCATCTAACCATACACACCCGAATGGAACGATTTCATGTCCGTGTAAAAAATGTGTGCATACAAATTCTTTGCCTATAGATACTGTACAGGCTCACTTAGTGTCAAAAGGGATTTGTAGGGGTTATAACCCTTGAATTTTTAATGGGGAATCATCGTCTGCAAAGACTTTTACTGAAACTCCTAATAGTCATGTCCAAGAAAACCCAATAGAGTATGCCGATCTTCGTGACATGTTGCATGACATGTTTCCCATACAAGATATGGCATCTGGGCTTGAGCTATGAGAAGTTTCATGCTTGTCCTAAAGATTGTATTTTATATTGGAAGGACAATGCGAACCTTGAAGCTTGTCCACACTGTAACCTTTCAAGATGGAAAAGTAATGAGTCTAAAGGTCAACAAAGTACTAATGCTTCCTCCAATAGAAGAAAAAAGAAAGCTGCAAAGATCCTACGGTGGTTCTCCTTAAAGCCAAGATTGAAGCGACTATTTATGTCTCCTGAAACAGCCAATCACATGAAGTGGCATGCCAATAGTCAAGTGAATGATGGGTTAATGAGGCATCCTGCTGATTCTGAAGCTTGGAAATCATTTGACTCTACGTATATAGAGTTCTCATCTGAGCCTCGTAATGTAAGGCTTGGATTAGCAGCTGATGGATTCAACCCATATGGAAATATAAGTACTACTCATAGTACATGGCCTGTCATTTTGATTACATACAATCTCCCTCCATGGATGTGCATGAAAAGGTCTTATTTCATGCTATCCTTATTAATTCCTCGTCCAACCTCACCCGGGAACGATATAAATCTGTACTAACAACCCCTAATAGAAGAACTAAAGGAGTTATGGGATGTTGGAGTAGAAACATTTGATGTGTCTTCCAAAAAATCATTCCAAATGCATGCTGCATTATTATGGACCATAAATGATTTTCCTGCATATGGTGATATCTCGGGTTGGAGTACCAAAGGTGCTCTTGCATGTCCCTCTTGTAACTATGATAGTCAATCTCATTGGTTAAGATATGGAAGGAAATTTAGTTACATTGGAAATACGCGATTCTTGGATAGAGATCATAAATTCCGTAAGCAAAAAAAAATCATTTGATGGGCATGATGATATGAGACCAGCTCCTATTACAGTATCCGGAGGGGAAATCAAGTTACAAATGGATGCTGTAGCCGATCATGTGTTTGGGAAGAAAAAAGTTAATTTGACCAATAAAAGAAAAAGAGGGGAGGATGCCTTAACTAGGTGGAAGAAGAGAAGTATATTTTTCACCTTGCCTTATTGGGAGGACCATATGTTGCGTCACAATCTTGACGTGATGCACATTGAAAAGAATGTATTGGATAATATAATTGGCACATTGTTGAATTTGGATGGCAAGACAAAGGATAACTTGAAGGCACGACAAATGATAACTTGAAGGCACGACAAATGATAACTTGAAGGCACGCCAAGATTTAAAGAATATGGGTATAAGAAGTGAACTTCACTTGGAAAAGGTTGGGAATGATCAGACACGTATGCCACATGCTTGCTACCATATGAATGCTAGTGAAAAGGATGGTTTTCTACAAGTTTGAAACATGTAAGAGTGCTAGATGGATATTCTTCAAACATCTCACGTTACGTTAAACTCAAAGAATGCAAGATTAGTGAGATAAAGAGCCATGATAATCACATTTTAATACAGCAGCTTTTTCCAATAGCAATACGTGGATCTTTGCCCCCTGAAGTGAGTAGGAATTTAATTGGCTTATCTTGTTTCTTTAGGGAGATATGTTCCAAAGTACTAAATGTGGAGGAACTTGGGGCTCTTGAGAAGAGAATTGCAGTGACATTGTGTGAGTTGGAAAGGATATCTCCTCCCTCTTTCTTTACAGTGATGGTACATCTAGTCATGCATTTGGCTAGCGAAGCCAAAGTTGCTGGCCCAGTTCATTACCGTTGGATGTATCCCATAGAGAGGTAACACATAAGTTAACTTGGTCTATTTGGTTTTGTTTAACTTACCAATTTCCCGCTGTTGATCTTGGGTTTTCCAATAAGTACTTGTCAAGACTTAAGTCTTACGTGCATAATAAAACTTATCTAGAAGGCTCTATTGCAGAAGGGTATATAGCAGAGGAATGCTTAACATTCTGCTCACGCTATTTTAAATCTGTTGAAACTGCATTTAATCGGCCTGTAAGGAATGTTGAGGAATCCATGGGTGCAGCAGTGGTGAGAATTACACTAGATTCAAATTCATGGATCTAAGCACATCGTTATGTGCTATTCAATTATGAAGAAATCACTCCATTTCGTGAGTAAGTAATATGTCCTTGCATATCCTTTAACGGAATTCCAATATAATACTCTAAATTAACATTAACACGTTTGTCTACATAGTATACACATAGCGAAGATCAAGGCTGGTTTTCCTGCCCACATGACTGATGATGTTATTCAAAAGAAGCACATAGAGGAATTCTGCAGTTGGTTTAGGGAATATGTAAGTAAAGCATATATATATATATATATTCTGTTATATTTTTGGTTGTAACACTTTAGATAGCATATTTATAATAAAAGTCTTCCTCTATAATAGGTAATGTCAATGGATGCCTCTAAGTAGAGTTTGTGTTGTTATGGAATGCGGTGCTACTTATTATGGTGTACTAATCGATATTATTGAGTTGAACTACTCTGATAAGTATCGATATGTATTATTCAAATGTCAATGGGCTAACGTTATTAGTGGGAGAGGATGCAAAAAAGATGACTTTGGCTTTCCCCTTGTCAATTTTTCAAGATTGATACACAAGGGCGATCAATTGATTGATGAATCTTATGTATTAGCATCTCAAGCTTCGCAAGTATTTTACGTGAAGGATGTGAGACATAAAGACTAGGTGGTGGTGGTCCAAACAAAACCTAGGGAGGTATTTGATGTTGGTATTAAAGCTATAAATGATGATGAAGAAGTGGATACATATATGGAGAATGTCCCTTATAATGTAACTCCTGATGATGCATGTGATGATGCAAATGACAACCATACTTGGGCTCAAGTTGATGAAGAAGGAACCATTTATGATACAACGTTGATTAGTGAGGATGAAATGCTTGAACAAGACTTTATCGATGATGAAGAGCTTAGTGATGATATTTATGAGTCTAATGACGATGACTCCAATGATGATGGATCTAGTGATGATGACTCTAGGTAATACTTTTGTATTACTCTAGGTTGTGCCCCTTCTTGCACATTCTTTAACGAAATTCATTATTGCTTAATAGGAAAAAAAAATTAAAACTAAAACGTCTCTTTAACACTTAACTGAGTTGTGTTGTAGCAGTTTACATTGAACTTCATAGAATGGATGAATGTTAAAGTGACAAATACTAACTTTTTTTGAAGTATATATTAATTTTGCTATTCTAATGAACTTCATAGTAATTTTATTACATGTTATTTAATTGGGGCCTGAAATTATTATTATTATTTTTTAAATTCTAAAACCTATTATCTTGACTTAAGCCTACAACATTGTATTTGTTAAATTCTAATGTTGAATTGCATGACTATATGATAATTTGTGTTGTTTTAGTGTTGAAAGTAGTTGGAGTTGTTGTATTTGCAATTACTTGTACCATTACTTGTCATTGTGCTTATATAGTTGTTTATTTTAGACTTTGACAGTTGAAATGACAAGGCAAAAGACAAAACTGCACCCGTTCCAAGAGTGTAACATTGGAAAGAGCATATTTACAAAATGCAGATGAAGTGGGGGACCAAGAAATGCACGAAACTTCTACACAAGGTATGTGCTTTTTACTCAAAAGTTTAGCATTCATACAAAAGGTATGGGTAGATTTACTCAAGGTATGGCACTTTCAGTGTTGGTTATGTAGTTTGTCTTATTGTTCATTTCTTTATTGCATTGCCTTCTGAGTTTAGGTAAATTGTAGTTGTTGTTTATTAACTTTGAAGCTACCTTTTTCCATTTACCCGTTTCTTTGCTGGCTTGAATCAATGTTAAGACAAAACTACAAAGATTTGAAGGTTATTTATTTATAATATTCCACCCATGCAAATGCATCAAGCCCAAAATGTTCCATAAAACACAAAGAAAAACACTCAGACGAAATATGATGCATGGAGGTGAGTAGGTGCTGCTTGAACTCTATGTACTTTTGTTTACTGATTTGAAAGTTGGAGAAAAGATTTCCATAGGAATAATATTATAATTAACAATATAGATGGAGAAAAAGGAAATATGAGGTGGGGCAATCAATTTGTCTTTTTAACATGTGGGTAGTGATGTTTTTGGTTGAAATACATTAACAAACTTTGTCATTGAAATCTTGAGGTTAGTATTAAAAAAAATACAATTGTTATCTCTTTCATAAATTAGTCTTCCATCAATGCTTTAAACTTACTACCAAGTCATCCAAGAATTTCTTTAAGATAAACATAGAAGAGTTAGTTTAATTTTTGCATATAGTTTTGTGTTGGATATTGAGCACCAATTGGATATTGAGCGCCAACTGTGAAAATCTATGTTCCAAAGAGGATGTTTTGGCACTTCAACTAAGGCAAGGGTTTAACAATGAATTTCATAATTAGAATAAACATAGAAAGACTTGTACATCTTATAAGGATTCTCACAATAATATTACTCTGCATAACATAATTTATTTAAAAATAGATTTTACATGTTTGCTTGCATGTACAATGAGCAAATTGGTATGAAGTGGCACTGGGAGCAAATTGCTATAAATTGCATGCAAATTTATTTGTTTGTTTCTTGAAATATATTAGTTTGTCAACATGTTTCTAATGTTTTATATTCTTTAGCGTATAATGACCACTTGTTTAATAGAATATTTAGACTCATCCTTAGCTTTACATGCTTTGTTGTTTAACATTGGCTGATATTGTCTTCTTTTAGGATCAGATGCGCAGCTAGCTGTACGTGTCACTCGCGGGCCAACCAAGTAATTGGACATTTGGGATCTTCCCGATGACGAAGAAATTGAGTTTCTGCTTAATAGTATGCATCAGCTGGTTGATGACAGGGCGAGGACTTTTACTGGTTTCTTGGGTACGATTGCGCGGAAACCCCACATGTGCCCGATTAGATATCTTAATTGGAAGGTCATGCCAGAAGAACTAAAAGAAGAGTGTTGGCGTGTTGTAGAGGTATTAAAAAAGTTAGAATAATTGTAATTATGACATTTTGTACTAGGTGTTACATAAGTATTTTAGCATGAAAACATTTGTAATTTGATAACTCAATTATTTGATTGTAGCGAAAATACCAAGTCCCTATTAATCCTAGTGCATATGCGGCTTTGAAGACATTTACTTTACAAAAAATTGGGAAGGCTTGGAGAGATCATAAGTGTAGGCTGAAGAAGGACCATTATATACCGAAATCAAGAAACAAAGCACGGGTGAAGAACAACCGACCCAACAGATGTATACCAAAAGATTGGGATGTACTTGTTGATCATTGGTATACTGATGATGCAATGGTATGTTTGTTTTTCTCTCTTTCTCATCATGGATCATACGTAAAGGAGAATGATTATTGAGAAATTGAGAGAATACATATTGGATTGCTTTCAGATAAGATTAGCTAGAACCTTTATGTGGGCTTTTTGTGAAACTAGTATATATGAAAAGTTGTGTTTCATATTTCATATTTGTTTAATTTGGTACAAGTCTTGGAGGTGGTAAATGTTGGTTTGTCAAGGTTCAAAAACAAAGGCAAGTGTGTGGTGTGGAGTGATTTTCTTAATAGGTTCTAGCTTTCTTTTAAGATTTTTTACTTTAGCCTACAATGATTTTTCTTAAAATGAGTTAGCTTTCCTAAAAGTGCCTACTTTGCATTTATCAATATTATTCATCATTAAATCAGTACAGTCATATCAATCATTAAGCTTGTACTCCAAATGGAAGGTATAGACATGTTATGCCCCTGTAATGAAAAAGCATGGGAAACTTGGGTCTCTTCACTACATGATTAGAGATGCTCAACCAGAACTTATTACCTTTAGCATGAAGTTCCTCTCATTCTTTTACTTTGGCTTCCAATAGATGCATAATGATATTTTTGAGCATTTTGGCTTTAGATAAAACTGGCTTTAGATACTTAAAGCATATTGTATATAAATATGCAATTTTGTTGAATGCAGATAGAGTCGGAGAAGAATAAGGAGCGTCGTTTAAAACAGGATGACGTACATACTGCTGGTTCTTCTAGCTTTTCTATGCACGTTGCAAAAAAGGTAATAAATATTATGACTATTTTTTAAATAATTTTGACTTCTCCTAAGTTTATGTGCAACCAATATTCATCACTACATAAATATGTTGTTCATAATGTAGGCAAAAACTGATGGACGTCCTGTAGAGCGTGCAGTATTATATCAAATTGTACATACTCGTAAAGATGGAACTGCAGTTAATCCTGTAGTGAAAGAAAAAATGTTGATTCTTTTAATTTTTAAATTGATATATTTCAATTTGATGTCAGTCAATACGCATTCCTTTTTGTTGTGGGCTCATTTGATTGTTGGATTACATGGCAAACTCCATTTTATTGTGGAAATGTTATTCTTACTGAATTGAGGCCTCTATGTTTAGTTCCTTTGTTATATTATACCATATCCAATGGATGTATATGACTTCTTTTTTTCTTTTTTTTGGAGAGGTTCATGTGTTGAGTTGCTTGTAGAGTGTCAATTTTCTCTTAAAGGTTATTGGTACATACTAGTTGTTGTGGCAAAGCAGCTCCAACAATTTTGGTACTGGTGCCTTTGGTTATGGTGAAGGGGAAGCTTTGTGTGCATAATTTTTGCATCGTTTTGGATTTTATTGGTGCTTGCTTGTCCCATCCTATATACATGTATATATATGTTGTGAGGTCATTTTAATTATATGATTTCTAACTTTTTTTGTTTTGTTCAAACTCAAATATCAGGACAAAATGAAGGAATTGTTGGCTGACTCTTCAAATCATTTGCAGTCATCTGACACAAGTAGTAGTATTGCATGGTCAACAAATGATGTGTTTGCCAAAGTGATGGGTAAGGAGCGCAAAGGTCTCATTCGAGGGGTAGAATTTGGTCCAATTCCAAGTGGTCAAAGTAGCAAGACTGCTCTCACAGACTGTAAAATGCAATCAAGTCAAGCAAGGGACAGCAAAGTTGCACAATTGAAGGCTTCCTTGGCTACTATGGAGGAGAAACTAGCAGGTTTTGATGAAATGAAGGAAAGACTTAGTCATTTTGAAGAAATGGAGCAAAGAATGGCTCGCATGCTTCAACAAATGCAACAAATTTCTTCACAATGCCATCAAGTATGATAAATGACTTTTAGGATGTCAATTTTAAAATGGTTGTTAGAGGTTTAAAACATAAGAAACATATCTTCATTTAACTTGTTCTCATTTTTTGCCTTGGTAATATTTTCTTGTCATTTTATTCCATTTATACGCACTTATTGAGTAATCATACTTTGTATGTAGGATGTTCCTCCAGTCCAACAATCTCCAGCTCTTCCTAAATCATCAGCCGCATCTCATCAACCAAGCAACTCATAAGTTTTATCTTGGTGTTCATGGACTTTTTTGTGTACAAAGAACTATGGAAGAACAACCGCATTTTTTGAAAGTGTTGAAGGATATTTTTAAATACTTTGGAACTTTGATTTTAGTATTAGATTAATTTGAGCAGTTGTTTTATTCAAAGGGGCACATCTTTTTTTGTTAATCTTATGATGGTGGTTATAAACAATGTTATGCATATATTTCTACGTTAATATTATGTTTGCTTTGAGATATTTGTGGTATTGTGTTAGTATAGTTAAACTATTACAGGTTCTTTGTAACAGGTCTATGAACCATTTATTTAATAGCAAACAGTGGTTTCAAAACTCACCAAGGGAAAAAAAAAAAAAAAAAAAAGGACCTATAGCGAAGGTCAAAAAGCGCCGCTAAAAGTGCACATTTTATGTTTTAAATGAAGCCTTATAGCGGCGCTTATCGGCTGCCGCTATAGGTTCATACATATAGTGGCGTTTCTACCCGCCGCTAAAATTGCAATTTCTCCATTTTGATTGATTGCCTATAGCGGTGTCGTCGTCTGCTCGCCGCTAAAGGTGTCTACCTTCAGCGGCGGGCATGACCCACCGCTAAAAGTGCAATTAGTCCATTTTGAATGATTGCCTATAGCGGCGTCGTCTGCCCGCCGCTAAAAGTCAATTGACACGAATTCTAAACTCGTATGGTGGCGGTTTTTTCCCGCCGCAATAAACCTTCCCCGCTGCTAAAAGGTACATATATAGCGGCGCTTTTAGTGACCACCGCAATATACCTATAGCGGCACTGGAGCACTGACGAGACCACCTGCCGCAATAGCACCTGCCGCTATTGGTGATATGTACCTTTAGCGGCGCTTCTGGCCCACCACAATAGCCCGTTTTCCTTGTAGTGTCAGTACTACGTTATAGAGTTCGAGTGTTAGTTCACATGGCGACGTTAGAATAATTCACATTGTGTACACAGTTAACAATTCACATTTTTGTTTTATGTTACTTTATTTTATTTTTATACGGCAAAATGTAAATAAGGATATTAGGCAAGGTTCAAGTGATAACATTCAAGTGATAACCCAATAATAATAGTATTTTTTATAGTGCTCTCTGCCTATGCTTCGAATTCCACCTTGCCTTCCCTTTTCCCACTATATAAATTATGGGAAAATTTAACTGTAATATATCACTTTTATAATCATAAATATTGTCAAAACTAAGAATCACAATATAAGGGAAAATGATTTTCTAACACTCTTTAATTATGTACATTAATTGAAAGGGTATTATGAAATTTAAAGAAAAATTAATCAAAAATAGTTTTTATGATTTTAAAATTAGGTCAAGTTTTATTTTGATAGATGATTGAATATAAATGTATTGAGAAATGGTTCTTTTTGAGTGTTTGTTTTATTTAAATTCTTTTAATATTGAATAATGCTAATTTAAAATTTTATGTATTGATTTAATTTGGAATTTTAGTATATTTTTACCATGCAAGTCCAATTTGGTTACCATATTTCTATTCTTAGTTAAAGTTGAATTCTATGTTATTTGTGTCATTTATCTTTCCCTAGTTAAAGAAGTGATTTATTTTCTTATCGTAGGATTCTTTTCGAATTAGCAAAAGGAGAGAATATTGAATAAACAATCACAAACTTTATGCTGAAGTTTCTTTCAACTTGGAAAAGCAGATCTCGTTCCCTTAATATTGAAAGGGAATCCTATATATTGTACTTGAATTCTAGGCAATGAATTCAACATATCTTTCACAATATCAAAAAAAAAAAAAAAAAAAAATTATAAAACAATATACATTGCTGGTTCCTTGAACTTTTAAATCAGTATTATTGGTCTCTAAAATATAAAAAATATGTTATTGGTCCTTTGTTAACTTCCCTTGAAACGGCGCAATGATGTGGCGTTCCTTTTAAGGTGACGTGGCATAGATTTTACTTTCTTTTTTTAAAAAAAAAATTCCAATAGGCTTTTTTTGGGTTTGGGTCATGAATTTTCTGACGTGGCAATATTGTCGTGGATTTTTTTAATATTAAAAATGTTTTCCCGTCACCTATAAAAGTTACATTAATGCTCTATTAGTCACGGCTAAGAGGTTAATAACAATTACTAGAAAAACTAATAATGCTCTTTTTTAAAATTTTAGGAACTAATTGATAATACTCATTTGAAACTTCAAAGACCCACTGTATTTTAGTCTTTTTTTCAATATAAGTTACTTTTGTACGTATCAAGAAAAGTAGAGTAATTAATTTATACGTAGAAGTTAATAATTTAACACTCATTTGAAACTTTAGGGATCACAAATACTCGATTTCTAAACTTCAAGGACCCATTATATTTTAGTTCCTTATTGAATATATATAAAGTTAATTGTGTACATATCAAGAAAATTAAAGTAATTAATTTGCACGTATAAGTTAAGGATTTTGTTAATCATCAAACCAATGAATTAATAATTGATAAGTGAGGCTTTAGATCATAATGAGATTTGTAATTTTAATGATACAACAGATATAGTCATGGTAGTTTGAATATGCATGCAAAGTGCTTGATATGTTGGCATGCACCATGTGATCAGGGACGGAGCCAACTTAGATTTAAAGGGGGTGGCTTTGTTGTTGGTTGTGTGCAGTGATTTCGGCTTCTGATTTTATTGCTACTTAGTCACTTAGCTGCTAGTTGTTAAAATTTTTTTAAAGGTTCAGATTATTTGATTTAGGTAAAATTGGTTGACTTTTTTTTTTTAGTTTTACTATTAGTAATTTTTATTGTTGTACTAATTTTTTTGGGCTTGTATTTTTTTTTTAGATTTTAGACTTAAAATTTTTTTAATGTTCTTCAAAATGAGAAAAATGTTTGAACTACAAACTTTTTTACAAATTGCTGATAATGTAAGTAATGGGCCCAAATGCGAACCAATATGAATTTGTTGGCTTATTAGTTTGTAAAAATGTTATAAAAAAATTTGTGACTATAATAATACTCTTAAAAGAATCAATAATATTTTTAAGAGAGGCAAAAGTGTAATTTTTTAAAATAAAATTGCTAAAATTAGTACCCATATATATAATAATATTTTTTTAAAAAAAATTTGTGGGGGCCATTCCCCCCAGTCCAACTATGGCTCCGTCCATGCATGTGATACAGTTGTACATTATGTTAAAATAAGTGCTACCTCCATAATATTTTTATAACACTTTTACAAAAAACCATAAGTTGTAAGTTGTTTTTCGTTCTAATTTAAATCTACAACTGAAATTACTTTTTTCGTTCACCAATAAGAACTTGTAACATTATATCATTAATGATTTTTTTGTAAAAATGCTGTAAAAAAATTTGTGAACATAATTCTGTCGTTTTAACCTTAAAAAAAAAAAAAAAAAAAAAAAAAAAAAAAAAAAAAAAAAAAAAAACAAAGACACAGACAAAACACTATTTTTTTTAAGGGACAAAACGCTACTAATATAGAAGGAGAAGGCCATTAATTGTAAGTCATTTTCTATTTTATTTGGTATTGGCACAGCTGTCCCTGAAAAGGAAAGTGCTTCTGTATTCAAAACATAGGTTATTATTGTTGTAGTTCTTGATGTCGTAGTCACCTACTGACCAGTGTTTGATTTAAGCATCCAAATTGATTATTGAGATCCGTATGACACCAAACAATCAGCATCGATCAAGTCATTTTCGAGGAACAGAACCTGTCCTTTTTGTACCGCTTCCTGTTTTGGTTTTGTAAATAAAATCTTCCAGTTCATCACAAAAAATAATATATATATATATATATATATATATTGTTACATGCATGGAAGAAGAAAATAGAGTGGTATTGTTATCATCACTGCGCTCACTAGTAGCTGTGTGCAGTTTGATTGAAGCTAAAAAAGAATGTGGAGGCTGAAGATAGGAGAGGGCAGCAATGACCCTTACCTCTTTAGTACAAATAACTTTACCGGAAGACAAACATGGGTGTTTGACCCTGAGGCTGGTACACCAGAAGAGCGAGCTGAGGTTGAAGGGGCTCGTCAAAATTTCTACAAGAATCGACATCAAGTCAAGGCCAGTAGTGATCTTCTCTGGCAAATGCAGGTACCCTCCTTCCTCTCCTCTCCTCTCTAACTCCTCCATCTGCACCAATATTGTTTTGTCTACAGTAAAAGTAGTAGTGATTTTTCTGTCACTACTCGCAACTATTATGGGTAGCAATATTTGAAATGATGAAAAGTTTAGTTATTTACTTTTTTACAAGCACAAGTTAGTATTTAGTATAAATAAATTTCTTTAACGAGATTAATAAATTGGTCAATTTTCATACTGACTTGCCTGACCTTTAATCAACCAAAAATGACTTGGTTCATTATTCATGTCAAGACAAATTGACCCATTTTAACATGTTGTGCAACAAAGGAAACTCTAATGTTAATTATTGTGATTTGGAGTTAGCAGAAGATTATTCACAAGAACAATAAAATAAAATATTCACAAGAGACAACGATATGTAAAGTAGTTTGACTAAGCTAATCAACACTCACAATTCACACAAACAACACTCACAAATCTCATCAACATAAACTCAAAAACCTAAAGTCCTTATACACCCAATAACTCTCTCACACTAAAAAGAAAAAAAAAAAATCTCAACACACTGTAAGCTCGGATTTGTATTAAAACACAAGAGCTTGTTTAGACCCCAAATTAAAATATACAACTCTGTTGATTTTACTCTTACTTAAACTAAGTATAAAAACAAGAGTAAATGTCGCAATAAATCGTTATTACTCTAGTGTATAAACATGAATAACAAACAATAAAATTAAAGCATAAGAGTAAGGGAAAAAGGTTGCAAACACAAGATAACACACCAATGTGTTATCGAAGAGGAAACTATAAAACTCGGCAAAAAATCTTTTTGCCGCCCTCCAAGCGGTAATTGATCCACTAGAGAATAAAATTGGAGTACACGAATAACAAAAGACCCTCCAAGTCTAGTCTACCCAATATACTTGAGCTCTCCAAGCTCCTGCTACCAACGGACTTCACAGAATCATGTATTCTCTAGCTTTTTGGACCCCGCAATATGCCCGATTGCATCCGCCAAGCCTCACCGGCTTCTTTTGGCAAATCCCCAAAGCTTCCCAAGCTCCAAAACACTTACTAAACTCTGAAAAGGTGTGGGTTGTATTTGGGTACAAATCTTCTCTCAAGGTATGACAATGGGAGAGGAAAGGAGAAGAGACTACAATGATTTCTCACTAAAGATGGGTAGCACTCTCTCTAAAAGATGGGTGTGTGTGTTGTAGAAAACCTATCTAGGGGTTTTCTCTCTGAATGACCTCCTTACACATTTGTGGGTAATTAGGGTATATATAGTATGGATGAAGGATAAGAAAGTCACTCTTAAAAATCCTCCAGGCAGAGAGTTTCGCAGGTATCTCACGGGAAGGCCTTACCCGCGAGACACTCGCGAAATCCTCCAGGCTAGCACGACTCTTCAGCTTCCAATCATGTGTTTCTCACGTGCCCTTTTCGCGGGATGCTCTTTTCGCGAGCCAATCGCGAAAATGTACTGATTTTTCATTTCAAGCTTAATTCTTCACCAACTTAATACTAAACCCAATACAATAAAATCCCACAAAATACAAAGAACAAATTAAAGCAAATACAACACTTTTTGTAATGGAATAAAGCCAACATAAAACACAGTTGTAAATCACAACTTTACACACACAACTAGATAATCTTTCGACCTCAAAAATCTACCAAACTTCTTTTCAAAGAAACTCCATCATGTTTATCTAAAAGCCTTTCACCTCTCCCCATATGGGAGGAACCCTTGACAAAAGTCACCAAACTCTTTGCAATGATGTCTAATTATAGGGCTTCAACCATTTTCCTTAATGGACAAGGAATAACCATTACTTCTACAATAAGAAATACTTTTCCTTCTATGTCAATGAGAATCATTGTTTTTGGCACCAAGTAAATTTTTTATCTTTTACACCAAAAACAAATCTTTTCTTCTACGTCAAGGAAACCCAAACCCAAACTAACTAGGAATTTGAGGCAATATTCAACATAATAGGAAGCTATTTAACCCATATAAATAAAATGTCATTTTAATACAATATTAATTTGAAGTGATTAAAATAATTTAAATGTTATATCGATAATTTTTTAATTGAAGCTGTAAAGTCCCTAATATTTTTATCCAAGACAAAGGAAACTCTCATTTCATTATATCTTCTTAAATTGTGTATTTTAAAATTTGGGTGGAACTTCAATGGGTAGATATCAGAACTTTCGATTGAATTTGTACTTTAACTATGCAATTATAAAATAGAATTTGTGCGGATTTTTTTTTTTTTTTAATAATTGGTACAATTTAGGCATATACAAAATTCAAAAATATTTTAATAATTTTGTTCATATTCATTAAATGGGTTGTATATATGTTAATCCAATGCAACATGTTACTAAACAAGTTGAAATTGGTCATGTCATATTAACTTGTTTTATAAATAAGTCGTGTTAGATTTGAGTGACTTTGAAATGATAATTTAATGGTTTTGGGTTAGGATTCACCTAACTATATAGTATAATACTCTATTTTCAACATAAACAAACACGACCCGCCAATATGAATTGCGACCCATTAAGATAGATATTGTTGCAAATTAATCCTCCTTTCTTTAATTTGTTTAAATGATTGCAGTTTTTGAGAGAGAAAAACTTCAAACAAACAATTCCACCAGTACAGATTGACGATGGAGAGGAAATCACATATGAAAAGGCCACAACTGCATTGAGGAGGGCTATCAGTTTTTTTGCAGCCTTGCAATCTAGTGATGGTCATTGGCCTGCCGAAAATGATGGCCCCATGTTCTTCCTCCCTTCCTTTGTGAGTTGCATTTTAATTATCATTTTCCAGAATTGTGACCACCACTTAAAAATATAGATATTGTTTTGGCAATTGTTTCTTTAAATAACATATATATATATATATATATATATATATTAGAAGAGCTTTCTTTGATACAAAATTAAATCATTTGCAAAATAACAGCTATTGCTAAGGGTATTTATGGATGTATGTCTTCTAATTTGCAAATTATTTTGAAATATCTTCTAAACCACCGTGCACCCTTGATATAATTGTCACTCCATAAGTACAAAATTCTTGTGAGAAGGGAGGAGGGGGCAATGGCCGAGGTTCAAGTCTCTAGGAAGGAGTTTCGCACACATATACATTTAGATTATATTCGAGTAGAATTTCTATATTATATAAAATAAAATAAATATCTTCTAAAATAGAATATACTATAATTGGTTAATGATAACATGCCTGTCAATATAACTAATTTGATTTTATGCTTAATTTCCACACAAAAATTGCAGGTAATATGTTTCTACATTACTGGACATCTTAATATTGTGTTCCCCATTGAGTATCAAAAAGAAATCCTTCATTACTTGTATAATCATCAGGTATGTATTCTTTGAATTTTTACATGATCTAATTGAAAATCCACCAATGCATGAGAAAATGAAATATAATTATTTTATAAGAATGTAGTGTAAAATTAGTAGGTTAAAATAATGCATGTATTATTTAAAAGTATTTAATATTTTTATAAGTTTTATGTAATGGAAGATATAATGTATTTTGTATTCAACAACAATAAATATATATATATATATATATGAAAAATGTAATTTAATAAAAATATCTAAATTAAAAAATGATAATATTTTTTATATAAAAGAAGAAGATGTTATTAAAATGACTTTTATAAAAATATAACATAATCGGTTGACTAATTTAACCATATGAAGAATATTTTTTTTAAAATGTACACATCAATTCCATGGAACACATGTAACATGTTACATTAATTTTAAATTATTATATAAGTTTAGAATTGTAGCATTATTTTTTTTTTCAAACATAAGTATAATGCATATATTATTAAAACTAGAATTTAAGGCAATCTTTTAAATATTTATCATTGTTATTGCTTTTTTAGGGCCCATATATCTAATTTCTAGGAGTCTTTTGCCTAAATATTGCAAAAAATACAGTTTTTTTATGGTTATAGGCACTGTTTAAAGTTATTTAGGAAAGTGAGGAGAAAGAGTGAATTTTGGCAATAGTGTTGCCGAAATTCTAAGAAAAGTAGGAGAGAGAAAGAGAAAAAGTAGGTGAGAGAAAATTTGCAATTTCGGTAACAGTGTTACCGAAATTCTGCCTGCCCAGCCCCCTGCCCGTGTGTGAGTGTGCGTGAGTGACTGAAGGGTAAAAAAAAGAATAGGTTTTCGGCAATGGCAATACCAAAAATGGGGAAGAAAAAAAAAAAGAATAGGTTTTCGGTAATGGCAATACCGAAAATGGGGAAGAAAAAAAAAAAAGAATGGTTTTTGGCAATGGCAATACCGAAAATGGGGAAGAAAAAAAAAAAAAAAAGTTTTCGGCAATGGCAATATCGAAAATGGGGAAGAAAAAAAAAAAAAAAAAGAGGTTTTTGGCAATGGCATTGCTGAAAATGAAAAAAAAAAAAAACAAAAAAACAAAAACAAAGACAAAAACAAAAACAAAAAAAAACAAAAGCTTTTTGGCAATGGCATTGCCGAAAATGAGGGGAGAAATTAAAAAAAAAAAAAAAACTTTTTTTCAATGGCATTGTTGAAAATGGGGAAGGAAAAAAAAAAAAACAAAAGCTTTTTAGCAATGGCGTTGCCGAAAATAGGGGGAGAAATTAAAAAAAAAAAAAAAAAAAACTTTTTGGCAATAGCATTGCCGAAAATGGGGAAGAAAAAAAAAACTTTTTGGCAATAGCGTTGCTGAAAATGGGGGAGAAATTAAAAAAAAAAAAAAAAAAAACTTTTTGGCAATGGCATTGCCGAAAATGGGGAAGGAAAAAAAAAAACAAAACCTTTTTGGCAATAGCATTGCCGAAAATGGGGGAGAAATAAAAAAAAAAAAAAATTTTTGGCAATGGCATTGCCAAAAATGGGGAAGGAAAAAAAAAACAAAACCTTTTTGGCAATAGCATTGCCGAAAATGGGGGAGAAAAAAAAAAAAAAAAAAAAAAAGCTTTTTGGCAATGGCATTGCCGAAAATGTGCGGGGAGAAATTAAAAAAATAAAATAAAATAAGCTTTTTGGCAATGGCATTGCCAAAAATGTGGAAGGAAAAAAAAAAAGAGTTTTTTGGCAATGGCATTGCCGAAAATGGAGGGAGAAATTAAAAAAATAAAATAAAATAAACAAGAAAACCAATTGCGGCAATGACATTGCCAAAATCGTAGTTGAGTGTTTGATTCTTATCTGTCTGTCTCAATCAAATTTAAGTACACTGAGTGTTTGGTACTTACTCTAAAAAAATAGATAGATTCTAAAAAGTACATGAAAGAAAGTTATAGAAGAAAAAAAATGACTGATGTGTACTTCAGAGATTCTTATTTGTCTGTCTGAATAAAAATGATTCATTCATTCTTCCCAACAAAACTATTTTCAAACAGATAATGATTCTTTTTACTTTTTGTATCGTCCGTCAGAGATTCTTATTCTTGCTATCTTCTTGTTATCTTTGTGACAATTGACTCTTTTGTCTCTTACTTCTCATTCTTCTATTAAAAGGGAAGCGCGCTGAAACTTCCTCACAATCACCAAATACTTCTACTTTTCATCTATTCTAATTGTTCAGTTTTTCTTCTGTTTTGTTTCAGCGTGCACAACTAAAAATTGTAAGTGTTGGGTTAATGTAAGTTTTTTTACTTTTTGCTTCAGAGATAATGATTATTATTGGTATTATTGTTGTTGTTTTTTTTATGGTAAGGACTACAAACATTTTTAATATTGTTGTTATTTTGTGTTTATTTATTATTATCTAATTCTATTTTTCTTTTTCTTTTTTTGCAAGTAACACTCTATAATTCTCACTTTTTCAGTTGGTATAACAATTGTGGTAAGCATCTCAACTCTCTAATTAAATTTATGTATATGTTTTGTTAATTTTGAAATTATTTAATATTATTTATTGTTATTATTAGTTTATGACCACAAAAATTGTAATAAATTGTATTATTGTGATCTTTTTATAATCAATTTTACTTTGTTATTATCAATTATTACATCTATTACTTGGAAAAAGTATATTGCATAATATGTTTGTTGGTTTATAATAAAGATATGTATGTGTTTTAGAACATATTTATGATTATTTGATTATGTTTTTTTCTTTTTCCTTTCTTTATTTTCTTGCAAGTATCACTTTATAATTCCTACATTCCTTCACTTTAGATCACAATTGTAGTAAGCTCCTCAACCCCTAATTTAATTGGAAATTATTTGCTTAGTTTGTAATTTTTTATATAGATGGTTTGTAAAAAATGTACCTTCAGATATTGTAATTTTTTAATCTCGGTGTTTATATATTAAAGATATTGTATTTTTTTTGTTTTTTAACGCAGGGTATATTTGAAATGGAGCGTGGGTCATTCGATCATTCTCTACTAACCCAACAACAATATCACATCTCTAATGATGCAATGGAAGGCAATGTACGTTGCGAGATAAAAATTTATTAATATCCTAATAATATCTACAATTATTCAATTTACATGAAAATAATTTCAACATTAGTAATATAACATTGTACATTTTAAAAAAAAAATTCAAGTTGCCAACTTGCGAGTGCGACCCCAATCATTTGTCCCCCCCAACCCCCGGTAGTTAAGCGAGTGTATCACCCCATACTTGCACCAATGTAGACTATATCATGTTACCCGCCTACCACATTTAGATATTGACTGGAGTCTTATCACTTCTTTGGTAGAGCGGTGGCGATCTGAAACCCATACATTTCACCTACCTAATTATGAAATGTCGATCACTCTACAAGATATAGCAATCATTACAGGATTGCGTATTGATGGCAATGCGGTGTGCGGGCCAACTAATTTAGAATGGGCACTCATTTGTCAGAATTTACTTGGAGTGACACCACCTGAAAATGCATTGACATATGGTGGCCTTAAAATAACATGGGTAAGGAGAACATTTTCAAACCTACCAGAGGGTGCCAATACTGTAACAATCCAACAGTATGCTAGGGCATACATGTTCCAAGTTTTGGCTTTACTATTTGGAAATAAGAGCCAAAATAAATTGCATTGCTGCTTTCTCAATCTGTTAAAGGACTTTGGTGTAGCTAGGCAATATAGCTGGGGTAGTGCCACACTTGCTCTCCTTTATAAAGAGTTATGTACTGCTTCTATTAAAAAAAGCACGGAGATTACAGGTCCTATTTTCATGTTACAATTATGGGCGTGGGAGCATCTTCCATATCTGACCCCAATTCCAATAAATCCAATAAATTTAAATGGTGACGACCCATACGGTTGCAGGTATAATATTTACTTTCTATTTTTATACAATATTGTATATTGTAGCGTTATCCTTGATACTTCCAAACCCTAAAATCAGTGGCAATCATTACTTGTGTATGGGTGGGATATGTATAGAACGTTTACTCACACACCAACGCATGTTCTACATGCGTACCGTTCCAATCACAACACACATAATAAGGATCAAGTAATATATGTTGTCACAATGCATCAATGGTTAATTTGCTAGTTATATTATTGTCTTGATCGATTATAACATATTTTTTGTAATTGGAATCGCAGGTTGTTTGGACACCATACGATAATTATTTGCATCCATGATGTCTTGCAGAAAAGCATATATGGCTTACAACAGCGCCATTACTATGCTTTCAAATTGTTGAGTTTTACCATCCAGAGAGAGTCATGCGACAATTTGGATTGTTGCAAAGATGTCCAAAGTGGCCTACCGACAATTTGGATAAATCCGTGCATTGTGTAAAGTTAACAGGAAAGTCTACTGTTGATTGGTGTATGATGCATGCACCATACTACCAACTTTGGAACCAGCAAGCTGAATATCTAGTTGGGGATGACAAATTTCCATGTAGGTGTGGACTACACAACATGGTACCAGCAATATGGTCACTTATTCACGACACCCCAGGCGGCTGCCCATACGTACCAGGTAGATATTTTAGCATTTTCAATACTGCACTAATATTGATAACAAATTATTATTTTAGCTTTTTCAATAATACTGCACTAATAAATTTTTTTTCTTTTTATGTGGCAGCAAACAGAAATTAATAATATGTTAACTTCGGCTGTTGCAAACCAAGGGAAGGTTGACCTGACTACACAACAAATCCTTCCAGCAATAGTAGAGGGCCTTACTCAAGTGAGGTTATCCATGGAAGCAGATATTTCCTCCGTCCCTACTGAGAGAGTGACACATTTTGGGCGACGATAGAGGCACCAAGGAAGACAGCGTAGACAACGCAGAAATGATGAAGCTGGACCATCCATGTCTACCCAAGCTGGACCATCCACCTCCACCCAGGCTGGGCCATCCACCTCTGCCCATAATGAGCCTACCACCTTCAATGAGTATAATCCAATTAATGTCAATGAGTATTGTATGTCTTTATATCAACAGATTGGATTATCCACTTCTATAGGACAAGGATTAGAGGGTTTGTTTAGCTATGACCATTATCCCCAACCTAGTTCAACACCTCCCTCTTATCATCTATCGCCACCTCCACACTATTCTGGGCAATACAATTATGGCCAAGATAACTAGTTTAGCTATAAACAACCTTCTCAACCATCCCCTCATGTTGGTGATTTCTCCACACCACCAAATACATGGGCATGTGCTCTAAACTCTGAGGAAGAGGCCTCTGTAATAGACTCTAAGGAAGATGCCTCAAATGAGGATAGTGGGGAAGATGCAGAACATATGGAGGTGTCATCAGATAATGAAAGTGATGAAAGTGGTAATTATCAAACAGATTTTGATATTAGAACACAGCCAAGGCGCATGGGGAAAAGTCCTGTGCAAGCACGAAGGTACCCTCAACGAGTAAATCGGCATCCTCCATGTTGTGGAACACAACAAAAACTTCATGTACCCCATCGTGGAAATCACTAATCAATATGACCTGGCTATTTATTAAAAATATATTAAAGTATTATCGTTGTTTATACATCATTGTAGCAAAAAATATTATGCATAGATAGTATACATATCACGTAAGATCTTTGCAAAAATAAGAAATGTGTACACATATTTGGTATTTGAAATTAGTGCCCAATTAATCTAATCATACATCTATTTACTATAATGGTCCAATCCAAAGCCTCTCTTCCAAACCCTTGCAAAAGTGTCAAAGAAAAATAAAACTTTCACCATCTAATTTTCGTCCAAATTTACAGCAGCAAATTGTGAGTTAATTTCGGCCTTCAAACATTGTGCATTTCAAAAAACTCAAAACATAAAAGTTGTAGATATTTAAGTCACGGTTCCAGCTCATCTGGCCTTGAGTCAATTGGATTTTTGAGGAGAGAGATATATCTAAAATACTGACTAGTGCTCAAATATGATTTTTCGTCTTCAGATTGTGGCCCTTTGATTTCTTTCTTTATTTGAAGCTTTCAAACATGGTAAAGGACCCAAGCACTCCATAAAAAGTAGATATTTTAAGGTGTTATCGAACCCTTGAACTATAATACACAATATATATATATATATATATATATATATATATACACATACACACATACAAACAAAATAAATAAACATACACCCCAATCTAACTTGCAGTGATAGAAAACATTGTAGCATATGGAATTAGTACCAACTTGTTCTATCAAATAATACAAACTAACAATATGGTCTAACTCCTATAAAAAAAAAATAGTCCAACCAATTCACTGAAGTAGATTGAATACTAATGTTGGGTCATCCAGTTCGGCCACTAGTGGAGCCAGCCACATTTCGAGTGGGGCATGTTCTTCTGTTATGGCCTTCTTGCCTACAAAGGCTGCACAATGGCCTTGGTTGAGCCTCTGTCCCTAGATCCATTTCATTTAGAAATCGTGTTGATCTTGGTCGACCTTTTGCACGGCGCAAATTCACATTAGGATACAAGACCGGGAAATCAGGCTCATTCCAATGTACACTGTCTGGAACCATGCGAAATCTAGGTGCATAACAAGCAACTTGTTCTTCCAAACTGTAGTAGCGGTCGATATATCGCATTACAGAAATGCCTTGATATTTACACACGGCAATGACATGTGAGCACAAAATTTTATAAACCTGCCATTTTTGACAACTACAAGTGCTTTCCCTTAAATTTACCTCATGACGATGATTGCCCCTATATGCAGAGTTAGGGTTTATTGGTGTTCTAACTTCAAACAGACCATCTTCATGACTAAACACAGTAACTGAATGCTTTGGTGCCTTTTTTTCCCATTTATTGAATTTATTCTTTGCATAGGCTGTAATGAGTTCACCGGCTGTAATCTCTGCACGTGCCTTAGTATACCGATTGGCAAAGTAGGCTACACAACAATAGTATGTAAGCTCAACTAATGCAGTTATGGGTAGATTTCTAGCACTCTTTAGAACACCGTTGAAGCTTTCAGACAAATTTGTGGTCATTGCCCCATAACGATATCCACCATCGTGTGCTAATGTCCAATTCTGCACTGGTAATTCCCTTCAATACTCATCACCATCTTTGCTTAATTGAGTAATTCTATCCCTTGTTATTTGATACTTTCGTACCTGATTCTCCATGCCTGCCCACATTACCATAGCCTTCAAGTTTTTATTCCCAACTTTTTGATTGAAATTGCTAGCCACATGGCGAAGGAAAAAACGATGATACCAACGTGTCGATTCACATATAACTGGTATCGCTGACATTATACCAGGGTGGCGATCAGATATGACACATAACCCATCTCGATTGGTGACATTACTCTGAATACACCGCAAAAACCAATACCAACTATCATCAGATTCCTCTTCCACAATGGCAAAGGCAAGTGGAAAAAGTCTATTGTCACCGTCCCAAATTTATGCAATCAATAACTTACCTCTATACTTACCATATAGGAAAGTTCCATCTATACTAATCACTAGTCTACAATGTCGAAAACCTTCAATTGATGGACCAAAAGCCTAGAACACTTTTTCGAATTTGGCACAGCCTGGCACAGTAGCAGGTACCATTCTCCAAATAACCCTGCTACCCGGGTTTGAATCAGTCAAAACTTTCAACCATTTTGGCAATAATTGGTAAGACATGTCCCAATCACCAAATGCTCTACCAATTACCTTCTGTTTTGTGTCCCACACCTTAAAATAAAAAGGCCGATATTGGTACTTATTGTAAAGACTCTGTTGAAGCAAAGTAATCCGTATGTTTGGATCATCTTTGACAATATCCTTCAACTCTTTCTCAATAATATGGATGTCTAATTGCTCGTGATCTTGTGTGAGCGTGGACTCCGTACATGTGTGTGGACCATTGTATTTCCTAACCTCAAAGAACCTATGCGTAGCCCGAAAGTATGCTTGAAGATGCCAAGAACAATTTTTGCAACGTACAGACCAACATGCTGGATCTGACTGTTTTACACTAAATGTTTGGTTCCTCTCAATGTGATACTGTTTAACAGCAGCTTGTAGTTCGTCCTTATCAGCAAAAAGTAATCCCACATAAAACTCTTGGGTAAGGTCCCAAGTACTCTGAATGGGCTTTTCAAATGGTGGGGTTGGATCAATCATATTATCCCACGTGTTTTGTGAAAAGCTTAATGATGAAGGTTGATGGAACGTCATTGCTGGACTGCTTACATGATTAGATTCATTGGGAAGCTCCTGTTCATCTCCAACATCCTCAAGGACCTCGTCGTTATCAACTTGGTCATCACTGTCCATGGCCCGCATCCTTTCTGATAATGTATGGACTGCAATTTCAGTAGTAGCAGCTATGTGGTGTGTATCATTAGGATCATTAGCAACTCTCTGAGTGGTGGTTTGGTCATATGGAGCTTCAAACTCTGGTGCAACATGCTCAGTTGGGTTATCATAGTCAACATCATTGGTGTTCATTGGCCGATAAGGAGCATGTTGGTTCTCAGTTGCAACATGGGTATATGGAGCAAGATAGTCAGCACCACCAATGTTGATTGGAGAACGAGCCACATCTTCAGAATAATGACCAGTATGGGTGGCATATGGATCATGAAAGTGCCCGCCATGTGAATAACTAAACGATGCACTCGGTCCTTCGTTGGCATATCGAATGGGAAAAACATCTCGGTGGCTTCTTATAGGCTCCACACCCACATACAATTCTGCACCTATAAAACCATATTGGCAGCCTAACATATTGAATATTGCATTGACACCATTATCATCTTCTACCAAAACTTGCTGGTAATGCACAGGATGTGGATGACATTGAAAAGAAAATTTATACCAAATAATAAGTTTTGAATCTTCTCTGTTTATATGAAGCGTGGATGCTACTCTATCACATATATCTTCAAATGTCACACCCCTGCTTAATGGAAGCATAGAAAGAGGTGGCCCTTCATAATAAACCCTATTTTTGCCATGTTTAATTATTCCATTGGAATGGATAAGAAAAATGAACAAATTTTCTGCCATTCACACTAAAACATAAAAGTAGTATTAATATTCAATGTGCAAAACAAGAAGGTAATACAAGAAGGTAATCTATTAAAAATATTCAATGTTTACATAATTTATTATTGTCCATCATAGTAGTTAAAATAATTTAGAATGATGTGTTATGGTTACATAAATTGCTAATTATGTAGCTCTTCATTTTGGTTCTTCTAAAATAAGATAGATTATATTTCTAATGCATTATTACGATAATAGATAAATATTTCTAATATCGTATAAATTTAGTTATTATTATTATACCTAAAACTTAGATTTTTGATTTAGGCTCATATACTAACCCCTTTTTTTGGGGGGGGGGGGGGGGTTTCTTATAGCATACATGTATATTTTAGGCTAACAAAGTAAGAATTTCTTCAAGGAAAATTTATGTCAATTTTGAAATATATTTTTGCTATATGAAATTTTAGCTATGACCATAATTTAAAACATATCATACAAATCAATTCTTGTTGCAAAACACATAATACAAAAACAAGATTTTCATGAACAAATGATTTAACAAAAACAAAATTTCCATGCTTAGCTATGCCCCTAAAACATATCCACATGAATATTATAAAAAGAAAAGTAACTACTTAAAGAGATGTAACTCACCTTGTACAATGATAAAGACGGATAGGTATTTGCAAGTGTTGTTCCTTATAGTTGTTTGTAGAATGTATGGCACGCATGAATTGAAAATGGTTGATAGAACTATGAGGGAAATAGGAGTGGAGAAGAAGGCTGATAGAATTTTTAGGGGGAAAAGAATAGAAAATAAGAAACGTGGAAACTAAAGTAATATTGGTGCTGTTTAAATAGGATGCAAGTTTCGTATAAGTTAAAATCTTAGATTTTAAACTATACTAATAGAAATTGATCAAATACAACAAGGATCATCTCTGCAAATCTTGCAAAGAATCTCTGCAAAATTTTCAGTTTTTTTGTTTTTTTTGTTTACACCGTGCATATCAATTATTTTTTCTTCCATCAATTTCTCCCATGCATGGATAAGAATCTCTGTACTTTACACTGTACTAATAAAAATTTACAAAATACAACACAGTATGTAAAAAGACAAAAAACCAAAAAGAATGACTTTGTAAAGAAACTTACAAAGTCACTTGTCACAGGGAGGCCATAAAAAGTAAAAAGAACAAGAATCTCTGAACCCATAAAAAGTAAAAAGAATAACAATCTTTGAAGATAGTTTTGTTGGGAAGGATGAATGAATCATTTTTTTCAGACAGACAGATAAGAATCTCTGAAGTGCACATTAATAATTTTTTTCTTCTATAACTTTCTTTCATGTACTTTTTAGAATCTATTAATTTTTTAGAGTAAGTGCCAAACACTCAGTGTACTTAAATTTGATTCAGATAGACAAATAGGAATCAAACACTCATTTCGGCAATGCCATTGCCACAATTTGTTTTCATTGTGTTTATTTTATTTTTTTTCTTTTCTTTTTTTTCCCCCTATTTTGGCACTACCATTGCCACAATTCTCTTTTTTTTTTTTTTTAATCTTCCCTCCATTTTCGGCCATGGCATTGCCAAAAGCCTTTTTTTTTTTTTTTCCTTCCCCCAATTTTCGGCAATGTCATTGCCAAAAACCTCTTTGTTTTTTTCTTTTTTTTTTTTTTTTTTTCCTTCCCCATTTTCGGCAATGGCATTTCCAAAAACCTATTTTTTTTTCTTCCCCCATTTTCGGTAATGCCATTACTAAAAACAATCTTAGATTTTTTTTTTCCTTCTTTATTTTCAGCAATGGCATTGCCAAAAACCTATTCTTTTTTTTTTCTTCCCCATTTTCGGCAATGCCAATGCCAAAAACAATCTTAGATTTTTTTTTTCCTTCTTTATTTTCGGCAATGGCATTGCCAAAAACCTATTCTTTTTTTTTTCTTCCCCCATTTTCGGCAATGCCATTGCCAAAAACAATCTTAGATTTTGTTTTGTCTTCCCCATTTTTGGCAATGGCATTGCCAAAAACCTTTTTTTTTTTTTTTCCTTCCCCCCATTTTCAGCAATGGCATTGCCAAAAACCTTCTTTTTTTTTTCTTCCCCCATTTTCGGCAATGCCATTGCCAAAAACAATCTTAGATTTTTTTTTTCCCTTCCCCATTTTCGGCAATGGCATTGCCAAAAACCTTTTTTTTTTTTCCCCATTTTCGGCAATGCCATTGCCAAAAACCTCTTTTGTTTTTTTTTTCTTTCCATTTTCGGTATTGCCATTGCCGAAAACCTTTTTTTTTTTTTTCCCTTCCCCATTTTTGGTATTGCCATTACCGAAAACCTTTTTTTTTTCTTCCCCATTTTCGGTATTGCCATTACCGAAATTGCACTCTTTTCTTTTTTTTTTTCCTTCCCCATTTTTGGTATTGCCATTATCGAAATTGCATTCTCTTTTTTTTTTTTTTTTTCCCCATTTTCGGTATTGCCATTACCGAAAACCTATTCTTTTTTTTTTTTTTTCCTTCCCCATTTCGGTATTGCCATTGCTGAAAACCTATTCTTTTTTTTGTCCTTCGGTCACTCGCGCACACTCGCGCACGAGCAGGGGGCTGGGCAGGCAGAATTTCGGTAACACTGTTACTGAAATTCCAAATTTTCTCTCACCCACTTTTTCTCTTTCTCTCTCCTACTTTTCTTAAAATTCTGGCAATGCTGTTGCCGAAATTCACTCTCTCTCCTCACTTTCCTAAATAATTTTGAACAGTACCTATAACCATAAAAAACTGTATTTTTTGCAATATTTAGACAAAAGACTCTAATTTCTAGTGTCCATTTTGTTTGTACTTTTTAGCCCAAAACTAAAGAGTTTGACCAAAATAGAATAAATTTTCATACTCTTTATCTCGAAAATTAAGAGAAAAAAATAATTTTGAGCCCAAAACTGACAATGTCAACTACAAAAAGAATTAATTTAAGGTTCGATTAGTCTAAATGGATTGAATAGACCAAAGTGCACTAAAATGGATCAAAGGAGACCGAAATGGATTGAATTGGACCAAGTTAGACTGAAATAGACCAAATGGACTCAAATGGATAGAATGGATTGAAGTGAACCAAAATGGACCAAATAGATTGAAGTGAACCGAACCAACCGAAGTGGAAGGAATGGGCTGAAATGGACCAAAATGCTACATTGATGTGATTCAAAGAAACATAACAATAATAAATGTTAAACTTTAGTTTTTAGATCTTATATAGATTTGTTATTTTGTTTCTTTTTTTTTTTTTTCTAGTTCAAACTTCATGTCTATCAATTATGCTATAAAATTTATCATAATTTAGAATGAAGATGGTGGATGGGGACTTCACATAGAAGGCCATAGCATCATGTTCTGCATAGCTCTCAGCTACATTTGTATGCATATACTTGGGGAAGGACCTGATGGTGGTAAGAACAATGCTTGTGCAAGAGCACAAAAGTGGATCCTTGATCATGGTAGTGTAACACACATACCTTCTTGGGGAAAGACCTGGCTTTCGGTATGAGAATTTCTTTACCAAGATACATCACATTAGGGCTATATACTAAAGATAATTGGCATTGTAAATTAGAAGCTAATTACATTGCAAATACTGGGTGTGTTTGAATGGATTGGATGCAACCCAATGCCCCCAGAATTTTGGCTCCTTCCTTCATTTCTTCCCTTGCATCCAGGTTTATACAATATCTAATTACTTATTCATTAAGCATCCTAAGAATTCTGCTGTATTTTAGATCTTTATTTCATAATGTAATGGTTATGAAATAAATTAATGCAAGGTTGAAACAAGGTTAGCATGCCTCTGTCACTATAGAGGTTTTACTTTTCTCATACAATAAAACTAACTACATTGAATAAATATATAGTACTTATAGCTTGTCAACTGTTTGGTGCCTAAAATGCAGCCAAAATGTGGATCTACTGTCGGTTGGTGTACATACCTTTTTCATACTTATATGGGAAAAGATTTTTAGGGCCAATCACACCTCTTATTCTTCAATTAAGGGAGGAACTCTAACACTCAACCTTACAATGAAATTAATTGGAGAAAAATGCGTCATCTATGTGCAAAGGTGAGTTTACCTTAATTTTTTGCTCATGATTAATAAATCTAACTAAGGTAAATCCATGAATTCAATTTGTGCGAATAAAACCCATGTTTGAATTGAAATTGACCACCCGTCGAGTAGGAACAAAAGTAGGCGTTAGTGATCCGACGGTGCTAAGTGCTTGTGGATTGGCATATAGGATTTTCAAATTTTCCTCATATGCATTGATTTTGCAAAACTATAACTACAGGAGGATCTCTACTATCCCCATCCTTGGATACAAGATATACTATGGGATAGTCTATACATATTGACTGAGCCTCTTCGTACTCGTTGGCCCTTCAATAAGTTAGTCAGAGAGAAAGCTCTTCAAGTAACAATGAAACATATTCATTATGAAGACGAGATCAGTTGATACATTACCATTGGAGTTGTGGAAAAGGTAATGTGATTCCATATTCAAGAAAAGCAGTAGACATGGCTAATTTAGTCAATACAAAATTACTCCTAATGCCACTTGCACTTCACAGGCGATATGTATGCTTGCTTGTTGGGTTGAAGATCCGAATGGAGATTATTTCAAGAAACATCTTGCTAGGGTGAAAGAATTCATATGGATTGCTGAAGATGGAATCAAGATGCATGTTAGTACACATGTTTTGCAAACAAATTGTGGAACTATTACCTATCTTTTGTAGATCAATATTTGAGTTTATATTGAACTATTAATGATGATATTACTTAAAAAAATAAAAAAATAAAAATTCTTTATAGAGTTAGTTATGTAACCAGTATACACATATATATATATTTGGACTATGTGTTGAAGGACATTGCAAGAAATAAAGGAGTTGCTGACTATGATTTACGCCATTTGTATGCAGAGTTTTGGTAGTCAATTGTGGGATACTAGCTTCACTATTCAAGCTCTTCTTGCTAGTGATCTCATTAATGAAATTGGACCGGTATTGGCGAGAGGGCATGACTTCATAAAAAAATCTGGTTTGATTTTAGATTCTTAAAAATGTCATTGTCTACTATTGATTCAGAGTTATCACATCCCCCTTAAACATTGTAAAGGTGAGGGACAATCCTTCTGGAGACTTTGAAAGAATGTATCATCACATTTCAAAAGGATCTTGGACTTTTTCTGATCAAGATCATGGATTACAAGTTTCTGATTGCACCGCACACAGTTTGAAGGTAACTAGCTCCATTTAGTGCTTGATTGAAATCTACTGTTACTCTGTCCATAATCACTTTTTTTGTCATCGAATTTTTATTTGCTTCACAGTGCTGCTTGCTTTTCTCAACAATGCCATCAGAGGTTGTTGGTGAAAAAATGGAACTTGAGAGGTTGTTTGATTCTGTAAATATTCTGCTATCCTTACAGGTGAGGGCCGTGAGGATTAACTTTCTCTAGCATTGTATTTTTATGAATACTTGTTTTGCATGTATAGCCACGAATAGGTAATTTAGGTTGCGTTTAGTTACTCTTGACACAAAAGTGTCAACAACAAGAAATCACTTATCCAAATCTTGAGGGATTTGTTTTTCTTAAAGCTTCTAATCCAAAATTGTCTTTGGCTTTCACTATTTGCTTCCGTTATAAAAAAATAATTTACACTCATAGTCATAGCATTGTGAACCTCACTCTGAAGAAACTTTGTATAACATTTATCTTTTGTTTTTTTTATTTACTTTTTGGGTGGCTTGTTTCTTTCCTTAGTATTTCACTATGTTCATTCATGCAGAGTAAAAATGGTGGTTTGCCAGCCTGGGAGCCTGCAAGAGCCGAGGATTGGTTAGATGTCAGTACCTTAACGTATTGGGATCATGTTGAAATATTATGTCAATAAATTGACACTTCATAGCTTTTCATCAGTAGAGTGGGCCTATTGGTGAAGGATGTAAGAGAGTCACTTAAAGTGGTTTGGTAATATTCAAAAGAAAGTGATTAATGGACCAATGAAAAAAAGTAGATTGATTGAAGTCGGAAGAACAAAAAGGGTGGCATTTTTGTAACAAACTTAACCCAACTTATTAGATTAGCCAATTATGATAATTAATGGATTTCTCGTTAATGAGAAACCTATGGACAAATCCAAATGAAACAAAAAAAATAAAATAAACTAAAAAAACACACACACACCAAGGGTATCACCTACCCCAAGAAAGTTTTTAACATTTAGAATTAAATGGTACAACTTAATGGGCCTTCAAGAGAATCAAAATTCCTAATTGAATACTCATCCAATCGAAATCAATCAACAGGCATATGCTGATCTATCAAGATGTAGTCGAGAATTCAAAGACTACTGAAATAGTCATCATACTGTCATAAATTTTCCAACGCTAAACTAACAAATAGAAGTAGTAAAACTCAAAATGTCAATTAAAAAAAAATACTAAAAAGTATGAAGAATAGAATGGCAGAAGAGAATATATGTGGCGATCTTTCCTATTCTATTATGGATCCACAGCTAACCTAGAAATTTTGGCAATAAGCCTAGGTTTTTGTTGCAATATATATTTGTGGAAGTTTTACTTTCTCTGCTTTTCTTTTTTCCTCTCTCAGTTACTTAATCCCATAGAATTCTTGGAGGATATTGTTGTTGAGCATGAGTATGTTGAGTGCACTGCATCAACAATCCAAGCTTTGGTTTTGTTTAAGAAGTTGCACCCTGGGCATAGGATGGAAGAGATTGATAGTTCCATTCGAAATTGTATTAGCTACATTGAAAACACACAACTGCCTGATGGTTCGTGGTATGTTCGTCTACTAATTCACTAGATATGTTTGAATTATTACAAATTAATTACATGATGACTCTTTGCCACAGGTATGGAAGTTGGGGAATTTGTTTTATCTATGGTACATGGTTTGCACTAGGTGGATTGGCTGCAGTTGGTAAGACTTACCACAATTGTCCTACTGTGCGCAAAGCAGTTGACTTTCTTCTCAGAACACAAAAAGATAACGGTGGTTGGGGAGAGAGCTATCTTTCATGCCCAAACAAGGTAATGTTTCCAAATGGATTATGTTGTAAGCCTTTTTTATTTTTCATCTTTTAATAATTAATATCTTTCATTATATATGTCAAATTATAAATATGAAACTAAAAAAAAAAAATATACCTGTAGAATGAAAGATATCAAAAGCATGAAAGGAATTATCATGGTTCACACTTTTGCCTATGTCGGACCGTGAGCTGTGCCGTTCCACCTCAAAACCAATTGGTGATGAGGAAGATACACTCAAATTTTTTATAGTATTCAACATCACGCCACGCGGGCCTGTTTTTAGAGTGGTTGTAGAGAGTCAAATTGTGGTCCTCCCAACAATCCCTCCCTTACAATGACACTTCTGTGACTCGAACCTATGACCTTGCTCTGATACCATTTGTCAGGAAGTGAGCTGTGCTATTTCACCTCAAAACCAATTGGTGATGAGGAAAACATACTCAAATCTTTTATGGCATTCGACATCATGTCATGCGAGCCTATTTTTAGAGTGATTTGTAGGGAGTCAAATTATGGTCTCCCAACAGCCTGAAACATAGGTTCACAGCTGAAGCCTTTTTGTGATTACAACTTTACTATTCATAGTTGTTTTTTTACAATAAAACCTAACTAAGGTATATATTATAACTTACACTAGGAAATCCTATGTACGTTTGTCCATGTATCATGGATAAATGACAGAAGCAAGGACGGAACCATGTGGGGGCGCCTCTTGACCATAAGGAATAAAAAAATTTAGTAGTTATATGCGTCAAGTTAGATATTCGAATGCAACTTTGCCTCCCTTCATCAAATCAGCCCAAAATTTTTTATCTGAATCCTTGTGCTTCTTCTTGTCTGCACTATCATACTGTAATGGTTGATGTTTGATGTTTGAATAGCAGAAATTCTCCTCTATTTTCTTCTTCTTCTTTGGCTTCGATTTCTCCACCACCTCGTTGTAATCCTCCTCTATTATTTTTTTCTGTCTTCTGCTACGAATTCTCCATCAGCACATTGTCTCTTTGTTTTCTCCAAAGGTTTTTTACCTTCCCTATATCTACTTTTAAGCTTTTGTACAAAAATGTCAAACACACACGAGTAATGCTAGGGACACATGAACTACCACAACTTTTATCACAACTTGCTATGTGGTAAGTTGTGAGTCGTAGAGGTGTGAACTCACCCTTTGATCTTTACCATTCATAACTCACCACGTGACGAGCTATGGTAAAATTTGTAGGACTTTATGTGTCCCCAACTTTACTTGACACACTAATGGGATTTTTACTATTTTCTTTTGTCCAAGAGTCATCTACTCTACACGTGGGATTCACTTCTTCACATCTTTCTTTTCCTACCTTTTTGTCTATTTTGTTTTTTATATTAATGACGTGTTATAGGAATCTAAATGTGCCTTGTGCAATATAATATTAAGTAAAATATATGAATTTATAGCTTAAAAAATAGATATATAAGTTTACTTTTTTAAAAATATCTTAAATAAAAGGAAAGAGTTGTGATGAAGCACTTAAGCGAGATGGTGAATTCTACATAGATAAATGGATTGTTTAAGTTGCTTATGCTTGGAATTGTAAATTGGTAACTATTATTTTTCAAAATGAAATGATTGGATTTGTAAAGTTAATATTTTAATATTTTTTATATTTAATATACTTTTAAAAAAATAGAAGAAATATTGATAAATAAATAAAAGAAAAATGGTAAAATGTCACTGATGAGGTGGCACAACAAAAATTTTATAAAATTAAATGCAAACACTTCCATATTATTATTATTTTTAATTATTATTATTATTATAGTACAAATATCTTTGATAGAAAGTAAAACATCAAACTCTCCATGCTTGATTATATAGGAATATGTACCACTTGAAGGAAACCAGTCAAATTTGGTACAGACTGCATGGGCAATGATGGGTCTTATTCATGCTGGACAGGTTAGTCAGTTGTTCAAAAATGGATCATTACATATTGATATTGTGTTATCATATGTTTTCCTTGAATATTTCTAATAAATATTTTCTTACTTGTAATAGGCTAAAATAGACCCGACACCGCTTCACCGTGCAGCAAAGTTGATAATCAATTCTCAAATGGAAGATGGAGATTTTCCTCAACAAGTATCTTCTTATTTGTCATAGCTTCAAATAACAAAAGTAAAAAATATACTAACAGGAAAAATGAAAATTGACATGAACACAAAGTTCATTTTTTAACTATGGAGAACAATTTTACCCTTATCTAGTAAACTTTCCAGTAGTTTTCTCAGAAACCCAAGTAATTGAAGCTTGACTTTCTATTTTAGAATTCGGATAGAAAAGGGACAGAGTAATATTAAAACAATATGAAGTACTATGTTAAGCTTGAATTTTACTTATAATACTTTCTAACCACTTATCACATGTTATGGCAGGAAAGCACTAGAGTCTTCTTCAAGAACTGCATGTTACACTATGCAGCATATCGAAATATCTTCCCATTGTGGGCTCTTGCAGAATACCGATAGTGTATCCCATTGCCACCAAAGGTCATGTAACCAACCACTACAAGAGCAGCATAGGGAGTTGTTAATTCCTTATCTATTCTGTACTACCTACTTTTCTCTTAGTTTTTGCCCACCAACACTGTTTCCTTGCAGCTATTGATGTATGAAAGTTTATTACAGCCACCTGAATAATTTGGAGTAAGACATATAATATTATATTCTATTGTTGAATAATCATTAAGGACTATGTACCTGTTGCGTCTACTATGTTTAAGTATCTGACCTATGATGAACTGACACATCAATTTGTGAAAATTTAGATAGATTTTGTTGTGCTCTTAGAAGAACACATTGTCAAACATGGTAACAACACTACTCAAAAACAGGTCCATAGTTGCATTTTTGTGGTGGCATTTTATAAAAATGCCGCTATAGCCAACCTATAACTGCTGGTTAAAAACCTAACCTATAGCAGCGTTTTTAAAGCACTTCTGTAGGGGAGGTCTATAGCCACTTTTTAAAGGGTTTTTAGCCATGTTTTTGTGGATAGGGCCTATTGCAGCATTCGAAAATTTAAATAAAAAAGGACCTATTACTATGATTTCGAAGCACCGCAATAAGTCCTACCCCCCAAAAAAAAAAATAGTGGACCTATTATGGAGCTTAGACAGCGCCGCTATAGGGAATCATAGGGAAAATAATCTAGGCCACCTATTACGATGCTTGGAAAGCACTACAATAGGTCTTGGTCTTACTTAGACCTATTACGGCACTTAGAAAGTGCCACAATAGGTACTTCCTGAAATATATATATATATATATAAATTTTAATGGATTTATTATGGTGCTTGAAAGTACCGCAATAGGAATTGTTCTGACTTAGACCTATTACAACACTTAAAAAGCACCATAATAGGTCCTTACCAAAAAAAAAAAACCCGGATTATTGATATGCTTAGAATCCCGGAGGTCTTAGGTTTAATCCACTAGACTCTCATTCCATGAAATTTTCAAAAAATCAAATGGGCAATGAGTGAATAATCTTATCAAAGGCATTGTTTTGAAAATCAGACCGGCTTGGACGGTCGAATCGGGTTAACTAGAAACCGGCCATAAGTCTAGCTTTTTTAACTTAGAAACTTGTAAAATGCCTTTTTTTCGTGAACCTTTTGACCCGCGGTCCAACTGGATGGTTTTTAGACCCGTGAGTGGGTAAAACCGGTCGGACTTGCCATTTTTCCCCCTAAAAATGGTGGTCCAAAAGAACCAGATCTGAAGTCACAACTCACTATGGACTTCGTTCTTCACAATGCAGTTCCACAGTGGACTAGATGACAGTGTTGGGCAAGAGAGGAGCTTTTTTGTTTTTCAAAGGCAGTGTTGATACTTCATTTTTCAAAAGCCACGGTCAGATGCTCAAATGCCTAACGGCTAGACACCTTGAAACTTTAAACCTTGAGATTTGGAATTATCATTTATAACCCCTTTAAAATTTTACCGTTCCTAAAATCTACAATAAACTGTGAAAAATATCATTTTATTTTTAGTAGTCTCCAAATACTTGAATTTCTCTAAATGTTTAGTTAAGGTTATTAATTTTTATTTATTTCATATTAATTAATTATTAAATTAATTATTACGTCAACACAGTCTGATCTTAGTTCGACCTCGGTCCAACCTCAAAACCTTGAACCTCTCCCTTTTAACGTTCTTTGAACAGTCCGGGTTTCAAAACCATGATCAAAGGATGACATTGCTTCTTCTTCTTTCTTTCTTTTTTTCTCTCCAATCTCATTAAGACATTTTTTTTTCTAACACAAAACATTCATGCCATTCCCACCAAGGAGATATTTAGTATTTACAATTTATTTTGATGTGATTGGTCACCTATTTCTAATAGATTTTGTTGAAATATGAAATTTAAAAGCAAAATGTGGTTACATAAAAAAATGTTCAAGCAAGATTTATGAAAGAATATAAGTTTTGGATAAATTTTTGGGACCAAAAATAAATATAAATAGTGCACACAAAAATATAAAATGGGGTTATCTTGCTAAATGTATGACAGTCAAATTCACTTAAAAAAGAAATTCAATACCCATTAATTAAAAAATTAATAATAATAACAAGATGATAGGATGGGAGGCTGGCAAAGTAACCTCCTGCTACACATTCATTTAAATTTCCCTAAAAAAAAAAAAAAAGGATTAGGCGGGACATGTGGCTGAGTAACTCTCTGCCACACACACCACTACAGTGTTTTGAAAAGCAAGAGTAACTGAAATTAGCCAAAATCCTCACTAGTCCATGAAAGATGCTAGTGCAATACTGTACTTTTCTTGTAGTTTTGGCCCATGAACTGATCAGTTGGAAAACAAACAAAAAAGTGGGAACGGTTTTCCAATTTCTCTATAAATTAAAGAGGCTTCAGTAAATTAAAAGCAAGCAAGCACGCACAAAAGAAGAGAAAAAAAGAAGTAGAGAGACTCGGACAAAGATAGAGAGCAACAAACAGAGGAGGAGCACGTAGCATCAGCATTAGGTTGGGGTTTTATTAGTCCCTTTCTTCTCTAAATCTCTATCCCTCCATCTTCCTCAAATCTGAATTTTTGTTTGGTAAGCCAAATAGGGTCGGGTTTCATGAGGAATTCGGAACTCCATATATGAAGCTTTAGATACAAATCCCTGACTCATAGATCCTGTTTGATAATTACCAAATAAAAATTATCTAAATGTTTTGGTTCAATGTTGTCTCAACTAAAGTCCTTGACTCTAAATTAATGGAGGCTTTGGCTCTACCAAACTAATGGAATCCTTGACTGTACCACATTTTAATGGAGTCCTTGTGTAATGACCTCGCCCCCAACTATGTAGATATTGTCTACTTTGGGGCCCATAGCCCCCACGGTTTTGTTCTCCCCCAAAGCACAAAGTAATGGGGGAAAAGACCTATACACATTAAAGGGAGGTCATTCCTTATAAGCACATCTCCATGTGCTCCTCTAGGTGATGTGGAATTCCATAGAATGCAAGACCCCCTTTTTAGGTCACTACAATCCACCCCCCTTACGAACACACGCATTCTTGCGTGTGAGGCCTACACTTCCGGCTAGGGCATGGCTCTGATACCATTTGCAATGACCTTGCCCCCAACTATGTAGATATTGTCTACTTTGGGGGCCATATCCCTCACGGTTTTGTTCTCCCCCAAAACACATAGCAATGAGGGGGGGAAATGTCTCTACACATTCATGTGCTTCCCTAGGCAATGTGCGATTCCATGGAATGCAAAACCCTCATTTTGGGTCACTACACCTTAACTCTACCAAAATCAATGGAGTTCTTAACTCTACCAAATTAATAGAGTCCTTGACTCATCAAATCTTAATGGAGTCCTTGACTCTACTACAAAATTAATGGAGTCCTTGACTCTACCAAATCTTAATGGAGTACTTGACTCTACCAATCAATGGATGACTCTATCAAATCTTAAACAAGTTGGAATTCTTAACTCCACCAATTTAAAATAAAAATGCTCCAATGGAGTCCTTAACAACCAAAATTATTTTAAATAAAGTGGGGATTCTAATTCCTTCAAATTCCAACATGACTACTTCTTTGGGATTCCTAATTTCTTAATAAAAAATGGAGTTTCTAATTCCAAAAATGAAATGACTATAAAATTGATTTGAGGAAATTTTCCAATTCCCTACTCCTAAAACATGTTCATAAAATTAAAATTGTTTCAAAGAAGTTTTTTTCCCTTAATTAAATTTAGGAACCTCAATCAAGATAGCTTTAAAATTCCTACAAAGAAGCAAATAAAAGAAATGGAAAATTGCTTGGACATTCAACTTCTCAAAGAGAAAATCCTTGGTTCAACTTCCATAAAAACATGGACCTTGACTCACTACAACAAAATGTATTTTTAGTGACGAAAATTAGTGAGGAAATATTTTTCGTCATTAAAAATAGAGCTTTAGTGACGAAATATGAATTTCGTCACTAATAATGAAAAAAATTATAACATTTAGCGACGAAAAATAAATTTCGTCGCTATTGTGATCTAAAAAATGGGCGCCAGCAGATGGAAATTTTGGCACTAGTTTAATTAATCTATAGTGACGAAATATTTCATTGCTAAAAGTTGAAATTTTAGTGACGAAATATTTCGTCACTGTAGGTATTGCTGTAGATAGTATTAGTGACGAAAATCCTTTCGTCGCTATAAAGAAGAATTAGTGACGAAAAATATTCGTCACTAAAAATAATAATAATTTTGCACTTATATGTTTTTAATGACGAAATCGCAATTCATCACTAAAAATATGATTTAGCGACGAAATATGAATTTCGTCTCTAAAAATCTTAACAAAGCCTGGTCTTTAGTGACGAAACTGAAATTCGTCACTAAAAACTTAAAAGCTTAATTTCAATATCCAGCTAAACCACAAAACATTTCAACCCCAAGAGCCATGTCTGTCAAAAAAAAAACCAAGAGCCATTTCAGTCAAAACCCAAACCGTTGTGAAGCCACCGTCGCCGATTAAGCTCAACGGCGACGCTTCAGCTTGCAAATCGCTGGCAATGCTTCAACGTCATGATCGGCGACGATTCAGATCGCAGATCGTGCCACTTCAGGTCGCCGATGGAGACGCTTAAGCGTCGCAATCTGCAACGCTGAAGCTTCGCTGTCGGCAACGCTTCAGCGTTTGCTGAATCGCGCCGCTTCAGGTCGTCGATGGCGACGCTTGAGCGTTGCGATCTGCGACGCTGAAGCTTCGCTGTCAGCGACGCTGAAGCGACGCAGTCCGCGATGCTAGAGCGTCGCGATCCGTGACGCTTTAGCTCGCCTCAATGTCGCGGTCCACGCAGCTTTAGCTCGCCTCAGTGTCGCGGTCCGCGATGCTTCAGCATCGCGATCTGCGAGCTAGCGTCGCCGACCGCAACGCTGAGGCAAGCTAAAGCATCGCGGATCGCGACGCTTTAGCGTTCGCGGTCCACGATGCTTCAGCGTTCACGGTCCACGACACTTCAACATCGCGTTCTGCGAGCTAGCGTCGCCGATGGCGACGCTTCCACCCAGCCGGCGACCCTCCGCCTCCCACCCTTAAGCCTGGGTATTTTTTTATTTTTATTTTTTCCTTTTCCTTTTGAGTTAATTTCTTTGTTAATCTTTGTCTAATGATTCTAGTTCCTTTGGGTATTTTTGTTTAATGATTCTAGTTCCTTTAGGTATTTTTTTTGTTTGATACAATAATGGGTATATGCATTTTTGTTTAGTTTGGTTGTAAAGAAAGTTTCTTATATATGTACTTATCAATTGCTGTAATTCTTTTTGATTTCTATGGTTCTTATTGTTTGGATGATTCTAGTTTTGGATCCTCACTCTCTTGGTTTGGTTTCCACATTGATACCAATGTTAGATATATGTAGTGTACAAGTTCCTATACATTAGGTGTAATGTATGAACTCAAAATGAGATTATCCATCTTCTAAATTTTCTTGTGTTGATTATTGCTCAGGTAAAGATACTCTAATTTCACAATGGGATCGTGTCCTCTGATTGTTATTTTACTTGATTTAATGGGGGATTGTTCTCTAGATTATGTTTTAGATACATTGTGCTACTCTATTCATATTTCTTGCAAGGCAAAAGATGAGATTTTTTTTCCCTAATTGCTAGGCTTTTCTATCATCCATTTTGATGACAAAATGAGTGTTCAATTTGAGAAAGGAATATTGGGATGGCATTGTCTCTAAAACCAGGTTGATGTAGATTGTTTTTTTTAGGGGGTGGGTTCCTTTGTTATCAATTATCATAAGATTAAATTAAAATCTTTTGGGATTAGCATAGAATGAGGATATAGACTATAGAGATATATGAATGACATTGCAATTGAAGTGAATGGTTTTGTGGAATTAGAATTTAACGCTAGTATTGATGAGAATCATGATGACACTGTACTGACTGCTTTCTTCTTCTTGATTCCATCTTGCTTGTGCACTTTGTTGATATTATTAGTATTGTTGGCTATATGGGTTTGGTGAATAGGAGACCCATCAATTGAATTTTCTTTGTATATAGTTTGTAAAGGCTTTTGATGAATGCCCATTTACTGACATAATTTGAGGGCTTTTTCTTTTTAGTATTGGTAACAAGGTTTTTGGTTGAATGTGATGACAAGGTTAGTGATTGTTTGGGTTGCTGTGGGGGAATAGAAAGAGGCTTAGATCTATGAAAGTCAAAGACCAAAGCTTAGCCAACAAATCAGACTCGTACACTTAGCTTGATCATAGTAAGTAAACTCTGTTTAAATACCTATAAAATCCTATACTTGTGGTGTTTGTGATTGGTTTTGTGGTGGGTTATTGTGTTAATATGGATTATGATATGTAGAGTTCATAAAAATTTTCTTATAACATAGTTAATGTCTTTGTGGTGGGTTAATGTCTTTAATGTAATATTGTTTTTATATTTGTGCAGATTTCTTATTGGTGACTTTTAGGGGATTTACTTTTGGCATTACTTGAAGACATATGAGGACATCTTCTGTTAGTTCTAATTATATTATGCTACCCTTTTTGTATTGTCATAAAACATCTTGAGTTATTATATGTATTGCAAACAATTATTATATGGAAGGAGTTTGAATTGGATTCTTGTTTTATTTTTTACTTGTGGAATGTATATCTTTTTTTCTAAATGTGTTGTTGAAATAAATGTGTTATTCACATATGAGATTTTAATAATGTAATAACAGGTAACAGGTTAATATCAAAGCCATGAAAAACATAAAAACAAAAAATAAGTTTTAGCGGTGAATTTTTTCGTCGCAAATATAACAACAAAAAATTGTTTTAGTGACAAAATATTTCGTTGCTAAATGTAGCAAACTTTTGTAAAAAATGGTTTTAGTGACGAAAATTTTCGTCACTATGTGCCTAGATTTTCTTAAAAATAGTTTTAGTGATGAATTTTTTCGTCACTATATGTACCCAAACATAGTTTTAGTGACAAAATTATTCGTCACTAAATATGACTTAATAAACTAAAGTGTTTTTAGTGACGAAATATTTTCGTCACTAAATAGTGTTTTTAGCGAGGAAAACATTTAGTGAGGAAACGTTTTCGTCGCTAAAAGTTTTTTAAAAAAAAAACAAATCGGACTTTTAGTGACAAAATTTTTTGTCGCCAGGACTTTTAGTGATGGGGTTTCAGTGACGAAAAGAGTTTCATCACTAAAAGTCTAATTTCGTCACTAAAGGTTCTTAGTGACGAAAAACTGGACTTTTAGTGACGAATATTTTCGTCACTGAAAATACATTTTGTTGTAGTGACTTATCCTTTAGATTAAAATCAATTATCTCACCCAAGAACGAAATTAAGTGAATGCTTAATTAAACATCAAGTATTTGACTTAAATGTCCATTATTTAAATTAAGCAAAACCATATTTGAAGATTTTAAATCTAAGAACTGTGAATTGGTTTGATCCCTGTCAAGGGTACATAGGCAACCTAAATAAATTACTAGATGCAGCCACAAATAAATAAAAACACATATTCCCTCAAACATGAAAATAAATAAATTTATGTACAAAGGCAATGTAGTTGGAATCAGAGGGTCTTCCCTTGAAACAAGGGATTGTAATTAAGAGATATATATATATATATATATATATATATATATATATATATATGTATATATATATATATTATCTTGAATGGGTACTACTCACATCAATAAAACCCATACACCAAAAGGTCTATGGGTGAAATTATGTTGATGAGTAACAATTTTTGTTAAACATAATTTAAAAAATTTTGTTAAATATAATTTGACAATGTTTGTTAAACATAAAATGACAAATTTCGTTAAACATAACTTACCGATCTTTGTTAAACATAAGTTAACAATTAAATTAACAATTTTTGTCAACAAATCTTATATTCAAACCTAGTTCAAATGGAAGTTAGTATTGCCTAGCCTAAGCTTGAGTGAATTTGGTCTCAAACAAGGTAATTGAAATTAGTTTAAGGGTTTGGTTATGCATTGATATGGTGTTTGACACCTCACGTCAAATCATCAATGTTCACCTCATTTTGACTATTCCATTCTTGTTTAAGTTAAATAGGTTTAGTGTTTGCAAACTATGACAATTGTAAGTTTTATTGAGTAAGAAAGTGTATCGTTAAGTCCAATACAAAGACTCAGGATAAGCTCGAGGAAAGTGCAGTGTTTGTAATTTCTTCCCGTTATTGACAACTCATTTATTTAAATTATAGTGATAAAGGGTATTGAATTTTTCAATAAAGTTAAGGGTAAGTTAATAAAATTATTTGTAAAATTGTCATTTTCAATTCTGTTTTATTGGCTTTAATGCCGTGTCAAATTTGATTGTAATTCTCCAATCATTTACTTGCATGTTTATAGGATTAAATGTAATATGTAGAGTGTTCAATTTGGTGAAGAACTATAAAAACCCACATCATCTAGGCCCATCACTATCATCACCTCTTACATATCAATAACAGTTAGGTTTTAAGATCTTTAGGTTTAAATGTATTAGAACAGTAATTTGTAATGTTAACAAACCATAATCAAAATGTTTTAGTCTTGTTTAGACTGCTCAAAGTATGTGTCCTATATGTAAAGTTAGAATCGAGTTGCTGCAGAATTTATTGTGCAATTCTGCCTGACTCGATTGATCAAGAATTAGACTCAACCGATCGAAAGTCGTGTAGATTGTTTTTTCTGCAGAATTTTCCAACTCAGTCCAAGCCCATTTTACGTTTAGGGTTTTATGTTTTGCCTTAGGTACAAAAGGGAAAACCCTAGCCACGTTTTTAGTGTTGTTGATGCTGTGTGTATGAATCTTCTGTGAGATCTAGAAGTGTTTGCCTTCACACATACTTAGGGCTATCAAGGTTCAAGATTATGTCAAGAACTTGATGAACATTCAGTTGCTACATTAAGAGCTTAAAGATATATAAGCGAGAGTGCTTGTACTTGCTGGGAATTCAAGAAAGAAGTAGTCTGTGGACTTGGAGCTGTCATGTGATCGTGGTACTAAGTTTCTTACTTGTGATAGCAATAGGATGTTAGTGGTCTAAGTCAATATTGTGTAAACTTTAATTCTTTCATAGTGGATTCAGTTTTACCTTGTGGATAGATAGGTTAAATCCTCCTTAGGTTTTTCACCGGTTTGGTTTTCCTAAGTCATCATATCGTTGTGTTCTTTAAATTTCCGCTGTTTTGCATGATATGATTGTTTTGTTTTAACCTAGATCTAATAATAAACCTAAGCATTCACTTGGTTAATTAATTAGGTTAAACAATCTAGTTTTAGACGTTCGTGACTTTAATATTTTCCCTATTGAAAACAACAAGAAATGTTAGCCAGCTACAAGGCTTTGGGCCTTTATATTTTAATGACATGTTATTTGTTCTTATTTATTACGCCACAAAGACAGAGACTTCAAAGGGCACGTGATGGAAAGCCTTAAAAACGACGCGTAAACTACCGAGGCTTTGCGCTTAATTGAGAGGGCATGCTGTGAACCTAACCACTTGTAGAGATCATCGTCGAGCCCAGCCTATGACGATGAGAAAAGAGAGGAATAAGAGGGTCAATTCTAAATGGTTTTTTTTTTTTTTTTATTAACTTTAACACATCCAACGAAAAATAAAAAGAAAGAAAGAGATAAGTTAACGCATTAGCTTTATTTTTTAAAAAGGATAGCTGTTGAAATTTAAAAGGAAATCTTAAAGAACACGAGAATCTAAGTTCTGCCCTTTAGTAACTCTCAAAAAAAAAAAAAAAAGTTTTGCCCTTTAGTCAATTAACTTGATAAAACCTTCAACTCCTCGTAAATTTTTTATGAATATTGGTTAATTGGATTTTATAAAGACCCATAGACTTCATAAATCATATATTTAAGGTGTCAATTATGGTAAATGTTTATTCACTCATATTTTTTGGGAATTTAAGTTTTTTTTTTTTTTTTGTTACTTTTTAATTTTAACATACTATCATTTAGTAAGCTTTTTCAATTAGTGTTGTTGATGTGGTGCTTATGATGAGTCAGTGGTAAATACAAAACACAAAAAATTCAAGGCACAAATTAATCTTATGGGTAAGTTTTACAGCTAATATTGAATTTAGTAGCAAATAATGCATTCTCTAAATTGTAACTTGTTAGGACATATGTAGTTCAAGTCTGTGAACATATGTCGCTACTTTATGTAATTGGCTTATCCTTAGACAAAACGCACTTTACTTGTAATTGGGTAGATTTAGGATGAGTTTAACACTTCAAGAAACAGTGGTTCAAGGTTAAATGTTGAAGCCGTCAAAGTCTGTCCAATAAACAAGCTAGGAAGTGCAAGTTTTTAAAGCTCGACACATACCTCGACAAATGCATCTATCGAGCTTTAAAGAAGCTGTTTTGCCCTAGCCTCGACAGCTTCTCGACACCTCTCGACACCTCTATCTGTCGAGAATTAAAGAAAACAGATTTCCAGGTCTGTTTCAAGTCTAATCCGTGAGTGTGTCTTTGGGACTTCTTTTCTCCTAACCCTAGACATATAAAAGGATTATTTTAAGGGCCGTCAAGCAAGGAAGCAGAAGATACAAGTTGCACATTCTTTGAGAACTTGTTGTTCATGCAATTTGTGATCAGAAAGACAAAGTTCGTGCCCTAGTTCATCTCTGATGATTTGAAGAACTTTGTAGCCAACTCTCTCTCTCTAGTTGGTATTTGAAGTCGCGTACTGGGATCCGCGCATCTGGTTAGTCACATACTTGGGAGCCGTGCATTGAAAGGAGAAACTGTCACTACAGAACAAGTCCAATTGGGTATTGGGGTAAGAGTTCAACTGTAGGTTGGTGAGGTACTGGGATTCCTTACTTGTAACTGCTTGTTGTGATAATAGTGGAGTTTCGAGAGTGGTGACCTTAAATCACCCGGTGGGGTTTTTGCCGTAAGGGTTTTCCCCATTCGTAAACAAATCACCGTGTTATTTATTTTCCGTTGCTTAACTTAGTTTGGTGATTTGTTTGTGCTGCCACGTGATATTGCATGTTAATTTGATTAATTAAAAACTGGGCTAATTAATTAATCTAAGTTATCACAAGGGGTCAACGCATTTGTGGCCTGTCAAGTGGTATCAGAGCAAGCACACTCTGATTAGGGTTTAATCTTCTATGTGTGATCCATTTGACCCCTGCTGTCATGGATAGAGGACAATCTCTTATTATACCTCCTTTATTTGATGGCACTAACTATGCATACTGGAAAGTACGCATGAGAGCTTTCTTGCAGTCTTTAGATGAGAAAGTGTGACAAGCTGTGGAGATAGGCTGGATCAAGCCTACAGAAGCGCCGGCCGACTGGGATGATGCTAAGATCAAGGCGGCAAACTTCAACAGCAGAGCATTGAATGCCCTATTCAGTGCAGTCACCAATGAGGAGTTCAAGAAAATTTCCTCAACTGAAACTGCTAAGGAAGCTTGGACCATCCTCCAGACAACCTATGAGGGCACCAAGGCTGTCAAAGATTCAAAGCTGCAGAGGCTCACCACACGCTTTCAAGAAATTAAGATGGAAGAGGATGAGTCGTTTGATGAGTTCAATGCCAAGCTCAAGGACATAGTAAACTCAGCCTTTAATCTTGGGGAAATCATCCCTGAACCCAAGATAGTAAGGAAGGTGCTCAGATCGCTGCCCGAAAGATTCCATGCTAAGATCACGGTGATTGAAGAGTCGAAGGATATTGACAGAATTCCTTTGACTGAGCTGGTTGGAAACTTGCAAACCTATGAGTTAGGGTTAACTAGGTTAGGCAAGTCAAGCAAGGGCAAGAGTTTGGCACTAAAGGCCAAGAGCAGTGATACGGATGACTCGTCAGATGATGAAGATTCCAAGATGAAGTCCTACATCACAAGGCAATTCAAGAAGTTTATGAAGAATGCCAACGGAAAGGGCTTCAACAAAGACCGTAGACAATCCAGTTCTTCACAATTCAAGAATTCAGATAAAGGGAAGAAGGATGTCAAGGATGGCGGTCAGTACACTGTTCCTGCTGGGCCAAAATGTTTTGGGTGTCAAGGCTTCGGACACATGAAACAAGAGTGTCCTACATACCTCAAGAGCATAAGGAAGAGCAAGGCACTTGCTGTTACCTTAAGCGACACAGAGCCCGAGGACGATTCCGAGGATGAAGACGACGGAATCTTGAATGCCTTCACTGCCACTGTTAATCCTACTGATGGGGTTACTGAAAAAGTGGATGAAGAAGAAGAATTGGTGGATTCCAAGTGTGAAATTATGGATGATCAAGATGATATCCATACCGCCTATGAGAAGCTATACAAGCTTTCTGAGAAGCATGAGAAACTCTATAGGCTGGCCACCAAGAAGCTCAGTGATGTGGAACTCAACCGTGAGGAGCTGTCCACAAAGGTTGATGAAGCAAATCAGACCATTGGAGCACTGAGGTTTGAGAACAATTTCTTGGTTGAAAGGACCAAGAAGCTTGAAGCGGAACTGTTTCAAGTCAGAGCACAACTGGAGAGGACGTCAAGTGCTAAACTGGACGAGATGCTGAGTGCTCAGAGATATTCTTCAGATCGTACTGGATTGGGGTATGAATTCTCTCTCTCTAATACTCCTACTTCTAGTACTACTATGTTTGTTCCACCTGCTAATAACATTGAAAATGAAGAAAAGAATGTTAAATCTGAATTAGCTAGTGAGAACGTAGACAAGGGCAAGTCCATTCTAGGAGAACCCCCTAAAATTGAGAAAAGGGAAGCTAGAAACCCTAGGAATAAGAAGGCTAACTCTCAAAAGGCCAAACAGAAGAAGCCGCATCTCTGTTATCATTGTGGTGTTGCCGGTCACACTCGACCAAATTGCCACAAGTGGCTTGCCACTCAACAAAGCAATGGCACAATAGCATCTGGGAGCCAGAATCAGCTTCAGTCTTCTCTCGGTCCTCTTGGAGACATTCTTAAAGCTCTCATGTTCCTTTCGAACTTGAACGGGCTAAACTCTTCTCCCTCATCGCCGGTTCAAGAGTCGACCAATAGGAAAGGTTCTTCCAAGGTGTGGAAGGCAAAGGGATCTAAGTGATTTTAGTCACTTCTTCTTCTCTCCTCTTTTTGTCTGTTGCATCACTTGTGTGTTTCTTTACTGTTTTGAGTCAGTCTAGTTTTATGCATTGTTTTGCTTTACATGTTTTTGTTTGTGTGTTTTCAGTTTTGTGTTTTATTTTTACTTCTCTAATAAAAAAATAAAAAAAATTGAAAAATTGAAAAATACAAAAACAGTGTGAGTTAGTGTGCATTAGTTCATGTGAACATTTGATATGGCCATTGAAACAGAGTTTTCTAAACTTTGTATCATCTATAACTTAGATGAGCACTCTTTTGCACAACTAAGCGAGTGAGCTCTGTAGCTCTTTGTTTGTGATGAGTAAGGTTAAGTGGTCTCTTCTTCTTAACACTCATATCACTCTTTTTGACGGGTTGAACTAGAAAATCCTAAGAGAAAGGCATAAATAACCATCTCACCACTGTTACTCGCCAATTATAATATGACATCTGTATGCTTCGGCATAGCAAAAGTGCAATGTCAATGACACCTGTATGCTTCGGCATAGCAAAAGTGCAGTGTCAAAAGCTTAACATCATTGGGTATTTCTTTTCTTTCTCTTGTATGCCCATGCATGATATGCTTGTTAAAAGAAAATATGCAAAGAAATAAAAAGCAAAAAGATTAAAAATGCTTTAAAATATGGTTGCAAGCGTGTTTTCTAGGAGATGTGGGAGTTATAGGATGTACCTCGAAGGTGATAGTCCCCATCAAACGGTTATGATTGTGTGTGAGTTAAAGTGATTTTTTCATATCTCAAATCGTCATAACATTGAGACACTTATGCAATCTTGCGATCTTCTCACACACGACACGCAACACTCTTTGCTATTCTTGATACATGTGCAGGTACAATGTGATTTGGCCATCACAAGGTTTACATGCTTTAATGTATGCTAACTAAACTATCTTAACTTGTTTTTGAAATATAAAATTGGTTAGACTTGTTTAGTGTGTGTGTGCGTGTTTTGAGATACATGTGCATCAATTTTCTTGTTGAGAGATGATTTTGAGAGCTTAATGTGTTGATTGTATCTTTGGTTGAGTTGCATGCATGATTGCATTCATGTCTGTGTTTTTCCTCTTTTGAAAAACTGCTTTTAAAGGCACCTCGACACCTCCTCGATACCTCTCGACACATGAGCTATCTGTCGAGCTCCTTAGACTCTTTCTTATCGCAGTCTCGACAGATACCTCGACACCTGCTGGATCGATCGAGAAACTTTCTGTTTGCTCGATAGCTTCTCGATAGCTGCTGGATCGATCGAGGTTACTTCTTGTTTGCTTCTTCTTCCTCGATACCTGATCTCGATAGCTTCATCTGTCCATGTGCATTTCTCGACACATGACCTCGACACCTCCCGATAGCATCATCTGTCGAGATTTACTGAGAGGCTATAAATTGAGTTTTCGCGATTTCTCTTCTCATTTGCTCGATCTCTCTCGCTCGAAACCTCTGTTCTCTCACTCAAATTTTCTCTTTTTCCCTCCAAACCTCTTCCCAAGGTGTTTTCAAGTGTTCTTTGCGATCTTCATCTCTTGGTAAGCGTCTTATCCCTCATATTCATGCATTTCATTGTTTTAAAACCCTAGGTTTTATGTTTTTGAAAATTTTTGGGAGTTTTCAAAATTGTTGGGGTTTTCATGAAGTTCTTGGGTTGGTTTGATAGTCTTGATCTTCAAAATCACATGCATTGCATCACATTAGCATTCTAATTGTATTTTCATGCATTTAGATGTGTGCCTATCGATTGTGTGCTGTTAGTTTTGGATTGGGCTGAGCCCATGATGTTTTTATGTTGCATGTCACATGTTCATACATTCTCCATGCATACGTTCTTTTCATTTCAATATTATTCTGCCAATATTGAACTGTTTGGGACTTTTCTGTGTGTTTTCTTTCTCTCCCCCTCTCTATGGTTGCGTTAACTGTGTCTATGGCACCTAAGCGTAAATCCACTCCGTCCTAGAACCCTTTGCGTTCTAAGGGACAGTCTTCCTCTGATTCTACCCCTCTTTCTGTCCGGTTCCGTGATGAAAAAGCCCATAAGGACTTCTCGGAGAATTTTTCTAAACGCGGTGTTCATTCGGAACGCCACGTAGTTCTGGCATACTTTGCCGACACGGACCTTCCCGATGTCATTCACACTCGAGGTTGGGAGTCACTGTGTGACGTCCTGGTCACCTGTCCTCTCATGTTGATACAGGAGTTTTACTCCAACATCCACGGGATAGATTCTTCAGTACCTCTTTTCTATTCTTGCGTCCGAGGTACGCGCTTTTGTGTCACCCCAGAGCTAGTCTCTGAGGTTCTCCATGTCCCTAAGGTGGATCATCCCGATTACCCTAGCTGTGAGCGTCTCTGGACTGTGTCCAAAGACGAGATGATCTCAGCGTTCTGTGAGCGTCCTACCACTTGGGGAGATCATATGTACACACCATGTCGACCTTTTGCTAAAGGTCCTCGCTTTCTTAACATGGTGATGACTTTTGTTTTGCACCCACTTTCTCACTATAACTCTATCACAGAGCCTCGCGCTCGATTTTTGCTGTCCCTCTTAGAGGATCTTTCTATAGACTTTCCTTCACACTTTATCTTTTGCATCATAGATGTCTATAGAAATACGGCCACCCGTGATAAGCTCATTTTCCCTTCCGCTATCACGAGGATACTGAGCCGTTTTTCCATCCCTTTCCCCACGTCCGATCCTTACCACGTCATGTCTGCCATAGACGCTGCTACCGTAAAACGTAGCGAGGCACAGTTCCAATCGCGACAGACAGATGGTGCCACTCCTTCCACTCGTCTGGCCACCTCCAGATCAGCTCGTGCATCTGCTTCTTCCTCCTCGAGCGACGTCACGTTAGGAGACATCATGGCGCAGCTACAGCGCATGGATGCTCGCCTAGATACACTCTCCACGGAGTTGTATCAGGTGAACGTCCGTGTTGGTCGCATCGCTAGGCGACAGGCGACCATGGGCGGCTTTGCTCCAGAGGCTTCTCCTCCGCCACCTCATGTGTCGACTAAGACCGAGGCTGATGATGATGGCAATGATGATGATGCTTCCGACAATGATGATGATAGAGATGCGAGCTCTTCGGATGAGATGTCTACTTGACACTCTACCCTTTGTCACTCGTGACAAAAAGGGAGAGTAGTTTTGTATGAGAGTAGTCATACTTAGGGGGAGTGTTAGCATAGGACATTTTTGTTAGGGGGAGTGTGGATTGAGGGATGTAGTGAGGTGATCATATGTATTCTTTTCTTTTCTCATATGTTCAGAGATACTTTAATCATGTATTGACATACATTGTATTTATTCTCTTCTTATATATGATGATGTATGTTTTTTTTCTTTCACCTACCTTTACATGTGTTGTTTCTTTTCTGTCTTTATACACATGTTTCTTTACTTGTATGCAATCTATTATTTCTGTTTCACACAAAGATGCCTTGATGTGTTTTGTTTATAAGTGTTTCAGAAATACAGGTTGTCAAAGTCTTCTTGCCATGAACTCTCTTCTTGCAAAGTTTTTTAAGAGTTTGTGTTAGGATAGATTTTACTGTATGTAACAAGTGAATATGAGTTGAGTGATTTATGACTTCTCTCATATCTTCATTTGTATGTTGTGGTTTTGTCACGGATTGCCAAAGGGGGAGATTGTTAGGACATATGTAGTTCAAGTCTGTGAACATATGTCGCTACTTTATGTAATTAGCTTATCCTTAGACAAAACACACTTTACTTGTAATTGGGTAGATTTAGGATGAGTTTAACACTTCAAGAAACAGTGGTTCAAGGTTAAGTGTTGAAGCCGTCAAAGTCTGTCCAAGAAACAAGCTAGGAAGTGCAAGTTTTTAAAGCTCGACACATACCTCGACAGATGCATCTATCGAGCTTTAAAGAAGCTGTTTTGCTCGAGCCTCGACAGCTTCTCGACACCTCTCGACACCTCTATCTGTCGAGAATTAAAGAAAACAGATTTCCAGGTCTGTTTCAAGTCTAATCCGTGAGTGTGTCTTTGGGACTTCTTTTCTCCTAACCCTAGACATATAAAAGGATTATTTTAAGGGCCGTCAAGCAAGGAAGCAGAAGATACAAGTTGCACATTCTTTGAGAACTTGTTGTTCATGCAATATGTGATCAGAAAGACAAAATGAGTGCCCTAGTTCATCTCTGATGATTTGAAGAACTTTGCAGCCAACTCTCTCTCTCTCTAGTTGGTATTTAAAGTCGCGTACTGGGATCCGCGCATCTGGTTAGTCACGTACTTGGGAGCCGTGCATTGAAAGGAAAAACTGTCACTACAGAACAAGTCCAATTGGGTATTGGGGTAAGAGTTCAACTGTAGGTTGGTGAGGTATTGGGATTCCTTACTTATAACTGCTTGTTGTGATAATAGTGGAGTTTCGGGAGTGGTGACCTTAAATCACCCGGTGGGGTTTTTGCCGTAAGGGTTTTTCCCATTCGTAAACAAATCACCGTGTTATTTATTTTCCGCTGCTTAACTTAGTTTGGTGATTTGTTTGTGCTGCCACGTGATATTGCATGTTAATTTGATTAATTAAAAACTGGGCTAATTAATTAATCTAAGTTATCACAAGGGGTCAACGCATTTGTGGCCTGTCATAACTTATAGCAACATCTCAAATTACAAAAAAGAAAAGAATATATATATATATATATATAGTCTACAAAATAAGAAAAATAGACCAAAATTTCTTTGAATCTTATTTTTCAATAGTTTTTAGTGTGTTTGGATTAAGATTTTGTTAATTTGTTAAAAGTGGAAAAAATATATATATAGTCACATATATCATAAAGTTGAAGTACAATTTTAGAATTCAAATCAAATCAAAATTCATAATTGCAGTCTAATTTAATTCTATCTGTCCAATTAATTTTTAAAATTTTTGTACCGAGTGACTTCCATTGATAATACTCAGTGTGGAAACTGAGATGAATATTTCATCATTATAATTATTGAATGTTTTGGTGTGTAAGCGTGAGTTACATGCTAGTATAATATAATATTGTAGGCCTTACTCCTATGTTATTGAGGTGGCCATTATAAACTTATATGCAGACACTAATAGCTACTAAAGATAGATAAAGTACTGGTGGGTAAGACAAAAAAGTAAATGGTACGTAATGGTAAAATAATTAAGAACTTGCTACACCACTCTTAGCTATATAGTTTTGGATGGCAATGGAACATGCTTGCAGTATTCTCCAAGAGCCCATAGTGGGAAAACATTTCTATATGCTGAATAGTGCAACATGCAATTTTTCAATTAGACTCTTGTGGTTTCCTGCCACAACAAAGTAATTAATGATTAATTACAAATTATTTGAAGTAAAATTATTAGTCAAGGGAAAAAACAACGTTCCATAATGGAAGAATGATATCTATGTCTTGTCAATTTGCTTATTTCTATTTGTTATTTGAAGTTATGTTAAACAAAGACACTTGTTGTGGAAAATCGCCATTTTCCAATTAGGAATTGATTATCAACTTCACTGCGTGATGAAGAGGTGTCAGGTCTCTTTCAGCCTATTACAAGTGAAATTTTATTCTTAGAATTATTCAAGAAAAACATACAATAACACGATATATATGTTTTTAAACCATAAACTAACTTGTTTGGCATGAATAAGACCCATTATTGCCCATGCAGTTTGTACCAAATTTGATCGATTTCCTTCAAGAGGTATATATATATCTATAACCAAGCATAGAGAATTTGTTATTTTAAAACAAGAATATATACAAAAACATGTTGAACCAAATTGATGTAACGAAAGATATTAAATATGAAAAGATAAAGAATTTAGAGGCTTCAATCAAAATCCATGGTTAAACACTACCTTTTTTGGGCATGAAAGATGACTCTCCGACCAGCCACCATCATCTTTTTGTATTCTGAGTAAAAACTCAACAGCTTTTTGTATAGCTGGACAATTGTCGTAAGTCTTGCCCGCTGCAACTAATGCTCCAAGGGCAAACCATGTACCATACATAAAACAAATTCCCCAATTTCCATACCTACAACAAAGTCTCATCTTGTAATTGATTTCTGTTACATCTATATATAAATCTATGATAACAATAATAGTAAGCAAATTCGTAATGTAATTTATCAGACCATAATAACAATAATAATATGATGTCAATGCACTTTTGATACTACATTTTGGGCTGATTTTTGTTTTCGTCCCTACTTTTTAGTTCTTGATTATGAAAAACCATGTCTATTTTGATCTTTGTTGTCAACCCACTAACAAAAAATTCATATGTAGCAAACCAAGCACACTATTGACATGTTAAATGTTGTTGTGGCTAATAAAATAATAAAAATAAAAAATTTATTTGATTTATAAAAAATGTCACATCAACATTTAAATATATAAAAAATTTACAAAAAAAAAAAAAGAAAGTAATTCTCAATTTTAATTTAAACTGGAAAAATTAAAAAAACAAGAACTAAAAAATCTTTTTCTACTTTAAAGATTGAGAATGACAAGACTTCCAAAGACTACCAAAGAATAGATACAAAGTATTGCCATTATATTCATACCCCCCACTGCAATATATATATATATATATATATATATATATATATTGCTGACGTAGTCAATTTTCTTTTAAAGATCTACCACATAGTGAAAGCATGTCTTAGTATCGCTAGTGAAACCAAACAAATTTCCACCGTGGAACTTCAAATTTTATATTCAAATGGTATTCCGTAGGGACCAAAATGAGAAATCTAATAGTGCATTTATGCCTAATAATATTGAGTAAACTAGTACATGAACATACCAAGAACCATCAGGCAGCATTTGTATGTCTAAAATGTATTTGACTGCTTTTTGAATGGAATTCTCAATCTCCTAGTTCCTATGCTCAAGGTGCAACTTCTTAAACAAAAGTAAAGCTTGGATTGATGATGTAGTGCACTCAACATACTCATGCTCAATGACAATACCCTCGAAGAATTCTGTGGGATTAAGCCACTAGAAGGAAAAAAAAAAAGGTAATAAATTTTCCACTAATATATGATAATTAAGATTGAATATATCTGCATAAATTTCAAATAAACATTTCAACGACACTTCAATGTGTTAAGGTACTAACTTCTAACCACTCTTGAGCTCCTGTGGGCTCCCAAGCTGATAAACCTCCATTCTTACTCTGCATTATTAACATGAGAGTAATGATTACATATGTAAAGAAACAAGGGACAAAAAAAAAAAAATGCAAAACAAAGAAAAATTAACAAACTTGCTTCGGAGTTAGTTCAAAAGATGATGAGGGTTTATATATATTGAAAATTGTAAACAATTTTTGTTTTTTAAAAAGAATATTCTTAGATAACAAATCTCTCTAGATTTGAACAAGTAATTTTCGGCACTTTTAGATCCGCCTATAACAATGGTAGCTTGCATTACCTATTCACGCCTACACATGCAAAATAAGCAAACAAAGATATACAACACTATGTAAGAGTAATGGTTAAATGATTAGTTCACCAATTCATAATTGTTTAAGATTTTAGAAAGAGTAATAATTTTTAATGATATTATAGCAATTAGACAATGGAAACAATTAACTCCCATTAATTAACAATGGTAAAATCAATTAAATTCGTCTCTTCCTAAAGGCATATGTTTTTGCTACAAGTGGTAATTTATCGTTCTATAAAAAGTTAATCCTCACCTGTAAATAGAGTAGGATATTTACAACATCAAACAAGCGCTCAGGTTCCATTTTATCACCAACAACTTCAGGTGGCATCATTGAAAAAAGCAAGCAACACTATGAAGTAAAGGAGAATTTGGTCACATGGTGATTATGGACAAGTAGCAGCAGTAGAATTGGAAGAAGCATTAAACAAAGTCATTTACCTTCAAACATTTTGCAATGCAATCAGAAACTTGTAATCCATGATCTTGATCAGAGAAAGTCCATGATCCTTTAGAAATGTGACGATGCATTTTTCTAAAGTCTCCAGAAGGATTGTCTCTAACCTTTACATTGTTTAAGGGGAACGCAATAACTCCAAATGACATATTGATAATGACTTTCCTTAGCAAAAATGTAGACTTTTATGATTTAAGAATTGAAAATCAAACCTGGGATCTTTTTATGAACTCATGCCCTTTCTTCAATACCGGTCCAATTTCATTAGTCAGATCACTAGCTAAAAGAGCTTGAATACTAAAACCCACATCCCACAATTGACTACCAAAACTCTACACACAAATTGCATATATCAAAGTCAACAATTCATGCAAATGGACAGGTAAAAAGTTTTGCAATTGTTTAGCATAAAATGTGTACTAACATGTGCCTTGATTCCATCTTTAGCGACCCATATGTATTCTTTCACCCTAGCAAGATGCTTCTTATAAGCATCTCCATCTGGATCTTCAACCCAACAAGCAAGCTTACACATCGACTGTTCAATGCAAATGGCATTAGGAGGAATATTATATAGCCTAAATTAACCATATCTATGGCTTTTCTAGAAAAAATGATAAAAAAAAAATCCTAGCCAGCCTAGTATTAAAAATAATTATTTTGTTTTTGAATTTTTTCTTCGTTGGTAAATAATTGTATCTTAATGTATTTAGAAACAATGATTTTGACTATTTATAATTTTTAATACTATATGGATGTCTATTTGAGGTTTTTTTTTTTTTTTTTCTTTATACCCCAGCCTCTACTAGCTTAAAATTCTAGGTTCGCCCTTGAATTCACGAGGGGTTCTTTGATTCCATAATGTAATAGATTTAGAATCCATCAAAAAAAAAAAAAAAAAACTCTGAATTTTATTAATGCGAATAATATTGACAGCCTTACGGTCTACAATTCATTTAGATACTAAAAAGAAATCATAAGGTTGCTAGGAAAACATCCACCACTAAAGGGTTGTTACTTCGATGACCAATGCAGGTGAAGCCTCTAGATCCACTCAAGTCATCATGAGAATCACCGGGCCAACATGTTGGTTTTTCCTTAACTTCATTAAGTCCAACTTCTAGCTATATTAGGAGGTGGTATAAAGTGTTTCAGATGCATGCATCCTCACACTCACATGAGGGTGGGCCTTACATGTGGAATCCACCCTCATATGAGTGTGAGAATGCATGCATTCAAAACACCTTGTATTTTCTCCTCTATTAGATAGTTCTACAGCGACTAATTTAGTAGGAGATCTAATTTCAAGACAGTGTGACAACTTTTGAGGAGACCTATTAAATAAGGCTACTTTAAATTTGATTGATATTGTAGCATGTTGCTAAAATTTTAACAGTAGATAAGTACAGGGCTGGTTCTAGTATGAAAGCAAGGCAATTGCCTAAGGCCCCCAAGTAGAAAAAGGCCCCCAAAGTTTGGCCAATAAAGTAATTTTTTATATTATAACCTTATTCATTAAAAAGATCCGAAGTTTTATTTTCAATTCTTAAATCATAAAGTCTACATTTTTGCTTAGGAAATTCATTGTCAATATATCATTTGGAGTTATTGTGTTCCTCTTAAACAATGTAAAGGTTAGGAACAATCCTGTTGGAGATTTTAGAAAAATGCATCGACACATTTCTAAAGGATCATGGACTTTCTCTGATCAAGATCATGGATTACAAGTTTTTGATTGCACTGCAGAATGTTTGAAGGTAAATAACTCTGTTTAATGCTTCTTCAAATTCTACTGTTGTTACTTGTCCATAATTACTGTGTGACCATATTCTTCTATTCTTCACAGTGCTGCTTGCTTTTTTCAATGATGCCACCTGAAATTGTTGGTAAGAAAATGGAACCTGAGTGCTTGTTTGATGCTGTAAATATCCTACTTTATTTATAGGTGACTATTAACTTTTCATAGAATGATAAACTACCACTTGTAGCAAAAAAATATGCCCTTAGGAGGAGACGAATTTAATTGACTTTACCATTATTGCTAACGCATTTGTCCTCATAAATGGACCTAGATTTAATAAGTATCAACTAAGACCTTTAACTTGTTAAATTAATGGAAGTTGTAGTCTAATTCCTATAATATCATTATAAATTATCACTCTTTTTTAAATCTTAAACAATTATGAATTGGTGAACTAATCATCTAACCATTAGTCTAACATAGTGTTGAACTAATACAAGCTACCATTGTTATAGGTGAATCTAAAAGTGCCGAAAATTACTTGTGAAATTTGTTGTCAAAGAATATTCTTCTTAAAAAACCAAAATTGTTTACAATTTTCAATATATATATATATATATATATATATAAATCCTCATTGAACTTACTCCAAAGCAACTTTGTTAATTTTTCTTTGTTTTGTGTTTTTTTTTTTTTTTTTTTGGTGGCTTGTTTCTTTACATATTTAATCATTACTCTCATGTCAATAATGCAGAGTAAGATTAGAGGTTTATCAGCTTGGGAGCCCGCAGGAGCTCAAGAGTGGTTAGAAGTTAGTACCTTAACATATGGAAGTGTCGTTGAAATGTTCATTTGAAAATTTACGCAGATATATTCAATCTTAATTATCATAAATCAGTGGTAAATTTATTACCTTTTTTTCCCTTCTAGTGGCTTAATCCCATAGAATTCTTCGAGGGTATTGTCGTTGAGCATGAGTATGTTGAGTGCACTGCATCATCAATCCAAGCTTTACTTTTGTTTAAGTAGTTGCACCCTGAGCACAGGAAAAAGGGGATTGAGAATTCCATTCAAAAAGTTGTCGGGTACATTTTAGATATACAAATGCCCGATGGTTCTTGGTATGTTCATGTACTAGTTTACTTGATATTATTAGGTGTACATGTACTTTTGGACTTCTCATTTTGGTCCCTACGGAATGCCATTCAAATATAAAATCTGAAGTTCCACGGTGGAAATTTATTAGGGTCTTGGGAAGTTGTGTCATTCTCAATCTTTAAAGTAGAAAAAGTTTTTTTAGTTCTCTTTAAATATATATATATATATATATATATATATATATGTATATTTCAGTTTAATTTAAAATTGAGAATTAATTTTTTTTTGTAATTTTTTATTTATTTAAATGCTAATGTGGCATTTTTTAAAAATCAAATAAATTATTATTATTATTATTATTATTATTATTATTATTATTATTATTATATTAGCTACATCAGTGTCTAACATGCCAATGGTGTGCTTCATTTGCAACATATAAATTTTTTGTTAGTGGGTTGAAGGTAGGGACCAAAATGGACATGGTTTTTCATAATCAATGACTAAAAATAGGGACAAAAACAAGAATCAACTCAAAATGTAGGGTCAAATATGCATTTACGTCATATTATTATCATTATTATGGTCAGATATATTACATGAAAAATTTGAAACATTTTTTTAGGATTTGTTTGGATACCACTTATTACTGAAAACTGGAAACACTATAGCAAAATAATTTTTGAATGCGTGAATAGTATCATGAGACCCAGTTTTAAAGTTGTTTTTGTTGAAAAAAGTACTTGTAGGTCCTGTGAACAGTGCACAGGATCCACTAAAAAAATGTAACTGCTGGGAAACGCACAAAATGCGCTTCCCAAACTCACACTTACTATTATTGTTATCATAGTTTTATATATATATATATATATATATGTAATATAAATCAATTACAAGATGAGACTTTGTTGTAGGTATGGAAATTGGGGAATTTGTTTTCTATATGGTACATGGTTTGCCCTTGGAGCATTAGTTGCAGTGGGCAAGACTTACAACAATTGTTCTGCTATACGTAAAGCTGTTGATTTTTTACTCAGAACACAAAAAGATGATGGTGGCTGGTCGAAGAGTCATCTTTCATGCCTAGAAAAGGTAGTGTTTAACCATGGATTTTGCTTTAAGCCTCTAAATTCTTTTTCTTTTCATATTTAATATCTTTTGTTACATCAATTTGGTTCAATGAATTTTTTGTAGATCAATGATTCAATTTAAATAAATTTATATATATTCTTGTTTTAAATGAGATTTTGTTGATGTTGTATAGATTCTTCCATCAAAATTAAAATAACAAATTCTCTATGCTTGGTCATAGATATATAAACCTCTCGAAGTAAATCGATCTAATTTGGTACAAACTTCATGGGCAATGATGGGTCTTATTCTTGCCAAACAGGTTAGTTTACGGTTTAAAAACTTATCATTACATTTATATCGTGTTATCGTATGTTTTTCTTGAATAATTCTAAGAAAAAAAATTTACTTGTAATAGGCTAAAAGAGACCCGACACCTCTTCATCGCACAACGAAGTTGATAATCAATTTCCAATTGGAAAATGGCGATTTTCCTCAACAGGTGTCTTTGTTTAACATAACTTCAAGTAACAAATAAAAATATGAATTTTTACAAGAGCAAAGATATCATTCTTCCATTATGGGACGTAGTTTTTTCCCTTGACTAATAAACTTTATAGTAGTTAATTTGCAAGTTGCAACACTACTAATAAAGCTATCACATTCTATTTTAATAATGAAAAAGGCAGGAAAGAATGTAAAATAAGATGACGTACTATACTTTGCTTAAATTTTACTTCCAATAATTTCTAATTAATCATTAATGACTTTTGTTGTGGCAGGAAACCACAGGAGTCTACTTGAAAAACTGCATGTTGCACTATTCAGTATATAGAAATGTTTTCCCATTGTGGGATCTTGGAGAATACCGCAAGCATGTTCCATTGCCATCCAAAACTATGTAACTCAAAGTGGCATTGCGAGTTCTTAATTTTTTTACAATTATATACCATTTAGCTTTCTGTCTTACCCGCCAGTACATTATGTTTCTTTTATACCTAATAATGTCTGCATAGAAGGTTATAGTGGCCACCTAAATAAAATGGGAGTAAGACTTACAATATTTTAGTGTACTACTAGTTGGCATCTGTCCCGTGCATAACCAAAGAAACATTCAACAATTGTGAAGATGTGATATTCCTCTTGGTTTTTACATTAAGCATTATGAATGGAGGTCACTTGGCATCAAAATAGAATTAAAAAAAAAATAATAATTGGACACATCACAAAATTAGACTACAATTAGGAATTAATTTTCATTTGATTTGAATTTTTATGGGTAAGTTGTAATCTAAGATGTTACTATTTGTAAATTTATATCCCTGTACACACAGATTGTGTAACCTAATTAATTAACCAAATTGATGTTTAGGTTTATTATTTAGATCTAGATTAAACACAAACAATCATTTCACTTAATGCGAAAAAATAAAGAAGACAAGTGATATGATGACCTAGGAAAACCAATGAAATTGTCCAATTTTAAGGTAAAAAAGCTACGAGAATTTAACCTAAACTATTCTCAAGGCAACAAATTCACTATATAGAATGTAAGTTTTACAATAGATTTTTCCCTAAATCTAAAGTTATCTCTTGTAGTACCTACTCATATGACTATATGCAGCTTTGAAACCATGGACTCTTTTATTTGAATTTGTTGAACACAAACACCCTTGTTTGTAACTTTGAGATCCCACTCAAAGCTTTAGATCATCAACAGTTGTTGATCTTGTACGCAGCAACTTAACTTCAACATTAAATCTTGAGTTTCTTCAAGGAATATTGCTAGTAGAAGATTTTAGAGAGTTTTGCGTACAAAAACCCTAGATCTACAATAGGAGGCACAAGAAGCACTCTTCTCTCTCTAAAACTCCTTAAAACGTGCCTTAGTGTTTCCTTTAAATACTAGGATAATTAGATCTGAAACATTAATCACTTAATGATCTAATGGGCTTTAATTAAATTCTGCAAAATCTGTGTTTCAATCGGTTGAGCCTTCTTCTCGATTGGTAGAACCTGGCATGTTTCGAATTTTGGAATTTGCAACTTCCTTTTTCTTGTATTCTAACTTGCAGCACCTTGAGTATTGTCTAATTATACCAATAAATTTAGGAATTTATATCTAGACAAGTTTGTGCGCATGAACTACTGATTGTTCTAAATTTTTAGAACCTAACAATTACTGGAAGCTACATTTTAGAGAATACACTATTTGCTACCAAATGCAGTAGTAGCAGTAAAACTTACCCATAAGATTTATTTTGTGCCTTGAATTGTTGTTTGTATTTACCTCTTGCTCAACATAAGCACCACATCAACATAACCAATTGAAAAGGCATACGAAATGATATAAACACAGTGAATTAAACCATATTGCAAAGTAAAAACATTTTTTTTTTGGTTCAGAACCTTAAATCCTCTCAACCTTTTGAACACGTCCAGATATTTCAATCAAGCGGCTTTTAATTTGGCGGACACGTTCCAAATTGAGAGTACTTAACACTGAGGTCAACTTATCTAAGGTTGGATAGGCCTCTTGCTCCAAAGTGATTGCCTGAATTGGAAAAATATAACAATAAAGAATAAAAGAAATTAGTGAAACAATATATATGAACACAAGTTCATAAAAGACTAAGAAAACACTATTTACCAAACTGGAAAAAAGAAGTAAAATTTACTTCGCTCTCTAAGCTGGTACAAACAGTCTCAAGGCATGCCTCCAATGCAACAAACTCAAATGGAAGAACCTTTGATCCATCTTGATTCTTTACATCAGTTTTTTCCTCCACCTTAAGAGACTCATCTTGATCTTCAAACTTTGAAAATTCTTTGGAGAAATTCAAACCATCAACATCGATCGCCCTTCTATAATAGTAACACAATAAGAAACAAAAATCTCTCATCTTAGGACCAAATTCCCTTATTTAAAATAAATACAATAAGAAATAAACAAAAAAGAAGAAGAAAATTAATGACTTCCATATATATTCCAATTGCTTAAAGATTTATTAGCATGGTAAGTAACTTGGATAATAATTTGAAATTAGGCTTTTATAAGAAGACTACCTAAGAAAAAAAAATGCAACCACTACTCAACACTACATTACAAATTAAAATCAGAATCAAACTGAGGGAAATAATCTTGTCCCAAGATTAACCTTAAAAATTTAAAAGGAAAAAAAATTATAGGCCAAAACTTAAGAAAAAAAATTGGAATCATTCTAACTATGGTTGAATTGAGAAAAAAAAAAATTATACATGTGAACTCATGTGCACAAATTTTAACCTTCAAGGCTCTTACCTTAAATAGTATAGTCATAATAATTTTATAAGGATAAAGTTTAGCTGCAAAATTGATTGTAACATTATATTATAACCTTACTTAATAAAATAAATATTATTATATATTTTAAAAATCTAACCGTTAAGTTGCATATTTTTTACGCTATTAATACATATGTCAAAATTCGTGTCAATCGGATATTATTTATTATATGATCTAGAAGCTTATATTTTATGTATAATTTTAAATTACAAAAAAATTACAATTTAAACAATTTATTGATGACATAACTATTAATTTTTAATTTTTTTATAAATTTTGCAAGCATGGAAGATATAAGAAAAAGATGTAATTCAATAGTAGATTTGCCAAAATTCATCTTCAATAAGAAGATATTAAGTAAGGTTGTAGTATAAGCAACAACCAATTTTGTATTTAAAGATTGTCCATTTTATAATACCAAGAATACAAATTTTGGCAGGCCCCCCTAGCCCCTCCCCAGATTGTCCATTTTAAAGATTGACCACACACACAAATTATTCTACAGATTTCTAAAGAGTTTAAGCTAATTTAAGCATCGGAGGGTCCTTGGCAGGCCCCAAACTGGTGTCACTATCTGCTTAGTGCTTTATTTGATAAAGGATCTCAAGGTTGTCCATTGTACTGACGAGGCGAAATCACGTTTTATTAGTTTGACGCCGTCTGTAGGAATGACAATAAGCCGTTGAGTTCTCTACTGACTAAGTTCCTTAGAATCAATAGACTCAACCACAACAGTGCCGCCGGACCTGGTGGTGATGGATCAACAAATTCAAGCACTGACAGCCAATGTGCAAGAATTGATGAAACAAAATGAAGCCTTAAAGCGGAAAGCATGTCTAGAGGGCACAAATATGTCATAGTCACGGCATAATCGCAATGACAATGATGACGAAGCCTATAGCCCTATAAATAGCAGAAGGGAAACTTTTGAGCACACCACACAATCAACTCGTGGCAACGTTTAGATGATGAAGAGCATGAGGAAGGAGTTAGACAAAGTCAAGAATGCCATGAAGGGAAAGTGATAAATCTTGATGGCATGATCAAGAGGATAGACTCACCCTACACTACCAGCGTTCTGGAATGCCCTTTGCCTCCCAAATTTTGTCTACCACAATTGGAGGTATACGATGACACTAAGGATCCCTTAAATCACATAGAGGCATTCAAGACAATATTAAACCTCTAGCAAACCCTAGATGAGGTAATTTGCAAATTATTCCCAACAACCCATAGAGGAGCAGCAAGGGTATGGTTTAGCAAGCTGTCCGCAGCATCTATTGCAAACTTTAACCAACTAAGTGACTCTTTTGTTTGCCATTTCATTGGGGGAAAATGCCATAAGAGGCTCACCTCCTACCTACTAATTGTGAAGCAACAAGAAGGGGAAACCTTGAGAGAGTATGTCAAATGCTTCATTAAAGCAGTGTTAGAAATTGACGAAGCTGATGATCAAGTGATAATAATGACCTCCTAAGAGGGGTTGAACAATCCTAACCTCGTTTTCTCTTTAGGTAAGACTCCATCGACCTCGATGACAGATTTGTTGTTCAATGCACAAAAGTATATGAATGGAAAAGATGCACTAACTACAAAGGGACTAACAGGCAAGTGGAAGAAAGAAGAGAATGCTGAGTCCCAGGGTAAGAAGAGGGATTGCAAAGACAATCTTTTAGATGCCAAGGCTAGGAAAAGTGGTCCGCAGGCAACATCAAAGAAAAAGATGAATTTCAATCATTTGCTAATGCCAATGGACAAATTCCTCATGCAAATAAAGGATAAACTTGCTATAAAATGGCCTAAACCGTTGAGTTCATCCTTAAAACGGAGAGATTTAAAGAAGTATTGTCGCTTTTCACAAGGATTATGGTCATTATATTAACGAATGTCGGGATTTGAAAGAACAGATAAAGGAGTTAATCCAAAGAGGAAAACTCCAAAAATTTGTCAAAAAGGACTATCAGACCCCCCACCGGATGGAAGAGAAGTCTATTGACGACCACAAAGAAGAGGATTGGGACAATCCCAAACAGGTCGTAGAAGAAATAAGGACAATCACTAGAGGACCGGTTGTAGGGGGATCATACAGGTCCTTGTGAAAGGCAGTCCAAAGGCAAGTCAATAGTGTTCATATAAAGCACTCAATAGCCAAACATCATCGCACTAGAGAGGGTGACTGTTTTGAATGAGATGCAAGGGGAGTCAGGCAGCCACATGATGACTCCCTTGTTATCATGCTAACAGTTGAAGGGTACAACACCCGGAGAGTTTTGGTAGATAATGGAAGCTCGGTAGACGTGATGTACATGATGGTGTTGTAGCAGATGAAGTTGGATCCAAAACACCTCAAACCTTTCAAGTCTCCCTTGGTCAGCTCTAGTAGGGACCGCGTATATCCCAAGGGCATTATTTCCCTATTGATTACAGTAGGGACTCCCCAGCCCAGGTAACAAGGGAGGTAGACTTTATAATCATTGACTGCCCTTCATCTTATAATGTGATTCTAGGATGACTAACCCTTAATCGCCTTAAGGTTTCAACTTCTACATACTGCCTAAAGGTGAAAGTTCCAACCCCCTAAGGGATTGGAGAAATCTGTGGAGACCGGCTTTTAGCTAGGGAATGTTACTAGGTGGTCCTAGCATCCAAGGAAAATCACACCTAGATGGTAGAAGAAGAGTCGTCCCAGCCCATGGAAGAGGTAGAGAATATAGACCTAGTGCAAGGAGAGCCCTTCAAAACTACCAAGGTAGAGAACGAGCTCCAATCGTCCCTAAAAGATGAACTGGTTAAGTTCTTGAAAAAGAACCTGGATGTCCTTTGTCGGGAATTGACAGATGTGTGATAGATCATTGTCTTAATGTCGACCCAATGAAGAAGCTTGTCTAATAGAAGAGACGAGTATTTGCCCTAGAACAAAACAAAGTAGTTATGGAAGAGATAGAAAAACTCTTGATTGCAAGATTTATTTATGAGGTTTACTACCTTGAATGGCTCGCCAATGTTGTCATGGTAAAAATGTCCAACGAAAAGTGGAGAATGTGTGTGGAATTTACATACTTAAATAATGCATGCCCTAAAGACCGTTTTCCTCTTCCCATAATTGACCAGCTCATTGATTCAATAGCTAGCCATGAGCTGATAACCTTCATGGATGCTTTTTCAGGTTATAACTAGATCCGCATGAAGGAAAAAGACTAGGATAAAATTGCATTCGTGTCTAGCCAAGGCCTATATTATTACAAAGTCATGCTGTTTGGACTAAAGAGCATAGGTGCCACGTACCAAAAACTGGTAAACTAAATGTTCAATAAGCATATAGGCAGGAATATGGAAGTCTATGTGGACAACATGCTCGTAAAAATTAAGGAAGCAAAAACCCACCTAGAAGACTTTCAAGAGACGTTCGATACTTTGAGAATGTATAGAATAAAACTCAACCCTGCGAAGTGTGTTTTTGGAGTCTCGTTGGGAAAATTTCTCGGCTTCATAGTGTCTCAGCGTGGAATTGAGGCAAATCTAGAGAAGGTTAAAGTAATACTTGACATGACTTCTTCCAGGATAGTCAAGAAGGTGCAAAGGATAACAGGACGAATCGCAGCATTGAACAAGTTCATCTCCAAGGCCATTGATAAGTGCCTCCCCTTCTTTAAAATTCTTAAGCAGACCTTCCAATGGACAGATGAATGTGAAGCAGCCTTCTAGAACCTCAAGAAGTATCTAGCCAAGCCCTCACTCTTGAGCCCGTCTATAGAAGGAGAAGATTGTTCTTATATCTAGTTATATCACAAATAGCTATCAGCTCGACTTTGATTCGTGAAGAATCCAAGGTGCAATGACGTATGTACTACACAAGTTAAGCTTTTCAAGGTCCTGAAGTGAAGTACCCATGGATGGAGAAGATGGCCTTTTCATTGATCGTCGCTTTAAGAAAGCTTCATCTGTACTTCCAAGCTCACACCATCATGGTAATGACGGACCAGCCAATCTAGAAAGCTGTTGGCAAATCATAATCAAAATTTAGTGTCTAGTTTTAGGCTGCTCAAAGTGTGTTTATTGTAAAGTTGGAATCGAGTGTACTGCAGGATTTATTGGACTAAATTTGTAAGGCTTGATCGATTGAAAATTAGACTCAATTGATCGAAACTCGTGCAGATTGTTTATCTGCAGAATTTTCCAACTCAGCTCAAGCCCGTTTGACGTGTAGGGTTTTATGTTTTATAGGTTGTTGATACGCTGTATATGTGAATCTCTTGTGAGATCTAGAGGGTGTTTACCTTCATACATACTTAGGGTTATCAAGATCAAGATTGATGTCGAGAGCTTGGTGATCTCTTCAATTGTTGTTTCAAGAGCTTAAAGAAAAACACAAGTGGGTAACTTGTGGATGTTGTGGATATGAGAAAGAAGTAGTCCGTGGACTCAGAGCTGTCACGTGGTCATGGTAGTAAATTTTCTACTCGAGGTAGCAATAGGATGTTAGTGGTCTAAGTCGCTATTGTAAAACTTCAATTCTTTTATAGTGGATCTTGTTTTACCTTGAGAATAGCTAGGCTAAATCCTCCTCAGGTTTTTTACCAGTTTAGTTTTTCTAGGTTATCATATCGTTGTGTTCTTTATTTTTTGCATTATTTACTTGATATGATTTACTTGTGTTAACCTAGATTTAAATAATTTACCTAAGTAATCACTTAGCCAAATAACTAGGTTAAACAACTTGTGTTTTAAAAGGTCTAAAAACTGTACAAGTGGTATTAGAGCGGGTTAGCTCTAGTGTTTGGATCTTTTGATCTAAGAGTTGATCCTTGACCCCTGTTGTCATGGAACACGGTTACTCTCTTGTAATCCCACCTCACTTTGATGAGAACAACTATGCCTACTAGAAAGTAAGGATGAAAGCATTCCTAAAATCTATTGATGAGAGAGTTTGGAATTCCGTTGAATATGGACGGGAGAAGCCAACTACTCCTGTGAGCAAGTGGCAAACTTCTTAGAAAGAAGCAGCTGATTTTAATAGCAAAGTCATGAATTTTATTTTTAATGCTGTTTGTATGGAGGAATTCAAAAGGATCTCAAATGCTGAGGTTGCTCATACTGCATGGAATATTCTCTAAACTGTGCATGAAGGTGACGTGGATGAAATATGTACAATAAAGTACTCATATATCTACATATTTAGCCTTACTTTTATGTTATTTTGTTACCGATTATATAATATCTTTGTCTTGCAGGTAATAAGAGCTTTACATGCAAAGTGGGGCTAAGCCAATTGAATCAAGCCAACTTACATCCAGCCAGGCATGAATTCAAGAGAAGAATAAGCCAATTAAATTCAAGTCCAAGTAGAGCAAGGAATCAAAGGGAATTTGCACCAAATCCAAGTCCAATTCGGATTAGGATTCCAGCCTGCACATAAGTAGTATTTTTGACATAACTTTCGGCTCAGATATCTAATCGAGATGATTCAAGTTGGGCTGAAAAGTTAACTTAAAGGGCTACAACTTTGTAGTTTACCAAAAGTCCAAATTTTGAAATTAAATGGGCCAAAATCATCAGTTAAATAAAGCCTAAAAATCTGGGATTTTCTCTGAACGGGAATAGGACTCCTTGACCTATTTAAAGTCTCTTTAGGAAAAAAAAAAAAAAAAAAAAAAAAAAAAAAAAAAAAAAAAAAAAAAAAAAAAAAACCTAAGAGGAAAAGGAGGTGCCACATAGAAGAACTTGTTTTTGGGGAGTCATTATAAAGAGGAGGATCTAAGGACAAAGCGAGAGCTTCAAGTTGATCAACTGATTCAGATGAAAGACATAAGTTTTATTTGTTTTCTTTTCAACTTTATTATGAACTAAATTTATTTTCTAGAGCGTTGATGTAGTCTAGCAATGAACACACAATTTATTTTCTGAGTTATTTTATTTTTAATGTTTCCATGATTGAGTGTTTAATTCTTATTCTTAATGCTTATTATTTTCTATAAGAATTATGGTTTGATCAATTGAATTACAATGAGACCGAGAGGTGAATTGTTATTTTAGTTCTAGAATTAAACATCATTAATTGAGCGAAAGTAGAGATGCTTTACCGCGATTAGTGTGATTTTTCAGAAAATTCAAAGTACGTAATGAGTCTCTAGTTAATTAAATTCACATAGAGATATGGAATTGTTAGTTGAAGATATTTTTGATATTATTCGAGAGAAGATATTGAATACTTAAGGAATTTTTAATCATCAACAGGAGATTATTAGAATTTAATAATTAGGAGGAATAAATTGTGTGGAATTTGTTTGGTGAAATCAACTGCTCTAGATCCATTCTTATCATATTTTTACACTTCTAGATTTTTCCATTGTGTTAATCTTTTATTCGTAGATTTATTTTTATTAAATTTAATTTAGGTAGTAGAACGTTCCATTTATTTTCAATTTTCCAAATAGTAATTGATTTAGTAAATTTCAGTATTCAATAACATAGTTAATCCCTGTGGGTTCGACATTCGTTTTCTAAAAACACTTTACTACTTGTTACGATTTGTGTGCTTGCAGATTATTTTACGCGAACAGAAGGCATAAAGGCAATTAAGATCAATAAATTGCAATAGTTAACAACTAAATTTGAAAGCATTAGAATGTTTGATGATGAAAGTTTTGATGAATTTTATGCTAAGCTTAATGACATTGTTAATTCTGTTTATAATTTGGGTAAAATTTATGATCAACCTAAAATTATTAGGAAGATCCTTAGATCCTTGACTGAGGAGTTTAGATCCAAAGTAACTACCATTACTAAAAACAAGGATGTAGACTCCATCCCTGTTGATGAGCTTGTAGGATCTCTCTAGTCCTGTGAGCTAGACCTACCCAATATAAAAAAATCCAAATCAATGGCTCTTAAATCAACTGATGATGTTGACAGAAGAGTAAGAGGTAAAAACAATGCTGAACCTAAGAATTTTTAGAGAAATGAACCCACTAAAGTGAACAATACTGATAAATCTAAAGAGAAAGTAGGTCAAACCTCTAATAATTCTTTGGGTCAACAATATTTTGGTTGTCAAGGGTATGGTCATGTGAAATTAGAATGTCCTACATTCTTGATATCAAAGGTAAGGCTATGGCTGTAACCTTTAGTGACGATGAAGTTTTTGATCATGAGTCTGGTAGTAATAAGGGTGGAAACTTTTTTGCTTTCACAGTTACTACTGTAGTTGATGAAAATGTTGTTGTTGAAGAGAGCCTTTCTGATGGGGAACTCTCTGAATGTGCTAATTTACAAGAAACTTACAATAAGCTGTGCAAAGTTGCTGCAAAAGATGAAATGAATGTTAAAAAAGGTTTAAAGAAAATTACTTCTCTTGAACTTGATAAGAAATTGCTTGATGTTAGCACTTTAATTGATAAAGTGAAGACTGAAAACATGATGTTGACTGACAAGATTAAGAAATTGGAACTAGAATTATCTGTTGCCAAAGAACAAACTAATAGGTCTGCTAGTTCTAAACTTGATCATATGTTGAGTGTTCAAAAGTCTCCTTTAGATAAAACTGGCCTAGGATTTATAGAAAACATCTCTTTGCCTGAAACTCATTCCAAAAATTTTGTTCCTTCTTCTGAGCCTCCCCTGAGTGAGATTGTCAAACTAGTAGAAGTTTCACCTCCTAGGAAGATTAGGGTTGATCTTAAAGAATCTGTTTCTAAGAAGCCTAACCCTTCTAAGGATAAGGAGCATGAGAGACCTTTATGGGCTTGTCATTTTTATGGAAAGACTAAACATATTCGTCCAAACTGTTTCAAGTTATAAGCTGCAAAGTGAGCAAATAAGCCAAAAGTACATGTGTCTCAAGCACAAGATCACTTACTGGTGAGTTGGTAAATGCAAAAAATCTTTACTCAAATCCTGGAGTTTCTCATCATTCTAATCAAAATAATAACTCCAATGCTAGAGTTGGATCTAAAAGGTTTTGGATGCAAAAGGCTCAATCTAATTGAGACTTTCTGACATGGTCCTTGCACTTCATCTCTCTATACTTTGCGACCATTCTTCTTTTGTTGTTTTGGTTTCTTTTTGCTTTTAGGATTTGCATTGCATAACATTCTTGCATTTCATGTTAGGTTGTTTTTGTTTTAGTTTTTTTCAAAAAAAAAAAAATGGAGAGGAAGGAAAAATGTGTTTTGCATTATTGTTTCCTACACTTGAAATCAAGGTTGGCCATATTATATTTACATAACATGTTTATGTACCTTGTTTAGCTTGGATGAGCTTATTTTACTGCACTTTGCTAGTTTTAACCTTGTAGTGCATGTTGTGTGGGAGTTGTTCATAGTTTTTGATCACATGATCTTGATTTTGCAGTCACATGCTTTTGATTGCAAAAACTAAAAAATTCTAAGAGAGAGGCATAAATAACCTTCTCACCACTGTTTACTACCCAATCATGAATACCTTAGTGCATATCATATGATTTTGTACTCGAGAAAGTGTAGCACATGCACAAAAAGAACATAAGGTGTAACCTTGGTTTAAATAATAAAAGTAGTGTGTACATTATTGGGCTATAATAAATTCAAATTGAAATAAAAATTGGTGTGTACATTATGAGGCAAATCAAGCAACTTACATGATTACAAGCTTGTTTTCTAGGAGATGTGGGAGTTATATGATGTAATTTTTTAGGTGATAGTCACTTTTAAACGTATGTGATGACATCTATAGAAATTGTGATTGATTACTATTTACTTATCAGCTCACATGTATCTCATGCTTTTGCTAGTTACACACACTACAAAAGTTACTCTTTGCTAAACTTAGTACATAATATTGTGTGTGATCTTGCTGTGGCCATCCAAAATTGAAAATTCCTTGAATTTGATGCAAAATATGTTTAATGGTTGTGTTTTAAGGACAAAATTGGTTGAAAAACTTGTTTTTGGGAGATTTGGGTTGAATTCAAGTGTTTTTGAAAAACTTTACATCTCATACTCATGCATTTCATTCATGAAATAATGTGCTTTGAGGAGTTTTTGCATTAAAATGCTTTATTTTTCAAAAATCTGCTTTTTCCAGATTTTCGATCGATCAAACTTGTAGCTCAACCGATCGAAAATGCGATAAAAATTTTCATCACAATCCGCCCGACTCGATTGGTGCTCGACCGATTGAAATTTATTTTCGATCGATCGAATGTAATTTTCAACCGATCAAAAAACGGTCAGAGAGTTTTTTAAAGCAAGCTTTTCTCACGTATTCTTCACTTTATTCAAACTTTTCAAAAAGCGTTTTGCTCTTTCTCTCTCTCTCTCTCTTCGACCGATCTACCTTAAGTCAATTTTTGGTGCTTTCAGGAATATATAGGTTTATTTAATTGTGCTATTGTCTACACTGGCAACTGATGGATAGTAGTTAAGTTGAATTATTTATTAGGCATGTTTATTGATTATTGGGCTATTTTGTAACTTTGAGCATTTCAATTTTGGTATATGTTTTGTCACGGATTGCCAAAGGGAGAGTTGTTAGGTTCTAAGAATTTAAAATCTAAATGTATTAGAACTTCAATATGTAATGTTGGCAAACCATAATCAAAACTTAGAGTCTAGTTTTATGTTGCTCAAAGTGTGTTTATTGTAAATTTGAAATCGAGTGTACTACAGGATTTATTAGAATAAATCTGCAAGGCTCGATCGATCGAAAAATTAAACTCGATCGATCAAAGCTTGTGTAGTTTTTTTTTTTTTTTTTTTTTGGTGAATTTTCCAACTCAGCCCAAGCCTGTTTGACGTGTAAGGTTTTATGTTTAATGTCTCATATAAATAGAAAAACCCTAGCCATGTTTTATAGGTTGTTGATATGCTGTATGTGTGAATCTCTTGTGAGATTTAGAGGTGTTTACCTTCATACATACTTAGAATTATCAAGATCAAGATTGATGTCGAAAGCTTGGTGATCTCTTCAATTGTTGTTTCAAGAGCTTAAAGAAAAACACAAGTGGATGTACTTGTGGATGTTATGGATCTGAGAAAGAATTAGTCTGTGAACTCGAGGTAGCAATAGGATGTTAGCGGTCTAAGTCGCTATTGTAAAACTTCAATTCTTTCATAATGGATCTTGTTTTACCTTGAAGATAGCTAGGTTAAATCCTCCCTAGGTTTTTTATCGGTTTGGTTTTCTTGGGTTATCATATCGTTGTGTTCTTTATTTTCCGCATTGTTTACTTGATATGATTTACTTGTGCTAACCTAGATTTGAATAATCTACCTAAATAATCACTTAGCTAAATAACTAGGTTAAATAACTTGTGTTTTAAGGGGTTTAACAACAGTACAAAAGCCATGAGCAAACCAGAGCCTAGGCGTTAGCGGATTTTATCGCTAAATTTACTCTTCCAGACCCAGATCCGAAAGTAGAGTACTAGACAATCTATGCAGATGGCTCATCTGTAGCAGGACTCGGAGGTGTCGATGTGATTGTGACCTCGCCTAAGAACGACGTCCTTAAATATGGAATTCAACTCCAATTTCTAGTCACGAATGAAGTAGAGTATGAAGCGATCCTCACTAGCCTAAGGATTACAAAAGCTCTAGGAGTTAGAAATCTGAAGCTGAGGACTGATTCTAAGCTAATTTTTGGACAAATAACCAACGAGTATGAAGAGAAAGAAGAAAGAAGAAAGAAGAAAGAAGAAAGAATAAAGAGATACCTAAAATTGACGAAGTCAACTGATTGATGATTTTGATGAGGTAAGGTTTAAGCAAATCCCACAGGAAAACAATTTAGCTGCTGACGAGGTTGCTAAACTGGCATTAACTGAAGATGCCTTAGAGAAACCTAGGTTATAAGTTAATATGTAGTGAAAAATAAAGTTGACACTGTGATTTGTTTACGAATAGGGAAAATCTCCAAGGCAAAAATTCCACCAGGTGATTTTATGGTCACCACTCTTGAGAATTTATTATTATCACAACAAGCGGTTAAAAGTAAATGAATCATAGTACCTTATACTAACCTACAGTTGAACCCTTATCCCAATACCCAATTGGACTTGTTCTGCAGTGACAATCTCTCCTTTTCAATGCACAGCTCCCAGTACGTGTCTAACCAATTGCTCGGATCCCAGTACGCGACTTCAAACATCAACTTGAGAAAGATGTTGGCTGCAAAGTTCTTCAGTTCATCCTTACAATGAAGAATAAGAAGATACTTGGTTACAAAACCCTATGGTGCAAAGACACAACAGCTTCTTCACAAAGAGATAAATTAGGGCAAACTTTGTCTCCGGTCACAAATTGCTTGAACAGACTTTGCTCAATGCTTGTGCAACTTGTGTCTACTTTAATGACCCTTAAAATAAGCCTTTTATATGTCTAGGGTTATGAGAAAAGAAGGCCCAAATACATATCCACGGATTGGAATCAAAATAGATCTGAAAAACTATTTTTCTTAAACCTCTACAGCTAGAGGTGTCGAGATACTGTCGAGCCTCGAGGCTGGAATAGCTTATTAAAGCTCGATAGATGAGGCTGTCGAGCCAGCTGTTGAACTTTAATGACAGGCACTTTTGCAACTTGTTTCTTGGACAAACTTGCATGGCTTTTAATATTTGATATTGAAACAAGGTTTCTTGACGCATTAAACACATCCTAGATCTATCTAGATACAAGTAAAATGCGTTTTGTCAAAGGACTAGCCAATTACATAAAATAATGACATATGTTCTTAACAAGTGAACCACATATATCCAAATAATTTCCATCATAGGACATCGTCCCTCTGCACTTTCCCTTCTTCCTCACCTGGTATAGATCGACTTAGCAAGGGAGCCATGGTAAGATAGACCTTAAGATCTTAGAAGGCATTTTGACACTTGTTCGTCCATTCAAATGCCTTCTTGAAAACCTTGAAAAATGGCAAACATTTACGATTACCAAGGTTGTTGTAGTGCAACTGGTCACTATATCTGCGGCTTTAGATTGTGTCTCCTAGGGTGAGATGGTAGTTCGCCCTTATGATGGCTCGCTATTGCAGAGGCCAAAGTTTACCTAGAGATCTGCCTCTTCTTGGCTTGTCATTTAAGTCCATTTTCCTAGATGACCTGCCTTACGCGACAAGTTCTTTTGATGCTTATGTGGATACCTGTAGGGATTATACCACTTGGTTCGTAGAGCCCTCCGCAGGGCCTATTATTAGAGATGTTCCTATGAGTGGAGGTAGAGTGTTGGGAGGCATTGTTCATGCTTAGGTGGCCTTCAGAGCAGAGTGGAGAGTGCGTGCAAAGGCTCTACAAGCCATGGTAACAAAGCTTAAGGCCACCACTGTCGCTAGGGAGGTACATATGCAGGAGGAGACTACTCTGGCATTAGCTCGGGAGAGGGGGCTCTAGCAAAGAGATAGGGAGTCCTGACATACCATGGCAGAGAGAGAGCGGAGCCAGCTTCAAAGTGAGCTAGCCATGCTTTATGGCTATACCATGATTTTGATGGGAGAGTTTTAAGTGGCTCGTATTCCTGTTTCGCCTTCTCCTCATATTCCCGGTCAAGGGCCCATCATTCCTCCGTACAAGCCCAGATATATGCCAGCTCCTCCAGGTCAACTAGGAGGTTAGGACTCTTTTGCTCAGACTTCGGAGCCTTCTTAGAACCTAGGGTACACTCCAGGTATTTTAGGTGGTGCAGGTCCTTCCACTGGCCCTTTTGCATCCAACGATGATGATGATACCGAACATTATATTAGGGATGATGATTCTCAATAGGGTTAGCCTTTTGTTGTAGCATGATGTAGCCCCTGCGTGGGCCTATATTTATCTCCATGTATCTCGTAGACATTGCCCCATGGTGGGCTAGTTATGTATGTATATTATTCATTGCCTATTGATAGGCACAAACATGTGTGTATTATATTGCCCCACAGTGGGCCTTGATGTATGATATTATCTCTTTGTAGCTTCTTGGTGTATGTATGAAGCATGCCTCTTGTTAGGACTTACATGTATGATTTTGGGAAAAATGCCTTTGAGAGGGCTGCCGATGTACATGTAAAATAATGCCTCTAATTAGGACTTACATGTATAATCATAGATAAATCACCTTTGAGAGGGCAAGTAATGTGCATGCAAAACAATGCCTTTGGTTAGGACTCATAAGCATAAATCTAGGAAATCGCCTTTGAGAGGGCTATCATATCACCATAGAGCAATCAGCTTTAAGAGGGTTGTAGACATATGTGAGAAGCAATGCCTTTGGGTAAGGCTTACATGCATAACTCTAGGAAATCGTCTTTAAGAGGGTTGTTGTATCACCATAGAGCAATCGCCTTTAAGAGGATTGTAGACATATGTGAGAAGCAATGCCTTTGGGTAGGGCTTACATGCATAACCCTAGGAAATCGCCTTTGAGAGGGTTGTCGTATCACTATAGAGCAATCGCCTTTAAGAAGGCTGTAGACATATGTGAGAAGGCCTTTAGGTAGGACTTACATGCATAACTCTAGGAAATTGCCTTTAAGAGGGCTGCCGAATCACTATGGAGAAATCGTCTTTGAAAGGGCTGTAAACATATGAGAGAAGTAATGCAATGCCTTTGGGTAGGGCTTACATGCATAACTCTAGGAAATCACCTTTGAGAGGGCTGCCGTATCACCATATAACAATCGTCTTTGAGAAATCTGTAGACATATGTGAGAAGCAATGCCTTTTGACTCCACCAAGTTTTCTTCCTCTTCCACATCTTCTACAATCTCTTCAGTAAGATTGACAGTGGCGGTGAAGGCATTCAAGATTTTGTCATTCTCATATTCAGAATCATCCTCAAGCTTAGTGTCACTTAATGTAGCAACAAGCGCCTTGCTTTTCCCAATGGTCTTGAGATATGTAGGGCACTCCTGTTTCATGTGTACAAAGCCTTGACATCCAAAGTACTTGGGTCCTGAGGGAATAGTATACTAACTGCCATCCCTTGCGTCCTTTTTCCCTTTGTCTTGGCTCTTGGATTGAGAAGAACTGGATTGCCTACGATCCTTGTCGAAGCCCTTTGCATTGGCATTCTTCATTAACTTCTTGAATTGCTGGGTAATGTAGGACTTCATTTTAGAATCTTCATCATCGAAAAACTCATCAGTGTTACTGCTCTTGCCCTTCAGTGCCATGCTCTTGCTCGATTTCCCAATCCTTGTCAAACCCAACTCATAGTTCTGCAGATTGCCAACCAACTCAGTCAAAGGAATTTTTTCAATGTCCTTTAATTCCTCAATGGCAGTGATCTTGGCTTGGAATCTCTCAAGTAAAGATCTGAGCACATTTCTCACAATCTTGGGGAAATCTTGGGTTCAAGTATGGTTTCCCTAAGATTAAAAGTTGAGTTTACTATGTCCTTGAGTTTGGCATAGAACTCATCGAATGGCTTGTCCTCCTCCATCTTAATCTCTTTGGAGCATGTAATGAGCCTTTAAAGTTTCAAATCCTTAATAGCCTTGGTTCTCTCATAGGTTGTCTAGAGGATGGTCCATGCTTCCTTAGCAGTTTCAGTGGAGGCTATCTTTTTGAACTCCTCATTAATGACTGCACTGAATAACGCATTCAATGCCCTGCTGTTGAAGTTTGCCGCCTTGATCTTAGCATCATCCCAATCAGCCAGTGCTTCCTTTGGCTTGGTCTAGTCAATCTCTATGGCTTGCCACACCTTTTGATCTAGAGACTGCTAGAAAGTTCTCATGCATACTTTCTAGTATATATAGTTAGTACCATCAAACAATGGAGGTATAATAGGAGATTGTCCTCTATCCATGACAAACAGCGGTCAATGGATCACACACAAAGATTAACCCTAATCTGAGTGTGCTTGCTCTGATACAACTTGATAGGCCAAGAATGTATTGACCCTTTGTGATGAATTATTTGATTAATTAGTCAAGTTTATTAATTAGTCAAATTAACATGCAAATGCGTAGTAGCATAAAAAAATCACCAATTAACTAAAGTATTCAGTGGAAAATAAATTGACATGGTGATTTGTTTACGAATGGAAAAAACCTTCAAGGCAAAAACCCTACCGGGTGATTTTAAAGTCACCACTCCTGAGAATTCACTATTATCACAATAAGCAGTTACAAGTAAACGAATCCTAGTACCTTATACCAACCTACAATTGAATCCTTACCCCAATATCTAATTAGGCTTATTCTGTAGTGACAATCTCTCCTTGTATTGCAAAACTCCTAGTACGTGACTAACCAATTTTGCGGATTCCAGTACGCGACTTCAATCTCCAACTAGAGAAGATTGTTGGCTGCAAAGTTCTTCAGTTCATCACGTGATGAAGATCGAGAAGCTCCTTGATCGCAAAACCCTACGGTGTACAAACATAGTAGCTTCTTCACAAGAAAGATGAACTAGGAAAAATTTTGTCTTTGGTCACAATTTGCATGAACAAACTTTCATCAACACTTGTGCAACTTGTGTCGTGGCTATGCCACCTTTGACGGCCCTAAAATAATCATTTTATATGTCTAAGGTTGTGAAAAAAAAAAACCCCAAACATACAATCACAGATTGGATGAAAAACATACCAGAAATTTTGAGTTTCATAAACTTCGACAGATACCCTATTTGTCGAGTTGCTATCGAGCCATGGGCTGGAATAGCTCTTCAAGGCTTGATAGATGCTAGCTGTCAAGCTTTAATGAACAACACTTTTCACACTTCAATCTTAGACAGACTTACATGGTTTCAATACTTGGACTTGAAACAAAATTTCTTGAAGTATTAAACACATCTTAGATTTACCCAATTATAAGTAACGTATGTTTTGTCAAAAGATTAGTCAATTACATAAAACAGTGACATATGTTCCTAACATTGAATCACATATATCCTAACATTTAAAAAATGTTGATGTGGACAACTTCTTATTAGTTTTCATTTAGACCCACAATTAATGTCATTTTTCATTTACTAATAATTACTCATCACATCAGCAGCTTGTAAATTTTTGTAAAAAATTTTGTATCTCTAACATCACCCAAAATATAATTATTGCTTCTTCTAATATATATATATATATATATATAAATTCTTGCTGATACATGTACGATACATATACCCCATAATCTAAACCAATAATATTATTTATTTGTTGTGGAATAAAATTCAGGAGAAATAGTCCAAATGAGGTGATCATCGATCACTTGACGTGACGTGTCAAACACCATCCCAATTCATGACTAATTTTATTTTTCTTGTTTGAAACCAAATTTACTCTAGCATAGGCCTGGTGATTCTAAATTCCATTTCAAGTAGTTTTGAATACTAGATCTTTTTTTTTTTTTTTTTTTGCTTGGTAAGTGTGGGGGATTGAACCCCCGAGCAACAGGTTACAACTGAACCCGGGTACCAACTCGCCTAGATGGGCGGTGGTGAATACTAGATCAATTGGAAATAGGTGATTAATCACATCAAAATGAATTGTGCATGCTAAATATCTCCTTGGTGGGATTGACATGAATGTTTTAGGTTAGAAAAAAAAAAATTGTCTTAAGAAGAATATTGGATAGAAAGAAAAAAAAAAAAAAAAAAAAAGTTGTCAAGTTAGATGTGAATTCCCACAAACACAAACTAGAATTTATATCACATTCAGAATAAACCACTCAATTATTCTTACCACAATGACATTTACAAATTCTTAAGGTTGAATTTGTCCTGATCTTTATTTTTCGATAAATGAACTTTTCCATAATCAAAAGGAAACAATGAGAAAGAAAAGGTTATATAGGTCTTTGAGCTCAAAACACGATACATTGCCATGACTGTCATAGATATTAAGCAAATTGAATATGCTTGTGATACTCTCCAAGTGCCCATATTGGAAAGATATCTTTGTACAATGAATAATTCAACACACAATTCCTCATGAAAACTCCTGTAATTTCCTGTGATAAATACATATTAACACCCACATAAAATAAATATAAGAAATCATGTAGTTCAATAAAAATAAAGGGTAAATGGCAGTGTTCTCCCATCAAATACATGTCAATTGCAATGTTTTCCTTTAGTTAAAAAATGTAACAATGTATTCCCTTATCTTTTCGTAATTATTTGAAAATTCAATTTTAAAAAATAGTTTTTGAATTTTCAATTATTTTAACAAAAAGGGATAACTTGGTCATTAAAAAAAGATAAGGGGACATTGTTACATTTTAAAGATGGGAAATGTTAATCAATGTCCTACGATTTAAGGATTATTTTTAGAAACATTTTATGTAAAAATGATAAAGCAATCAATTTTCTAATAGCTTTATATATTTCTCATGAAAATGGTGTTAAAAAATTTTCTAATATGATTTATTAACTATTTCTCTAAGAACACCCGTTAAAATGACCCTTTAAAGAAAAAAGAGACATTGGTTTTTTTTTTTTTTTTTAATTTTTTTATCCCCATAAAACATTGACACTAAGTTTTACCTGTTGGGGGAAGCCACCAATCTCATTTTGTGCATTTATTAATAACATTATGCCACGAAGCAAAGGTGTTGCATCCCTCTCAGCCTGCGTAAGTAAAAACAAGAAGAAAAAAAGACACATTATCTAGTTATTATGAAAATTAAGACGAACAAAATTTTTTTTTTTTTTTTTTTTAAGAAAAAGAAAAGCAAGTAACAACGAACGTAGTTCTTCTATAATGTATAGCGCCTAATAAATTTATATTAAATTAATAAAATTTTTAAAACTCCATTATTGAATAATATATTTTTGCTATGTTTTTAACATTTATATCAGATTCTGTATCAATAAAAAATTATTTAGTTTTTGGTCTATAAACTAATGTTTTGTAGATAATTTTAAAGTTCCAAAAATTTTAAAATTTAACATTTTGTACTTGGAATGGTTATTTTTTAATTTTTTTGAGACGATAGGGTTATTAATCTTTGGTTGTTTTTATATTTTGCACATATGTAAGATATAAGGTGACAATTTAATCTAGCAATGAATTATTAAAAAGTAAAAACACACACAATAGAAATTAAGTTGTTCAATGGTGTAACTTAGGAACTAACTCAATAACCTATATATCTTGATGCTTTATAGAGATTCAGTTTTCTTTGACTGCTTTACTAAAGATTTAATTTTCAAACTTAAATGCACATACACAAGCAAAGCAAAATCAAAGAATGAAATATATATCTATATACATAAATAAAAAAAAAAAAAAATGTGATAGTGACTCTTAGCGAAGCAATAACCAATAAGTTTGACTCTCTTTTATCAAATAAATAAGTTTTGACTCACCTGCCCAGCTTTCATAAGAGCCAACAACGCCCACGCTGTTTGTACCAAGTTTGAACGATTGTTTTCTATATTTGTATACTCCTGCAGTCTCATTAAATAATTTAATTTTTGTAAGAACTTGTATAGACCTGTTTCCAATAATAAATGTTGAAGCAAAAAGAGTGATTGATTACAAATCTCACCTACATGTATGATGCTTATATGTTATTTTCGTAGTTAAGAATGAGGGAATTTTTTGAGTTACCTTGTTTTGGCTTGATAAATAGCTTTCTCCCCAACCTCCATCAGGCAATTGCTTTGAGAGTAGAAAATCACAAGCCTTGCGAATTGAAGGGCAATATTTATAATTCTTCCCACATGTTACCAATCCTTCTACGCCAAACCATGTCCCATAAGTAAAGCAAATTCCCCAACATCCATACCTGTACACAGTTTTCTGGTTCTTTTACTTCCATTGATGGTTTTGGATTTTGTAATACTAAAAAAAATGTTTTACCATATTTATAAAATATAAAAACAGAAGTATCTTTTGAAGCCTAAAAAACATGATTCACAGAGTTAGGTTGCACAATACCACGACCCATCTGGATTTTGAGTAGTTTGAATGTAATCCAACGCTTTTCCAATGCAAGTTTCTATATCCTTTGGGCGGTATTCAGGGTACAATTCCTTAAATAGTGTCAAAGCTTGGATTGCTGATGACGTGCATTCAACATACCTACAAATGATAGAGCAATAAAAAATCAGACTACATTGAGTTATAGCCACCAAGAGGTCCAAGACACTTCTTTCTGAGCATATGAAAATTGAAAGCCAAAAACTTCTTAAACAAATGACAATTTATAATAAAATGAATTGGGAAAAATGTAAAATGGTTTAGAAATCATACTCGCGCTCAATAAAAGCATCCTCCATGAACTCCGTTGGATTAAACATCTGACAAACATTATTAATACTTTGTAAGTAAATTACACACGTTAAACCAAGTAAATTATTTAATATTGAGGCCCATTGCATTCCTAAAAAAAATCTCAAATCTTGCTAGACCTGGCTGGAAGCTTTCTTAGAAAGAGTGGACTCTAGAAGAGGGTGTAACAACTAAAGGGTATAATATATGTGCACTTTTTTAGATGCATTATATTGGGTTTCTGAATGAAATTCAAACACATAATTGTATTGAATTTAAATATTTTTTGAAAACATAATATAATTTTTGCTATATGGTCAATACAATGTGTTTGAATTTACTTGTGCTTTATATATCCCCTAATACTTTGAGATAATTTGTTCAAGAAGACAAAATCCCAAATCTAATGAGGTGTGTTGAAAAGCAACTTTTATTATTGAGTAGATATAATCATAGATAAAATATTAAGAATAAATATCATTTATAATGTAAAGCAATTTATTGGAAATGATAAATGAGAGATAAATGAAATCAGCAAAAACAAAATAATATAAGGTCAGCCGAAAGTCAATATAGATTATAGATTATTGATGAATGAAATGAGGAAAACAAGTAATAACTGTAAGATTGAATTTATTCAATAATTTTGTTGGCTTTATTTCGTGCCAATTTTCTTGTAATTCAGCATTTAGAAACCCTTGTATTTAGGTGGGAATCATGTAAGGGTAGTGTGTGAGAGAGTGTGAAGAAAAGCTCAAGAGTGTGCACTCAAGCAGAGCCTCACGAATGGATCTTGCGACTGGCTCGCGACTGGCGAGTCGCCAAAAAGAGGCACACGTGTGAAGCATGTAGGGGGAGTTGAAGGGTCACGCCAGCTGTCACATTACAGGACAAAACCTCTAGCTGGCCAGACAGTTAGCTCGTGACTTAAACTCGCAACTCGTTCCAGTCGCGAGCTTGAGTCGCCAGAATGCCTTGTTTGGCTAAAACTGACCTTTCACATTCCAAACACACACCAGTATAAATACCCCTTATACCCACGTATTGTAGAGAGCTTTTAGAGAGAATTTTGAGAGAGAAACTCTAGAGAAAAACAAGATTGACTCATCCACAATCTTCATCCTTTGATTCTCCAAAGTCCTATATTCTCACCCTCTCCATTATTACATCCTTGAGAGGTACATTTAGCTAAATCTTTTTCTCACCATACTCATATCTGTGAGAAGGTCAATTGGTGCTTAGGAAGCAATTAGGAAGGGACCAATTGATATTGGTTGATGTTATGGGCTATAGCAGAATCCGATAAGCTAAAGAAGACAAAGGTTAGATGTAGCTTTGTTGGAGCAAGAAGCTTGGAGGGCTTAGGTACACTGGGTAGATTAGGCTTGGAGGGTCTTCTGCTGTTTATGTATCCCAATTTCATTCTCTAGTGGATTATTGACCACTTGAAGGGCAGTGAAGAGGTTTTACGCCGAGGACTTCGATTTCCTCTTTGATAACACATCGTTGTGTTGTCTTTGTGTTTGCATCTTTCTTCCCTTAATCTTTACCTTTTAATTGCTGCTGTGGTTGTGATTAATTTCGGTTTAGATTATTTTACCAATTCTGATTTAGCTTATTTTCATATTCTGCACATACATTGTTTGATAATAAGCTTGTGTTGGTATTTTGTATATTGGATGTCTAAATGTTCATAGGTGTTTTACACATTTTTTGAACTTTCAATTGGTATCAGAGTGGGTACACTTGTTGTGGTTTCATTACCTAAGTGTGATCCTTGACCCCTTGTGTGTTTTTCCATGGATAGTGTTTTGTATGTTTTTATGGATGTTTTGGATAATATTGATTATAACATACCATGTGTTTGTGAAAATGCCTCTATAAGTGTTTATCCACATGATTGTGATGCCATGTTACATGAATCTTTGGATGCTGTTGATATTCCAAACATCAAACTCTTGAAGAAAAAGGCTAAGAAGTTTCATAAGAATTTGAGCAAGTTCATTGGTGAAAAGGATGATTTGGTTGCTAAGCTCAATGAATCCAATAAATTGGTTGAAAAGTATAAGAAACTTGTTGAAAATTCTCTTGAAAAACTAAAGGAGTTTGAATGTTTGAATGTGGACTTAGATGCAAAACTTGTTTTGTCTAACAAACTTGTTAATGAGCTAAAATGTGAAAATGAATCTCTTAAGATGCATGCCAAGTGCTTAATTGCTGAACCTATTGCTAAAAATGATGAAAATATTTGTTGCAATCATGTTATGGTACTCGATTTTGTGCCTATTGTGTGTTCTATCTCAAAGGACAAATTAGTGTACATTCCTCCACATAAAAGAAACCAAGAGGTGGAGAGAAAGGCTGTTAAGTCAAAGCCTCTGTTTAAGTCTCAACCTAAGACTTTAGATGGATCTAAGTTTATTCCAACTTGTCACCATTGTGGTGTGATTGGTCATATAGGACCTCAATGTCATAAGTTGAAGAGAAAACAAAATTATGTTGCTAGATTCTTTCCTAAAAAGCCTAGTGGACTTAAACACATTGTTTGTCACAATTGTGGTGCTTTTGGTCATCTAAGGCCTCATTGCTCTAAGTTTCATGCTCTTAAAAGTATCAAAAGAAAAGAGAAGCTTGAGAGTTTTGGAAGTTGTGCTAAAAAGGGTAAACCGAATTTGAGTGAAAATAGCATATTGTTAAAGAAAGTGTTTAATGCTCTTAACTCCTTGTCTATGTGCATCTTCGGTTCTCATTCTTCCAACCCTCGTCTCACTTCTCATAAGACACTCATTCCAAACATCGTTCCGTTTGGATGAGAAAGGGTTCCTATGGTTGAGCTTATGCTCTTTTGGTCCTTGATCTAATTATTTCGATCTTTGTAGGACTCTTTATGCATTAAATGTCATATCTTCATGCATTTTGTGCATCTTGCATTCATTTGTATGCATTTCTTTTGTTTTTGATCTTACTTTATGTCTTTGTTTTGTGTGTGTAAAAATTCAAAACCACATAAAAAGTGAAAAATTCAAAAAGCTTGATCGTATATGTTTGAGCACATATCTCATGTGAGTTTGGCCAAGTACCTTCGTACTAATAAGGTAGTGCATTTACGAGCTTAGCTTGTTTTATATGCACATCTATCTTTGTAGGAAAAACCTTGACATCTATGAGTGATTGTTGTAAATTGATCTTTAAACTTGTCATAAATGATTAGTCAATAGTTTTGTTGATGTTGATACATGCATAGACTTGTGTTTATATCCCTTCCCACTCTTTTTTTTTTTTTTTTTTTTTTTTTGCTTAAAGAGCTCAACTAATGTAAATCTCAAAATGAAAAGAGATAGTGTGCTGCAAAAGCCATCGAACATATTAGTATTCGACTAGGAAAAATGGAAAGCAACTTTTATGAAAATGTATGGTGCCCAAAAGCTAAAGGCTTTTTCATCAAATTGAAATATAAAAAATTTTAGGAATCGATCTCAAAAAGAGATGTAAAGATAAAAAAAGATCAAATGTTATGAATTGTAAAGAAGCCAAATGAAAAGTTTCAAAGATATGTAATCATTTTCTTGTGGTAGGTCATATATGTTCATATCTATAATTGAGATATACCACTTGACTGAGTACTAGTTTTGTGTGACTTGATTGAATTGATCGTTGAAGCTTCACTCTAGACTAAGGACTATTCCACATATGATACACACACACACAACACATATGCTTAATGTTCAATGAATGCCTTATTCATTTATTCGATTATACTTGTTTAAATGTGATGTGTGTGTGCTCATCTATATATGGATCAAACCAAAAATATTTTTGATCATTTTATATGTTTTTGGAAGTGATTTTTATCATTCTTTGTGTTCATGTTTAGTGCTTACTTTGTTTTTCTTTGTTTAAACATGTTCTGTATTGAAAAACAGGTTTGTTAGGAATTACTTACTGTGGTCATTGTATGTACTCTCTATAATTACCTTTGTGTATTCTAATAGTGATTGCCAAGTGTGATAGTTGCTACCATAGGATTTCGTTGTAGTTAGTTAAATTGACAGGTAATAGGAGTTAGTTAGGTTAGTTAGTAACAGCTGGTGACAGTTGTGAGCAGCTAGCTACAGAGGGGTATAAGAATAACAACAAGTTGTACAAAGGAGGTAATCAAAGAGTTAATATCACAATAGTTTCTTCGGTGTTCCATTCTTTCCTTCAATTCTTTCTCTATTCTTAGGAGGCCTAGCTAACCTCGAAACTAGCTATAATCTTTCATTTCCCTTTTGGTTCTTTACAATTGGTATCAGAGCAGTGGTTCTGCGACTTGATGGCTGAGACACGATCAACTGCGACCATGGCAGCCACTAACAAATCCATTGCCACCCTTCGAGCTACTTTAGACCATCATAGCAAGAACATTCAAGAAATTCAAAAGATTCAAGAGATTCATACTCGAACTATGAATGAGATGAATCAACATCCTATTGCAATCCTTTAGAAGTTGGGTACTGATGAACCCAGGCAACAATCCTTAAGAGAACCCTCATCCCCAATTCACCATTCTTCTACAATGTCCTTGGCAAAGCCTGTCAAGCTTGATTTCCCACGTTTTTCTAGTGAGGATCCTGCTAGCTGGGTGTACAAGGCTAACCAATATTTTGGGTATTACCAAACCCTAGTTGCGGAGAGACTCATGATGGCCTCATTCCACATTGATCAAGAAGCTCTGGTGTGGTTTCAAGATGCAGATGAGGCTGGTGTGTTCTCTAATTGGGAGGGTATGGTACAGGCCTTACATGTTAGGTTTAGTTCAACACCCTATGATGATCCTATGGAGGCCCTTACTAAGTTGAGGCAAACTTCAACCGTAGCAGTTTACAAGGCAGATTTTGAAGCTTTATCAAATAGAATCAAGGGCTTGTCTCCAATGCATAAGTTGAGTTGTTTCCTAAGTGGCTTGAAGGATGAGATACGCCTACTAGTGAGGATGCTAAATCCACAGTTGTTGAATGCAGCTTTTGGATTGGCTAAAATTCAAGAGGATTACTTGATAAGTTGCAGAAAGAACTTTAAGATTTAGCAAGAAACAGGTAAGCCATCTATCTCAGGTCTTCCTTAAGTTAATACCTTTGTAGAAGCTAAGTCAAGAATTCCAATTAAAAGAATTTCCCCTACCTAAATGGAATAGAGGAAGAAAAAGGGGTTATGCTATAACAATGATGACAAATGGGGCTCAGGCCATAAGTGCAAAAATGCCAAAATATTCCTTCTTGAAGGTATTGAATTGGTGTCTGATTCACAGTCTGGGGTTAAGATCACTGAGTTAGATGAAGAAGTTAGAAGTCCAATCAATGAAGAGCAGAATACTAGTACTAATTCTGAGGAGGTTAAGATAACTCTATATGCTTTAATTGGTACTCCCACACCTGGTACTATAAGGATTAGGGGTAAAATCAATGGAGTTAGTTTGGTAGCTTTGTTGGATATAGGTAGCACACACAATTTTATTGATGCAACATCGGTTCCTAGTTTGCATTTGCTAGTTGACCAATCTCATACTTTGGAGGTTAAGGTAGCTAATGGTGCAGTGGTGAAGACTCAAGGGTTTTGTGATCAAGTACCAGTATGCATTCAAGGGGAGGAATTTTTCATTCAATTTCATGTTCTACCACTTGGAGGGTGTGAGGTTGTATTGGGAACTCAGTGGCTTACCACACTTGGTGATATTCAATGGAATTTTCAGTTCTTGACTATGGAGTTTTGTCATAAGGGGCACAAGGTTTTGCTGCAAGGATTGAAGTAACCTGGTTCACATCTTCTTCATGGGGATCAATTCTTTAAATCTTCAATCAAGAAAGGCCTTTTGGTTCACATCTCAACTCCCTCCTCAGCTGAGGTGCAGGCTACTCTCCCTGCAGAAGTGGCAGATTTACTTTAAGAGTTTGCTTAGGTTTTTGACACTCCGGTAGGGCTACCTCCTCTTTGGTTGGGAAACCTTTTCTAGTGAGGAAAAATCAGCAAAGCCTTAAGTATATCTTAGAGCAGAAAATTGGTACTCCAGCTCAACAAAATTGGATTACCAAGTTGTTAGGGTATGCTTTTATTGTAGAATATAAGAAGGGTAAGGAGAATGTGGTGGCTAATGCTCTATCAAGACAATTTCTGGTGGTGGAGTTCCTTCTTAAGAGGGTGTTTTGTGCATGATTTACTTTCCCACACCTGATTGGTTGGCTCAACTTAAGGCTAGCTATGTCACTGATCATTCCATTATGGGTATCTTAGATGCTTTTCAAGCAGGGAAAGAAGGTCCTAAAGGCTTCACTATGCAGAATGGATTGTTGTTATATAAAGGCAGAATGTACTAGGGGACTTGTGATTCATTGAAGATAGCCATTTTGCTGCAAGTGCATGATGGGCTATGGGGGGGTCATTCTAGTTTCCTTAAGACATTTCATAAGGTTCAAAGGGACTTTTACTGGCCTGGGTTAAGGGCAAATGTTAGGAAGTATGTTAGGGAGTGTGATACCTGCCAAAGGCTCAAGCAAGAAACCTGTAATCCAGCAGGTTTACTATAACCCTTGCCTATACCAGAAAGACCTTGGATGGTTGCGAGCGTGGATTTTGTTGAGGGTCTTCCAAAATCTAAGATGAAGGAGGTGGTTATGGTAGTGGTGGATAGGTTTACAAAGTTTGTTCATTTTGTAGCCTTGTCTCATCCATACACTGCTTCTAAAGTAGCAACTCTTTATATGCAACTCTTTATATGCAACATGTGTTCAAGCTACATGGAATGCCTACTTCAATTGTTAGTGACAGAGACCCTATTTTTACTTCTCATTTTTGGCATGAGCTGATGAAGCTTCAAGGCATTCAATTAGCCATGTCCTTAGCCTATCACCCCCAAACAGATGGCCAAACAAAGGTTGTGAACAAGAATCTTTAGCATTATTTGAGAGCTTTTGCAGCTAACAAACCAACTACTTGGGTTGAATGGTTGTCTCTTGCTGAATTCTGGTTTAATACTAATTTTCATACTTCACTTAAGCTGGCCCCATTTGAAGCATTGTATGGATATCCCCCTCCTAGGCTTATGGACTACATTCCTAGAACAACAAAGGTAGAAGGTGTGGATGCTCATCTGAAGTCCAGACATCAGCTGACTCCTTGTTAAGACAGAACTTGATAGCAGCACAGGAAAGGATGAAGTTGTATTCTAACAAGCATAGGACTAGGAGGAGTTTCTCTGTGGGAGATAAAGGATTTCTACGACTTCAAGCCTACAAGCAGAAGTCCCTTAAGCACCACCAAGTGAAGAAACTATCTCCTAAGTACTATGGCCTTTTCCAGATTTTGCAGAAGGTGGGAAAGGTGTCTTATAGGTTGGATTTGCCTCCAAATTCTAAGATACATCCCACTTTCCATGTATCCTATCTAAAAGCTAAGCTTGGGCAACATGTGGTCTCTATTCCAACCTTACCACCTACTAATTTGGAAGGGGCTATTATTTCAAAACCAGTAGCAGTTCTCAAGAAAAGGACTCATCAACTTCGCAATAGGACTATCACTCAAGTTCTGGTTCAATGGCAAGGTGAAAGTCCTGATGATGCCACATGGGAGAACTTGTATTTTCTACAACAGAGGTTCCTTCACCTTGTCTTTTAAAGGGGAAAGTATTGTTAGGAATTACTTACTGTGGTCACTGTATGTACTCTCTATAATTACCTTGTGTATTCTAATAGTGATTTCCAGGTGTGATAGTTGTTGCCATAGGATTCTGTTGTAGTTAGTTAAATTGACAAGTAATAGGAGTTAGTTAGGTTAGTTAGTAATAGCTGGTGACAGCTGTGAGCAGCTTGCTACAAAGGGGTATAAGAATAACAACAAGTTGTACAAATGAGGTAATCAAAGAGTTAATATCACAATACTTTCTTCTGTGTTCCATTCTTTCCTTCAATTCTTTCTCTGCTCTTAAAAGGCCTAGCTAACCTCGAAACTAGCTATAATCTTTCATTTCCCTTTTGGTTCTTTACAAAAAATAGGAGTTAGAATTTTTGGCTACTCATTCTGGCTACTCTCGCAAGTAGCGAGTTTTGGCTACTCGTTTTGGCGACTCGCCCAATCACGAGATCTAGTCTTGAGTTTACACAGAATGGTTTGTGACTCACTCGCGACTCAACTCACGACTCACCAATCGCGAAACGCCTAGAAACAACTTTTTAAAGATCTTTTTCGTGAGAAACCTGTTTATTTTTCGTGGGAAACCTATTTTAAATCTCTCCATCCTCTCTGAAACTCCTCTTTCAATATTTTTACATCAAAACCCAATCAATTTGAATGGTTTTTCATTCCATTAACATCTCTAAGGTAATTTTAAACTCTATTCATTGATTTGGATACTTAAATTATGTTTTGGAGAGTTTTGTGCTCTTGATTGGGATTTTCATCATAGGAGTTGGGAAAACTTAAGTTTTGTCAAATTTTTGGATGGGATGGGATTGATTTCTTTTGATGATTTGCTTTGAATTTTGGCCCCTTGTGGCAAAAAGAACATGTATTAAGGGTGGATCTCATGATGTTCATGCATTGTTTCACATTATTGTTCATAGTGTGCACGCTAGGTGTTTGATAAAATGCCGTTTAGGAATTTTCTCACTTGTTTGGACTTCGATGGGTACCAAACTTTGGGGTTTCTCATGTTTCCTCACTAGGATCATGTTTGGTTCATTGGTTGTATATTTAACACACCTTACCCCACATGTACTTTTTCAATCCTTTGGTCATGCATTGCACATTGCCACCTCTTGCACACACCTTTGCTACACTTGTCATGCATTGGTCTATACCTTGTTTATTCACCCTAGCATGTCCTGTTTAGTTTATCCTTTGTAGCATTTTGTTTTGTCTTAGGTTTGAGCTCCTTTTTCTCATTCATCTCGCATCCCTCATGCATCATTATCATTGTTCATACCTTCATCTCTTGCCCTCATTTCTCCTTGACCCTTTGTCTATTCATGACAAAAAGGGGGAGAGTATACTCTAGAGTAGTATACCGGAGAGTTTTGTCATTCTTATATGACTCTTGTGCACATTCTTAGGGGGAGAAATTCTATTTCTTGTGCACATTTGTAGGGGGAGAGATATTTCATAGGTGAGATGCATATACCAAGGGGGAGAAGACATTGTGTTAATAAGAAAACTTTGTTTTGATTGTGTTTCTCCATGTTTGTTTTCTTGGTTGCTTTTTGGTGCTTTGAGTTATATTTAATATCTATGCTTTGTTGTTCTCATTGCATCGTGTTTGTGTGTGGAACATGCATACATCCTTATATTATTGTGCTTTATTGGTTGCATGTTCGAATGATCATTTGCTTTGCTATATGATTATTGTAGTCATTTCCATATGATTGTCATGTGTTTCACAACATGTTTACTTGATCGCAATTTACTTGTTTCATTATACTTGTCCTTTTATTACTTGCTTTACCTTGATGGTCTAATGTGTTTTGTTCAAGTGTTTCAGTTTACATGTATATATGTTCCAAGTTCATCACAGCTCCTATGATTCATGATAAGGGGAGAAAGAGAGAAAGAGCTTTGTGTTATATTAACTATGTTTTTGCTTTGCTCATAGTTCATGATAATGCTTAGCTATTTAAAACAGTACTTTATATTTTGTACCGATGCTTTGTAGTTTAGTACTTGTTGTTAATGTTATGCATTTCTTTAAGTACATCACTCTTGTGCCCTTGTTGGATTTTATATCCTTGATGCAATTACCTTGTGTTTTTGTATCGATTGAGTGTTGGATATGCAAATGATTCTTTGGATTGAGCTTATAAGCTTGCATGTTCGAATGTTCATTTTTTGTGAGAATGATTATTGTAGTCACTATTTATAGTGATTGTTCATTTTTTTTTTTTTTTTTGGTCAAGCCATGTTTTACTGTTTTTATTCATTATTGCTTGATCCCATTGTGCTTGCTCTATATGCATTTTAAGTTTTCTGCTTACGATGATCGTATTGTGTTGTTGTTTTCAAGATATACTTGTCTGTATGGTTTAAGAGCTTCACAGATTCTAGAGATAGGTGTGAGTGAGTATTGTTCAACTGTTCCCAACTTACATGTTAAGTCTAAAGTTTTTTTTAGGGTTTTATCACGGAATAGCCCAAGGAGAAGATTGTAAAATTGAATTTATTCAATCATTTTGTTGGCTTTATTCCGTGTCAATTTGCTTGTAATTCAGCATTTAGAAACCCTTGTATTTAGGTGGGAATCATGTAAGGGTAGTGTGTGAGAAAGTGTGAAGAAAATCTCAAGAGTGTGCACTCAAGCAATGCCTCGCGACTGGCGAGTCACCAAAAAGACGCACACGTGTGAAGCATGCAAGGGGAGCTAAAGGGTCACGCCAGTTGTCGCACTACAGGACAAAACCTCCAGCTGGCTAGGCTGTTAGCTCGTGACTCAAACTCGCAACTCGTTCCAATCGCGAGCTCGAGTCACCAGAATGCCCTATTTGGCTAAAACTGTCCTTTTGCATTCCAAACACACACCAGTATGAATACCCCTTATACCCACGTATTGTAGAGAGCTTCCAAAGAGAATTTTGAGAGAGAAACCCTAGAGAAAAACAAGATTGATTCATCCATAATCTTCATCCTTTGATTCTCCAAATTCCTCTACTCTCACCCTCTCCATTGTTACATCCTTGAGAGGTACATTTAGCCAAATCTTTTTCTCACCATACCCATATCTGTGAGAATGTTATTTGGTGCTTGGAAAGTAGTTAGGAAGGGACCAATTGATATTGGTTGATACTATGGGCTATAGCGAAATCCAGTAAGCTAGAGAAGACAAAGGTTCGGCGTAACTTCGTTGGAGCAAAAAGCTTAGAGGGCTTAGGTACACTGGGTAGATTAGGCTTGGAGGATCTTTTGCGGTTCATGTATCCCAACTTCATTCTCTAGTGGATTATTGACCGCTTGAAGGGCGGTGGAGAGGTTTTATGCTGATGACTTCAATTTCCTCTTCAATAACACATCATTGTGTTGTCTTTGTGTTTGCATCTCTATTCCCTTAATCTTTACCTTTTAATTGTTGTTGTGGTTGTGATTAATTTCGGTTTAGATTGTTTTACCAATTCTGATTTAACTTATTTTCATATTCCGTACATACATTGTTTGATAATAAGCTCGTGTTGGTATTTTGTATATTGGGGGTCTAAACATTCATAGGTGTTTTACACACTTTTTGAACTTTCAATAACTAAAAGATATACTTATATCAAATGAAAAAATCTTGAAAGTACTACAAGTTTTACTATATAAAGCTTACAAACTGATGAGACAAACGAATATAATTTGTGTGCTTCAACTACTTAATAAATGAATGTATGAATTTTTCTGTGTGATTCGTGACACATCAATGTATAAGCTTAATGTAAAAAAATTTGCAGTACCTGTAGCATTATTCCTTAAAATAAAAGTACTACAATAAATTAGAAGTACCTCAAACCAACTAGGTGCTCTAACTGGCTCCCAAGCAGAAAATCCCCCGTTATTACTCTGAGTATATGTTTATTAAATGGAAAATCATCAATCATAGTCATCATTTATTGAAGTTAACACAAGGATGTGAGCATATATATAGTAACTATTTATGTGTGTTTAGTGCGGAAAATTGAAGTATTTTAGGAGCATAGAGAAATTGTACTCTTTCCTCTCACATTTATGGTGGATCTCACCATGAATTTAATAACTGAACTTCACCATAAATGTGAGAGGAGAGAGCATCATTCTCCATACTCTAGGAGTACTTAGGAATTACTCATTTAGTGTTTACATTAAAAAAAAAAAAAAAAAAAAAAAAAAAAAAGGTTCTACTTACTTGTAAAGAGAGAATGACATCAACAGCATTATAAAAGCATCTTGTATCTAATTTTCTTCCAACAATATCCGATGGAATTTTTGAAATCATAAGAGCAGCCTATGAAATTGGAAAGAAATTAATTAAGAGAACAGTCAAAGCTGATTGATTTTGTGAGTAGAACCTCTAAATTTCCTAAGTAGCTAATAATGCTTAGGGAAAAAGTGAAGGTACAATCTCGTGTGTTGAATTTAATCAAATTTAAATTTAAATTTAATTTAATCATTTGGTTACATTGATCAATGAATCACATGGTTGAATTTAATTATCCTTCATTCACGAAAGATAATATTGTTGCATTGTAGTTAAATCTAATTAACAAACCTAAAGCACAACATCTAAAGAATTGTATATGCATCTTTTATTCATACTTATATCCAAAATTTTCTACCTTTAGTGCTTCTGCTGTGCAATCTGAAACTTGCCATCCATGATCTGCAGTTGAGAATGCCCATGCACCTCTAGAAATATGACGATACATTTTGGTAAACTCCCCTGAAGGGTTTCTTTGGACCTTGAGAGTGACCAAAATAAATGTATGAATTGAGAACTTAAGAGGTAGGATGAAGATTAGTAAGTCAGAATTTTAAATTAGAGTGCATAATAATATAAATGAACAAGAATTAGTATTTTTTTTTTTACTAATATTTTATTGATTCACACGTTATGTCCTACAAAAAAATCTTGTTAACTTCCCAAAAGGAATCAAACTTGGAAACGATGTTAATGAATAAAAATAATAATCTTAAAAGATTATACGTACCTGTGAATTTTTGATAAAATCATGTGCTTTTAAGAGAGAGTGTCGATATTCTTCATTAAAACCACCGGAGACAATAGCTTGAACAGCAAAGCTAGTGATCCATGTTTGAGAAGAAGTACCCTATAATTGAGTCACATTACACATTATAGTCATAATTACTTATGCTACAATTTAACATAGAAGACCTTAAAGTAAAAGGCATTGAATTTCATCATTATCACCTGAATTTTAAGGCCATCTTCAGCAATCCAAAAATAATCTTTCAGTCGAGCAAGATGAAACCTATAAGCCTCTGAATTTGGATCCTCAACCCAACATGCTAGCAAGCACAACACCTATAGTTCAAGTAATCAATGTACAATATCTATATTTCCCATTCGATTCATAATAGCTTTAATCTGCACTAGTTATCATTGTTCTCATTTTAAATAATTCAAAGTTGTAGATATTCACACCACAAGAATAATTAAAATTACCTTCTCCGCAGCTCCAATGCAAAGGTATCTACTATTCTGGTCCTCATAATGAATGTGCTCCAATGTGACCTTTAAAGCCTTCTCTCTAAGTATAGAAAAAGGCCAACTTGCGAAAAGAGGTTCCCCAACCTTATAAAGAAATCCCCATAGCATGTCTTGCACTAAAGGGTGTGGATAGTAGAGATCCTCCTAACATTATAAATTTAACATTACCAAATAAATACTTGGATACATTTCATGAGAATCAGGTTTTTAAAGTTTGAAATTTCCATTCTTAAGCATACCTTTGCACACATATTTCGAGTTTTTTGCCAATTAATTTCGTGGTAATGTTCAATATAAATTTCTTGTCTTAGGGACTGAATCAAGCTTGTAATTTGACCAACAAACCTCCTTCCATATAGATATGACATTGGCATATAAATCAAACGACAAAGAGGTAACATTTTCCCTACAAAGCAAAAGATAAATAATTATAATTAATTAGATGGAATATACAACTTAGATTGATCTTTGGAACAATCAATATTAATCTTTTGAAAAAAAGCACCATCTAAATTAGTAATAGAGCTTTTAGATATCAAAATGAAGCTTACTAAAAGCACTAGACCAAAATGACTAAAAATAACCAAAAAGATTGACAACCCAATCCTAAGCAAGAAAAGACTGGGGAAAAAATCTTCTTTATCCAGCGGAGATCCTTTCTTTTCTTGACAGTAAATGCAGTAAAAATTATTCAATCTACCTTGAAAGTTCGGATTTGTATTAATACACAAGAGCTTGTTTAGACCCCCCCAATTAAAAGATTATGGCTAGATTGCTTTTACTCTAACTTATTTAAGTGCGGAACAAGAATAAATGAAGCGCAAACAACTGATACTACTTTAGTACATAAACATGAACAACAAACAATAAAAGTAAAACACAAGAGTAAGGGAAGAGAGATGCAAACACAAGATAACACGCCGATGCGTTATCGAATAGGAAACCGAAGAACTTGGTGAAAAACCTCTCTGCCAGCCTCCAAGCGATAAATCGATTCACTAGATAATAAGTTGAGATACACGAATAGCAAGAGACCCTTCAAGCCTAATCTACTCAATGTACCTAAGCCCTCCAAGCTCCTACTCCAACAAGGCTTCTCGGAGCCATGTCTTGTCTAGCTTTCCGGATTCCGCAATACGCCTGATTGCATCTACCAAGCCTCACCGGCTCCTTTTGGCAAATCCCCAAAGCTTTCCAAGCTCTAAAACGCTCTTTATACTTTGAATAGGTGTGAGTTGTGTTTGGGTACAAATCTCCTCTTAAGGTATGACAATGGGAGAGGGAAGGAGAAGAGGCTAAATGATTTCTCACTAAGGATGAGTAACTCTCTCTCTAAAAGATGGGTGTGTGTATTGTTGAAAACCTATCTAGGGTTTTTCTCTCTAAATAACCTCTCATACTTTGTGGGTAATGAGGGTATAAATAGTATAGGTGAAGGGTAAGGAAGTTACACTTAAAAGTCCTCCAGACAAAGAGTTTAGTGGGTATCTCGCGAGAAGGCCTTACCCGCGAGACACTCACGAAATTGACAGCCTGGCACAACTCTTCAGCTTCCAGTCATGTGCTTCTCACATGCCCTTTTCATGGGAACCCTTCTTGCGAACTTCTCGCAAGCTAGTCGTGAAATGCACTAATTTTCAATTAAGCTTGAGTCTTTACCAACTTAATACTAAACCCAATACAATAAAATCCCACAAAAAGACAAGGAAACAAATTTATGCAATTACAACACTTTTTGTCATGGAATAAAGCCAACATAAAACATAGTTGTAAATCACAACTTTACATGCGTTCTTGATACCTGCATGAAAGGGAGAAAATGAAGGTATAAGCCAAAATTCTGGAGGCATTGGATTGCAGCCGGACCACTCATATGCTCCAAGTACCTACAGTGTCAACAATTATATATTATCTCAATATGTCAACAACGAGGGTAAAACATGGAATGAATCTGGATTTGTATTTGATGTGTGTCGTGCCATAAGAAAGAAACAAAAAATTAGGGAAAAAGAATAATTTTTTTTAACATGTTTGTTCATTGTGACAACTTTATCATGATATTTTATTTTATTAGACTAATTTCATTTTGATGACTTTTAGTTAAGTTAACCATATATAGGGCTTTAGAATTTTCTCATGAGATTGGGGTGGTTTTTGTGATTCTTGAGGTTGTCCTAAAAAGCTGTCTTGTTTCTAAAATTAAAAGTTACTAATTTACTAAATTTTCTACTATGCCCCTATTTTATTCTAAGAGCATTAAAATAAATAAATAAACCTAATAGAGTCATTGTACAAGTTTGTATTATACTAGGATTTAGGAGTATATTTTTTTAGTTTGATTTTAGTTTATTAATTGAACAAGATATTCCCAGACTAATTGTGAAACATCCATTTGTTGTAGGAGTCTTTCTAAATTTTAATCATGTCGCTTAGTTTGTAAAAATAAAAATAAAAATCCAAAAGAGATTCATACCAATTGGGTAACTTCATATTTCAAAAATTTTATAATTGTATTCAATTTATTTAAATGATAGTAATATTTTATAACTCTTTTTAATCATAACTAATTTTGTAAACTTCTACCTTTAAATGATGTTTTCTTAAAAAGTTTGGTTTTCTAAATAGGGTTAAAAATTCGAGATTGAGGGAGTACTAAATAAGGTATATTACAACCCCAAGGAGTTGGCCTAATTAGTCTTAACTCTTAAGACCTCATGAGGTCCTAGAGATTTTGAAATCCAAACATCTATCATGCATTTCAACCACCCTAAGAGATTCCTTCTTATAATTATCTGACATGGTATGTGTGGGGTAAGAGATCGAACTACACAGACCCAGAGAAATAGCCAAGCTCTCGAAGAGCTCAGGACACTCTCATTAGCCAAAAAATAAAAGGTCTATCATGATTTCACAAATTACATATGGTTACCAATGCTTTAGGTTTTCCTCAAAGCAAATTTTACTAGTCTTATTTATCTAAACTAAGATTATAAAAAGAGATAAATAAAAGCAGTAGATCAGAAAACTAATCCACCACGCATAAACTAATCCAATAATCGATCTTTTACATAAGCTAGTAACAAGTTATGAGTGTTATTGGAGGATATTAGGGTCTTACTTTTCAATAGTTGGCATATTTTTTTGACAAAATGCACTTAATTTACTTGTATTTGGATAGTTTTAAGTGAATTCTAGAATATCATAAGGTATATTTTATAAACAAGACAAGTGGTATTATTGCTTTGCAAACAGAGAAGTGTTGCACCCCCTTGAAATGGGTGCATGCACATCACACCTCCTACAGTGGTTGCCAAAGCTCCGAGTGAACCCGAAATAGGCCATGGACTTGGATCTATCAAATGATAAGAATGCCTCTAAGATTCAATAATAAACCACTTTGCCTCAGTTGTATGTAAACCCCCCTTCACCTCACCCCCTAAAGTGGTAAAGAAGGGCTCTTTGGGGTCTAAATTTCTTTCTATCTGACAGGACAAACAAATAGGAAGGGATGGTTCTTTCATTGCATTGATAGAAGTGTCTAAGTAGAAAAAGATCTCTCTATTACTTTGAGAAGAGAATCGTTGGTTTGACCGACGAACTACGTGGGAAAATGGACCTTCTTTCTTTGAATTTCAGCAAGCATTTTTGGAAAGTAACAATTCTATTCAGTTTGGTTTTGGAAAACTTGTAGGTCGCAGATTAGTGCGTTCTGCGCCGCCGACTGCCTAAAATCAAAGGCAGCACGGGTTGATCTCTCTGGTTGAGACTACATTCATTTATTCAACTTGACACGTGTGAAGGGCTTACTCTCCTAGTGGCTCGGCTTCATCTTGCTCCCTTCCCGCACTGTTCCTCCCTACTAAAAAGAGTGATTGATAATCTCAATAACCTTTCTCAACGTTCGTCTTTGTGGGGCGGCGATTTGAAAAGGGTTATATCTTTCTTGTAGTGCCTTTCATTCCACTATTCTGATCGAGAAAGAATCTCTTCTGAATGACCAAGTCATAATGAGATTAAAAAACAATCCTTCCTTTAACATAAAGACTGCATAAAGAAATAATTTGATAAGCTGAAAATTGTGAACTCCAACATAAGCTCCACACAAGCTCAAGACAAGTTGCTATCAAGAGTTAATGAACCTTGATACTTCTTGATACTACTTGGTCTATTGAGCTTCGCCGATCCAAAAATTCCAGATCTGATTTTTGGTCCATGATGACTTGGCAATCTAGGGTTTCATTCACTTAACTACTAGATGGTATAGAAGGCTTATTTTATAGCCGTCATCACATACAAATACTCACATAGAGAATCTATACACTTGTTGTGAAGCTACTGCGTTCTTATGCGTCTTAAGGTTTTGTGACTAAGTTCTTCATTCTCTTCAAGTGTATTGTAGAACTTTGAATCCAACAACAAGCTTCAAGTTACTAGGAGTTAGTCATATTTTGAAGATTCATGCAAATGAGTCAGTCACGTACTGGGATCTGTGCAAAGAAAAGAAGACTCTACAAAATCAAGACCAATTGAGGATTGGTGTAAGGATTCTACTGTAGACAAGTACTTTGGGATAGACCAATTTTAGGGTAAGATTCTTTATACTTTTAATCTCTTGATTTTGATTAGTGATTCTTGGGAGTGGTATTTAACTTGAAAATTACCTAGTGGGAGTTTTACCTTGTGAGAGATTTTCCCCATTAGTCAACAAATTGCCGTGTTAACTTACTTTCCGTTGCACTCAAGATTTGATGTTATACAAGTTGCTGCCACAAGATCAACAACTGATGGTAATCTAAAACTTTTGAGTGGGATTTCAAAGTCACAAATGTGGGTATTTTTGTGCAACAAATTCAAAATAGAAGAATTTGTGGATTCAGCGTTACACGCGGTCATGTGAGTAAGAACTACAAGAGGTACCAGTAAATTTAGAGTTAAGTTTATTGTAAAAACTTTCATTCTATCATAGTGAATCTTTTGCCTTGTGGATTGTTTAGGTCAAATTCTCTCTAGGTTTTTTACCTTGAAACTGGACTATTTTATCAGTTTTCCTCGGTAATTATATTGTTGTCTTATTTATTTTTTCACACTGCATGATATGATTTATTGCAGTTCAACCAAGATTTGAATAATAAACTTAAGTATTAACTTGGTTAATTAATTAGGTTAAATAATCTGAGTGTTCAGGGGTCTAAACAAACAAATATGGTAACGTGGTGTTCCATCCTCTCACATTCATTGCGAGTCTTACTAATTAAATTCATTGTAAGGTTAACATGTATATGAGAAGAGGGAGAACTATGTTATCATACTCTCGAAGCATCTAATAATTTTTACATTAAGACATCCTCATTTTATAACCTTGTCAAAAACTATATTAAAAAAGATAAATAAATAAAATTGGTTGAATAATTGATACCGAAAGAATAAACTTTCCCCAAGATGGTATAACAGTTGCACCACCATGGTCAAGAATCCATTTTTGACCTCTGGCCACAGCCATTTCCTCAAGTTCTTCCCCAAGTATCCTTAAGGTAACATAGTTAAGAACCGAACCAAACATGGTGCTCTGTCCTTCTATGTGTAAACCCCATCCTCCATCTGTATTCTGCAATAGGTATTCCATTTTGTTTAAGAAGATTAAGTTGTGTCAGTGAGCATAGATGATTTATTAACATGTATACTTTGCTAAACTCTGCATGATAATGATTTATTCAACCAACAGCAAAAGCAACACTGTTACCCATGGTCGAATTCATTCACCAATTTATGAGTTGGCCTATCAATTTAAGTAAACAACCTTTACAATGCCAATGACCTAATTTTTCACATCATCTACATTACCTGGTGATTGTATGTGTGGCGCTTAATTTCCTTTTGGTGTTCTAAAGATAAAACAGAATGAAGAGATCCAGTGATGTAAAGAACTACAACCTGCATCTCGAAATATTTTACAAACTTATTCTTTCTTCAAATATTTAAGCATTGTTTTAGGCTTCCAATAAGTTTTCAAAATGTACTAGGAAAAAGAGAATAGAGATAACTAAATAAATAAGGGAAGAGTGGAAAACTAACAAAGTGGGGCATTGTAAACATCATGCCACCGATATCACCAGCCCAGTGGCCATCATGGGTCTGAATGGAGGACAAGAAACCAAGACCTCTCCTCAATGTGATAGTCACTGCCTCTTCTGTCACGTCCATCATGTCTTTCACCTTCACAGGTGGTGGAATTTGAATCCTGGGATTCTCCTTTCTTAACTGAAACCAATAAATTCATAATTATAGAGTTGAAATATTGAATCAAATTGTTGGTCACAAAGCATTGGAATTCCATGAGAGTGATAGTCACATGCAGAAAATCTAGTTATGCAGAAGAGAATTTGAGTGAGGTGCAAATGAGGGTCTTGCACTCTATATATTGTAACAGGATGCATCGTACATCTTCTTGAAGAATTGCATTGCTTCTCCAGGCAAAACTCCTCTAGGAAGTTATCACACATTCCTTTTGGAATAAAAAGGTGGAGATAGTGTGTAGGGATGCCCCATTGTTAGGGACAGTGACAACTGAAAAAACGTCCTATAAATATTAACATCTCTCAACATTTATAACATCTCTCAACTGCAAGACAGGCGAATCCGGCAATCAGATCGCCTCTACTAGCTTCCCAGCCGCCAAATAGAAAGAGAACCGACTATTTGTCTTTTTAAAATATTACACCAAGTTCTTAAATGATAAAACATTTTACGAAAAAATTTTATAATTAACGGAAAACATTATCAAATTTGACCAAATTTTATAATAAAACAAGCACGATAAAATGCTAGAAATATTTTCCGTAAAACATTCTACAGTAAAACAAGAGGGTAAAAAACCATTTCAAAGGTCTTCATAAAGATATGCTTTGTTAATTTTTCTTTTTCTTTCTTTCTTTCTTCTTCTTCTTCTTCTTTTTTTTTTTTGGGAATATATGCCTTATTGCTACTAGAGTTCAAGAAAGAGAGTTGAAGACAAATGAGAAGAAAAATGTGAGATACAGTGGCTAAATCGCACCTCCATTTGCATGAGAAGATCTGCACTTTGTTTGGTTTTAAACCGGCTTCTTCGAAACTCTTCACGAAACCTTTCAACTTCCGCTTTATCCTCAAATGTTCCAGCGTTCGGATCAAACTCCCAATACTCTCTTCCCACATAATTGTTCACGCTCATTAAATTTGGCCCTCCACCTTCACAAATCCTTAATTTCCACATTTTCTTTTAGAAAGAGAAAGATAGCTAGCTAGCACCTGTAACAACAATGGAAAATGTTAAAAAATGCCCTAAGAGCATTGATATAGGAACCATTTTCAAAAAAAAATTTATGAAAAAATGGTAAAGTAATTAATTTTGTTAACAAAATTAAGTAATTTTATGAAAAAATGGTTAAGTAATTTTATGAAAAATTTTATGAAAAAATGGTAAAGTAATTAATTTCATAAAAAGTAATATCAAAATTTTCTTATTATGATTTATTAACAATTGTCCTAAGAGCACCTATTAACATGATCCAAAAACAATTACCCAAGAGTTTAATTAAATTATGTAGTTAATTTGATTGATAACCAATCATTAGAATTACTAATAAACATAATGTTGTCATAGCCAGAGATGGAGCTATTCTTGGACTTGGGGGGGCAGTGGCCCCCCCAAGATTTTCAAAAAAAAATTTTAGTATATATATAATATATTATTTTTAGCAATTTATTTTAATAAAATGCATTTTGCCCCCCTTCATAATAGTATTGATATTTTTAAGTACTATAAAAAAAATTAGCCCAGTAATAAAAATTAAGCCCAAACAAGTCTCCAAAACAAACACAAGCCAAAAAAAAAAAAAAAACAAAAACAGAGAAAGCCGGTTCTAATTAGATGTCTACCAAGGCTAGGAGTGGGAAACACCCCCACTTACCTCACACGTATAATAAAAGGAAAAAAAGAAGGGGATTTCTAAGCCATTAAAAAAAAAAAACCTAACTAACTTACGGCTGAACACAAAGAAGAGGAATTCGGCACCCAGCAGGTAGCACCATAGCAGCAGAAGCAAAGGTATCCAGCCTCTCATGTCTCATCTCATATTGAATCCTTCCTTGTTTGGGATGATTTACCTTTTGTGATGTGTTAACTGTTGACACTTGATATTGTTGTGGCTTGTAAGTTGTAAAGAAAACTTAAAAGAGAATACAAAGCAACTAAGTGCAGGGACTAGAGAGGCCAGGGACGCTGGGCCTGGAGTTGAGCCTGGGCATTGGGACGGAGAGGGACAGACTTAGCAGAGAGAAGATAGAGAGTTGAAAGAGAGGTAAAATATCACTAACTTTCATTATTGTCTTTTGCCCATAGTTATACTTTATAGGTGTAAAAAGTCTCACCTGACACAGTAACAATTGACAATTTGACAAAAACAAGTTACAACAATACAACCCCACACGCAACAGTGCAACACAATCCCACACCACACGCAACATCAACTCTCACCATTAATGTTTTGTAATTTTTTTTTTTTTTTTTTAAGTTTTGTTTTAGGCAATTGTATGTGGCTGTGAGGAAAATCTTGATGTCCCTATTGAGGAAAATTCTCAAACAAAATTTCAATAGATTGATATGAGTTCTTTGCAATTAGAACGTGATCCTGGATTGCGTAGACAAATATATACTTATCATGTTGATCAACGAGATGAGATCCGGCGACGTTACATTACGTTGGGTCCATACCAGCCTCGTTTCAAAAAATTTTAAAAATCTGAGAAGGGTCGAAGCTTTCAACGTTCTTGGTATGAAGATGATCGCTTTAAGCCTTGGCTTGAATATTCTCCTAAAAAAGATGCCGCTTTTTGTCTACTATGCTTTCTCTTTCATAAGCCAACTGGGCATGATGGATAAAATGCATTCACAGTTAACGGATTTAAGAATTGGAAGAAAGTGAGAAATGGTGAAAGTTGTTCTTTTAGTCTTCATATGGGGAAAGATCTTAACTCCACTCATAGATTTGCCCATAAAGCGTGTCAGGATTTGATGAACCAGTCTCAACACATAGACAGGGTAGTGGGCAATTTCACTTCAGAACAAATTGCAAATAATCGAGTACGATTGAAGGCTTCAATTGATGTTGTTCGACATCTTGCCTTGCAAGCTATTGCTTTTAGAGGTCGAGATGAAAGCTCTACTTCAACCAATCGGGGAAACTTTCTTACGACATTGGATTTGATGGTGGGCTATAATAATAATATTGTTGAAATAATGGCAAAAGCTCCAAAAAATGCAACTTACACATCACCTCAAATTCAAAAAGAAATTCTACATGTTATTTCAACCAGAGTGAAGAAGGCCATTAGGGAAGAAATTGGTAATGCAAAGTTTTGCATATTGGTTGATGAAGCTCGTGATGAGTCCATGAAAGAGCAAATGGCTGTGGTTTTAAGATATGTTGATATAGCTGGCTTTGTGCGAGAACGATTTTATGGGATTGTTCATGTTGTTGACACTGCAGCAGTGACCCTTAAAAAGGAGATATATTATTTGCTCTCTAATCAGTGCTTAGATATCCAAAACATTCGGGGGCAAGGATATGATGGTGCAAGCAACATGCGGGGTGAGTGGAATGGAGTACAGGCTTTGATTTTGAATGATTATCCATATGCTTACTATATTCATTGTTTTGCACATCGCTTACAATTGGCATTAGTAGGAGCATCAAAAGCAGTTGTCCCTCTTAATAGATTTTTCAATAAATTGATTTTGGTTATCAATAATATTCGTGCTTCATGCAAACGTATTGAGCAATTAAAAATTGCTAGAGCTTCTGACATTGCATATTTGATTGATATTGAAGAGCTTGAAACTGGGAAATGACTTAATCAGATGGTCACTTTACAGCGACCTGGAGATACTCGTTGGGGTTCGCATTATAAATCGGTTTCTAACTTGATAAAGTTGTTTAGTCCAACATGTGAAGTTCTACTGAAAATCATGGATGAAGGAAATTCTTCACAAAAAGTAGAAGCAGAGTCCGCTTATGAGGTATTAATTTCATTTGAATTTGTCTTCATCTTGCATTTTGTTAATGAAACTATGGGGATCACTGATAAACTTTGTCAAGCTTTGCAAAACCAATCACAAGACATTTTAAATGCTATGCATTTAGTTTCATCCACTAAAAAGCTTATTCAACAATTTAGAGATGAGAAATGGGATGACTTACTAGCTATTGTGATATCATTTTGTAAGGAACGTGATATAGATGTCCCTGATATGAATGCTCGTTATGTTGCAAGATTTGGTCGATCTCGTCATCAACAAGAGGACTTTAAAAATGAGCATTATTATAAAGTAGATATTTTTAATGCAGGAATAGATTCTCAATTACAGGAACTAAATCATCGGTTAGTGAGCATGCCATGGAATTACTTACACTTAGCTCAGCTCTAGACCCTCGAGAGGCATATGAATCTTTTCGAGTTAGTGATATTTGTTCATTGGTAGATAATTTTTATCCAATAGACTTCACAAATGATGAAAAGAATGATTTGAAAAAGGAACTTGATCTTTATAAGTATGATGTAGTTCAGCATTCAGGATTCAAGAATTTGAAAAATATTTCTGAATTGTGCCAATGGATGGTGAGAACTAGAAAATCAGAAATCTATCCGCTTATTTGTAGAGTGGTCAAGCTTGTGCTTACTCTTCCTGTTTCTACTGCAACTACAGAGCGAGCATTTTCAGCTATGAATGTCATCAAAACTGACCTTTGCAACAAAATGGAAAATGAGTTTTTGTCAGACGTTATGATGTTATTCATTGAATGGGACATTGCTGCGACAATTAGTACGGATTCAATCATAGATGATTTCGAAGATTTAAAAAGACGACGAGTTCCATTTTCATAAATAATTGCATTGTAATATCTTAAAAAACAATAATTTTATGTATTTTTCTTTGTTGATGGTTTATTAAATGAATGTTTACTTGGAGTTTCAATTTTTTTTTTTGTTTATACTTCTGCCCCCCCCCCCTATTTCCAAGTCCTGGCTCCGTCCCTGGTCATAGCCTTTATCCACTCGTAAGAATAGGGAAAAAAGAAAAAACACACACACACACACAAAAAACAAAACAAAATTTATGGTTCTCAAGTGTGTTTTTATTTGCAACAATCAACAAGTAGACACAACATTTTTTGCATCTATTAATATGGGTCGTTGTGATTGTGTTCGAAAAATCAATATAAATGGAATAAATTTTAGTAAGAACAGCAGAAACACAATAACATAAGAACACCAAACTTTACCGTGAAAACTCTTTGGTGTACAAAGAAACAGTACAGGACAACTCCAAAAATTCAATACTATATAAAATAGAAATTACAGTACTCAAGTTTAAGTCAAATTTGAATTTACAATAAATTAGAGATACAAGTTGTGTAAACAAAAACTCACTTTTTCTCTCTATGGTCGAATATGGCTCTCTTTATAGTTTTTCAAAAAAAAAAAAAAAAAAAAAAAAACTGCACTATCCTCTTTTCCACTCCCTAAGACTTTATATAGTATGATATACTATTGTTATCTACCCACATCTTAACAGATTTTTTGTGCAGTAGACCCAACCCTTGGCCCTCTTTTATTTCTCGACCTTTTCCTTTCCTCTCCAGCACGTAGCTAGCACACACATCTTCATAAATGTAGCCGAATTTGTATTATTATTATTATGCACAAAAGTCGGCTGGACAAGAAAAAAAAGTTTCGAATTAAGTAAATGTTACTATTTAAGGAGTCGGCCAACTACCTCATTTAATGAGGTCATTTACGAAAACTGGGGGGAACGTACTCAAATGATATATATATTTATATAATCGGCCAATTACCTCATTTAATGAGGTCTTTTATGAAAACTGGGGGAACGTACTCAAATGATATATATATATATATATATATATATATATATATATATATATATATATATATATATATATATATATATATGAGAAATGATATATCCACAACATTTTCACAACATTTTTACAACAAATCCTATATGGCAGGTGGTTACTGGTTGTTATTGTTGGGGTAAAAAAGTAATCTTCATGTTAGGTTCAAATTTAAACCAATAACAACTAATCACCTGTGATTTGTTGTGAAAATGTTGTAAAAATGTTGTGGACGTAGCATATCTCATATATATATATATATATATATATATATAAATATATACCATAAAGGGGGAAAAGGATAGATGGCAGAAGCACAACTGCTAGGGTACTTGGTCCATTTAGAAGACTTGGTCAAAGGTTTATAATTAATAGTAAAAATTTCTTTTTGGAGTGCAACATTTGTTCGGTCATAACAACCTTTAATGAGGATATTCTTTTCACTAAAGTTTTTAGTATGAGGTAAGTTAATAATGTAATTTTTCCCATGCCAAAAATCGCTAGGAATATTAGAACAATCATCATTCATCACAATTTTTAGGAAATTATTAATTTTAGATTTCAATAATTTATCAAAAAGTTGTTCAACAATTTTCTTGTATCTTACTTCTTGTTTAAGGGAGTTAAGATGTTTGATTTTAGCATGAATAAGATTGGAAGTATCACTACTAGCAGATTTTGAACAGAATTTGAACTTTACTTTTTGTCCAAAAGGATCAGTAATAATACCATCATTTTCAACAAAGAAATGATACAGAGAAACAATAAAAGGCAGTCCAATTATCACTTTATCAGTCATGTTTTTAACAAGCACAAAAGGTATCTTGAAGCAGACATCATCATGGCAAACATCAGCATTATTTAATTCATATTTGATTTTCATTTGTGTGCCATTAGCAGATACTAGTCTCTTAGTGGATGTTTCAAAATATTTAGAAGGGATCAAACATTCTTGAATACAATTAACATCAGCACCAGAATCAATCATGGCAATAGTATCAAAAGCATAATCATGTGAGACAACAATTTTAACTTTAGTAAACCATTTTGGAGGCATCATATGTTTAACAAGAGAAAGTTGATTATCACTCAAATTAACATTACCAGAAGGAGGAGCTTGTTGAGTGGATTCATCTCCATCTTCTTGCTCATCATTATCAGACTGGTTTTTATCTAGATTTTTATCAATTTTAAGAATTAATAATTCTTGTTTAAGATTAGAATTATCACTTTTGATAATTTTGACATCATTTTTTAATAAAATTATTTCTTATTTAACAGTAGCAATATCATGTTGAAGATCGTTAATAGTTATTTCTTTGGTTTTATTTTTATTAAATCTTTCCAAAGTTCTTCAAAGCTTATTGTTGCTTTGGGTTTTTTAACATTTTTTTCTCTTGTTAAGTTTTGCTTAAGCTTATCAAGAAGTTCTTTTTGTAAAATAAGGTTTTCAATTTTACTTATTGCGGTTAATAATAAATTATCTTGTTCATCTTCTTTAGTTAACACATTAACAGATTTTATAGCATTACAACATGAATCTCGACAACCAAGTTTAACATTAGGAGTATTAGGAGTATCACTGCAAGAGTAATAAGCAGAATCAGATGAGGAGGAGAAGTCCTCTTCAAAAGAGTCAGTTGTAGCAGCAAATTCAAGAATCTGAAACAACTCATTTTGATCATTATCATTAATGTTCAACATGTTCAATTTATTCTTTAATTTACCAAACTTTTGGTTACAATCTTTCCTGAAATGGCCAAATTTGCCACAGTTAAAGCATTTACCTTTACCTGATCTTTGTTTATCATGTTTTCTAAAAGCAGGTTTCTTTTTAGCATAATAATTATTGGGTTTAACAAAATTGGATCTGTATCTTTTATGTTTTTTATGGGAATAACTTTTGTAAACTTTATCATGTTTACTTTTTTCTTTTTGCCTGGAAGGGGCAATAGGAGGTAAACCATATTGTTCACAGAAATTACCCATTTCATATTTAGCTTTTTTCTTTTTTTTTAATTGTTGTTTTAACAATTTTTCATCATTACATATGTTGATGCCAAGTTTTTTAATAGTACTAAAAATATCACCATAGGTTAAATTATCATAATCAATAGAATCATTTTTACCAATTAATTCTTGTTTTACCTTATGAGCAAAGATAGAAGGCAGACCATCAATATAGCCCTTTTCCCAATAAGGCCTTGTGGAATCTATCAGAAATTCGAGATGTAATATTATATGGGGTACCAACAAAATGTTTAAGAATAGTATAGACCAAGGTATTGACACCATCAGGAATACCTCCACCAATATTTTCATCAAAAATAGGCATCCCTTCATTATCTTTTTTGATAAAATGTTTAATAGACTCTCTGGATTCTTCTGTGAGATGTTTATCCCACCATCCTCAAAGAGTACCAAAAAAACCAGTGACAAGCAAGTTAACAACATCAGGATGATCAAGGTCATTATGATTGTTCATGTATGCAATAGCAACCATAGACATGTGAGCAAGTTTGTTAATAATCTCTTATTTAGACAAACCATCAATATTCCATTCATAAAGTTTATCAGCAGAAACAGAAAACTAAGTTTGAAAGCGTCTTTCTTCAAACTGCATATCAAGAGGAGCAGGTTTTGAATACTAGTTTTTTGTAAAAGACATGGGATTAGGTTTTCCAACAAATCTTTTAACTTCTGGTATAATATCATCAAAAACATTTTTATAGCAAATAGAAGATAATGAGTCAGAATGTGTGTTTTCTTCAGAAATAATTTCTTTCTCATTTCTTGAAATAGCGCAAGCAGTACTCCTAGAGATAGAAGTTTGCTTTGTTTTAACTTTTAAATCAGCAAGCATTTTTTCAACATTGTCAAGAGTTGTACCCTGAGAAGCAACCTTTTCAAGAGTTTTACTCTAAGTTTTAAAATTAATTATTTCTCTCTGACTGGGTAAATCAATCAAAGGTTTCCCAGGTTTTGAAACAACAATTTTTTCAACAATATTTTCTTCAATACAATCAAGCTGTTGACTAATAACATGTAAAGATTCATTAGTAAAATTGTTCTGTTCAATAATAGCAGAAACAGGGGTTTTATCATCAGAAATTTTGAAAGGGGAAGCTTTCACCTTAGCCTTTTGGTGAGTCATCAAAATAGTTTCAAGGGGAGGATGACTAGACCGAACAACGGTTTTATCTTCCTTAACAAAATTAGATTTTTTTTTTTATTACATTCAAATAATTAGTATGAATATCATCTTTTGAAACATAATAATTTTCAAGATAATCAAAGAACAAAATATGTTTTCGCATCAAAACCATTTTTTCTTTCTATTTTCTTTTGATTCTGTCTTTTTTGGACTGAGCAAAAGTATTTTGGTAATATTTCCGTTTAGCACAGTTTTTGGGTAACATAAACTCATTATACAAAGCAATCATATCATATTCAAAAGGTTTGAGTCTGGTTAAACTCTTAATTGATTTAGGTGAAAAGGGGTTTCAATAGATGGAAAATCAGATCCAGAAGGAGCATCCGATTTTGCATCATCTTCTTCTTCATTAGCATTTCTGCTAATATCAGAGGGAGATTCAGCTTTAGTTGAATAATAAGCATTGCTAATTTGAGAGTTGTTGCTCGCGATTCCTTTTAGTTTTAAATAAGGTTTTTCAAAATTCTTTTTCAAAAATTCATCAATATCATGATTTCTTTTGACAAAACTCTCAAATCCAGCAAGGGAATGTCTTCTTTCGTTAATTCTCAAAGGTTTGTTTTCAAATAAACATTTATCATCGCCAAAACTTATTTTAACAGTACCATCAGCAAATTGCTGGATATGAGTAAGATCAAGTTCATCAAAAACAGGTTTAGCAGGTGGAGTTTCACAATCCAACGCCCATTCTTTAGGAAGAGTAATATCTTCCCATTGAATCATTTTGGGGACGCGAATCTTAGCGTCAGGGGTGGAACATTGAATTAACGTGGTATTACCAGCAAGATCTCTGCCTTTGGAACAAGGACTCAGTTGAGAACCAAGCAGTCTGTAATAAATGCGATAAATAAGAGCAAAAGGCTTACTGCCATCATCCATATCATAACTAGATGTCAATACATTCAATGTCAAAGCTTTAACAATATTAGGATCATCCAAAGCAAGAGCAAGATTAGGATAACAATCAAAGTAAACAGGACCATCATATAAAGAAACAGTAATCATACCAAGAATGCTATTATTAAATTATTTAAATCTAGCATCTCGTAAACACATAAGAACAGAAGCATTAATACCTTTTCTGGTTAGAGGTTTAATAGCAACTTAAACAAGTCCAATGTGTAAATATTTGAGTTTCTTAGTTATAAAATCATTAATATTTTTTCTAGAAAATAAACAACATTTTTCATGAGATTTAGAGATAAAAAAAAGTTTGTTCAACAGTTCTAACTCTATATTTAGAAAAAACAGTATTTTCAAACGAATTAAGTTCGTAAACAGATTTAGTGGACACCTTAGGGATGTTCCATTTACGGAAATCAGGGTACTCACTTTTTTCTACAGTGTGGTCTTCTTCATTTACAATATCAAGAGGACAACCAGTCCTGGAACTAACAGAGGAGTTGGATCTCCACATCCTGTCTATAACTATCCTAGTTATAACACTCAATTATCATGTTTTTCTCACAACTGTTGCATTTCGTAACACTTATCGTAACCAACTCTGTTCCTTTTATGCCCTCACGCTCTCCTGGCTTCAAGGGCCTTACTATTCGGATTTGGGACTTTAGTTTACAACTAGGGTGGCGCCAACGACGGTAAGAAGGAACACAATAACGAAGTATTACAAGGTCAGGCAGACACAGAAAGAATACAGAGACACAACAACACTATTAGTGGCCAAGAAAATAATGGCTCTGATGCCATAAAGAGGGAAAGGATGACAACGCAGATGGCGGAAGCACAACTGGCTATAGGTCCAGCCAAATATTTTAAAGGAGGACCTATAGCTGCGTTCATAAACGTGGCTATAGGTCCAGCCAAATATATATTTTTTTTTAAAGGAGGACTTATAGCCGCGTTTAAAAAATGCAACTATAAGTTAAGTTTAGAAAATATTACTATTTATACAATATTTATGTATAAAATCATATTATATATAATAAAATTTAGGTTTAGGCGCCGTGGTTGTACCAAGTGGCAGCACCAAATTGCAGCAATTTCCTTAGATTTTTAGATTTTAAGAAAAAAAATATAAGTTTTCTTCAACTATAATTTCTAAGTGAATAAAAATCTTAATTTGATTAAAGTTGAATTACACTTGCTGTATTTCTAAGTGGATAAAAATACAACAATGTAGTGTTTAATTAGTTCTTTTCTTTAGTTTATTTTGTCTAAGGTTGCAACGTTGTGTTTAGAATATTTGTTTAAAAAATTCTATTCAATTAATACTAGCTTTAGACTTTTTGTTCGTATAAAATTCTTCAATGTGGATATATAAGTATTTCTAAGTGGATAAAAATACAAGAATGTAGTGTTTAATAATTTCTAATATGAATTATAGAGTCTTAGATATAAATCATATTTCACATGCATATGACCTCAAATATTAATATAATTTATTTATTAATTTTTTAAATTAATATATATTAATAAAAATTACAATAGATAATGAACTATTTTTTATTAATGTTAATTTTTATATTAATAAGTATATATTATGATTTATTTGTTGTATATTAATTATATTAATTAGTATATTAATATATAATTATCGTACGTGATTATTAGTAAATTAATATGATTTATATTTTGATATGATTTATAAGTTGATAAATCTAGTATTTCACGTGGACCGTACGTGAAATTTTTTTATATATAAATCACTTAGATTTTTAGATTTAATATATATATATATATATATATATATAATTTTTCTTCTCCTATAATTTCTAAGTTGATAAAAATTTTAATTTGATTACAATCCAAATTCTTCATCTAATCCATCTAATCCTTATTTTTTAGTGTAGTGTGTTATAATCCAAATTATTCATCTAATCCTTATTTTTTATACGTAGTGTGTTATAAAAAAAAAGTAGCAACTTTCTAATTACTTTTAGTTACTGCACTACACGAGAAAAGAAAAAATTTATATAAAATAAAAATAAAAAACGACTTTCATTGGGAGGATATACAAATGGGGAGGAATTGATAATAAATTTTTTATCTACTTTTTTCCAAATATATATTTTTAATTTAATTTTTTTGGATAAATATCAAATTTTTGGATAAAAAAAAAATCTAATAACCTTAATTAACAACATGATTTTTATGTTATAACAGAAAATAAAAATTTGTAATTAATATGATTTTGAGCTTTTAGGACTATAATAGTATAGAGAAAAACCTTCAAGTTAATGGATGTTGTCATATTGCATCTTTTTTTTTTTTTAATATGTTTTATTTGTTGATAGATGTAAATGTTGTGTCAACCAATTTCATTAATAGATCAGTGATGCAGATGACAACCTAACATTTATTGTATTTGTTGGCAACTGGATTTGTTTCTTTATTGTATTGTATTTTACATGTGCACTAATGCTAATGTCAACCTAATATTTACAAGGATTTGGTTCATATCATTCAGTCAACGACTTGGCCGTTTGCTTTCTATCTTATATTATTATTATTATATTTTAGAATTTAAAGTTTGAGAGAGATTTTTTTTTTTTTTTTTTTTGAGGAAAAAGGTTAGAGAGAGAGATGATTTGAGCACTAACTTCGGTTAAAAATACTAAAAAGTGTCGGCTAATTGAATTACAAGATTCTTGATCTAGCTTTTTTTTTTCACACAAGTTACGTAATTGTTTAGTAACTTCACACCACTCTTCAATAAAAAAAAAAAAAAAAAAAGGAATAAAAGGTTTGTATGTTTGTTTTTTTGTTTTTTTTTTTTTTTTTTTTTTTTTTTTTTTTTTTTTTTTTTTTTTTTTTTTTTTTTTGAGAATAAAAGGAATAAAAGGTTATAAGTACACATTCATATTTACTCTTTAGTCTAAATTCTAAAATAGAGATTTTTTTTTTTTACAATGAGAAAGAAAAGGTTATAGGTCTTTGAGCTCAAAACACGATACATTGCCATGACTGTCATAGATATTAAGCAAATTGAATATGCTTGTGAAACTCTCCAAGTACCCATATTGGAAAGATATCTTTGTACAATGAATAATTCAACACACAATTCCTCATGAAAACTCCTGTAATTTCCTGTGATAAATACATATTAACACCCACATAAAATAAATATAAGAAATCATGTAGTTCAATAAAAATAAAGGGTAAATGGCAGTGTCCTCCCATCAAATATATGTCAATTGCAATGTTTTCCTTTAGTTAAAAAATGTAACAATGTATTCCCTTATCTTTTCGTAATTATTTGAAAATTCAATTTAAAAAAAGAGCTTTTGAATTTTCAATTATTTTAACAAAAAGGGAAAACCTGGTCATTAAAAAAAGATAAGGAGACATTGTTACATTTTAAAGATGGGAAATGTTAATCAATATCCTAAGATTTAGGGATTATTTTTAGAAACATTTTATGTGAAAATGATAGAGCAATCAATTTTCTAATATATAGCTTTATATATTTCTCATGAAAATGGTGTTAAAAAATTTTCTAATATGATTTATTAACTATTTTTCTAAGAACACCCGTTAAAATGACCCTTTAAAGAAAAAAGAGACATTGGTTTTCTTTTCTTTTTTTTTTCTTTTTTTTAATCCCCATAAAACATTGACACTAAGTTTTACCTGTTGGGGAAAGCCACCAATCTCATTTTGTGCATTTATTAATAACATTATGCCACGAAGCAAAGGTGTTGCATCCCTCTCAACCTGCGTAAGTAAAAACAAGAAGAAGAAAAAAAGACACATTATCTAGTTATTATGAAAATTAAGACGAACAAATTTTTTTTTTTTTAAAGAAAAAGAAAAGCAAGTAACAACGAACGTAGCTCTTCTATATATAATGTATAGCGCCTAATAAATTTATATTAAATTAATAAAATTTTTAAAACTCCATTATTGTATAATATATTTTTGCTATGTTTTTAACATTTATACAGATTCTGTATCAATCAAAAATTATTTAGTTTTTGGTCTATAAACTAATGTTTTGTAGATAATTTTAAAGTTCCAAAAATTTTAAAATTTAACATTTTGTACTTGGAATGGTTATTTTTTAATTTTTTTTGAGACGATAGGGTTATTAATCTTTGGTCGTTTTTATATTTTGCACATATGTAAGATATAAGGTGACAATTTAATTTAGCAATGAATTATTAAAAAGTAAAAACACACAATAGAAATTAAGTTGTTCAATTGTGTAACTTAGGAACAAACTCAATAACCTATATATCTTGATGCTTTATAGAGATTCAGTTTTCTTTGACTGCTTTACTAAAGATTTAATTTTCAAACTTAAATGCACATACACAAGCAACGCAAATCAAAGAATGAAATATATATCTATATACATAAATAAAATAAAATAAAAATGTGATAGTGACTCTTAGCGAAGCAATAACCAATAAGTTTGACTCTCTTTTATCAAATAAATAAGTTTTGACTCACCTGCCCAGCTTTCATAAGAGCCAACAATGCCCACGCCGTTTGTACCAAGTTTGAACGATTGTTTTCTATATTTGTATACTCCTGCAGTCTCATTAAATAATTTAATTTTTGTAAGAATTTGTATAGACCTGTTTCCAATAATATATGTTGAAGCAAAAAGAGTGATTGATTACAAATCTCACCTACATGTATGATGCTTATATGTTATTTTCGTAGTTAAGAATGAGGGAATTTTTTGAGTTACCTTGTTTTTGCTTGATAAATAGCTTTCTCCCCAACCTCCATCAGGCAATTGCTTTGAGATTAGAAAATCACAAGCCTTGCGAATTGAAGGGCAATTATTATAATTCTTCCCACATGTTACCAATCCTTCTACACCAAACCATGTCCCATAAGTAAAGCAAATTCCCCAACATCCATACCTGTACACAGTTTTCTGGTTCTTTTTTACTTCCATTGATGGTATTGGGTTTGTTATACTAAAACAAATGTTTTACCATATTTATAAAATACGAAAACAGAACTATCTTTTCAAGCCTAAAAAACATGATTCACAGAGTTAGCAGGTTGCACAATACCACGATCCATCTGGATTTTGAGTAGTTTGAATGTAATCCAATGCTTTTCCAATGCAAGTTTCTATATCCTTTGGGCGGTATTCAGGGTACAATTCCTTAAATAGTATCAAAGCTTGGGTTGCTGATGACGTGCATTCAACATACCTAACAAATGACAGAACAATAAAAAATTAGACTACATTAAGTTATAGCCACCAAGACACTTCTTTCTGAGCAAATGAAAATTGAAAGCCAAAAATTTCATAAACAAATGAAAATTCATAATATAATGAATTGGGAAAAATGTAAAATAGTTTAGAAATCATACTCGCGCTCAATTAAAGCATCCTCCATGAACTCCGTTGGATTAAACATCTGACAAACATTATTAATACTTTGTAAGTATATTACACACGTTAAACCAAGTATTTTATTTAATATTGAGGCCCATTGCATTCCAAAATCTACAATTACATAAACAAAATTATGTAATTAAGATACATATACAGAGAAAAAAAAAATCTTAAATCTTGCTAGACCTGGAAACTTTCTTACAGACTATATTTGCTTCCCCAATGGATTCACATACTTTTCCCTAATGGAAGTTTTCTTAAAAAGAAATTGTTTCCTACACCAACTATAGTATCCCTCTAATGAAGTTTGTTGGACAAAATATTAAGAATAAATATCATTAAGAATGTAGAGCAATTTATCAAAAATGAAAAATGAGAGATGAATGAAATCAAGAAAAAACAATATTACAAGTTATAACTAAAAGCCATACTTATATCAAATAGGAAATAATGCCAAAGAGACTACAAGTTTTATTACATAAAACTGGCAAAAATGGGCAAATGCCCATTTCGCGCAAAAAAATGGGCAAATGCCCCATTTTCCAAACTAATTAAAGAAATGCCCATCTTTTGAAACTTGATTTTCTTAAAAATCAAGTTTAAAAAAAAAAAAAAATTGGAGTCCTATAGTGGCATTTTAAAGAGCCTATAGTGACATTTTAAGGAACTATAGTAGCGCTTTGTAACTTGAGTTCCGTGCATTTTTTTTTTTTAATAATTTTTTTTACCTATAACTCGAGTTCATGGATCTTGAGTTTCAAAACGCCACTATAAGCTCCTTAAAACGTCACTATAGGTTCCTTATAATACCACTATAGGGCTTAACTCGATTTTGAGAAAATCAAGTTTCAAAAGAGAGACATTTTCCTAATTAATTTGGAAAATGGGGCATAATACTGTTTTTTTTTTTTTTTTTTTTTGCACGAAAAGAGCATTTGCCCATTTTGGCCCATAAAACTTACAGATTGATGTGACACTGAACGTATATTTGAATTTTCTCTGTGTAATTCGTGGCACATCAGTTTATAAGCTCATTGTAAAAAAAAAAAAAAAAAAATTGTATTACTCCTATCAATACTCCTTAAAGTAAAATTAATACAATAAATCAGGAGTACCTCAAACCAACGAGATGATCTAACTGGCTCCCATGCTGAAAACCCCCCGTTATTACTCTGAGAATATGTATAAATGAAAAATTATTAATCACAGTGATTTATTGAAGTTAACAAAAGGATTTTAGCATATACATATAGTAAAGACTCTGCTTACTTGGAAAGAGAGAATGACATCAACAGCATTGTACAAGCATGGTGTATCTAATTTTCTTCCAACAATCTCCGATGGAATTTTTGAAAGCATTAGAGCAGCCTATGAAATTGGAAGGAAATTAATTAAAAGAACAGTCAAAGCTGATTGATATTGTGAGTAGAACCTCCAAATTTCCTAAGTAGCTAATAATGCTGAGCGCAAAATTAAAGGTGCAATTTCTTATGTGTTGTACTGAATTTCACAATTAAATCTAATCATTTGATTGCATTGATCAATGAATCACATGGTTCAATTTACTTATCTTTCAGAAAATATAATATTGCTGCATTGTAGTTAAATCTAAATGAACAAACCTAATGTGCAACATTTAAATAACTGTATATATGTTTTTCATTAATACTTACATTAAAAAAAATTTACCTTTAGTGCTTCCGCTGTGCAATCCGAAACTTGCCACCCATTATCTGGAGTTGAGAATACCCATCCACCTTTAGAGATATGACGATACATTTTGGTGAAATCACCTGAAGGGTTTCTTTGGACCTTGAGAGTGGCCAAAATAAATGTATGAATTGAAGACTTTAGAGGTACGTAGAATGAAGAATAGTAAGCCATAATTTTAAAATAGAGTGCATAATAGTATAAATGACCAAGAATTAGTATTAAAATTAGTATTATTTTTCTCGCTGATATATTTATTGATTCACAAGTTAAGTCCTACTAAAAAATCACTAAAAGGAATCTAAGTTGGAAATAATGTTAATTAGTAAAACATTTAATCTTACAAAAATGTACATACCTGTGAATTTTTGATAAAATCATGTGCTTTCAAGAGAGAGTATCGATATTCTTCGTTAAAACCACAGGAGATAATTGCTTGAATAGCAAAGCTAGTGATCCATGTTTGAGAAGGTGTACCCTATAATTAAGTCATATTATACATTATAGTCATAATTATTTAAGCTCACAAATTTAACATATTGAAATATTGATCATTGAAATTTTTTTCGTAAAAATTAATTTTGTTTTCCATAATTAGTTATTGCCATGCATCATGCATGTTAATCTTCTTTTATATATAATAAATAGCAAACAGTGAAGCTAGGTTAACCCTACAGTAGGATTCTAGTGTTTGCACAACAAGATTGTTTTTCTTGCTCTTGAAGTATGTATGTGTGTGTGTGTATATATATATATATATATATATATATATATATAATAAGCTTCGGAATTTTAGGCCATATTAATACCTCTTAGAGTACAATTAAAATAGAAAACCTTAAAGTATAAGGCATTAAATTTCGTGATAATCACCTGAATTTTAAGGCCATCTTCAGCAATCCATAAGTAATCTTTCACTCGAGCAAGATGAAACCTATAAGCCTCTGAATTTGGATCCTCAACCCAACATGCTAGCAAGCACAACACCTGTAGTTTAAGTAATCAATGTACAATATTTATATTCCAAATTCAATTTATAATGGCTGTAATATGCACAAGTTATCATTGTTCTCATTTTAAATTACTCAATGTTATAGATATTCTCACCACAAGTTTGATTAAAATTACCTTCTCCACTGCTGCAATGCAAAGGTACCTACTGTTCTCGTCTTCATAATGAATATGCTCCATTGCCACTTTTAGAGCCTTCTCTCTAAGTATAGAGAAGGGCCAACTTGAAAAAAGAGGTTCCCCAACCTTATAAAGAAATTCCCATAGCATGTCTTGCACTAAAGGGTGTGGATAGTAGAGATCCTCCTAACATAACAAACGTAACATTACCAAATAAATACTTGGATACATTTCATGAGAATCAGTTTTTGAGAGTTTGGAATTCCATCATTAAACCTACCTTGGCACACATATTTCGAGTTTTTTGCCAATTAATTTGGTGGTAAGGTTCAATATAAATTTCTTGTCTCAGGGACTGAATCAAGCTTGAAATTTCACCAACAAACCTCCTTCCATATAGATATGACATTGGCATATAAATCAAACGACAAAGTGGACTCATTTTCCCTACAATGCAAAAGATTAGGATTATAATTAGATAGAATATACTATCCTAAATAGAAACAACTTCGAATGATATTGTTTCTGAGATGACAAAAAGGCAAGCTAATCTTTGGAGGAGTACTCAATTAATCTTTTGAACAAAGCGCCATCTTAATTAGTAATAGAGCTTTTAGATATGGAAATGAAGCTTGCTAAAAGCACTATACCAAAATAACTACAAACAGCAAAAAAGATTGATAAGTACTCCTAAGCAAGAAAAGCTGGGGACAAAGTCTTTTTTTTTTTTTTTTTGCTTATTGGAGAAAGTCTTCGATCTTTATCTAGCGGAGATCCTTTCTTTTATTAACGGTAAAATCAGCAAAAATTATTCAATATGCCATCTTGACACCTGAATGGAAGGGAGAAAACGAAGGTACAAGCCAAAATTCTGGAGGCATTGGATTGCAGCCTGACCATTCATATGCTCCAAGTACCTACAATATCAACAATTATATATTTTCTCAATATATATGTCAACAATGAGGGTAAACCATGGAATTTATTTGAATTTTCAACCATTATAAAGTTCACCTATTTAGTTAAATGGAACCGACCTTATTAAGTCATCATTAATTTATCCATCCCTTGGATGGGATACAATGCTTGACAATCCTACAATATTGTATGGAGTTTTGAAAGTTTTGATATTATTGATGATCTATTACTTACTTTCTCTGTCCCAAATTATAGTTCATTAAAATGAGTGGTTTTTAGGTACTTTTAGAGTATGGTGGCGAAATTCTCCCCCCATTTACATTCATTGCAGATTCCACTATTTAAATTTAATATTAGACCCACCATATATGTGAGAGATGAGAGTACAAAATCATTATACTTCCAGAGTACTTAATAATTTTTGTATTAAGAAATCTCATTTTATAACATTATAATCAAAAGCTATATTAAAAATAAATAAATAAAATATTGATTGAAGCATTCATACCGAAAGAATAAACTTTCCCCAAGATGGTATAAGAGTTGCACCACCATGGTCAAGAATCCATTTCTGACCTCTGGCCACAGCCATTTCCTCAAGTTCTTCCCCAAGCAACCTTAAGGTAACATAGTTAAGAACCGAACCAAACATGGAGCTTTGTCCCTCTATGTGTAAACCCCATCCTCCATCTGTATTCTGCAATAAGTATTTCCATGATAATGATTTATTCGACCGACAGTAAAACCAACACTGTTACCCATGGTTGAATTCATTCAACAATTTATGAGTTGGCCTAACAATTAAAGTAAACAACCTTTCAATGCCAATGACCTAATTTTTCACATCATCTCTACATTACCTGGTGATTGTATGTGTGGCGCCTGATTTCCTTTTGGTGTTCTGAAGATAAAACAGAATGAAGAGATCCAGTGATGCAAAGAACTATAACCTGCATGTCGAAATATTTTACAAATTTATTCTTTCTTCAAATATTTAAGCATTCTTTTATGCTTCCAACAAGTTTTCAAATTGAACTAGAAAAAAGAGAATAGAGATAACTAAATAAATAAGGGCGGAGTGCAAAACTAACAAAGTGGGGCATTGTAAACATCATGCCACCGAGATCACCGGCCCAGTGGCCATCATGGGTCTGAATGGAGGACAAGAAGCCAAGACCTCTCCTCAATGTGATAGCCACTGTCTCTTCTGTCACATCTATCATGTCTTTCACCTTCACAGGTGGTGGAATTTGAATCCTGGGATTCTCCTTTCTTAACTGAAACCAATAAATTCATAATTATAGAGTTGAAATATTGAATCAAATTGTTGGTCACAAAGCATTGGAATCCCATGAGAGTGATAATCACATGCAGAAAATCTAGTTATGCAGAAGAGAATTTGAGTGAGGTGCAAATGAGGGTCTTGCACTCTTTATATTGTAATAGGATGCATCATACATCTTCTTGAAGAATTGCATTGCTTCTCCAAGCAAAACTCCTATAGGAAGTTATCACACATTCCTTCAGGAATAAAAAGGTGGAGATAAAGTGTGTAGGGATGCACCAATATTGTTAGGGACAGTGACGACTGAAAAAACGTCCTATAAATATTAACATCTCTCAACTGCAAGACAGGCGAATCCAGCAATCAGATCGCCTCTACTAGCTTCCCAGCCACCAAATAGCAAGAGAACCGACTATTTGTCTTTTTAAAATATTACACCAAGTTCTTAAATGATAAAACATTTTACGAAAAAAATTTATAATTAACGGAAAACATTATCAAATTTGACCAAATTTTATAGTAAAATAAGCACGTTAAAATGCTAGAAATATTTTCCGTAAAACATTTTACAGTGAAACAAGAGGGTAAATAACCATTTCAAAGGTCTTCATAAAGATATGCTTTGTTACTTTTCTTTTTCTTTCTTTCTTCTTCTTCTTCTTCCTTTTTTTTTTTTTTTTTTTTTTTTTTTTTGAGGAATATACCTTATTGCTACTAGAGTTCAAGAAAGAGAGTTGAAGACAAATGGGAAGAAAAATGTGAGATACAGTGGCTAAATCGCACCTCCATTTGCATGAGAAGATCTGCACTTTGTTTGGTTTTAAACCGGCTTCTTCGAAACTCTTCACGAAACCTTTCAACTTCAGCTTTATCCTCAAATGTTCCAGCGTTCGGATCAAACTCCCAATACTCTCTTCCCACATAATTGTTCACGCTCATTAAATTTGGCCCTCCACCTTCACAAATCCTTAATTTCCACATTTTCTTTTAGAAAGAGAAAGATAGCTAGCTAGCACCTGTAACAACAATGGGAAATGTTAAAAAAAGCCCTAAGAGCATTGATTTAGGAACCATTTTCAAAAAAAAATTTATGAAAAAATGGTAAAGTAATTAATTTTGTTAACAATTTTTTATTTTTTTCATAAAAAGTAATATCAAAACTTTCTTATTATGATTTATTAACAATTGTTCTAAGAGTACCTGTTAACATAATCCAAAAACAATTATCCAAGAGTTTAATTAAATTATGTAGTTAATTTGATTGATAACCAATCATTAGAATTACTAATAAACATAATGTTGTCATAGCCTTTATCCTCTCATAAAAATAGGGAAAAAAGAAAAAACACACACACACACACACAAAACAAAACAAAATTTATGGTTCTCAAGTGTGTTTTTATTTGCAACAATCAACAAGTAGACACAACATTTTTTGCATCTATTGATATGGGTCGTTGTGATTGTGTTCGAAAAATCAATATAAATGGAATAAATTTTAGTAAGAACACCAGAAACACAATAACATAAGAACACCAAACTTTACCGTGAAAACTCTTTGGTGTACAAAGAAACACTACAGGACAACTCCAAAAATTCAGTACTATATAAAATAGAAATTACAGTACTCAAGTTTAAGTCAAATTTGAATTTACAATAAATTAGAGATACAAGTTGTGTAAACAAAAACTCACTTTTTCTCTCTATGGTCGAATATGGCTCTCTTTGTAGTTTTTCAAAAAAAAAAAAAAACTGCACTATCCCCTTTTCCACTCCCTAAGACTTTATATAGTATGATATACTATTGTTATCTACCCACATCTTAACAGATCGATCTTTTGTGCAGTAGACCCAACCCTTGGCCCTCTTTTTTTTCGGCGTAAATGCACTTTTGGTCCCTACATTTTGGGCCGATTCTCGATTTGGTCCCTAAACTGATTTTGCTCCTAAGTCAGTCCTTGATTTTTTAAAATCGTTTTTAAAATGGTCCCTGCCGTCAACCTAGTAACAGAAAAATCTGATGTGGCAAACGGAGGGCATACGTGGCATGTTAAATGCTGATGTGGCTAATAAAATAATATTAAAAAATACTACGTTAGCATTTAAAATTTCTTTAAAAAGCCACGTTAGAAAATTTATATAGAAAAAGAAACTAAATTTTAAAAAAAAAAACCCTTAAATCTAATTTAATTAAAAAACTAAAACCCAGCAACTTGTTCTTCCTGTTCTTCCCAATCAAACCCAACAAAGAAGAACTTAAACCCAGCAACGAAGATCTCAAACCCAGATCACAACAACACAAACAAAAAAAAAAAAAAAAAAAAAAAAAGGAAACGGAGATCAAATACAAACACAGACCCAGATCACAACAAGACAAATGAAAAAAAGAAAAAAGAAAAACGAAAAAGGAACAGAGATCAAACAACAAACCCAGAAAAATTACATCAAAAATTACTTCAAACTCGCAAAAATTACATCAAAAATTACATCAAACTCTCAATGGCCAGATCTGAAACGCCATTTCATGGCTTCGGTCATCCACTTCTCTGCTTCGGTCATCGAGTCACTCATTTCATGGCGATCATCTATCGTCACTGTTACCTTCTCCACGACCACACCGATCTCCATGGCCACAGCCCACCCCCCACTGAAACCCAGAAAAACCCAGCCTCTCCAACCAAACCCAGCCATCTCCATCTCCAACCAAACCCATAACCCAACACCCATGGATTACCGATCTCCACCACCACCACCCCAACCACACCGATCTCCACCCCGAACACCGATCTCCACCTTCATTACCGACCATCCTGCGGAAAACTAGAAAAACCCAGAGATTAGAGAGTCGGGTTTAGAGAGAGAGAAAATGTCAAAGATTAAGAGAGAGAGAGGGATTGAAAGCTTGAACAAAGAAAGATACAAACACAAATACGCACCAAGAGATAGAGAAAGGAAGGATCTGAAAAAAATAAAAAATAAGGAAACGAAAAGAAGAAAGGCTGACATGGACGCTGTGTTGTGTTTGATCTCCGTTTCTTTTTTATTGCATGTGTTTGATCACAACAACACAAAGGAAACGAAATGAAAAAGGATCTGAAAAAGTTTTTTCTTCTTTTGTTTTTGATTTTGAATTTTTTCAGTTTAATTTTTTAATTAATTAAAATGCTGACTTGTCATTAAAAGGCTGACATGGACGCTGATATGATATTTTTTAATATTATTTTATTAGCCACGTCAGCATCTAATATGCCACTTATACACTTCGTTTGCCACATCAGATTTTTCTGTTACTAGGTTGACGGCAGGGACCATTTTAAAAATGATTTTAAAAAATCAAGGATTGACCTAGGAGCAAAATCAGTTTAGGGACCAAATCAAAAATCGGCTCAAAATGTAGAGACCAAAAGTGCATTTACGCCAAAAAATTTTCGAATTAAGTAAATATTACTATTTAAGGAGTCGGTCAACCACGTCATTTAATGAGGTCTTTTACGAAAACTGGGGGGAACGTACTCAAATGATATATATATATATATATATATATATATATATATATATATTTATATATATTTATATAATCAGCCAACCACCTCCTTTTATATATATATATTTATATAATCGGCCAACTACCTCCTTTAATGAGGTCTTTTACGAAAACTGGGGGGAACGTACTCAAATGATATATATATATATATATATATATATATATATATATATTTATATTTATATAATGGCCAACCACCTCCTATATATATATATATATATATATATATATATTTATATAATCAGCCAACCACCTCCTTTAATGAGGTCTTTTACGAAAACTGGGGGAACTCAAATGATATATAAATGATATATATATATATATATATAATTGGCCAATCACCTCCTTTAATGAGGTCTTTTACGAAAACTGGGAAAACGGGATTTGAATTCGGTGCAATACTTAGGGTATTGTACCGGGTGTAATTGTTATCAATGGTTAAGATTGATAGTTACAAAAAGTAACTTTCAATCTCAACCATTGATTAAAAAAATTTAAGAAAAAAGTTAATAAAAGTAAAAAGTAAAAGTTTAAAAAGTAAAATGTAAAAAATAATTGTGAGAGAGAGGAGGGTGAATTGCACCCGGTGCAATACCCTAGGTATTGCACCGGATCCAAATCCGGGGAAACGTACTCAAATGATATATATACATATATATATATATATATATATATATATATATATATACCATAAAGGGGGAAAGGACAGATGGCGGAAGCACAACTGTTAGGGTACTTGGTCCATTTAGAAGACTTAGTCAAAAGTTTATAATTAATAGTAAGAATTTTTTTTTGGAGTGCAACATTTGTTCGGTCATAACAACCTTTAATGAGGATATTCTTTCCACTAAAGTTTTTAGCATGAGGTAAGTTAACAATGTAATTCTTCCCATGCCAAAAATCGCTAGGAATATTAGAACAATCATCATTCATCACAATTTTCTGGAAATTATTAATTTTGGATTTCAATAATATATCAAAAAGTTGTTCAACAATTTTCTTGTATCTTACTTCTTGTTTAAGGGAGTTAAGATGTTTGATTTTAGCATGAATAAGATTGGAAGTATCACTACTAGCAGATTTTGAACAGAATTTGAACTTTACTTTTTGTCCAAAAGGATCAGTAGTAATACCATCATTTTTAACAAAGAAATGATACAGAGAAACAATAAAAGGCTGTCCAAGTATCACTTTATCAGTCATGTTTTTAACAAGCACAGAAGGTATCTTGAAGCAGACATCATCATGGCAAACATGAGCATTATTTAATTCATATTTGATTTTCATTTATGTGCCATTAGCAGATACTAGTCTCTTAGTGGATTTTTCAAAATATTTAGAAGGGATCAAACCTTCTTGAATACAATTAACATCAGCACCAGAATTAATCATGGCAATAGTATCAAAAGCGTAATCATGTGAGACAACAATTTTAACTTTAGTAAACCATTTTGGAGGCATCATATGTTTAACAAGAGAAAATTGATTATCAATCAAATTAACATTACCAGAAGGAGGAGCTTGTTGAATGGATTCATCTCCATCTTCTTGCTCATCATTATCAGACTGGTTTTTATCTAGATTTTTATCAATTTTAAGAATTAATAATTCTTGTTTAAGATTAGCATTATCACTTTTGACAATTTTGACATCATTTTTTAATTAAATTATTTCTTGTTTAACAGTAGCAATATCACGTTGAAGATCGTTAATAATTATTTCTTTGGTTTTATTTTTATTAAATCTTTCCAAAAGTTCTTCAAAGCTTACTGTTGCTTTGGGTTTTTTAACATTTTTTTCTCTTGTTAAGTTTTGCTTAAGCTTATCAAGAAGTTCTTTTTGTAAAACAAGGTTTTCAATTTTACTTATTGTGGTTAATAATAAATTATCTTGTTCATCTTCTTTGGTTAACACATTAACAGATTTTATAGGATTACAACATGAATCTCGACAACCAAGTTTAACATTAGGAGTATTAGGAGTATCACTGCAAGAGTAATAAGCAGAATCAGATGAGGAGGAGAAGTCATCTTCAAAAGAGTCAGTTGTAGCAGCAAATTCATGAATCTGAAGCAACTCATTTTGATCATTATCATTAATGTTCAACATGTTCAATTTATTCTTTAATTTACCAAACTTTTGGTTACAATATTTACTGAAATGACCAAATTTGCCACAGTTAAAGCATTTACGTTTACCTGATCTTTGTTTACCATGTTTTCTAAAAGCAGGTTTCTTTTTAACATAATAATCATTGGGTTTAACAAAATTGGATCTGTATCTTTTATGTTTTTTATGGGAATAACTTTTGTAAACTTTATCATGTTTACTTTTTCCTTTTTGCCTAGAAGGGGCAATAGGAGGTAAACCATATTATTCACAGAAATTACCCATTTCATATTTAGCTTTTTTCTTATTTTTTAATTGTTGTTTTAACAATTTTTCATCATTACATATGTTGATGCCAAGTTTTTTAATAGTACTAAAAATATCATCATAGGTTAAATTATCATAATCAATAGAATCATTTTTACCAATTAATTCTTGTTTTACCTTATGAGCAAAGATAGAAGGCAGACCATCAATAAACCCCTTTTCCCAATAAGGCTTCGTGGAATCTTTTCGGAGCATTACTCTGGAAATAAACACATCTTGGTACCATCTGTAATCAGACATAGTAGGGCATCTCAAATTATTCAAATAATCAGAAATTCGAGATGAAATATTATATGGGGTACCAACAAAATGTTTAAGAATAGTATAGACCAAAGTATTGACACCATCAGGAATACCTCCACCAATATCTTCATAAAAAATAGGCATCCCTTCATTATCTTTTTTGACAGAATGTTTAATAGACTCTCTGGATTATTCTGTGAGATGTTTATCCCACCATCCTCAAAGAGTACCAAAAAAACCAGTGACAAGCAAGTTAACAACATTAGGATGATCAAGGTCATTATGATTGTTCATGTATGCAATAGCAACCATAGACATGTGAGCAAGTTTGTTAATAATCTCTTGTTCAGACAAACCATCAATATTCCATTCATAAAGTTTATCAGCAAAAACAGAAAATTGAGTTTGAAAGCGTCTTTCTTCAAACTGCATATCAGGAGGAGTAGGTTTTAAATACCAGTTTTTTGTAAAAGACATAGAATTGGATTTTCCAACAAATTTTTTAACTTTTGGTATAATATCATCAAAAACATTTTTATAGCAAACAGAAGATAATGAGTCAGAATCTGTGTTTTCTTCAGAAATAATTTCTTTCTCATTTCTTGAAATAACGCAAGCAGTACTCCTAGAGGTAGAAGTTTGCTTTGTTTTAACTTTTAAATCAGCAAGCATTTTTTCAACCTTGTCAAGAGTTGTACCCTGAGAAGCAACCTTTTCAAGAGTTTTACTCTAAGTTTTGAAATTAATTATTTCTCTTTGACTGGGTAAATCAATCAAAGGTTTCCCAAGTTTTGAAACAACAGTTTTTTCAACAATTTTTTCTTCAATACAATCAAGCTGTTGACCAATAACATGTAAAGATTCATTAGTAAAATTGTTCTGTTCAATAATAGCAGAAACAGGGTTTTTATCATCAGAAATTTTGAAAGGGGAGGCTTTCACCTTAGCCTTTTGGTGAGTCATCAAAACAGTTTCGAGGGGAGGATGACTAGACCGAACAATGGTTTTATCTTCCTTAACAAAATTAGATTTTTTTTTTTATTACATTCAAATAATTAGTATGAACATCATCTTTTGAAACATAATAATTTTCAAGATAATCAAAGAACAAAATATGTTTTCGCATCAAAACCATTTTTTCTTTCCATTTTCTTTTGATTCTGTCTTTTTTGGATTGAGCAAAAGTATTTTGGTAATATTTCCGTTTAGCACAGTTTTTGGGTAACATCAACTCATTATACAAAGCAATCATATCATATTCAAAAGGTTCGAGTCTGGTTAAACTCTTAATTGACTTAGGTGAAAAGGGGTTTCAATAGGTGGAAAATCAGATCCAGAAGGAGCATCCAATTTTGCATCATCTTCTTCTTCATTAGCATTTCTGCTAATATCAGAGGGAGATTCAGCTTTAGTTGAATAATAAGCATTGCTAATTTGAGAGTTGTTGCTCGTGATTCCTTTTAGTTTTAAATAAGGTTTTTCAAAATTCTTTTTCAAAAATTCATCAATATCATGATTTCTTTTGACAAAACTCTCAGATCCAGCAAAGGAATGTCTTCTTTCGCTAATTCTCAAAAGTTTGTTTTCAAATAAACATTTATCATCGCCAAAACTTATTTTAACAGTACCATCAGCAAATTGTTGGATATGAGTAAGATCAAGTTCATCAAAAACAGGTTTAGCAGGTGGAGTTTCACATTCCAACATCCATTCTTTAGGAAGAGTAATATCTTCCCATTGAATCATTTTGGGGACATGAATCTTAGTGTCAAGGGTGGAACATTGAATTAACGTGGTATTACCAGCAAGATCTCTGCCTTTGGAACAAGGACTCAGTTGAGAACCAAGCAGTCTGTAATAAATGCGATAAATAAGAGCAAAAGGCTTACTGTCATCATCCATATCATAACCAGATGTCAATATGTTCAATGTCAAAGCTTTAACAATATTAGGATCATCCAAAGCAAGAGCAAGATTAGGATAACAATCAAAGTAAACAGGACCATCATATAAAGAAGCAGTAACCATACCAAGAATGCTATTATTAAATTATTTAAATCTAGCATCTCGTAAACACATAAGAACAGAAGCATTAATACCTCTTCTGGTTAGAGGTTTAATAGCAACTTAAACAAGTCCAATGTGTAAATATTTGAGTTTCTTAGTTATAAAATCATTAATATTTTTTCTAGAAAATAAACAACATTTTTCATGAGATTTAGAGATAAAAAAAAGTTTGTTCAACAGTTCTAACTCTATATTTAGAAAAAAGAGTATTTTCAAACCAATTAAGTTCGTAAACAGATTTAGTGGACACCTTAGGGATGTTCCATTTACGGAAATCAGGATACTCACTTTTTTCTACAGTGTGGTCTTCTTCATTTACAATATCAGGAGGACAACCAGTCCTAGAACTAACAGAGGAGTTGGATCTCCACATCCTGTCTATAACTATCCTAGTTATAACACTCAATTATCATGTTTTTCTCACAACCGTTGCATTTCGTAACACATACTGTAACCAACTCTATTCCTCTCATGCCCTCACGCTCTCCTAGCTTCACGGGCCTTACTGTTCGGATTGGGACTTTAGTTTACAACTAGGGTGGCGCCAACGACAGTAAGAAGGAACACAACAACGAAGTATTACAAGGTCAGACAGACACAAAAAGAGTACAGAGACACAACAACACTATTAGCGGCCAAGGAAATAATGGCTCTAATGCCATAAAGAGGGAAAGGATGACAATGCAGATGGCGGAAGCACAACTAGCTATAGGTCCAGCCAAATATTTTAAAGGAGGACCTACAGCCGCGTTCATAAACATGGCTATAGGTCCAGCCAAATATATATATATTTTTAAAGGAGGACTTATAGCCGCGTTTAAAAAATGCAGCTATAAGTTAAGTTTAGAAAATATTACTATTTATACAATATTTATGTATAAAATCATATTATATATAATAAAAGTTAGGTTTAGGCGCCGTGGTTGTACCAAGTGGCAGCACCAAATTGCAGCAATTTTCTTAGATTTTTATATTTTAAGAAAAAAAATATAAGTTTTCTTCAACTATAATTTCTAAGTGAATAAAAATCTTAATTTGATTAAAGTTGAATTACACTTGCTGTATTTCTAAGTGGATAAAAATACAACAATGTAGTGTTTAATTAGTTCTTTTCTTTAGTTTATTTTGTCTAAGGTTGCAACGTTGTGTTTAGAATATTGTTTTTAAAATTCTATTCAATTAATACTAGCTTTAGACTTTTTGTTCGTATAAAATTCTTCAATGTGGATATATAAGTATTTCTAAGTGGATAAAAATACAAGAATGTAGTGTTTAATAATTTCTAATATGAATTATAGAGTCTTAGATATAAATCATATTTCACATGCATATGACCTCAAATATTAATATAATTTATTTATTAATTTGTGAAATTAATATATATTAATAAAAATTACAATAGATAATGAACTATTTTTTTATTAATGTTAATTTTTATATTAATAAGTATATATTATGATTTATTTGTTGTATATTAATTATATTAATTAGTATATTAATATATAATTACCATACGTGATTATTAGTAAATTAATATGATTTATATTTTGATATGATTTATAAGTTGATAAATCTAGTATTTCACGTGGACCGTACGTGAAATTTTTTTATATATAAATCACTTAGATTTTTAGATTTAATATATATATATATAATTTTTCTTCTCCTATAATTTCTAAGTTGATAAAAATTTTAATTTGATTACAATCCAAATTCTTCATCTAATCCATCTAATCCTTATTTTTTAGTGTAGTGTGTTATAATCCAAATTATTCATCTAATCCTTATTTTTTATACGTAGTGTGTTATAAAAAAAAATAATTTTTTAATTTGTAATAGCAACTTACATAAACAGTAATTACTTTTTTTGTCTCTTATCGCAGTACCGCTAGTTAAAAAAAAGTGCACTACACGAGAAAAGAAAAAATTTATATAAAATAAAAATAAAAAACGACTTTCATTGGGAGGATATACAAATGGGGAGGAATTGATAATAAATTTTTTATTTACTTTTTTCCAAATATATATATTTTTAATTTAATTGTTTTGGATAAATATCAAATTTTTGGATAAAAAAAAAATCTAATAACCTTAATTAACAACATGATTTTTATGTTATAACAGAAAATAAAAATTTGTAATTAACGTTAACAACTTGATTTTTAAGGTATTGGATTTTAATTTTGATTTTTTCTTTTTTTTTTCTTACATCATCTTTTTTGCAACTTAAAATTATTGTTTTAAATAGAAACAACTTCTTATCAACTTTTTTTTTGGTTGAAGTTTACCATGGTTGAAATTTTGTTTAAAGTAAAATGTTACTTTGTTTAAAAAAAATAGAGTAAAAGATTACTTTATTTTTATTATCAATTTTATTTTGTTTAAAATAATTTTATTTTATTTTCATTAATTTACACATGAATATAATACTAGCATTTATGTACAATTACACTAGTTTAGCAATAAGACACGCATGTGATAATATTTTGCCCAGGTTCGAACCATAGTAAGAGCTTTTTTATTACTATCTCTACATTAGATATTAAATATTACTTTGTACAAATTATATCAAGAAAGTTTTGGGTATCCTAGCAAAAAGGACACGCGCATTCCCACCAGTCAGCCCAGGTTCGGAGGATATTTTAGTTATTTTTTAGGTTTCAGAAGTGTTTCGATCATTATCTAGGTTTCGGGGGTATTTCAGTCATTTTTTAGGTTTCAGGGGATATTTCAGTCATTTTAAGGCTTTAGGGGTATTTTTGGACATTTTTATGTTTAGGGGGTATTTTGGCTATTTTTTAGGTTTTGGGGGGTGTTTTGGTCATATTTTAATTTTTGGGAGTATTTCGGGCATTTTTCAAGTTTAGGGGCATCTTGGTCTTTTTATAGGCTTAAGGCGTATTTTGGTCATTTTTTTAAGTTTAGGGGGTATATTTTTGTCATTCTTTTTGCCAACTTTTTTTTTTTTTTTTAAATCACGTTTTATGTTGTTGTAATTTGAAGGGTGTATCGATCATTTTTTTTTATTAATATATATATATATATATATATATATATATTAATAACAGCATCATTTTAAGTTTTACTATATTTATGTATAAAAAATGTCTTTAAGCCTGAGTTACCTTAGTTGTAAACACGTGTGCCATGCAGGTTTCTAGAGTCCCGTCGCAGGTTCTAACCTCCACAACAGCCTATATTTTATTTTCAGTTTTTAATTACTATTATCAAAACTACGTCGTTTTGATTCTATTTAAAACACGACATAAAACCCTACACGTTTCTCATTCAGCCGCCCCTCCCTATTTCCCATTTCCCCTAATCCTTTTCGTTTCCTTTACAGTCAATCTCTCCCATTCCTCACCTTCTCCACTCTTCTTCTTCTTCTTAACCGAAGCCTTCGATTCTCGCTTCCTCCAACAATGGCCGCTACTTCATTGATTTCGTCGGTTTACATTGCAAATCCGAATGAACCAGGCGGATATTCTCTGCGACTTCTCGAACCTTCTCACACTTTGTTTCTTCTCGGATTGGTGCAGCTCTTAATATTTGGGGTAAAAGACATCAGGAGGTAACCTTTGTGTGCAAATTGGCTTATAGATTTCTACCCACCTGTCACTATAAAGCACTCTCTAATGAGCTGAAATCCTATAACTTGAAAAAGGACTAGCCTGATAGGTCTCTATTATTAAAAGACTAGCCATTATTTAGGCCAAAACTTTTTATACGTATCATGCAGCATTAAAATATAGAGCTGGGTTAGGTATGCTCTGTGAAAAGAAAGCTTAAAAAGTAAGGGCGGTACTAAGTTAAGCTGCAAAAGCGAAACCCAATAGGCCATAATTCCACTTGGTTGGGCTCGCGTTTTAGTCCCTAACCAAGTTTTAATAACATACCTTTTTTTTTTTCCTAATTATTAGCGAGCACCGAGATTTGAATCCTTACTCTCAGTGAGTTTATATGTTTCCTTCTCTTCTTTTCTTCTCTTTTTTGTCGCATATCATTGTTTATATTCTACAACGGCATATGCTGACTCATTGAATCCAACTTTTAGCCGTAAATATGATTATAGGCTATCATATGGATTGGTGATGAAATCATGAAATTACAAATGCAAGATAAAAGACAGCATGGATTTTCACTCATATTCAAAATTTGTTAAAATTCACTCTCGCTTTTTTTTTTTTGGAAAGTCAAAAGTCAGACTCTACAAAGAATAATAGGAGAGTATTTTGGATTAAGTGAAAAATCACCAACAATAATTGATGTATTTGCACAGGTTTATAATGTTTTCTTTAATAAAAAATAAGTAGATATCCTCCTGTAGCAATTGATCTCCACAGTCAATGCATTGAAAGATGTATTTAAAAAGACTATATGGCATATATCATTCCACAATTATCAATCACGAAGGTTGTTGGAATATTGACGTGTAAGTGACATATGGTTAGCTAAGTATTAGAGTTATAGATTGGATGCTAATGACAAAAAAATGAGTAGTTAATATAACATAATTGAGTCCAAACCTAAAGGCTTAAACTTTTGGGTCATGTTATGTCTTCGTATGTTATATTAACCCTTTAATTGGGGTCTTCTCATGGTATTATCTCCTTATCAAAGGTAAACTCACCTTTGCGCATCGATGACGTGTTTTGGCCCAATTAACTTCACTGTAAGGTTGAATGTAAAGCTCCTCCCTTAATTGAAGAATAAGTGGTGTGATTGGCTCAACAAACCTTTTCCCATATAAGTATGAAAAAGGCAAGTACACTGACCGACAATAGATCCACATTTTGGCTGCATTTTGCACACCAAACAAATGTTAAACCTCTGTAGTGACAAAGGCATCAAACAAATGCACTGACTCTGTTTAACATTGACTTAACTGATCTTAGAAAGGTTCCACATGCAATAATGATTTAAAATACACTAGAACTCTAAGAACGTTTAATGAAGAAGTAACCATATATTGTATAAACCTGGATACATGGGAAGAAATGGAGGAAGAAGCCAAAATTCCGGAGGCATTGGGTTGCTTCTAGCCCATTCAAACACACCAAGTATCTACAATTTACAGGACATTACATAATAGTGTTAATTATCAACAAAAAGTCATCATGCATGGTGAGTACTTGAAACCAAATATATAAGTTCATTTCTCAAATTGTGAAAAAAATAGTCATACCAAAAGCTAGGACTTTCCCAGGAAGATATGTGTGTTGCACCACCACGATCAAGGACCCATTTTCTTGCTCTTGTACAAGCATTGTTCTGACCACCATTAGGTCCTTCCCCAAGTATTCACATACAAATGTAGCTGAGAATTGTGCAAAACATGATGCTGTGGCCTCCTATGTAAAATCCCCAGCCACCATCTTCATTCTAAAAACAAAAAAACAGAGAATGAAAGTGAAAAATTTTGCAAAATATCTATTCTTATTGATTCAATAAACATTTTAAACTTTCAAGAATATATACTTGATGATTGTATATGTAACGAAGAATTTCTTTTTTATACTCAGTTGGGAATACCTTATTAACATGTCTTGTAATGTAAAAACATAATACCTGCATTTTTTTGGATCAAATACAAGGAAAATAGTAGCTATATCAACCTGAAAACCAAAATAGTTCACTAGAAAGGATGTTATCTGGAACAATTTCAGTGTTCACAGTCAACTCAAACTTAGAAGATATTCTAGAGGTGTATATTTACTTGAAAAGTTCTAATGATAATAACAAAATCAAAAACTTAAGAATGACAATGATGCAACTCACAAAAGGAGGAAGGAAAAACAATGGGCCAGCATTTTCAGCAGGCCAATGGCCATCACAAGACTGCAAGGCAGTATAGAAATGGACAGCCCTCCTCAACGCACTTGTGGCCTTTTCATGTGTGATTTCCTCTCCATCCTCAATCTTAACTGGCGGGATTGTTTGTTTGAAGCTTTTCTCCCTCAAAAACTGCAATCATTTCAATAATTCCTAAGTCATTAGCAAAAGAAATTCCTAAGGCATTAGAACTTAAAAATACATTAGTGTGAACATTAGCATCACCTACGAATACCATAGAATTTCATTTCATAAAATAAACAACCAAAACAATATTTATAAATTTGGGCACTATATTATACTAGAATTTTAGTTTGATGAGCATTGATCAATAATATCTATTAACTAATCCAAGTGGCTAATAGAAGATAGTGAGAGTTGTGGTTGTTGTTGGCTTTTTCTTCTTATTTTTTACTTTTATTTTTTGATTTTTATTTTTTTGGTGTAAATACAATCAAATGATAGTTGTTACTTGTTAGAATTAAGAACCAAATTTCTATATATATGCAAGCATAAGTGTATTGTACAAGTAATACGTCGTACAAGTAAAGTACATTGGACCTAGAGTCCATTGGGCTTGTATACTAACGACCCCCGCAAACTCAAAGTAAAGATAAGAAACCTTAAGTTTGGAAACTAGATCACAAAAGCATGCTATGGGATGGGATTTAGTATAGATGCCTGAAAGCTAATCTTGATAAGTGAGAAAATTTAGCTGTAATACCATATTAAAATTGATAATCAAAATTTAGCTATAAGAGTATTTTACAAGTAATATGTATGTAGTTTATGCAAAGTTCATTGAGCCTATAGCCCGTTGGGCTTCTACACTACCAAAAACAAATCTCAAATCCAATTAACCATTTGAATTCGATCTTCTATGTCTAGTGTTTGGCTGTTAAATTATTTTTTTATCGTTTTTGGTTCTTTTAAAAAATTTTAAGTATAATTATACTTTAACTAAAACAAATAGATCAACAAAATGCACATGTACCAATTATATAATTATATGCCCATGCAATGCAAATATAATGCCAGTTATATGGTTATGGGCGAAAAAGTGATTCTAACGATATAATAAATTTTACTGTATAGTTTAACAAAGGGATGTATCTATTTTTAAAATTTTAAAAAATATTAAATATATTATTTATTATATTATTGAAGCGATATCAATCACATTCACTACTGTTTCATCTGTTGGCATACTTTTTGAAATAAATTCATAATAGAACTTGATGTCACAGAGGCCTAGGTTACAGAATCAAGTCAACCACGTTAGTTACTAACTAACCATCAAGAAAAGTATGAATAATAATTAAAAATGAAAAGATATATTACTAAGGGGTAATTACACTCCCCTACTTTGATGTTTGGAGAAATGACGCATCATCTCAAACTTGAAGGGAAAAAAAAATTCCCCCCCCCCCCCCCCCCCTTGACATCCGATCGATCAAACTTTGTTAAATTAATATTAAAAATATTGTATACTAACTTACCATTTGCTTAAGGGTAAGTTTCGAAAATTATTTTATTTCATAATTTTTTTTTTTTAAAATTATGTAGAGATTTTGCATTGCAAGTATTTTGGTGCTTGAAAAATTTTGTATTTTATTCTAAATTTATCGGTTTTATTTTTACTAACAATGGCTAAATTTTTTTAAAGAGATTCTTATAAAAATTTAGGATATTTCATTACTAATATAGTAATAAGGGGGGAAGTGTTAATTTCTTTAAATCTCAAGGGACAGGCGTGTAATTACCCCTATTACTAATAACCTATATATGTCGATAAATTGGATGGGTTTGAGTTCGATCCAATCAGATATGAGTAAGAAACTTATCATACTAAAGCGAGTTGTTGTATCTATAACCCTGGCCTGAATTTTCATTGGTTAGCTCAACTCAATATAACTCGTATTCTTTTTCATTAAAAAAAAAAAGACTTTTAACAAGCTTTCTAATCTCTCCTTGTTCAGATTTCTTTCAATTTAAATAAAATAAAAAGAAAAGTACTCAATGAGTTTAATGATACATAAATCCTTAAATTTGTAGTTTGGTAATTAATTCTAATAATCTACTGGTCAAATAATTTCACAAAAATAATAAATAAATAAAATACCTATGCATGGTATACATGAAATAAAAATATAAAGTTAAATCACCTATAAAATAACTAAGCTTGTATTTGGATTACCTTTGTGCTAAAATATTATTTGCATATTCACTGAAAGATGGTAAAAGTTCACTTGTATTTAAAAAAATTGAGATAATAAAAAGTTGAACATAAACAAATAAGCTTAAAAAATTAAATTTAAAAAAAAAAAACGTAAATTCAAACTCACACTTAAATATATAGAGCTTTGATAATAGAATATCACATGTCAAATAAAGAAAAGTCAATTATAAAGAAAAAAATGTATATAATTAACTTACTAAAAATGTTCGTGTAAAATAATCTGCAAGCGCACAGAATCGTAACAAGTAGTAAAGTGTTTTTAGAAAACGAATGTCGAACCTACAAGGATTAACTATGTTATTGAATACCGAAATTCACTAAATCAATTACTATTTGGAAAATTGAAAATAAATGGAATGTTGTAAAATCTGAATTAAAGTAAACTATTTAATAAAAATAAATCTACGAATAAAAGATTAACAAAATTCAAAAAATCTAAAAGTGTGAAAATATGATAAGAATGGATTTAGAGCGGTTGATTTCACCTAACAAATCTCACACAATTTATTCCTCCTAATTATTAAATTCTAAAAATCTCCCGTTGATGATTAAAAATTCCTTAAGTATTCAATATCTTCTCTTGAATAATATCAAAAATATCTTCAACTAACAATTCTATATCTCTATGTGAATTTAATTAATTGGAGACTCATTACGTACTTTGAATTTTCTGAAAAATCACACTAATCGCGGTAAAACATCTCTACTTTCGCTCAACTAATGATGTTTAATTCTAGAACTAAAATAACAAATCATCTCTCGGTCTCATTGTAATTCAATTGATCAAACAATAATTTGTAAAGAAAATAGTAAGCATTAAGAATAAGAATTAAACACTCAATCATGGAAACATTAAAAATAAAATAACTCAGAAAATAAATTGTGTGTTCATCGCTGGACTACATCAACGCTCTAGAAAATAAATTTAGTTCATAATAAAGTTGAAAAGAAAACAAATAAAACTTATGTCTTTCATCTGAATTGGTTGATCAGCTTGAAGCTCTCGCCTTTGTCCTTAGATCCTCCTCTTCATAATGACTCCCATGACAGGCCACAAACGCGTTGACCCCTTGTGATAATTTAGATTAATTAAATTAGCCCAGTTATTAATTAATCAAATTAACATGCAAATTTATGTGGCAGCACAAACAAATCACCGAAACTAAGTTATGCAGCGGAAAATAAATAACACGGTGATTTGTTCACGAATGGGGAAAACCCTAAGGCAAAAACCCCACCGGGTGATTTAAGGTCACCACTCCCGAAACTCCACTATTATCACAACAAGCAGTTACAAGTAAGGAATCCCAGTACCTCACCAACCTACAGTTGAACTCTTACCCCAATACCCAATTGGACTTGTTCTGTAGTGACAATTTCTCCAGTTCAATGCACGGCTCCCAAGTACGTGACTAACCAATGTGATGCGCGGATCCCAGTACGCGTCTTACTCCTTTGCACGAATCCAAGTACGTGACTCACTCACCAACTTAAGGAAGAAAGAATGTTGGCTGCAAAGTTCTTCAGATCATCAGAGATGAACTAGGGCACGAACTTTTTCTCACAGATCACAAATTGCATGAAAGAGAAGAAGCAACTTGTATCTTGTGATTTCTGCTTGTTGCGCTGTTTGACGGCCCTTAATATAATCCTTTTATATGTCTAGGGTTAGGAGAAAAGAAGTCCCAAAGACACACACACGGATTGGACTTGAAACAGACCTGGAAATCTGTTTTCTTTAATTCTCGACAGATAGAGGTGTCGAGAGGTGTCGAGACAGCTGTCGAGGCTCGGGCTTAACAGCTTCTTTAAATCTCGATAGATGTATCTGTCGAGGTATCTATCGAGCTTTAAAATCCTGCACTTCCTGGCTTGTATCTTGGACAGACTTTGACGGCTTCAACACTTAATCTTGAACCACTGTTTCTTGAAGTGTTTAACACATCCTAGATCTACCCAATTACAAGTAAAGTGCGTTTTGTCTAAGGATAAGCCAATTACATAAAATAGCGACATATGTTCACAAGCTTGAACAACTACATATGTCCTAACAATCTCCCCCTTTGGCAATCCGTGACAAAACCACAACACACAAATGAAGATATGAGAGAGTCATAAAACACTCAACTCATATTCACTTGTTACATATAGTAAAATCTATCCTAACACAAACTCTTGAAAAACTTTGCAAGAAGAGAGTTCATGGCAAGAAGACTTTGACAACCTGTATTTCTGAAACACTTATAAACCAAACACATCAAGGCATCTTTGTGTGAAACAGAAATAATAGATTGCATACAAGTAAAGAAACATGTGTATAAAGACAGAAAAGAAACAACACATGTAGAGATAGGTGAAAAAGAAAACATACATCATCATATAGAGAAAGAGAATAAGAACAATGTATGTAAGTATATGATCAATGTATCTCTAAGGATAAGAAAAGAAAAAAAAAATACATCTGATCACCTCACTACATCCCTCAATCCACACTCCCCCTAACAAAAATGTCCTATGTCTTATGCTAACACTCCCCCTAAGTATGACTACTCTCATACAAAACTACTCCCCCTTTTTTGTCACGAGTGACAAAGGGTAGAGTGTCAAGTAGACATCTCATCTGAAGAGCTAGCATCTCCATCATCATCATCGGAAGCATCATCATCATCGCCATCATCATCAGCCTCGGTCTCAGTCGACACATGAGGTGGCGGAGGAGAAGCCTCTGCAGCAAAGCCGCCCATGGTCGCCTGTCGCCTGGCGATGCGACCAACACGGACATTCACCTGATACAACTCCGTGGAGAGTGTATCGAGGCGAGCATCCATGCGCTGTAGCTGCGCCATGATGTCTCCCAAGCTGACATCGCTCGAAGAAGTAGAAGCAGAAGCAGAAGCTCGAGCGGATCTGGAGGTGGTAGGACGGGTGGAAGGAGTGGCATCGTCGGACAGTCGCGATCGGAACTGTGCCTCGCTACGTTTTACGGTAGCGGCATCTATGGCGGACATGACGCGGTAATGATCGAACGAAGGGAAGGGAATGGAAAAACGACTCAGAATCCTCGTGATAGCGGAAGGGAAAATGAGCTTATCACGGGTGGCCGTATCTCTATAGACATCTATGATGGAACAAATAAAGTGAGAAGGAAAGTCTATAGAGAGATCCTCAAGGAGGGACAACAAGAACCGAGCACGAGGCTCTGTGATCGAGTTGTAGTGAGAGAGTGGGTGCAAAACAAAAGTCATCACCATGTTAAGGAATCTAGGACCTTTAGCAAAAGGTCTACATGGTGTGTACATGTGATCTCCCCAAGAGGTAGGACGTTCACAGAACGCCGAGATCATCTCGTCTTTGGACACAGTCCAGAGACGCTCACAGCTAGGGTAATCGGGATGATCCACCCTAGGTACATGGAGAACCTCAGAGACTAGCTCTGGGGTGACACAGAAGCGCGTACCTCTAACGCAAGAATAGAAAGAAGGTACTGAAGAATCTATCCCGTGGATGTTGGAGTAAAACTCCTGTATCAACACGAGAGGAGATGTGATCGGGACGTCACACAGTGACTCCCAACCCCGAGTGTGAATGACATCGGGTAGGTCAGTGTCGGCAAAGTCTGCCAGGACGACGTGGCGTTCCGAATGAACACCGCGTTTAGAAAAGTTCTCCGAGAAGTCCTTGTGGGCTTTCTCATCACGGAACCGAACAGAGAGAGGGGTAGAGTCAGAAGAAGACTGTCCCTTAGAACGCAGAGGGTTCTGGGACGGAATGGACTTACGTTTAGGAGCCATAAATGCTACTAACGCAACCATAGAAGAGGGGGAAAGAGGAGACAAACAGAAAAGTCCCAAACAAATCAATATTGGCAGAATGGAATATTGAAATGGAAAGAACGTATGCATGAAAATGCATGAGTATGTGACATGCAACTCAAAAACATCATGGGCTCAGCCCAATCCAAACCTAACAGCACACAATAGATTTGCACACATGTAAATGCATGAAAATACAATGAGAATGCGAATGTGATGCAATGCATGTTGTTTTGAAGATCAAAACTAGAAAACCAACCCAAAAATTTTATGAAAACCCCAACAATTTTGAAAACTCCCAAAAATTTTTCAAAAACACAAACCTAGGGTTTTAAAAACAATGCAATGCATGAAAATGAGGGATAGAAAGCTTACCAAAAGATGAAGAACACGAAGAATCTCTTGAGAAAGCCTTGAGAGAGGTTTGGAGGGAGAGGGAAAAGTTTTTGAGAGAGATCAGAGAGTTTTCGAGCGAGAGAGATCGAGAGAATGTCTGAAAAAATCGCGAAGGCCCCTTTTATAGAGCATCAGTAATTCTCGACAGCTGAAGGTGTCGAGAGCTGTCGAGGTAGCTGTCGAGGGAAGCTATCGAGAAAAGCACGTGGACAGATGCAGCTATCGAGGTCAGCTATCGAGGGAGAAGAAACAACCAAGAGGGAACCTCGATCGATCCAGCAGCTGTCGAGGAGCTATCGAGCAAACAGAAAGTTTCTCGATTGATCCAGCTGCTATCGAGGTATCTGTCGAGACTGCGATAAGAAAGAGTCTGGGGATCTCGACAGATAGCTATGTATCGAGAGGTATCGAGGAGGTGTCGAGATGCCTTTCAAAACAGTTTTTCAAAAGAATAAAAACACAGACATGAATGCAATCATGCATGCAGCTCAACCAAAGATACAACCAACACATTAAGCTCTCAAAACATCTCTCAACAAGAAATATGATGCTCATATATCTCAAAAACACACACACACACTCAACAAGTCTAACCAATTTTATATTTCAAAAACAAGTTCAGACAGTTTAGTGAGCATACATTAACGCATGTAAGCCTTGTGATGGCCAAATCACATTGTACCTGCACATGTATCAAGAATAGCAAAGAGTATTGCGTGTCGTGTGTGAAAACATCGCAAGATTGCATATGTGTCTCAATGTTATGACGATTTGAGATATGAGAAAATCACTTTAACTCACACACAATCATAACTATTTGATGGGGACTATCACCTTCGAGGTACATCCTATAACTCCCACATCTCCTAGAAAACACGCTTGCAACCATATTTTAAAGCATTTTTAATCTTTTTGCTTTTTATTTCTTTGCATATTTTCTTTTTAACAAGCATATCATGCATGGGCATACAAGAGAAAGAAAAGAAATACCCAATGATGTTAAGCTTTTGACACTGCACTTTTGCTATGCCGAAGCATACAGGTGTCATATTATGATTGGCGAGTAACAGTGGTGAGATGGTTATTTATGCCTTTCTCTTAGGATTTTCTAGTTCAACCCGTCAAAAAGAGTGATACGAGTGTTAAGAAGAAGAGATTACTTAACCTTACTCATCACAAACAAAGAGCTACAAAGCTCACTCGCTTAGTTGTGCAAAAGAGTGCTCATCTAAGCTATAGATGATACAAAGTTTAGAAAACTCTGTTTCAATGGCCATTTTAAAAGCTTGCATGAACTAATGCACACAAACACACACTGTTTTTGTATTTTTCAGTTTTTCATTTTTTTTTTATTTTTATTAGAGAAGCAAAAAATAAAACACAAACTGAAAACACAGACAAAAACATGCTAAAGAAAACAAAACATGCATAAAACTAGACTGACTCAAAACAGTAAAGAACCACACAAGCAATGCAATACACGAAAACAGGAGAGAGAAGAAGAAGTGACTGAAATCACTTAGATCCCTTTGGCTTCCACACCTTGGAAGATCCTTTCCTATTGGTCGACTCTTGAACCGGTAAAGAGGGAGAAGAATATGAACCGTTCAAGTTCGAAAGGAACATAAGAGCTTTTAGAATGTCTCCAAGAGGAGCGAGAGAAGACTGAAGCTGATTCTGGCTCCCAGATGCTATTTCGCCATTGCTCTGTTGAGTGGCGAGCCACTTGTAGCAATTTGGTCGAGTGTGACCGGCGAGACCACAATGATAACAGAGATGCGGCTTCTTCTGTTTGGTCTTTTGAGAGTTAGCCCTCTTATTCCTAGGGTTTCTAGATTCCCTTTTCTCAATTTTAGGGGGTGCTCCTAGGATGGACCTTTCCTTGTCTACGTTCTCACTAGCTAAATCAGTTTTAACATTATTCTCCTCAGTTTTAATGTTATTAGCGGGTGGAACAAAGACAGTAGTACTAGAAGTAGGAGTATTAGAGAGAGAATTCATACCCTAATCCAGTACGATCCGAAGAAGATCTCTGAGCATCTAGCATTTTGTCCAGTTTGGCGCTTGACGTCCTCTCCAGTTGTGCTCTGACTTGAAACAGCTCTGCTTCAAGCTTCTTGGTCCTCTCAGCCAAGAAATTGTTCTCGAACCTCAGTGCTCCAATGGTTTGATTTGCTTGATCAACCTTTGTGGACAGCTCCTCACGGTCAAGTTCCACATCACTGAGCTTCTTGGTGGCTAGCCTGTATAGCTTCTCGTGTTTCTCAGAAAGCTTGTATAGCTTCTCATAGGCGGTATGGATATTATCTTGATCATCCATAATCTCAATCCTGGACTCCACCAATTCTTCTTCTTCATCCACTTTTTCACTAACCCCATCAGTAGGATTAACAGTGGCAGTGAAGGCGTTCAAGATTCCGTCATCTTCATCTTCGGAATCATCCTCTGGCTCTGTGTCGCTCAAGGTAACAGCAAGTGCCTTCCTTTTCCCTATGCTCTTGAGGTACGTAGGACACTCTTGTTTCATGTGTCCAAAGCCTTGACACCCAAAACATTTTGGCCCAGCTGGAACAGTGTACTGACCGCCATCCTTGACATCTTTCTTCCCTTTATCTGAACTCTTGAATTGAGAAGAACTCGATTGTCTACGGTCTTTGTTGAAACCCTTTCCGTTGGCATTCTTCATAAACTTCTTGAACTGCCTTGTGATGTAGGATTTCATCTTGGAATCTTCATCATCTGACGAGTCATCCGTATCACTGTTTTTGGCCTTTAGTGCCAAACTCTTGCCCTTGCTCGACTTGCCTAACCTAGTCAGCCCTAACTCATAGGTTTGCAAGTTTCCAACCAGCTCAGTCAAAGGAATTCTGTCAATATCCTTTGACTCTTCGATCGCCGTGATCTTAGCAAATCTTTCTGGCAGCGATTCGAGCACCTTCCTTACTATCTTGGGTTCTGGGATGGTCTCCCCAAGATTGAAGGCTGAGTTCACTATGTCCTTCAGCTTGGCATAGAACTCATCGAACGACTCATCCTCCTCCATCTTTATTTCTTCAAAGCGTGTGGTGAGCCTCTGCAGCTTTGAATCTTTGACAGCCTTGGTGCCCTCATAGGTTGTCTGGAGGATGGTCCATGCTTCCTTGGCAGTTTCAGTTGAGGAAATTTTCTTGAACTCCTCATTGGTGACTGCACTGAATAGGGCATTCAATGCTCTGCTGTTGAAGTTTGCCGCTTTGATCTTAGCTTCATCCCAGTCAGCCGGCGCCTCTGTAGGCTTGGTCCAGCCTATCTCCACAGCTTGCCACACTTTCTCATCTAAAGACTGCAAGAAAGCTCTCATGCGTACTTTCCAGTATGCATAGTTAGTGCCATCAAATAAAGGAGGTATAATTAATGATTGTCCTCTATCCATGACAGCGGGGGTCAATGGATCACACACAATAGATTAAACCCTAATCAGAGTGTGCTTGCTCTGATACCACTTGACAGGCCACAAACGCGTTGACCCCTTGTGATAATTTAGATTAATTAAATTAGCCCAGTTATTAATTAATCAAATTAACATGCAAATTTATGTGGCAGCACAAACAAATCACCGAAACTAAGTTATGCAGCGGAAAATAAATAACACGGTGATTTGTTCACGAATGGGGAAAACCCTAAGGCAAAAACCCCACCGGGTGATTTAAGGTCACCACTCCCGAAACTCCACTATTATCACAACAAGCAGTTACAAGTAAGGAATCCCAGTACCTCACCAACCTACAGTTGAACTCTTACCCCAATACCCAATTGGACTTGTTCTGTAGTGACAATTTCTCCAGTTCAATGCACGGCTCCCAAGTACGTGACTAACCAATGTGATGCGCGGATCCCAGTACGCGTCTTACTCCTTTGCACGAATAAGTACGTGACTCACTCACCAACTTAAGGAAGAAAGAATGTTGGCTGCAAAGTTCTTCAGATCATCAGAGATGAACTAGGGCACGAACTTTTTCTCACAGATCACAAATTGCATGAAAGAGAAGAAGCAACTTGTATCTTGTGATTTCTGCTTGTTGCGCTGTTTGACGGCCCTTAATATAATCCTTTTATATGTCTAGGGTTAGGAGAAAAGAAGTCCCAAAGACACACACACGGATTGGACTTGAAACAGACCTGGAAATCTGTTTTCTTTAATTCTCGACAGATAGAGGTGTCGAGAGGTGTCGAGACAGCTGTCGAGGCTCGGGCTTAACAGCTTCTTTAAATCTCGATAGATGTATCTGTCGAGGTATCTATCGAGCTTTAAAATCCTGCACTTCCTGGCTTGTATCTTGGACAGACTTTGACGGCTTCAACACTTAATCTTGAACCACTGTTTCTTGAAGTGTTTAACACATCCTAGATCTACCCAATTACAAGTAAAGTGCGTTTTGTCTAAGGATAAGCCAATTACATAAAATAGCGACATATGTTCACAAGCTTGAACAACTACATATGTCCTAACATCCCAAAACAAGTTCTTCTCTGCGGCACCTCCTTTTCCTCTCTAGGGTTTTTTTATTTTTATTTTTATTTTTTTATTTTTTTTATTTTTTTGAAAAGCCTTTAAATATGTCAAGGAGTCCTATTCCCGTTTGGAGAAAATTCCAGATTTTTAGGCATCATTTAACTGACGATTTTGGCCCATTTAACGTTAGAAGTTGGACTTTTGGTAAACTATAAAGTTGTAGCCCTTTAAGTTAACTTTCCAGCCCAACTTGAATCATCTTGATTAGATATCTGAGCCGAAAGTTAAGCCAAAAATACTACTGATGTGCAGGCTGGAATCCTAATCCGAATTGGACTTGGATTTGGTGCAAATTTCCTTTGATTCCTTGCTCCACTTGGACTTGAATTTAATTGGCTTAGTCCCACTTTGCATGTAAAGCTCTTGTTACCTGCAACATAAAGATATTATATAATCAGTAACAAAATAACATAAAAGTAAGGCTAAATATGTAGATATGTAAGTACTTTATTGTATATATTTCATACACATAAAAAAACTACTCAAATTTGGTGGTAGATCTAATCCAATGCCGAAAATATTCATATTTGAGAATTGGACATTTAATTTTTATTAATACTTTCAGTGATCTATGATATAGAAAATTTAATATAACTTTAGTACAGAAACATATATTGAAAATATATCAATAAAAAAATATAAATTTAAAATTTTATAATAAGGCTGTATGAATGTGCAGGTTTGGTTGGACCAAAATTAGGTATAGATAATTAGTAAAGGTAATTAAAGAAGAACAAAACTTAAGCATAGTATCTTAGATGTTCCTTAGGTTCCCCTCCTAGGATTCAGTCATGTGGCTACTTAATTAAAAAATACACTTCCATTTCATGAGAAAAAAATCTACATGGTAGAATCTTAGAGGGAGAACCTAAGGAATAACACCTAAGTACTGTACCTAAGTCTTGCTCAATAAAGAATTCATTATTGAAAAGTAAAATTCGATAAAAGGCTTGATCCTTATGTTGGGCAAGCTAGGCTTTAGTGCATTTGATTTGTTTTAGGGAATCCTATTCGATTTTGGAGACAAAAGTGATGATAAACTTTGCGATAGGCCTTATTATTAATAGGCTTGATCCTTATATTTCTAGGTTTTGAGATTCTTGGTGATGGACCTAGTGACAGGATTGGTTGATTTTGTGATGCCCAGTTGAGGTCAAATTGGTTGGCTTTCTGAGGTAAGTAGCTCTTTAATGGGATTTTTGAAAAATAACCATATTACATAAATGTTGTCTTTGGGTTAGACATGCTTTTGGAAACTACTTATGGAAATTATATTTTCCAAAAAAAGTATTGTGTCGTACTATTAATATATATATGGCAAAATGAGCATATTTTATTTAATCTTTGATAAGGAAATCATAGATTCTATAGTATATTAGAAAATTTATAGATACTTATCTTGTCTTGTTATGAGAGAAAGTGATAGAAAATCTTTTGACAAGAATGAAGTTAAAAACCTCACAAATTTTGTGGAAGTTAGATTATTTAAGGTTTTTCTGAAATTACCTAGAGATAAACTGTTTATTTGAAAGTAATGTAATCTGTGAGCTTTATGTGGTTTTAATACCATGCTATGTGTAATTTCTCGGTAATCACCCGATTTGGTTTCCGTTGTCTTTGTGACAACGGAATCAAATCCAAGTCAATGCCCTTTTACTTTGGATGACGTGTTCTTTCCTGTTGCCCATGAGGGGAAGAGGTTCCTTAATTGTGTATGGGTGAGGCTGCTGCCCATGGAGCCAAGAGACCACATGCAAGAGAGGTCCTATTTGACGCACTCTCTCTGCTGCTCATGGAGGGAGAGAAAAACTTGAGGGTATGGATGAGACTACTGTCCATGAGGCCAAGAGTCTGCACACCAAAGAAGACAACATCATACTAGTTGTGGATGGGTAGATCCCTTGGCCGGTCTATGTGGTAGTGTGATATCTTTGTGATAAATTACCGTAAGATTTTATGACTTTGGAATCTATATTGTTAGTGCTCACAGATTATGACTTTGGAATCTATATTGTTTGGATCATTTTTTTTGGTCACTCAATTTCCATCACTTAATTTTCATCACTCATCACTTTAAAATATCACACCCGTTTGACACCATCACTCACTTCCCATCACTCAATATTTTTCACACTATTTGTGGGTCTTATACCTGTCAATCGGTGCATTTTTTTCCCCCTAGTACCCAGATCACCCAAACCCAGCGAAGAAGAAAAAAAAAAAAAAAAAAAAAAAAAAAAAAAAAAAAAAACCTGAAGAGTAAAGACCGAACCTAAAAAAAAAAAAAAAAAAATAAAATACAAGTCAATTGGTCAAAAGTTGTGGCTGTAGGTCTCCATGTGTGTTTAATTACAAAAATGCCATTAAGTTATGAATTATGGAAACTGAAAACAGCCAAAATGTGTTTTCAGTTTCCATAACTCATAACTCAAAAATCAGAGAATTGAGTGATGAAAACAGAGTTATAGTGCTCTCAAACGGACTTCTCGCTATGGGTCCCACCATTTTTGAGTTATGAGTTATGGAAACAGAGTTATGAGTTATAGAAATTGATGATCCAAACAGCCCCTTAATCATTCTTGTCATATGATTATGGAAATGATCTTCCAGTATTCAGTTAGAATTTTCCCCAATTAAAACATGCCTTGTAAACTGTTTATCATCATGAAACTTGCATTTCCCCCATCCCCATTAATTATGCTGCTTACTGAGTTTTAGCTCATCCCACTCTCCAACAGTTTTTTAAATAAATTTGCTATACCCTAGGCATGAAGCTTGTTCAATTGGTGGTGATTGGAGCATTATGCTTATTGAGAGAGTTATGCTATGATTGGTTGGTGACTCAACTTACTAAATTTATCAAGGCTATAACTAATTCTATCAGAAGTTGGGCTCTTGAGGTTTGTTAACCTTGGGCACGGTAGGCTTAGATTCTATCGTTGAGGTTGCCTATCCTAGGAAGAATTGTGGTTTTACGTTGATCCATTTGGAGCTTTGGAATTTCATGTATATTTGGAGACATGATTCGTAATTTGTATTGTTTAAAAATGTCTTGTAGAGCTCTGGCTTATATTGTGGAGAGATCAATATGCTTATTTATTTTATCATTTGGAAAAAAATCCTCTATAATTTCTTTTGAAGGTTTGGTTTTGCATGCTTTGAACCCTTTTGGATTTGTGGTGTGACAATCAGGTAATATCATTATTTAAAGGGTCATGTCAAAGGGTGCCCTTAGGGTGGAAATGAAGCTATTCTTTGGCTTTAAGGAGCACTAGCCCCCCCTAAAATTTGAAAAAAAAAAAATTAGTCTATACATATAGGTACTAATTTAACAATTTGATTCAGTAAAATTACACTTAGCCACCCTTATAAATATATAGAAAACTCCAAAAAAAAAAAAAAAATCTCAATAACAAAATCACCACCATTTACACAAATACCAAAGTTACAAAATTTAGCCCAATCTACCAATTAGAAAAATGTTTTGACCACGCATGACCGAAAAATCATTAGGTTAAGGTACCTGCATTCGCCAGAGAAGATCACCGCAAGTCGAGAATTCACGTCGATTTTTGTGGAAATTTTGACGAGCCTCTTCAACCTCAGCTCACTCTTCAAACTCCCATGTTTGTCTTCCCGCAAAGTTATTTGTACTAAAAAGGTAAGGGTCATTTTTGCCCTCTCCTATCTTCAGCTTCCACATTCTTTCTTAGTTAATTTGAATCTGCATGTGCAAAGCTCTATTATATATAGTGATGATAATGACACCAATCTCTTCTCTTCTCTTCTCTTTTGCCTGTAACTATTAGAGTCTGTGATTGTAAATAATCATGTATATATATATACAATGAATATCATTTCAGCAAAGAAGATTAGAGTCTGTGATAGACAAACAAATACGAAAAAAGATCTAGAAATTGACCATTTAGATGATGAATAACAGAAAACGCTTACGTGATCCCATATATTTCACTGTAAACATGTTAGAATATGAGAGAGAGAGAGAGAGAGAGAGAGAGAGAGAGCTACCTTTATGAGATATATGGTACTCAAAATATGTAGTACTGTTGTGTTAAGAACTTCCCACCAATATAGATTTGGCTGTATATGGAAAGGAAGAAATGGAGATTTGTGGGCTTGCAAGGCCTTAAACTTGAGAATAATTTTTTATCTTCAACAGACTGAAACTCGCCTAATATAGAAAAATCTACACTAGGTATTAGAGAGTGCCCTAGTAACAACTAATTAAGGCTATTGGGACAACATTAAAGGAACTAAAGTCAAGACTGTGACTTATAACCAATGCTTGAGTGAGCACTCGTCCTCTAGCACTCGTCCTAGAGAGTAACCTAGGACTTTTTCTAAACCTCGGACTTAGGACACCTACAAAACAACTCACACATATTCATAAATGTAGCCGAATTTGTACATAATCTCTATCATTATTATGCACGGGTGGTTCTACTTGTATGTGAGGGTGGTCCACCCTCCCTTGTCAAAAAAAAAAAAAAAAATTTATATATGAAAAAAAAATTTATATAAATAATTATTTTAAATTAATATGTCCTGGGACTATCCTGACTTGAAAATATTGTATATATATACTTCAAAAATATATTATTTACTAAATTAACCTTTTTTTACCACCCTAATAAAAATGTTGAACACTTTTACTTGAGACTCATAAGAATTTGAGTTCAATAAATATAAGAGTAATGCTACATTTACAATATTTTTACAATAAATTATATGTGGTGAACTATTACTAATTCTAATTCGAGTTCAATATTGACATGTTTTATCCACCAATAACAGGCTAACAACTTGTTGTATAAAATTTATTATGAAATTGTTGTAGTCATTTATTATTCTCATATCAGAATTTCAATTTGCGCTATTATTTTCTTTTCTTATTCTCTTTGTTAATATAAAAAATTGTAATATTTTATATATTTGCGTGTTTTTTTTATGACATTGATATATTCAAATTGTCTATTTATTAAATTTTATATAATTTAAATTTCTTAGTGACTAACCTAAAACAAATTCTTAGAGTCGCGGCTGTTATTATGAACAAAAGTCGGCCGGAGATAAAAGAAAAGGCTGAAGAAATAAAAGGGATGCCATTCGGCCATTTGGGTAAAGTTATTATTAGGGGCCTAGCCAACTAGATCATTTAATGAGGTCTTTTATCAAAGTGTAGAGCCAATACTCATTTGTGTGAAAATCTATATAATTCAATTTCTTTACGCACCAATTGATAACTGTAGGTGCCTTTTGCATTGATGGGCTAAGGCCTGTTTTCCCATGGGTCGGAGAGTTGGACCTACCCCACTATTCTAGTAGGATCTTGCTAAAGGGCCAGTTTTTGCACAAACCCAACATCCAAAATAAAGACAACAAGCACTAACAAATACATGTGTATTAGTCCACAAATATGAGTACACATTTACACATTTAAGAGCAAATATCTTATAGCAGGAAGGTTAGTTAGGGAAGCAATTAGCATAACCAATACAGCAGAATGCAAAATGATACAATAGAATGTAAAATGATGAGTTTTTTTTCGCAAGAAGTGAACTAAAGAGAAATTAAACCCCAACTTGAACAACCTTGCTATTGGGCTAAGCCAAACATGGATAGCGACACAGGGGACATACCCGAGCTTGCTTTCATCATTTTTAGCCACATCTTTCGTAATATCCTTATTACCAACAGAATACTGTAGATTTATTACTATTCATTATATTTTGTTAGGATATGTGTGGTTCACCAATAAAATCGCCTCGCTTAACTCAAAATTCTAGCTCCATCACTAGCAAGTGTGGTCCTGCCCCTGACTCATTTAAACCCTACTCATAAATGGCATGGCACCATTTGTGCAATAGTGAGGATTTCCATTACTCGAACTCATAACCTCAGACTCACAAAGTAATGGATTGCAAAGACTTTCTACCACTAAGTCACCTCCTCCTCAGGTAGTGACTAAATAAATATGAGTTGCAGCAATATTGCATAATATTAGTATTTCTGCACAATTGTGACTACCTTTCCTAAGAACCAACTCCTCAACTCCCACACTAACGTTAACTGCCTTTGAGGAAATGAAGGTTGTGGGACAACTCTAACATACGTATATATAACAAACATATAGGCAACTCACAAAAAATGATTATTAGTTGCTAAAACCGTTTGAGATCAAACTCAATTTCAATCAATTTTTGTATCTCATGAAAAGAATTATTAACAATAAATATACACCATGTACAATGTTTAAGCAAGTAGTTCACTTACAATTATTAAGGTAAAAAAAAGTTAGAAAAATGATATGATGAAAACTATTTCTCTACATATACATGTAAGATGTAACAGATAATAACTCAGAAGGAAAGGATATATATTTGTCTTATGTTAATATGTTGTAGGTCTGTGCACAACACAATCAGTCTACCCTCCTTGAATAAGCTGGGTGCACCTAAGAATAGAAAGCCCTTTGGTGAGCAAAAAAGAAAAGAAAAAGTATATATATATATATATATATATTGCTCAATAAATACTTTATTGCTCAACATGAAAAAGGGAGAAACAAAACAACTAGGCCAAATTTTATCTCAATTTAAAGTCTACAAAATAGTAAAAGAAAAATTTGAGATGGAAACTGGTCCAGTTCAGCTTACAAAAAATGCCCATTGAGACCAAAAAAAAAAAAAAAAAGGGTAAAGACATTGCTAAGAAAGAAACCAAAAACCCTAGGGTTAAGAAAAGTAATGCTCAAAAGTCTAAAGAGAAGAAACAACATCTCTATCATCATTGTGGCGCAACTAGACATACTCGACCAAATTGCTATAAGTGGTTAGCCACTCAACAGGGCAACAGCATGATGTCGTCGGGAAGACAGAATCAACTCTCGTCCTCTCTTGCACCTCTAGGAGATCTTCTCCAAGCCCTCATGTTCCTTTCGAACTTGAATGGTTTCAATTCTTCCCCCTCACTGTCAGTTCAAGGGTTTACTCAAAGGAAAGGTTCTTTCAAGGTGTGGAAGGAAAAGGGTTCTAAGTGATTTAGTCACTTTCTCTCTCTCCCTCTTTTTGTTATGCTTGCATTACTTGTATGTTTTTTTTTTAGACAGTCTAGTTTTTATGCATTGCTTTATTTGGCTTGTTTTTGTTTGGTTTTTTTTTTTTTTTGTTTTTATTTAGTTTTTTTTTTCATTCATAAAAGTAAAAAATGAAATTGAAAAATCAGAAAAATACAAAAACAATGTGTGCTTGTGTACATTGGTACTTGTGTACCTTGAATGACCAATGAAACAAAGTTTTCTAAACTTTGTATCTTTTGTAACTTAGATGAGCATCTCTATGCACAACTAAACAAGTGAACTTTGTGGCTCGTGTTTGTGATGAGTAAGGTTAAGTAATCTCTTGTCCTTAACACTCGTATCACTCTTTTTTATGGAAAGGATTATAAAATCTAAAGAGAAAGGCATAAATAACCATCTCACCATTGTTGTCTGCCAATCATGAAATGACATCTGTATGCTTTGGCATAGCAAAAATGCAATGTCAAAAAGCTTAACATAATTGGGTATTTCTTTTCTCTCTCTTATATGCCCATGCGTGATATGCTTAATAAAAGAAAAATATGCAAAGAAACAATAAAAGCAAAAAGATCAAAATACTTTATATATGATTACAAGCGTGTATTCTAGGAGATGTGAGAGTTATAGGATGTATCTCGAAAGCAAAAGTCCCCATCAAACAGTTATGATCTTGTGTGAGTTAAATTGATTTACTCATATCTCAAATCGTCATAACATAGGGACACTTAAGCAATCTTACGATGTTTTCACACACAACATGCAATATTTTTTGCTACTTTTAATACATGTGTAGGTACAATGTGATTTGGCCATCATAAGGCTTTTCATGTGTTAATGTATGCTCATTAAACTGTCTTAACTCGTTTTTGAAATATAAAATTGGTTAGACTTGTTTTGTGTGTGTGTGTGTGTGTGTGTGTATTTGGATCTAAATGCATGAAATTTTTTTTCTTTATTGAGAGATGATTTTGAGAGCTTAAAATGTTGTTTGAATCTTTGGTTGAGAGCATGCTTGATTGCTTTCATATCTATGTTTTTCTCTTCTTTGAAAAATTATTTTTAAGCAATCTCAATAGCTCTCGATAGCACTCAACAGCTCTCAATAGCACTCGACAGATAGGCTATATATTGAGACTCTTCAGCTTTTCTTTATCACAATCTCGATAGCTCTTGATAGCTACCTCAATCCATCGAGCTTTTTTGTTGACAATCCTCTTGTTTAATCCTCAATAGCTGGTTCGACAGCTGAAACATGCCTCTTTAAAGCTCAATAGCTCTCGATCGATCAAGCATTATGAGGATTATATATAAAGAGCCATCACAATTTTTGCTCACATTTTCTTCAATCTCTCTCGATACATTCAGACTTTTCACCTCCCAAAACCTCTCTCACTCAGTCGAAACTTCTTCCCCACTCTTTTTTTTTTTCCATCTCAAGATCTTCTTTCCTCTTTGGTATGATTCTTTCTCACTCATTAATCATGCATCTCATATCTTTTGACCTAACTTTTGGGATTTTTGAAATCTTTTGGGATTTTTCAAAACTATTGAGGTTTTTGATAGAATTTTGGGATGGGTTTTTGTTAAAATGGTCTTTAAACTTCATGCATTGCATCATATATGCATTCTAACAATGTTTCATGCATTTTAGATGTGTGTTTGCTTTGTTGCAATGTTGGGTGCTGGTAGGTTTAGATTGGGCTGAGCCCATGATGTATTTATTTTTGCATGTCACATGTTCATGCATTCTCATGCATACGTACCTTCAATTCTATATATTTTGATATATGTGTTGCTTGATACTCTTCTGATTTTCTCTCTCTCTCTCTCTCTCTCTCTCGTTAGTTGCATCATGGCACCTAAGCATAAATCTGTTTCGACTCAGAACCCTTTTCATTCTAGGGCATCTTCATCTTCTTCTCCTTCTGACCCCACTCCATTTCATGTACGTGAGAAGGCCAAATCGAACTTCTTTGAGAACTTTTCACGATGAGGCATTCATTCGAAATGCCAGGTCATTCTGTCCAATTTTTCTGACACTGATCTACCCATTGTCATTTACAGTAGGGGTTAGGAGTCACTTTATGGCATTCTTGTCACATGTCCTTCCATGATCATACAGGAGTTCTTCTCCAATATGCACGGATTTGACACCTTTATACCCTAGTTTGTCACTCGTGTTCGAGGTATACGCATGGTAGTTACTCTGGGTATTGTATTTGAGGTACTACACGTTCCTAGGGTAGAGTTTCCTAACTATCTTGGTTGTAAGCATCTAAGGACTGTGTCCAAAGACAAACTCTCGTCTCGTTTCTGTGAGACACCTTCTTTTTTGGGTGATCGTTAGTTCACCCAATACATGACCTTTGCTAAAGGTCCAAGGTTTCTTAACATGGTTATGACCTTTGTTCTCCATCCTCTTTCTCACTATAAAATTATCACAGAGCCTCATGCTCGCCTTTTGCTTTCCCTCATTGAGGACCTTACCATAGATTTTCCCTCTCACTTCATACTATCCCTTATAGATGTCTATAAGGATACGGCGACCTGTGATAAGCTCATCTTTCCTTCAACTATCACGCGGCTCCTTTGCCATTTCTCTATCTCCTATCTTAAGTCTCCCTACTTCACTTACATGTGTGCCATTGATGTCACTACTATTAAGCAGAGTTTTGCACAGCTTCGCTTGAGGCAGACTCAGACCGATGACTGCTCCTCTAGCTTTTACCGCTCCATCCACCTCTGCTCCTTCATCTTCAGTAGGTGGAATGACTCTTGAGGCCATCATGGCATAACTTGTGCGCATGGATGCTCGCTTAGACACACTTAGTGATGAGTTGTGTCAGGTGAACATCCGTGTAGGTCGTATTGCACGATGACAGCCTGTGATGGTTGGTTTCATGGTTACTTCTTCTCCATTTCCATCGGCGTCTAAGGATTAGAGTGACGATGGCTCCGGCAATGATGAGAATGAGGATGCTAGCTCGCCTAGTGATGATGAAATGTCTACTTGATGTACTTATCCCTTTGCCACCTGTGACAAAAAGGGGAAGTAGTTTTGAGATGAGAATAGTCATATTCATAAAGGGAGGGTTAGTTAGGAGATAGAGAGAGTGTTCGTGAGTGTTCATAAGGGATGTAATGAGGATTTTGATGTATCTTTTTCTTCTTTCTAGTTTAGATACATTGATCTTGTACATAGGTCTTATGACCATTTTGACATACATTGTACTTATATTTGGTTTATATATTTTAATGTATGTTCTTTCACCTACCTCTACTTGTGTTGTTTCTTTTCTCTCTTTATACACATGTTTCTTATTTATTGTATGCAATCTTTTATTTCTGTTTCACACAAAGATGTCTTGATGAGTTTTGTTTACAGTGTTTCAGAAATACAAGTTGTCAAAGTCTTCCTTGCCATGAACTCTCTTCTTGTAAAGTTTTTCAAGAGTTTGTGTTAGGATAGATTTTATTGTACTTAACAAGTGAGTATAAGTTGAGTGATTTATGACTTCTCTCATATACTTATTTGTTTGTTGTGGTTTTGTCATGGATTGCCAAAGGGGGAGATTGTTAGGACATATGTGGTTGGATGTTAGGAACATATGTCAACATTTTATGTATTGCCTAATTCTTTGACAAAATACACTTTACTTGTAATTGGATAGGTCTAGGTTGTGTTTAATACTTTAAGGAACAAGAGTTTAAGTCTAAGTATTAAAGTCTCGCAAGTCTGTTCAAAAATCAAGTAATGAAGTGCTAAATTTTAAAGCTCAACAACTAGTATTTGTTGAGGTTTAAAAGTTGCTGAAGCCTGTGGCTCGACAGCTAGCTCGGTAGATGGCTATCTATCGAGATTTATTAAACTCAGTTTTTCTGGACTGATTTTCATCCAATCTGTGAGTATGTGTTTGGCCTTTCTTTTCTCACAACTCTAAACATACATAAAGATTATTTTAAGGGTCGTATCAGGTTGCACAGCCAAGAGCATAATTGCACAAGAGCATAATTCCTCAAGTGTAATTGGAAACCTAATTTGCCCTAGTTCTTGAAAAGCTGCTGTGTTTGTATACCATAGGGTTTTTGTGACCAAGCAACTTCATGATCTTCATGTGTTGAAGAACAGAAGAACTTTAAAACTAACATCCTTCTTAAGAAGAATAACAATAGAAGGACAAGAGGTAAAAACAATGTTAAACCTAGAAACTTTAAGAGGAATGAACAAACTAAGCTTAATAATAATGATAAATCAAAAGAGAAAATTGATCAAACCTCTTATAACTCTCTAGGTCAACAATGTTTGGCTGTCAAGGGTATGGTCATGTGAATCAAAATGTCTTACATTCTTGAGATCAAAGGGTAAAGTTATGGCTGTAACCCTTAGTGATGATGAAGTTTCTAATCACGAGTCTGGTAGTGATGAAGATGGAAACTTCATTTCTTTCACAACTACTGTTGTAGTTGATTGAAGTGTTTTTGTTGAAGAGAACCCTTCTGATAGGGAACTCTCTGAATGTGTTGATTTGCAAGAAGTTTTCAATAAACTATGCAAGGTTGCTGCAGAGGATGCAGTGAATGTTGACTTAAGTTTAAAGAAAATTGCCTCCATTGAACTTGATAAGAAAGATTTGTTGTTGAAATTGCTTGATGCCAATACTTTGATTGATAAAGTGAAGATTGAAAATATTTTATTGCTTGATAAGATTAAGAACTTGGAACTAGAATTATCTTTTGCTAGAGAACAAACAAATAGGTTTGCTAGTTCTAAACTTGATCACGTGTTGAGTGTTTAGAAGTCTCTCTTAGACAAAACTGGTTTAGGTTTTGTAAAAAGCATCTCGGTATTTGAAACCCATTCCATAAATTTTTTTTCTTTCTTCCGAGGCTCTCAAGAGTGAGATTGTCAAACCAGTAGAAGACACTTCACCTTCTAGGAAGATTAGGGTTAATCTTGAAGAGTCTAAGACTAAGAATCCTAACCTCCCTAAGGATAAGAAGCATGATAGACCTTTGTGGGTTTGGTATTTTTGTGGAAAGGCTGGGCATACTCACTCAAACTATTTCAAGTTGCAAGCTGCAAAGCGAGAAAATAAGCTAAAAATACCTATACTTTAAGCACAAGATCCTATGGTACTTATTAGTGAATTGGTTAACGCGTTAAACCTTTATACCAATCATGGAGTTGCTCATCATTCTAATGTGAATAATAACTCCAGATCCAAAGTTGCATCTAAGAAGTTTTGGATGCAAAAAGCTTAATCTAAGTGAGTCTTTCTGACATGGTCTTTGTACTTCATCTCAATACTCTTTGTGACCATTTTTCTTTTGCTATTTTTTGTTTCCTTTTTGCTTTTAGGATTTGCATTGCAATACATTCATGCATTTCTTGATAGTTTGTTTTTTTTTTCCAATTTTTTTTTTTAAAAAAAAATGGAAAGGAAAAATGTGTTTTGTATTATATATCTTGAATTTTGTAATCAAGGTTGGCCTATTATCCTTACATAACATGCTTGTGTACCTTGTTTAGCTTGGATGAGCTTATTTTACTGCACTTTGCTAGTTTTAGCTATGTAGTGCATGTTGTGTGGGAAATGTTTATAGTTTTTGATCACATCATCTTGATTTTGAAGTCATATGCTTTTGATTGTTAGGACTAGAACTTAATGAGAAATACATAAATAACCATCTCAACACTATTTACTAGCCAATCATGAACACCTTAGTGCATATCGTAAGATTTTGTGTTCGAGAAAGTGTAGTATATGCACAAAAAGAACATAAGGCGTAGCCTCGGATTAATAATCAAATTGGTGTGTACATGATTAGGCTATAATAAAGATGACACAAATAAAAAAAATTGTTGTGCACATTATCTAGCTTAAATATCAATTTAACAGTCAAATAAAATTGGTATGTACATTATGAGGCAAAATCAAAAGAAACTTAATAATTGCAAGTTTGTTTTCTAGGAGATGTGAGAGTTATATGATGTAACTCCTTGGTCGATAGTCTCTTTCAAACTTATGTGATGAATAATGTAGAAATTGTGATTGATTGCTATCTACTTATCACACATATATCTTAAGCTATGACTAATTGCACACACTACACAAGTTTTTCTTTGCTAAAGTTAGTACATGATTGTGTATGAATTTTTTTTGGCCATCCAAGATTATATGCTCTTTGATTTTGATGCAAAATATGTTTCATCTTTTGAGTTTTAGGGACAAAAGTGTGAAAATCTTGTTTTTGGAAGATCTGGGTTAAATTCAAGTATTTTTGAAAATCTTTTAAACTCATAGTCATGCATTTTATTCATGAAATAAAGTAGTTTGAGTGGTTTTTGCATAAAACTTGCATGGTTTATCAAAAATTTCAAAAATCCAGATTTTCTATCGATCGAATCTATTGCTCGACCAATCGAAATTGTGACAAAAAGTTTGGTTTGAATCTACCTGGCTCAATTGATGCTCGATCAATCGAATCTACTTTTTGATCAATCGAACCCCAATTTCGACCAATCGAATTTCAAAAATGGACCTTTTAAAAGGCTTTTGCTTTCATGTGTTCTTCGTACGTTTCAAACTTTTTCAAAAGCTTTCTCACTCCTTTTCTTCAACCAATCCAATCTAATCTATTTTTGTCGTTTTCTTCCACAAATTTCTCAAGGGTGTCTTCAAGTGCTTGTAAGTCTCTTTTACCCTTTCTTTTTCAATTTAATCACATCTTTTCATGCATTTTCCTTGAAATTTTTGAACTCATGATTTTTGGGATTTTTGAATTTTGGGTTGTTTTTGTTCACATTTGATCCTTGAGTTTTTGTCATTAGATGATATAAACATGATCCCCATGCATTAATTTGATCAATTTTGTGATTTGGGAAAATTTTGAGATTCTAGTTTTTGAAAATTTCTAAAATTGGGGATTCTGTACAATTGGACTTAATTTGATGAAATTGGCTTGTGAAATTGATGAATTAAGTCATTATATGATGTTTCATATCTAGTGTAATGATTAATTGATCAATTTGAATTGGTTTTGAAATTGGGTATTTCAAAATTTGGGGTTTTTGGACTAAAACTCTATGTTCAAGTCAATTGATGGTTTCTAAAGTAAAATTGAACAAATTTTAATGCATTAGAGCATGTATCATATGTGCATTCATTACATGCATCATATAAATTGATATTTTGTTGAGATTTTTGTGCTCTAACCTTCTCTAATGCAGTTTGACCTTGGTTTTTCTTTGTTTTCAGTTTTCCTTTTCTTCTACTCTCTTAGCATCATGGTTTGGAAAACTAGAGCGAATAAGAAAACCACCACTCCCTCTACCCCTGAGTTCCAAAGTGATAAGTTCAGAAACTTTAAATGTCAAGAAACCTATGAAAAACTGAACATTTTTAGGTCTGTGTGGGCTGAGCGTAGGGTCATTTTAGATGAGCTTGATGAGGACATTAGGAGGAATTTTGAAAGTAGGAGTTGGCTACCTCTTTTAGATGTACAACATCCTCCTCCAGCTGCTTTGATTAGAGAGTTCTACTCGAACCTCTCTGTCCACTCCCATGATTCCAACATTCAGTTTGTGAAGAGTTAGATAAGAGGTGAAAAGTATGTCATTACTCCTCAAGTAGTAGTCTCTACTTTTGGTGTACCTTTGGTACAGCAGCTCGTGTACCCTTACACCGAGTCTCCTCCCCTTGACGACATTATGTCACTTATCACTGGTACTTCCATTAGATGGGGTAATGATCCTCAAATCACTTCTCATGAGCTTACTGAGCTCAATTACTTATTTTTCTGTATTTCTTGTCATAGTATTTGGCCTATCTCCCACCTTCATATTATCCCTATTGAGAGATGTGCGTTTTTGTACACTTTCGTCACTGATATTTCTATCAGTTTTCCTTTGCTTTTTATCAGCTCTTTAGTTGAGGTTTATAGGAGTAGTGCTAAATCTCATGGTTTATTTTTTCCTATTTTCATTCATAAGATTTTGCTCGATTTAGGTTTAGAGGATCCTCCACCTTCTTCTTCGAGAGATTCTTCTATCAAAGTTTGCAGGATACTGTCATGACCGTTCAGGCGGCACATGGACAACATTTGTTGGATATGCTCACTAAGCTTCAGGCTTTATGAGTTGATTTGGGTGCTAGACGTTCTACTCCACCACCTCCACCTTTTGATGATGAGTCTTAATTGCCCTTTCGAAATTCATCACAAAAAGGGAGAGAATATACACATGTAGATAGGGGGAGATTTGAGATATAGATTGTATCTAAGAGCTTCATGATGGCTTTTTGATGTATTTATGTCTTTATAGGTTGTTTATGTTAGGGGGAGACATTATGCTTCGTGCTTAGTCTTTTTATTGTTGTTTCTTGTTTCACATATGTTACATTTGATTATTGATTTATATTTATGAGGTTATTCATGATATATGTCTTTTATTTTATGTTTTGTAAAATCAAGAAGTTTAAATTTTGGTTTACTTGTATTTTCCACATGTGTTTATGTGTTTGTTGAGTGTTTTAGGATTTTACAGGTTAATTCAGTCGTGGTTGCTGTTTACATTGGCAACTGATAGATAGTAGTTAGGTTGAATTGTAATTAGGGCTTTTTAAATTTGATTGGGCTGTTTTTTAACTTTGAGCATTTCATTTTTGTGATGTGTTTTGCCACGGATTGCTAAAAGGGGAGATTGTTAGGTTCTAAGACCTTAGGGTCTAATGTATTAGAACTTCAATATGTAATGTGTTAGCAAACCATGATCAAAACATAGAGTCTAGGTTTAGGCCTGCTTAAAGTGTGTTTAAATTATAAAATTGGAATCGAGTAATTATAAAAATTATTGGACAAAATCTGCAAGGCTTGATCGATCAAAAATTAAATTCGCTCGACTGACGTGTAGGATTTTATGTTTTACTTCACATATAAAAGGAAAAACCCTAGCTACGTTTTAGAGATCTTCTGAAGGTTGTGTGGTGAATCTTTTGTGAGATCTAGAGGTATTTACCTTCATACACACACATAGGGTTATCAAGATCAAGATTCGTATCAAGAGCTTGATGATCGCTTCTATTACTGCTTAAAGAACTTAAAGAAGATCTAAAACTTTTGAGTGGAGTCTCAAAGTCACAAGTAGGAGAACTTATGGTTGCAATAGATCAAGGAAAGAAGTAGTCCATGGACTCGGAGCTGTCACGTGGTCGTGATAATAAGTTTTCTACATGAGGTAGCAATAGGATGTTAGTGGTCTAAGTCTTATTATAAAAAACTTCAATTCTTTCATAGTGAATCTATTTTTACCTTGAGGATAGCTAAGTTAAATCCCTCCCAGGTTTTTTACCGGTTTGGTTTTCTTGGATTATCATATCGTTTTGTTCTTTATATTTCCGTATTATTCACATGATATGATTTATATGTGTTAACCTAGAAATGAATAATTTACCTAAGTAATTACTTGACTAAATAACTAGGTTAAACATAGTGTTAAGGGGTCTAAAACTTTGATGAGTAAGTGGTAAATACAAAAAACAACAATGTAAGCTACAAATTAATCTTATGGGTAAGTTTTATAGCTAATATTGCATTTAGTAGCAAATAGTGCATTCTTTAAACTATAACTTATAGTAACATCTCAAATTACAAAAAAGAAAAGAAATATATATATATATATATATATATATATTATACAAAATAAGAAAAATAGACCAAAATTTCTTTGAATCTTATTTTTCAATTGTTTTTAGTGTGTTTGGATTAAGATTTTGTTAATTTGTTAAAAGTGGAAAATATATATATATATATATATATATATATATATATATATATAATCACATATATCATAAAGTTGAAGTACAATTTTAGAATTCAAATCAAATCAAAATTCATAATTGTAGTCTAATTTTATTCTATCTGTCCAATTAATTTTAAAAAAATTTATGCCGAGTGACTTCCATTCATAGTACTCAGTGTGAAAACTTAGATGAATATTTCATGATTATAATTATTGAATGTTTCGATGTGTAAGTGCGGATTACATGCTAGTACAATATAATATTGTAGGCCTTACGCCCATTTTATTTAGGTGGCCATTATAAACTTATATGCAAACACTAATAGCTACTAAAGAAAGATAAACTACTGGTTAATAAGACAAAAAAGTAAATGGTACATAATGGTAAACGAATTTAAGATTCGCTATGCCACTCTTAGCTATATAGTTTTGGATGGCAATGGGACATGCTTGCAGTATTCTCCAAGAGCCCACAATGGGAAAACATTTCTATATGCTGAATAGTGCAACATACAGTTTTTCAAGTAGACTCCTGTGGTTTCCTGCCACAACAAGGTAATTAATGATTAATTACAAATTATGTGAAGTAAAATTATTAGAAAAGGGAAAAAAACGTTCCATAATGGAAGAATGATATCTATGTCTTGTCAATTTTGATATTTCTATTTGTTATTTGAAGTTATGTTAAACAAAGACACCTGTTGAGGAAAATCGCCATTTTCCAATTGGGAATTGATTATCAACTTCACTGCGCGATGAAGAGGTGTCGGGTCTCTTTCAGCCTATTACAAGTAAAATTTTATTCTTAGAATTATTCAAGAAAAACATATGATAACACGATATATATGTTTTTAAACCATAAACTAACCTGTTTGGCATGAATAAGACCCATCATTGCCCATGCAGTTTGTACCAAATTTGATCGATTTCCTTCAAGAGGTATATATATCTATGACCAAGCATAGAGAATTTGTTATTTTAATTTTCATGGAAGAATCTATACAACATCTACAAAATCTCATTTAAAACAAGAATAGATATAAATTTCTTTAAATTGAATCATTGATCTACAAAAACACATTGAATCAAATTGATGTAACGAAAGATATTAAATATGAAAAGATAAAGAATTTAGAGGCTTAAAGCAAAATCCATGGTTAAACACTACCTTTTCTGGGCATGAAAGATGACTCTCCGACCAGCCACCATCATCCTTTTGTGTTCTGAGTAAAAACTCAACAGCTTTTCGTATAGCAAGACAATTGTCGTAAGTCATGCCCACTGTAGCTAATGCTCCAAGGGCAAACCATGTACCATACATAAAACAAATTCCCCAATTTCCATACCTACGACAAAGTCTCATCTTGTAATTGATTTGTATTATATCAATATGTAAAACTATGATAACAATAATAGTAAGCAAATGTTTCAAATTCGTCATGTAATTTATCTAACCATAACAACAATAATAATATGATGTCAATGCACTTTTGATACTACATTTTGGGCTGATTTTTGTTTTCGTCCCTAATTTTTAGTTCCTAGTTATGAAAAACAATGTTTATTTTGATCTCTGTTGTCAACCCACTAACAAAAAATTCATATGTAGCAAACAAAGCACACTATTGACATGTTAAATGCTGTTGTGACTAATAAAATAGTAATAATAAAAAAATTATTTGATTTTTAAAAAATTCCACATCAACATTTAAATAAATAAAAAATTACAAAAAAAAATTAATTCTCAATTTTAATTTAAACTGAAAATTTTTAAAAAAAGCAAGAACTAAATTTTTTTTTTCTATTTTAAAGATAGATAATGACAAGACTTCCAAAGACTACCAAAGAATAGATACAAAGTACTGCCATTATATTCATACCACACAGTGAAAAGCATGTCTTAGTATCACTAATGAAACCAAACAAATTTCCACCGTTGAACTTCAGAGTTTATATTCGAATGGTATTCCATAGGGACCAAAATGAGAAATCTAAGAGTGCATTTACGCCTAATAATATTGAGTAAACTAGTACATGAACATACCAAGAACCATCAGGCATTTGTATGTCTAAAATGTATTTGACTGCTTTTTGAATGGAGTTCTCAATCTCCTTGTTCCTGTGCTCAGGGTGCAACTTCTTAAACAAAAGTAAAGCTTGGATTGATGATGCAGTGCACTCAACATACTCATGCTCAACAACAATACCCTCAAAGAATTCTGTGGGATTAAGCCACTAGAAGGGAAAAAAAGGTAATAAATTTTCCACTGATATATGATAATTAAAGATTGAATATATCTGCATAAATTTTCAAATGAACATTTCGACGACACTTCAATATGTTAAGGTACTAACTTCTAACCGCTCTTGAGCTCCTGCGGGCTCCCAAGCTGATAAACCTCCATTCTTACTCTGCATTATTAACATGAGAGTAATGATTAAATATGTAAAGAAACAAGCCACCAAAAACAAAAAAAGCAAAACAAAGAAAAATTAACAAAGTTGCTTCGGAGTTAGTTCAAAAGATGATGAGGGTTTCTATATATATATATATATATATATTGAAAATTGTAAACAATTTTGGTTTTGTAAGAAGAATATTCTTAGATAACAAATCTTTCTAGATTTGAACAAGTAATTTTCGACACTTTTAGATCCACCTATAACAATGGTAGCTTGTATTACCTATTAATATTCATGCCTACGCATGCAAAATAAGCAGTAGACAACACTATGTTAGACTAATGGTTAGATGATTAGTTCACTAATTCATAATTGTTTTAAGATTTTAGGAAGAGTAATAATTTTTAATGATATTATAGAAATTAGACAATGGTAACAATTAGCTCCTATTAATTAGCAATGGTAAAATCAATTAAATTCGTCTCTTCCTAAGGGCATATGTTTTTGCTACAAGTGGTAATTTATCATTCTATGAAAAGTTAATCCTCACCTGTAAATAAAGTAGGATATTTACAGCATCAAACAAGCGCTCAGGTTCCATTTTCTCACCAACAACTTCAGGTGGCATCATTGAAAAAAGCAAGCAGCACTATGAAGAAAAGGAGAATTTGGTCACACGGTGATTATGGACAAGTAGCAACAGTAGAATTTGACGAAGCATTAAAGAAAGTTATTTACCTTCAAACATTCTGCAGTGCAATCAGAAACTTGTAATCCATGATCTTGATCAGAGAAAGTCCATGATCCTTTAGAAATGTGACGATGCATTTTTCTAAAGTCTCCGGAAGGATTGTCTCTAACCTTTACATTGTTTAAAGGGAACACAATAACTCCAAATGACATATTGATAATGACTTTCCTAAGCAAAAATGTAGACTTTTATGATTTAAGAATTGAAAATCAAACCTGGGATCTTTTTATGAACTCATGCCCTTTCTTCAATACCGGTCCAATTTCATTAGTGAGATCACTAGCTAAAAGAGCTTGAATACTAAAACCCACATCCCACGATTGACTACCAAAACTCTACACACAAATTGCATATATCAAAGTCAACAATTCATGCAAATCGATAGGTAAAAAGTTCTACAATTGTTTTGCATAGAATGTGTACTAACATGTGCCTTGATTCCATCTTCAGCGATCCATATGTATTCTTTCACCCTAGCAAGATGCTTCTTAAAAGAATCCCCATCTGGATCTTCAACCCAACAAGCAAGCATACTTATTGACTGTTCAATGCAAATGGCATTAGGAGGAATATTATATAGCCTAAATTAACCATGTCTATGGCTTTTCTAGAGCATTGTAGAATCACATTACCTTTTCCACAACCCCAGTGGTAATGTATCTAGTGACTTCATCTTCATAGTGAATGAGCTTCATTGCTACTTGAAGAGCTTTTTCTCTAACCAATTTCTTTAAAGGCCAACGAGTGAGAAGAGGCTCAGTTAATATGTATAGGCTATCCCAAAGTAGATCTTGTATCAAAGGATGCGGATAGTAGATATCCTCCTGTAGTAATTGATTTCCATAATCAATTCATTAGCAAAAAAAAAAAAAAAAATCCCCACTCAATGCATTGAAGGATATATTTGAAAGACTATATGGTATATGTCATTCCACAATTATCAGCCTTGAAGGTTGTTGGAATATTGATGTGTGAGTGACATAGTTAGCGAAATATTAAATTTCTAGATTGGACACTAATGACAAGAATGAGTGGTTAATATCATATAATTGGGTCCAAACCTACAGGCTTAAACTTTTGGGTCATGTTATGTCCTATGTTATAGTTACCCTTCAATTGGAGTCTTCTCATGGTGTTATCTCCTCGTCAAAGGTAAACTCACCTTTGCGCATTGATGACGTGCTTTGGCCCAATTAACTTCATTGTAAGGTTGAGTGTAAAGTTCCTCCCTTAATTGAAGAATAAGAGGTGTGATCGGCCCAACAAACCTTCTCCCATATAAGTATGAAAAACGCAAGTACACTGCTCGACAATATATCCACATCTTGGCTGCATTTTGGGCACCACAAAATTGATATGTTATAATTAGAATTTGGTGCATTAAAAAGAATGTTAAATATCTGTAGTGACAAAGGCATCAAAGAAATGAACTAACTCTGTTTCAATAGTGACTTAACTAATCTTACAAAGGTTCCACATGTAATAATGATTTAAGAAACACTAGTGTATAAACCTGGATACATGGGAAGAAATGGAGGTAAAAGCCAAAATTCCGGAGGCATTGGGTTGCTTCCAGCCCATTCGAACACACCAAGTATCTGAAGTTTACAGGACATTGTATACTAGTGTTAATTATCAACAAAAAGTCATCATCCATGGTGAATACTTGAAACCAAATTGTCAAGAAATATGATTATATTTTAATTTAAAATATAAATTATTTTGAGTATTTAGCTCTAATTTGATGTTAATCTCCACAAATAAACAGTCATACCGAAAGCCAGGACTTTCCCCAAGAAGATATGTGTGTTGCACCACCACGATCAAGGATCCATTTTCTTGCTCTTGTACAAGCATTGTCCTGACCACCATCAGGTCCTTCCCCAAGTATTCGCATACAAATATAGCTGAGAATTGTGCAAAACATTATGCTGTGGCCTCCTATGTAAAATCCCCATCCACCATCTTCATTCTAAAATGTGATAAAGTTATAGCATAATTACTAGACATGATGTTTGAAGTTTAAACTAAAAACAAAAATAAATAAAAAATGACAAATGACAAATTTTGCAAAATCTCTATTCTCGTTGATTCAGTTAATATTTTACACTTTCAAGAATATATACCTGATGATTGTATATGTAACGAAGAATTTCTTTTTTATACTCTGCTGGGAAGACAGTATTAATATGTCCTGTAATGTAAAAACATAAAACCTGCATTTTTTGGATCAAATGCAAGAAAAATAGTAGTTATATCGAGCTGGGAAGACAGTATTAATATGTCCTGTAATGTAAAAATATAAAACTTGCATTTTTTGGATCAAATGCAAGAAAAATAGTAGTTATGTCGAGCTGAAAGCCAAAGTAGTTCACTAGCAAGGATGTTATTTGGAACAATTTCATTGTTCTAGAGGTTTAAATTTACTTGACAAATTATAATGATAATAAAAATATTGAAAAATTAATAATGATAATGATGCAACTCACAAAAGGAGGAAGGCAAAACAAGGGACCAGCATTTTCAGCAGGCCAATGGCCATCACAAGACTGCAAGGCCGCATAGAAATGGACAGCCCTCCTCAATGCACTTGTGGCCTTTTCATGTGTGATTTCTTCTCCATCCCCAATCTTAACTGGGGGAATTGTTTGTTTGAAGTTTTTCTCCCTCAAAAACTGCAATAATTTCAATAATTCCTACGTCATTAGCAAAAAACAAATTCCTAAGGCATTAGAAGTTTAGAACTTAAAAATACGTAAGTGTGAACGTTAGCATCGCCTAAGAATACCATAGAGTTTCATTTCATAAATTAAACAACCAAAACAACATTTATAAATTTGGGCACTATATTATACTAGAATTTTAGTCTGATGAACATTGATCAATAATACCTATTAACTAATCCAAGTGGCTAATAGAAGATACTGAGAGTTGTGGTTGTTGTTGGCTTTTTCTTCTTATTTTTTATTTTTTTGGTGTAAATACAATCAAATGATAGTTGTTACTTGTTAGAATTGAGAATCAAGTTTCTATACATATGCAAACTCAAAGGAAAGATAAGAAACCTTAAGTTTCGAAACTAGATCACGAAAGCATTCTATGGGATGGGATTTAGTATAGGTGCCTGCAAGCTGATCTTGACAAGTGAGAAAATTTATCTGAATTGATAATCAAAATTTAGCTATAAGGGCATTTTACAAGTAATATGTATGTAGTTTAAGTAAAGTTCATTGGGCCTATAGCCCGTTGGGCTTCTACACTACCGAAAACAAATCTCAAATCTAATTAACCACTTGAATTTGATCTTCTATGTCTAGTGTTTGGTTGTTAACAAATTTTTCTTTTATCATTTTAGGTTCTTTTAAAAAAAATTTAAGTATAATAATACTTTAACTAAAATAAATAGATCAACGAAATGCACATGTACCAATTATACATTTATATGCCAATGCAATGCAAAGATAATGTTGGTTATATAATTATTGGTGAAAGAGTGATTCTAGCAATGCAATAAATTTTACTATATAGCTTTAGGAAGGGGTAATTACACTCCCCTACTTTGATGTTTTGGGAAATGACACTCCTCTCCAAACTTGAAGGAAAAAACTTTGTTAAATTAATATTAAAAATATTGTGTACTAACTTACCATTTGCTTAAGGGTAAATTTCTAAAATTATTTTATTCCATTATTAAAATTCATTATTTTAAATTTTTAATTAAAGTGTATTTTAAAATATTAAGTGTGAATATTTCTTATTAATTTTTTTTCTTTTTTTAACGGGTTATGTAGAGATTTTGCATTGCAAGTATTTTGGTGTTTAAAAATTTTTTTTGTTTTTATTCTAAATTTATCAGATTTATTTTTTATTAAAAATGGCTAAATTTTTGTAAAGAGATTCTTATAAAAATTTAGAATATTTCATTACTATATAAATTTAGAATATTTCATTACTAATATAAACAAAAAGGGGGGTGTTAATTTCTTTAAACCTCAAGTGAGAGGAGTGTAATTACCCCTATTACTAATAACTTATATATGACAATAGATTAAATGGGTTTGATTTTGACCCAATCGGATATGAGTAAGAAACTTATCATACTAAAGTGCGTTATTATATCTATAACCCTAGCCTGATTTTTTTATTGGTCAGCTCAACTCAATATAACTCATATTCATTTCCATTAAAAAAAAAGAGGCTCTAACAAACTTTCTAACCTCTCTTTGTTTGAATTTCTTTCAATTAAAATAAAATAAAAAGAAAAGTTCCGAATGACTTTAGTAATACTTAAATCCTTGAGTTTGTAGTTTGGTAATTCTAATAATCTACCAGTCAAATAATTTCACAAAAATAACAAATAAATAAAATACTTATGCAAGGTATACATAAAATAAAAAATTAAGTCAAATCACCTATAAAATAACTAACTTTGCATTTGAATTGCCTTTTTGCTGAAACTTTTTTTGCATATTTGTTGAAAGATGGCAAAAGTTCACTTGTATTTCAAAAAAAAAGTTGAACATAAACATATAAGTTTAAAAAATAAAATTTAAAAAAAAAATTACACTCATGCTTAAATATATAGAGATTTAATAATAAAATATCACATGTCAAGTAAAGAAAAGTCAGTTATAAAGGAAAAATATATAATTAATTTACTGTAAACTATTTTGTAAAGTTGTAATTTACAACTATTTTGTATTGGTTTTAATTCCGTGCAAAATTTGATTGTAATTTTGCTCAATCTTTTGTACCCTATAATTTATGTGGGGTTTATTTGTAAGGGTTGTGTGAAAGAGAGAGAGTGTGAAGACTCAAGTCAACTTTGAAGACAAAAGAAGTTTTTGCGCATAGCTCGCGACTAGCCATCCCACGAAAGGAAGCATGTTCTCAGCACATGACTAGAATGTGAAGAGTTGAGACAGATGGTGACAGCTGGTTTTCGCAAATGTCTCGTAGGTAAGGCCTTCTCGCGAGATACCCGTGAAACAGTCTGTTTTAATATTTTGTTCTATCTGCTCCACTACATCCTCATGCACACTATATATACCATCATTACCCACATATTGAGTAGAGAGAATTTTTTTAGAGAGAAAACCCTAGCCACAAACCATTAAGAGTGTGAGATTGTCATACCCATAATCTTCTACACTATCTATTGTGGTTTTCCTCTATTCCTACCTCTCCATTTCCAAATCCTTGAGAGGTTGATAGCCCAAACACTTACCACACCCATACTAAGTGTCAAGTGAGGTTTTGGTGCTATTGGGAAGTATTGAAAGAAGCCAAACTTTGGCGGATGCAATCAGGCGCATTGCGGGATCTGGAAAGCTAAACAAGACACAGTTCCAAAAAGCCTTGTTGGAGTAGGAGCTTGGAAGGCTTATGTGCACTTAGTAGATTAGGCTTAGAGGGTCTCTTGCTATTCGTGTATCCCAACTTATTGTCTAGTGGATTGATTTACAGCTTGGAGGGTGGCAAAGAAGTTTTTCGCCGAGTTTTTCGACATCCTCTTCGATAACACATCGGCATATTATCTTGTGTTTGTATCTCTCTTCCCTACTCTTTTAGTTTTCATTTTACTGTTGTAATTTGTTGAATATAGCTTAGAGTAGTTTTATTGTTTGTTGGCTCACATTTACTCTATTCCGCACTTAGTTTAAGTTAAAATAAAATCAACCGAGCCGTATTTTATTAATTTGGGGTCTAAACAGCTCTTGTGTTTTTAACACAAATCTGACCTTTCAATTGGTATCAGAGCAGGTGCACTTGTTGTGATTTCATTACCTAAGTGCGATCCTAGACCCCTTGCCTTGCTATGGATAATGTTATGGCTAAGGCCAACATGAAGCGTAGCTCATGTGTTTGTGATAATGACACTATCATGAAGCGTAGCTCATGTGTTTGTGATAATGACACTATGAGCATCTATAAAGATTGTCTTAGAAATGAGCTTTTAGAGCTATTCAAGTCTAAGAAACATTCTAAAATCTTTGTACACATGCTGAAATCCTTAGAACAAAGGAATCATGATATTCATTATAGCTTGTGTGAGTCAAATTCCTTAATTGCTGAATACAAGAGAAGGAATAGACATATGTGTGATAAACCTAATGGTCTGAAAAGAAAGCTCTACTCATCTATGAATGAAGTAAAAGAAGAGGAGTATATATTTAAGGGTCAAGAGTGTTTATCTCATGCTTGTCTTTTTGTTCATACTGCATTGAAAGTATTTAATTCATTTTTGTGGTATCTTGACAGTGGATGTTCAAGGCACATGACCAGAGATTAAAAAAAAAAAAAATTGTTCAAAACTCTTAAGGAGAAGGAAGACGGCTATGTGACTTTTGGAGATGGTAGCCATTCCCAAGTTCTTGGAAAGGGAACCGTTGATATTTCGAGACTTCCTTTGTTGACTGATGTTCTCTACATTAAAGGATTGATGGTGAACTTGCTGAGTATCACCCAAATATGTGATGAAGACTTCATTGTTTAATTTTCAAAGAAGGAGTGTCTAATTCTCAATGAAGAAGGTGTTCAAGTCTTGAAAGGACCTAGAACCACTGACAATTGCTATGGTGTTGCTCCCAAGCCAAGCATATCATGTCGAAGTGCTCGAGTAAATCTTTTGGAGTTGTGGCACCAAAGGTTTGGGCATGCAAATTACAAGCAAGTGGCAAAGATCTCAAAACTTGAAGCAGTGATTGGCTTGCCAAAGTTTGGAAAGGTTGAGAACAATGTTTGTGGTCCATGCCAATTAGGAAAACAAAAAAATCAACCCATCCCAAAGTTAATGTAGTGGCTACCTGTCGTTATTTGGAGTTACTCCATGTGGATCTAATGGGTACGATGAGAACAGAAAGCTTGGGTGGAAAACGATATATCATGGTGGTGGTTGATGATTTCTCAAGATATTCTTAGGTGGAGTTCCTTAGAGAGAAGTTGGAGGCATGCGACAAGATGGAAAGGTTATGCAAGAAGCTTCAAAATGAAAAGGGAGTTTCCATAGTCAAAATAAGGAGTGATCATGGGAAAGAGTTTGAAAACGCAAAATTTAAAGCATTTGCAATGAGCACAGTATCAAAAAGGAATTCTCCACTCCAAAGACGCCACAATAGAATGGCGTGGTGGAAAGAAAGAACCGAGTGATCCAAGAGATGGCAAGAGTAATGCTTCTCAATAAAAACATTCCACAGAAATTTTGGACTGAAGCGGTGAACACATCATGTCACATTGGGAATAGGATTTTCTTTAGGGCTGGAACAAAGAAGACATCATATGAGATTTGGAGGGAACAGAAGTCAAAAGTAAAGTAGTTCTGAGTATTTGGAAGCAAGTGTTACATCTCAATGACAGGGAGAATCTTGGGAAGTTTGATGCTAAGAGTGATGAAGGGATCTTCCTAGGATATTCCACAAATAGCCGGGCATATAGAGTGTACAACAAGCGTACCAAGACGATGATGGGGTCAATAAATGTGGTCATAGATGACACCATTTCCGAAAAAGATGTTTGTGAGGATGGTGAAGCACCAACCCTTAAGAAGAATGAGGGTGATGATATCATGTCTCAAAGTGATGAGGGTGAGAAAGAATCATTAGAACAGGAGTCCACACCTCCTGCATCAAGAAGGGGGACTAGATCAATGAAAAGGCCTTCAAGTCCACTCACCCCTCCGGAAGTTCAACCTCCAATTTCACGGAATGAGGAACCCTCTACTTCCTAGAAACCATCATCAAGAGTAAGTCTCAATCATCCCACATCAACATCATTGGTGATTTAGATGAGGGACTTCAGTTAAGAAGAGGACCCAGATATAGCTTGAATCATGTGACATACAATTGCTATCTTGCTCAATTTGAACCCAAGAAAGTGGAAGAAGCCTTGAAAGATGAGAATCGGGTGGAGTCCATGCATCAAAAGTTACATCAATTCATTAGAAATGATGTATGGGAGTTGCTACCAAGGCCCAAGGATACACATGTAATCGGCACCAAGTGGATATTTAAGAATAAGACAGATGAAGATGCTGAGGTCATTCAAAAAAAGTCCAGATTGGTGGCTCAAGGATATACTCAAGTTGAAGGCATAGACTTTGATGAATCATTTGCTCCAATAGCAAGATTAAAGTCAATCCGAATTCTTCTTTCTATAGCGTGTGTTATGAACTTCAAGCTATACCAAATGGATGTGAAGAGTGCCTTCTTGAATGGATTTTTAAACGAAGAAGTGTTTGTTAAGCAACCAAAAGGGTTTCAAGACCCTCACTTTCCGGACCATGTGCTAAGATTGAAGAAAGCTTTATATGGGTTGAAGAAAGCACCAAGAGCATGGTATGATCGCCTGACCACATATCTTGTAGATCATGGTTTTAAGAGAGGTCAAGCCAATAGAACGTTGTTTATTAAAAGAGATGAGAGATCCCTCCTTGTCTCTCAAGTATATATGGATGACATTGTCTTTGGATCTACAATTGATCACCATGCTCAAGAATTTTCAGAAGAAATGAGAAAGGAGTTTGAAATGAGCATAATGGGGGAGCTGAACTACTTCTTAGGGCTTTAAGTGAAACAACAGAAAGATGAAATATTTATCTCTCAAGAAAAGTATGCCAAAAATCATGTAAAGAGATTCAACTTAGACTCCAAAAAGCATGCATCCACTCCCATGAGCTCATTGGCAAAATTAAGTCTTGATCCAGCCGGTGTGGAAGTAGATCCAACACTTTATCGGAGCATGATCAGTAGTCTTCTATACCTTATGGCAAGTAAGCCAAACATCACCTTTAGTGTAGGTGTATGTGCTTGATTTTAGGCAAAACCCAAAGAATCATATTTCTCTACGGTAAAAAGAATCATCCACTATATTAATGGAACCTCTGATTATGGAATTTGGTATTATAAAGACTCCAATGAGTGCTTAGCTGGATATTCAGATGCTAATTGGGCAGGGTGCATTGATGATAGGAAAAGCACCTCTGGTGGATGTTTTTATTTAGGAAACAACTTGATGTCATGGATGAGCAAAAAGCAAAACTCAGTCTCTCTATCAACAAGTAAAGTTGAATATATCACAGTAGGAAGTTGTTGTGCGCAACTATTGTGGATGAAGAAACTCTTACATGATTATGGAATCACTCAAGGCACTATGTGTGTGTTCTGTGATAACACAAGTGCCATAAACCTGTCAAAAAATCTTGTTCAACACTCAAAATCGAAACATATCAGAATTTGATACCATTTTATTCGAGATCTAGGAGAGAACAAGGTTGTGTGGTTAGAGTTTATCAACACCTACAACCAAAAGGTGGACATCTTCACCAAACACCTTGATGGTCCACGATTTGAGTCTCTTCTTAAGGCCATCGGTATCGGTATCATCCCTTGACTTCCATCTCTTGTGTGACCTTATGTGAAAAATCTTGAAATCTATATATGATTGTTGTAAATCGATCTTCAAACTTGTTATGAATGCTTAGTCAATAGTCTTGTTGATCTTGATACATGTATAGATTTGTGCCTATATCTTTTTCCACGTTTTTATGTTTTTGTTTATAGCTCATCAAATGTCAAATCTCAAAAAGAGATATTGAGCTACAAAAGTCGTCGCACATACTAGTATTTGACTAGGAAAAAGGAAAAACGACTTGCATTGAAATGTATGGTGCCTCAAAAAGCCAAAGGCTTACTCACAAAATTATGATTTGTAAAGAAGCCAAATGAAAAGTTTCAAAGAGATGTAATCATTTTCTTGTAAGAGATCATATATGTTCATTTCTGTTAGGATATATGTAGTTCAAGTTGTTAACATATGTCACTATTTTATGTAATTGGCTTATCCTTTGACAAAACGCACTTTACTTGTAATTGGGTAGATTTAGGATGTGTTTAACGCTTCAAGAAACAGTGTTTCAAGATTAAGTGTTGAAGTCATCAAGTCTGTCCAAGAAACAAGCTGGAAAGTGCAAGTTACTAAAGCTCGACACCTGATTACATATGCATCTATCGAGCTTTAGAAGCTGTTTCAGCCCCGAGGCTCAACAGCTTCTCGACAGATCCTCGACACCTCTATCTGTCGAGATTTAAAGAAAACAGATTTTTAATTCTGTTTTAATTCTAATCCGCGAATGTGTCTTTGGGACTTCTTTTCTCTAAACCCTAGACATATAAAAGGATTGTTTTAAGGGCTGTCAAAGTGATACAAGTTGCAAAAGCATTAAGTAATTCTTGTTCATGCAATTTGTGATCAACGACAAAGTTCATGCCCTAGTTCATCTCTTGTGAAGAAGTTACTGTGTAATGTGCACCGTAGGATTTTGTAACCAAGCATCTTCTTGATCTTTATCGTGTGGATGATTTGAAGAACTTTTCAGCCAACAACTTTCTTTCTAGTTGGTGAATTGAAGTCGCGTACTAGGATCCGCGCAATTGGTTAGTCATGTACTCGGAGTTGTGCATCAAAAGGAGAAACTGTCACTACAGAACAAGTCCAATTAGGTATTAGGGTAAGGGTTCAACTGTAGGTTGGTAAGGTACTCGGATTCCTTACTTGTAATCGCTTGTTATGATAATAATGGAGTTTTGGGAGTGGTGACCTTAAATCATCCGGTGGGGTTTTTGCAGTCAGGTTTTCCTATTCGTAAACAAATCACCGCGTCTTTTATTTTCCGCTGCATACTTTAGGTTTGGTGATTTGTTTGTGCTGCCACGTAAATTTGCATGTTAACTTGATTAATTAATAACTCGGCTAATTAATCAACTTAATTAATCACAAGGGGTCAACGCGTTTGTGGCCTATCAATTTCTATAATTGAGATAGTCCACTTGACTTAGTACTAGTTGTGTATGATTTAATTGAATTGATCATTGAAGCTTCACTCTAGATTAAGGACTATTTGCATTTAATACTCACACACAACACACAAGACTTTGTTCAATGAATGCTTATTTCATTTGTGTGATTATATGTGTTCATATGTGATGTATATACCCAATTGCTTGCCGATCAAACTCAAAAAGATTTTTGAGTATTTTATATGTTTTTGAAAGTGTTTTTATACTTTCATGCTTTAAGACTTTGTTTAAAATGCATTTTTGTGTTGTTCTTCAAAAACTTGTTCAAAGGCATTTTCGCGAGCTTATTTTCGTGAGAAGCTCGTGACTAAGCTCTTCTCACGAAAATGGGTTAAAGCAAAAACTTGAAAATGCAAATTTCAGACAGAGACTTTCAGGACTATCTCATGACTGCTTCGGGACTAAAGGCTTCCTGGAAAAGATCTTATGCTTCAAATGTGTTTTTCGCGACTATTTAACCCGTGAAAAATGCATGTTTTCAGTTTTATAGGGCTGATTTGACTGAGTTTTTAAAACACTCTTAAGTTCACTCCCTTTGCCTCACTCGAACCTCTCTCAACCCAAAACTATTTTTTCACTCAAAACCGTCCAATTTCAAGTCCAAATCTCTACAAAATCTCTTTAAAGGTATGTTTCTTAACATTCTTTCAAATTTTCATTTTAGATTATGCAGAATTTTGTTTAGGGTTCTTGAATTAGGGATTTTTGAAAATGGGGTTGGGAACTATGATTTTAGGCAAGATTTTTTAAAATTTTTGATTGGGCTTTGCCCCTTTTGTTTTGTGTGTATCTGTGTTGGCCTCTTGTGACAATTTGATCTTGTATTTAGGCATGTTTTTATCTGTTCATGCATTGCTCATTTGTGTAGTGTAGTGTTGCATTCCATGTGTTTGATAAAATGCTTAAGTGGCATGTATGAGTTGATTTGGACTCCAATGAGTTCCAATCTTTGGGTTTACCCTTGATTGATCTTGTTCAACATGTTTTGATCATTGGGTGTGTGTTTTACACACTTTGCCCAACTGTGCCTCACCATGCCTTGCCATGCATCAACTAGGCGCACACCATGCACACATCATGCACACTAGATGCACACACACATGCTCAGTTGGTATATTTGTGCATTTTGGTTATGTTTACATGGTTTAGCAATTAAAGCATGTAGTTTTTAACACTATTATGTTATGTTTTAAGTCTTTGTGCTTATGTGTTTGGACTAACTTGACATTAATCAAGTTTGTGTTTTTATCTTTGCATTTTTGCTCTTGTTTTTGTGCCTTGTGTTTGTTTGTGCAGATGTCACCCTTCAAGAAATCAGCTGTAAAAGGGGGAAGTAGCAAAGGAATAGAACCCGTGATAGATCTTGATAGTTTTACCCCGAAGCCAAAGAGGACCAGGCCATCAACAGGGATTTACGATGTTGACAAGTTCAGGTTATATGCCACATCCCAAAATTATGAGAAATACTTCAAAGATGCCCCCTTGTTGGTTGAAAGGGAAGTTGATCAGGCCTCTCTCCTCGATACGAGCATTCCAAAATGGTTTGCTACCAAGGATTGGAATTTTCTTCTCTTAAGCTTTGATGAACCGTACGAGAATATGGTGAAGGAATTCTATACGAATGCCATTGCTGAGGAAGATGAGCTAAAATGTTGGGTTAGAGGAAAGAACTTCACAATAACACCTACTTATCTTGCTGACATTCTATGTATCAACCAGCCTATGTTTCCAAAGCCTTCGGTGTATGGTGAGTTAGATCCCGAGTAGGATTTTCTTCGGGAAACTCTAGGAAAGAATTTGGAATTCTCTTCCAATGGAAAAGTGGTGAGTGTTGCATCACTATCACCTGAATTAAGGCTGCTCACATCAATCATGTTTCACAAATTCTATCCTCTCTCAAGTACTGGTTACATGAATCTCAGTCGAGCCTAATTTCTCCATGACCTGGTACATGATGAAGAAATTGATATTTGCTCTCATATCTTTCACATCTTGAGCAAAACAACCCAAAGGACTACCTCAAGGAACTGCCTTCCCTTTAGTTGCCTTATCTCAAAAATTCTGAAGCTTAAAGGTGTTTACCTGTTGGAAGATGAGATACCATACCCACGACCTAATCCAATCAACACCCATTCTCTCAATGCCAGCATTAGTCACAGCTTGAAGGCAACCAAGCAAGAGAGTAATGCTCCTCATGCTAGTTCAAGCTCTAGCTCTCATGCTCTTGATGAGAAGTTAGACATCATTATGGCATCCGTTCAAGACATTAGCACTAAGTTATCTGGACTTGCATCTATCATGCACTCTCAACACATTCAATTCGACACGAAGTTCACTTCTCTCCAAACTCAATTAGATCAAATTCAAAGGAAGATAGAGGAAGATGAAGACTAACTCCTTTGGCCATTTCGGTCAAAAGGGGGGAGAAAGTGAGTTGCACATTTTGAGGAGAAGCATAGTGTAGCACATGCACTTCATAGACATATTGGTTAATTTTTTGTGGTTTAGTTGTTTACTTTTTTTGCCATAGTTTCTAGAACGTGCTTATTTACATTGCTTTCTTTTAAAGCTTTAAGTACTTTGGTTTAAATTCTAGTTTAATATTCAGTACTTTGTATTTATCTCATTGCTTTGTAGCATTTTTTTTAGTATCTTTAATTTATCTTGAGTATTACACACTTGTACCCTTGTTGGATCTTGTATCCTTAATACAAATACTTTGGTGTTTTGCATTGGTTGTGTGTTTGGACATGCAATTGATTTTTGCTTTGCATTTAATTGCATTATGTGTCTGGATGATCGTTTACTAGTTAAATGATCATTGTAGTCATTCTTTAATGACTGTTCTTGTATGATCAAGTTATGCTTCATAGTTTACATCTTGTTGATTACCTTGATCGCATTATACTTGCTCCTATACGTACCTTGTATTCAACTTGTCATGAGTTTAATGAAAGTTTTGTTTGTGTGTGAGTGTTTCAAGATACAGGTGTATTCGTGCAAGTGCTTCACAGCTTCTAGATTAGGTTAGAGTGAGTTTTGTCATTATTGTCAAACTCACGTTTAAATCTAGAGTCTATTATAGGGTGTTTTGTCATGGAGTAGCCAAAGGGGGAGATTGTAAAGTTGTAATTTACAACTATTTTGTATTGGCTTTAATTCCGTGCCAAATTTGATTGTAATTTTGTTTAATCTTTTGTACCCTGTAATTTATATGGGATTTATTTGTAAGGGCTGTGTGTGAGAGAGAGAGTGTGAAGACTCAAGGCAATTTTGAAGACAAAAAAAGTTTTCGCGGGTAGCTCACGACTAGCCATCTTACGAAAGGAAGCTTGTGCTCAGCACGACTGGAATGCGAAGAGTCGAGACAGATGCTGACAACTGGTTTTCGCAAGTGTCTCGCTGGTAAGACATTCCCACGAGATACCCGCGAAACAGTCTGTTTTGCTATTTTGTCCTATCTACTCCACTACATCCTCATACACACTATATATACCATCATTACCCACATATTGAGTAGAGAGCATTTTTTCAGAGAGAAAAACCTAGCCACAAACCTTTGAGAGTGTGAGATTTTCATACTCACAATCCTCTACACCATCCATTATGATTTTCCTCTACTCCTACCTTTCCATTTCCAAATTCTTAAGAAGTTGATAGCCTAAACACTTACCACACCCATACTGAGTGTCAAATGAGGTTTTGATGCTGTTTGAAAGCATTGGAAGAAGCCAAGCTTTGACAGATGCAATTGGGCGCATTGCAAGATCTGGAAAGTTAGACAAGACACGGTTCCGAGAAGCTTTATTGGAGTATGAGCTTGGAGGACTTAGGTGTATCGGGGTAGATTAGGCTTGGAGGGTCTCTTGCTATTTGTATATCCCAACTTATTGTCTAGTGGATCGATTTACCGCTTAGAGAGTGACGGAGAGGTTTTCACCAAGTTCTTCAGTTTCCTCTTCGATAACACATCGACATGTTATCTTGTGTTTGCATCTCTCTTCCCTACTCTTTTAGCTTTCATTTTACTGTTATGATTTGTTGAATATGGCTTAGAGTAGTTTTATTATTTGTTCACTCACATTTACTCTATTCCGCACTTAGTTTAAGTTAGAGTAAAATCAACTGAGTCGTATTTTATTAATTTGGAGTCTAAACAACTCTTGTGTTTTTAACACAAATCTGAGCTTTCATATTCAATTTGGTAGTAGATCCAATCCAACGTTGAAAATATTCATATTTGAAAATTGGACAATAAGTTTTATTAATACTTTCAATGATCTATGATATAGAAAATTTAATATAACTTTAGTACACAAACATATATTGAAAATATATCATTCAAACATATAAATTTAAAAATTTATAATAAGACTTTATGGAAGTGCGGATTCGGTTGGATCAAAATTGGGTACAAGTAATAAGTAAAGGTAAATAAAGAAATCATTATTGAAATGTATAATTCGATTTTCTCTTGGTTGTGTGTGGGGCTAAAAGAGTCTTTTCCTTTTATGCTTTTTGAATAGTGTATTTTGAATTTTTATTACACCATTTTTTTTTTTTTTTAGAATCATTATTACACCATTTCGGATACTCTAATTCTATAAAAGTTCAAGTGTTAAACTATTGGATTCTATTCAATACAAAAAACAACTATTGGATGGCATTATTTATTTATTTATTACATTAATGGCATCCTAGTAGAATGAGTCAACAATCAACACCAATAAAATATTGAAGGTTGGGTAAGACTTTCTCTGTTACTTATTAAGACTTTCTCTATTTGTTTTTGAAACAAAAATTCAGTTTCGATTGTTCCAAATAAACAAAATAATAATAATAATTACATATGCAACCAATTTCACTATTTTTTTTTTTTTTACCAAGCACTAGTTTTATGTGAAAATAATGTTGCATTAATTATGATTTGTCACCTTAAACATTGTGAAAGAAGTAAAAACGAATTAAGACAAAATTGCACTATAAATCTCTAAAGTTTACTCGTTAGAGTAAAAATTCTATCTTGTATTAAAAAAAAAAAAAAAAACGTAGGCGCTATTAGTTCTTCAAGTTTTTAAAATAAATTGTGTAGGTTCTTTTGTTAATTGTTGTGTTAATGGTATTGTATACGTAGTTGATGGAATAGTAACCTGACATATTTTTTTAATTACATAAAACTTTTCTAAGAAAAAATTACAACTATTATTTTACACTTCAGAAACCCATTAATGTCAAAATACTTGATAGGTAAGTAGCGGAAAATACCAAATCAAACATGATTAGAGCTCTTTTTCCAATCAATTACGTAGCAATTCATAAGACTATCCATATCTATGTATATTATTTAGACATTTCACTTGACTAAATAAAAAGGTTATGTGACTAAAACTATAATGGATGACCTTTTTCAATTACCACATCATGGGTTGAAGCAAGATACTTAAAGAATTTGTTAAAATTGTTATGTCACATAGGATTGTTGTTAAATGAAACAAAGACGGGTCATATTATTATTTAAATGGTCATGTTAAACGGTGCTCTTAGAACATGGATGAAGAATATATGTGTGTGTGTGTGTGTAAATAATGTTGCATTAACTATGATTTGTCACCTTAAACATTGTGAAAGACGTAAAAAAAAAAAAGAATAAAGATGAAATTGCACTATAGATCCCTGGAGTTTATCCGTTAACGTAATTAGTTCCTCAAGTTTTAAGTAGACGCTATTAGTCCTTCAAGTTTTAAAAATAAACTGTATAAATTCTTTTGTTAACTGATGTGTTAGTGGTATTGCATACGTAATTGAAGGAATAGTGACGTGTCATATATTTTTTAAGAGAAATGTTAACCAATGCCAGCATTAGTTTAAGAACTATTTTAGAAACACTTTATTGGGAAAAAGATCAAACAATAAACGTAGTTGACAATATTTTATATTTCGCATGAAAGCGATATCAAAACTTTCCTATTATAGTTTATTAACCATTGTTCTAAGTGCATCCATTAATAGGACTTTTTTTTTTTTAATTATATGGTATTTTTCTAAGAAAAAATTACAAATATTATTTTACACTTCAAAAACCCATTAATATCAAAATACCTAATCAGGTAAATAACGGATAGTACCAAATCAAACGTGATTAGAGCTCTTGCGCCCTTAGGACAAGGATGAAGCCATTTTTTGGCTTTGGGAGCAATGGGCCCCACTAAAATTTGGAAAAAAATATTGGTATATACATATATATAGGAATTAGTTTAGCAATTTGATTCAGTAAATTTACACTTAAGCCACCCTTATAAATAGCAAACTCCAAAAAATAAATAAATAAATAAGCCCAACAACAAAATCATCAACACTTATACCAATACATTTACCAAAAAAAAAAAACACTTATACCAATACCAAAGTTACAAAATTCTCTTATTTAAAAGTATAAACGAAATTCTTATGAACACGTGAAGTTAATTTTTTGACCGTGCATGACAGAAAAATCATTAGTTTAAGGTACCTGCATTCGCCAGAGAAGATCACTGCAAGCCGGGAATTGACGTCGATTTTTGTGGAAATTTTGACGAGCCTCTTCAACCTCAGCTCGCTCTTCTGGTGTACCAGCCTCCGGGTCAAACTCCCATGTTTGTCTTCCCGCAAAGTTATTTGTACTAAAAAGATAAGGATCATTTTTGCCCTCTCCTATCTTCAGCTTCCACATTCTTTCTTAGTTAATTTGAATCTGCATGTGCAAAGCTCTATTATAGTGATGATAATGACACCACACTCTCTTCTCTTCTCTTCTCTTTTGCTTGTAACTATTAGAGTCTGTGATAGTAAATAATCATGTATATATATGTAGATACAATGAACATCATTTCAGCAAAGAAGATTAGAGTCTGTGATAGACAAACAACATACGACAAAAGATCTAGAAATTGACCATTTAGATGATGAATACCAGAAAACACTTACGTGATCCCATATATTTCATTGTAAGCATGAGAGAGAGAGAGAGAGAGAGAGAGAGAGAGAGAGAGAGAGAGAGAGAGAGAGAGAGAGATACCTTTATGAAATATATGGTACTCAAAACATGTAGTACTATTGTGTTAAGAACTTCCCACCAATATAGATTTGGCTATGGAGAGGAAATGGAGATTTGTGGATTTGCAAGGCCTTACACTCGAGAATAATTTTGGATCTTTAACAGGCTGAAACTCGCCTAATATAGAAAAATCTACACTGATTAAGTATTAGAGAGTGCCCTAGTGACAGAGAAATTATTGTGTACTTCCGAAATACCATAAATACATACTCTTCCTTTTCACATGAATGGTGAGTTCCACTAATTAAATTCATGATGAGACTCATCATTTATGTAAGAAGATAAAGTAGGCATTTATCGTACTCTAGGAGTACCTAATAATTTTTCCTAATGACAAAGGTTTATTACTCTAATTTCTTTTGGTTGGGTCAGCCGGATATATATTTGTTCACTACTAGGACGTCCACCAACTAATTAAGGCTAGTGGGACAACATTAAAGGAACTGAATTCAAGACTGTGACTTATAACCAATGCTTGAGTGAGCACTCGTCTTCTAGCATTGATTCCTCAGCAAGTACTATGGTCCACGACTGAAACGTACCCCTTAGGCTTTGAGAGAGTGAGAGAGATGGGATACCTAGCTAAGTGATTGTGGGATGCAAATTTTTATAAAGAAATTACAATAACTTCTGTTAAGAACTTCCCACCAAAGTCAGAATATGGCTAGCTACAAAGTGAAATAAATGAGAGGCGACGGTAGTTTTGTGATCTTCAGTAGGCTAAACCTACTACGAGTTAAATGATATATATGTTGTCAGGAGGCAAATGTTGGGACCTAATCAACCTCGAGACTTTGTCCTGGATAATCGTTTAGGTTTTGTTAATATATATATATATATATATATATATATATATATATATATCTTCTTGTAGCCATAAAATATTGATATTAGAAAAAAAAAAAAATATATATATATATATATATATTATTTGCGATTCATTAGTCAATTCAACCATGTAAACTATCTTAAGTTTTGATAAAATCAGGAAAATTTGCCTACTTTATAATAAAGCTTTCGGTCTCCTTTCTCAAAAAAAAAAAAAAAAAAAAAAAAAACGTTTTGATGAGATGACTGAAAAGAAGAATGGGAAAGGGAGTCATTTTTCACAAGATGATGTAACCTTTTTGTTAGCTCTAGCTAGTTTTATATGATTTTTTTTTTCTAATATAACATTGATGTTACAATTATAGTATGTCCCAAAATATTATTAATATATATATATATATATATATATATATATAACATGCTTCAATAATATATCTGTTGATCAACCATTCATTTTCTATCATTATTTTCATCATTATCCATCACACAATAATTTGTCCTCGGTAGTGGTTGGGATCCAATAGAGTATGAAATGATTGATAATTGATTGAAAACATTGGAATGAAATTTTCACTATCGGAATTTATACCCAACTACTAATCAAATCTACCAAACTGGCACTTTGATAGGTAACTTTTTCCCCAACCACCTGAAGCAAGCTCTTTGGACAACAGATAATTGCATGCTTTTCGGATGCTAGAGCAATTCTTATATATCCTTCCAGCATGTACCAACACCAAAGGAATTAAAGTCTAGACTGTAACTTATAACTAATCCTTGTGTGAGTACTCGTCCTCAAGCATCGATTCCTCAGCAAGTACTCTGGTCCACGACTGAAACGTACCCTTTAGCCTTTGAGAGAGAGAGAGATCGGATACCTAGCTAAGTGATTGTGGAATGCAAATTTTTATAAAGAAATTACAATAACTTTTGTTAAGAAGTTCCCACCAAAGTTAGAATATGGCTATGAAGTGAACATAAATGAGAGGTAAGGGTAGTTTTGTGATCTTCAATTGGCTCAACAGTCTAATACAAAAGCTATACCTACAATGAGTTAAACTATACATATGTTGTCAGGTGGCAAATGTTGGGACCTAGTGAACCTCAAGACTTTTTCCTGGATAACCGTCTAGGTTTTGTTAATATATCTTCTTGTGGCCATAAAATATTGACACTAGAAAAGAAAATATTATTTGCAATTCATTGGCCAATTCAAACATGTGAATTATACTAAGTTTTGATAAGATCAGGCAGATGTGCATACTTCTTAATAAAGCTTTCAGTTTCCTTTTTAAAAAAATAAAATAAATTAAATTAAATTAAAAAAATACGTTTTGATAAGATGACAAAAAAAGAGAATGGGAAAGAGAGTCATTTTCCACAAGATAAATTAACCTTTTTGTTAGCTCTAGCTAGATTTATATGACTTCTTTTTTCTTTTAACATAACATTGATGTTCAAATAAGTTCTCTCATATTTGGAGGACTCCACATATTTGTTGTAGGACCCATGTATGTTATAAGAGAAGGGCATATATCATATATATGTGTGTGGTTGGAGAGTGTAAAGGGAGTATTGAGACCATTAAAATAAGGGATTTTAATTAAAATAAGATTTGAAGTTTTTATGGTATTTTTGCTATTTCAAAAATTTTATATAAAATTATGCTTTGTATATGGTCTCCATTTCGCCTATTGCATGGTGAAATTATTTATTTATTTATTTATTTTTGTTTATCTAGCAGCATACAAATAGTCCAGTTATTTAAAATTTTAAATATGTACACCATTAAATTTGCAAAATTTAATCTGATTCATAAAAATAATCCTTTTACGAAAAGATAGTCCTTTTTCATGTTTTCAATACACACTTTCTACCTAGACTTTTCTAAAATGCGCATGTGCTTGTTCAGGTCAACATAAAAAATGCAAAAATCTTCTCTTTAATTTGAAAACTAAGACACTATTTAATACGTAGTTTGAAAAAAAAAAGTTATATGCATTTAAAAATAGTTCACATAAAGCTACATTTCTCAAAAGTCAATATTGGTCAATTTTTTTTATTGTGGACAATTAACACATTTGTAGTTTTGTACAAGTAGTGGGTTCTGAAAATTGCTCATGTCAAGTAATGCCCAAATGGTGGAACTCCCACGCTTTTGAAATAGAAGTCGGTTGATACCATCGATACGCGATGGTTGATTGACTTAAACTGCAATGGCACCTACAACTAGAAAATTATTTTTGATACAGTTTCAAAAGTCATCTCTTTCAGGACATGTATAGAGACGCACATGTGTGAACCCCATATTTTGAGAGAGAAAAGTCTCTCATGAGATACATAGAGGTGCTGGACATTACAGTAGAAGTCATACTTTGTGTCAATTATCCAATCTTTTGGATTTATAATATTTTATACAAAAAAAAAAAAAAAAAAGATGTTGATGCAAATCTCCTACATTCATTATGTATACATAAGATTGAGTCCAAGAGTGAGAATGAGTATTACTAAGATCCAAATACTCAAAAAATAATATACTAGTAAAAAACTTCAGTTGAACTGGTGAGAGGACTAATTCCAAACAAATAAATAAACAAAATACAATGATAGTGTATGCCAAACTAAGAGGACTAGATTCCAAACAAGAAAAATACAATGCTAGTGTGTGTATGCCAAACTAATAACTCCATAGTTTCCACATCAAGCATAAGCGAACTAGATTCCAAAAAAAAAAAAAAATGCAATGCTAGTGTATGCCAAACTAATAACTCCATAGTTTCCACATGAAACACAAGGGGACTAGATTCTAAAGAAAATAATAATGATAGTGTAGTGCCTGTAGGCCAAACTAATAATTCCATCTAGCAAGTAAATTAACAACACTCACTAACATTACCTGATGAAGCGCAAACGCACAGAAAACAAAAAGATAATAGGATTATCATAAAAGAATCCGTCCCCAAACTGCAATCCACACAGTAAATGCAGTACTTTTCAAATCGTTTGAACACCAAATACTTTTCTAAGGAAATTTGCATCACTACAGCATTTCAGTGCCTCATAGTATGAACGCACATCATACTTACCATTACCATTCAACATCTACCTCATGCAATTGGGGCCTTAAGCTAGCATTGGGACTTTTACTACGGCTCACTTAAGTCCAATTGGCAATAATGTAAGTGACCCACAATTATAAAATAGAAAATAACAATTATGGATCTTTTTTTTGTTGTCAAATAAAAAAGGGAATCTTCAGGGTAAGTCCATCAATTCCACGTTCACGACAATAAGTAATAAATTGTCAAATATGCTAAGATGATAAATTTTCAACTAATTAATTATCAATGATGCCTTACAGGTCTGCAATGGCCACTAGAATCCGCAGGACATCGATCTGAAGTTGACAGTTGAAAAGAAACATCTATCTGTTGAAATGAAAATATCATTTGTCAGTATTCCCTAAAGGTTGGGGGTGAAAGTTACCCATGATTTCAATGCAATTGTATAGTACAGTAAAATATTAAAATGTAAAGTAATTAGTGTTAGTATTGTGGCGATTGTTGGTAGAATAAATCAACGACAGAATTTTTGTGCAATAATTCTGCCCTAAGTGTAACGTGACAGATTCAGCGGTAGAGAAAAAAAATGAAAGAATCATATACAATTAACAGAAAGTTATTCATAGTTTGCTACATAAAATAATTACGAAAAAGAGTGATTTTTAGAATCATTCGCAATCTCATCAGATAAGTTCTCTCATATTTGTTGGACTCCACATATTTGTTGTAGGACCCGTATACGTTATAAGAGAAGGGCATCATATATGTGTTTGGTTGGAGAGTTTAAAAGGAGTATTAAGACCATTAAAATAAGGGATTTTAATTAAAATAAAATTTGAAGTTTTTATGGTATTTTTGCTATTTCAAAAATTTTATATAAAATTATGCTTTATATATTAATTCTCTCCATGTCGCCTATTGCATGGTGAAATTATTTATTTATTTATTTATTTTTGTTTATCTAGCAGCATACAAATAGTCCGGTTATTTAAAATTTTAAATATGTACACCATTAAATTTGCAAAATTTAATCTGATTCATAAAAATAATCCTTTTACGAAAAGATAGTCCTTTTTCATGTTTTCAATACACACTTTCTACCAAGACTTTTCTAAATGGGCATGTGCTTGTTCAGGTCAACATAAAAAATGCAAAAATCTTCTCTTTAATTTGAAAACTAAGACACTATTTAATACGTAGTTTGAAAAAAAAAAGTTATATGCATTTAAAAATAGTTCACATAAAGCTACCTTTCTCAAAAGTCAATATTGGTCAATTTTTTTGTTGTGGATAATTAACACATTTGTAGTTTTGTACAAGTAGCGGTTTTCTGAAAATTCCCACGCTTTTGAAATAGAGGTCGGTTGATACTGTCCGTACGTGATGGTTGATTGACTTAAACTGCAATGACACCTATTTTGAGAGAGAAAAGTCTCTCATGAGATACATAGAGGTGCTGGACATTACAGTAGAAGTCATACTTTGTGCCAATTATCCAATCTTTTGGATTTATAATATTTTATACAAAAAAAGAAAAGAAAAGATGTTGATGCAAATCTCCTACATTCATTATGTATACATAAGATTGAGTCCAAGAGTGAGAATGAGTATTACTAAGATCCAAATACTCAAAAAATAATATACTAGTAAAAAACTTCAGTTGAACTGGTGAGAGGACTAATTCCAAACAAATAAATAAATAAAATACAACGATAGTGTATGCCAAACTAATAACTCCATAGTTTCCACATCAATCATAAGAGGACTAGATTCCAAACAAGAAAAATACGATGCTAGGTTGTGTATGCCAAACTACTAACTCCATAGTTTCCACATCAAGCACAAGCGAACTAGATTCAAAAAAAAAAAAAAAAAATGCAATGCTAGTGTATGCCAAACTAATAACTTCATAGTTTCCACATGAAACACAAGGGGACTAGATTCTAAACAAAATAATAATGATAGCGTAGTGCCTGTAGGCCAAACTAATAATTCCATCTAGCAAGTAAATTAACAACACTCATTAACATTACCTGATGAAGCGCAAACGCACAGAAAACAAAAAGATAATAGGATTACCAAAAAGAATCCGTCCCCAAACTGCAATCCACACAGTAAATGCAGTACTTTTCAAATCGTTTGAACACCATATACTTTTCTAAGGAAATTTGCATCACTTCAGCATTTCAGTGCCTCATAGTATGAACGCACATCATACCTACCATTACCATTCAACATCTACCTCATGCAATTGGGGCCTTAAGCTAGCATTGGGACTTTTACTAGGGCTCACTTAAGTCCAATTGGCAATAATGTAAGTGGCCCACAATTATAAAATAGAAAATAACAATTATGGAACCTTTTTTTGTTGTCAAATAAAAAAGGGTATCTTTAGGGTAAGTTCATCAATCCCACGTCCACGACAATAAGTAGTAAATTGTCAAATATGCTAAGATGATAAATTTTCAACTAATTAATTATCAATGCTGCCTTACAGGTCTGCAATGGCCACTAGAATCCGCAGGACATGGATCTGAAGTTGACAGTTGAAAAGAAACATCTATCTGTTGAAATGAAAATGTCATTTGTCAGTATTCCCTAAAGGTTGGGGGTGAAAGTTACCCATGATTTCAATGCATTTGTATAGTACAGTAATATATTAAAATGTAAAGTAATTAGTGTTAGTATTGTTGGCGATTGTTGGTAGAATAAATCAACGACAGAATTTTTGTGCAATAATTCTGCCCCGAAGTGTAACGGGACAGATTCAGCGGTGGAGAAAAAAAAATGAAAGAATCATATAAAATTAACAGAAAGTTATTCATAGTTTGTTATATAAAATAGTTAAGAACAAAAATAATTTTTAGAATTATTCGCAATCTTGTCAGACAAGTTCTCTCATATATGTTGGACTCCACATATTTGTTGTAGGACCCGCATTCGTTATAAGAGAAGGGCATCATATATGTGTTTGGTTGGAGAGTGTAAATGGAGTATTGAGGCCATTAAAATAAGGGATTTTAATTAAAATAAGTATATAAAATTATGCTTTATATATTTTCTCCATGTCGCCTATTGCATGGTGAAATTATACAATATTAGTATGATTAATATCAAGCAACATATGACCATTATTCAGGAAATCCAACACAGCATCAACTATAGAATCACCCACAACATGCTAAAATCTTTGGTAAAAGAGATCATTCATACCATCAGGTCCAGATGCCTTTGTTGGTCCCATTTGGAGCTATTTTCACTTCTTCAGCACTAAACTCATTGGACAGAGTATCTTGCATATCAGGTGTCGCCTTCCTTGGGACTGCATATTAAATAGTATCATAGTTTTCAAATTAACTTTTTTTTTTTCAAACTACGTATTAAATAGTGTCTTAGTTTTCAAATTAAAGAGAAGATTTTTGCATTTTTTATGTTGACCTGAACAAGCACATGCCCATTTTAGAAAAGTCTTGGTAGAAAGTGTGTATTGAAAACGTGAAAAAGGACTATCTTTTCGTAAAAGGATTATTTTTATGAATCAGATTAAATTTTGCAAATTTAAGGGTGTACATATTTAAAATTTTAAATAACCGGACTATTTGTATGCTGTTAGATAAACAAAAATAAATAAATGAACTAGATTCCACATCAAGCATAAACGAACTGGATCCCAAAAAAAAAAAATGCAATGCTAGTGTATGCCAAACTAATAACTCCATAGTTTCCACATGAAACACAAGAGGACTAGATTCTAAACAAAATAATAATGATAGTGTAGTGCCTGTAGGCCAAACTAATAATTCCATCTAGCAAGGAAATTAACAACACTCATTAACATTACCCGACGAAGCGCAAACGCACAGAAAACAAAAAGATAATAGGATTATCATAAAAGAATCCGTCCCCAAACTGCAATCCACAAAGTAAATGCAGTACTTTTCAAATCGTTTGAACACCAAATACTTTTCTATGGAAATTTGCATCACTTCAGCATTTCAGTGCCCTACGGTATGAACGCACATCATACCTACCATTACCATTCAACATCTACCTCGTGCAATTGGGGCCTTAAGCTAGCATTGGGACTTTTACTAGGGATCACTTAAGTCCAATTGACAATAATGGAAGTGGCCCACAATTATAAAAATATTTGGATTATTTTTATTCATTAATGTTCATATACATAGAGTGAAAATTTTAGGAAAACTAAACTGTTGAAAGCAATAGTAAAAATACTCGAAAACAATATTTTAGGGTGCCTGCAAAAGTGACATTTATGGAATACAAACAACAAAAATAAAAAATAAAAAAAAATAAAAAAAAAAAACCAAAGAAGAAGAAGGTAAAAGTGACATCATTTAGGGTGCCTGCAATACCGACAACAGTATTCTCCAAGGGCCCAAATAGGAAAAATGTTTCGGTATGCAGCATAGCTGATCATACAATTTTTGTTGAAAACTCCCATGATCTGTATGACAAAATGTGTACATTTTTAGACCTTTTAAAAACCAATTATTTAACCAAGTGATTATTTAGATAAATTATTTAAGTCTAGGTTAACACAAATAAATCATATTATATAAAGCAGTGCAGAAATATAAAGAACACATGATATGATAACCCAAGAAAACTAAATCAGTAAAAAAACTAGGGAGGATTTAACTTAGCAATCCTTAACGTAAAACAAGATCCACTATGAAAGAATTGAAGTTTTACAATAGCAACTTAGACCACTAACATCCTATTGCTGTCTCGAGTAAAAAACTTACTACCACGACCACGTGACAGCTCCAAGTCTACGGACTACTTCTTTCTCAGATCCACAAGTACACCAACTTGCGTTTCTCTTTAAGCTCTTGAAACAACAACTAAAGTGATTACCAAACTCTTGACATCAATCTTGATCTTGATAACCCTAAGTATGTATGAAGGTAAACACCTCTAGATCTCACAAGAGATTCACACACACAGCATATCAACTAATACTAAAACGTGGCTAGAGTTTTTCTATTTATATGAGACATAAAACATAAAACCCTACACGTCAAACAGACTTGTGTTGAGTTGGAAAATTCTACAGAAAAATAATCTGCACAAGCTTCGATCGATTGAGGGATCGAGCCCTGCAGAAATTAATTAGTAATTTCCTGCAATTACTCGATTCCAACTATACATAAACACACACTTTGAGCAGCCTAAATCTAGACTAAACGTGTTAGGTTCTTAGACCTTTAGGTCTAAGAACTCCAATGTGAATAAGAACTCCAATGCTCAAGGTGCATCTTAAAGCTTTGGATGCAAAAGGCTCAATCTAAGAGAGTCTTTCTGACATGGTCCTTGTGCTTCTTTTCTCTACTCTTTGTGACCTTTTTATTTGGATGTTTTTTTTTGTTTTCTTTGATTTTTCTAGGATTTGCATTGCATAACATTCATGCAATTCATTCTAGGTGGTTTTTGTTATTTTCATCCAATATTAAAAAAATAAAAAATAAAAATAAAAAAAGGGAGGAAGCAAAATGTGTTTTGCATTATTTTCTTAGATTTGATATCAAAGTTGGTCAAATTATCTTTACATAACATGTTTATATACCTTGTTTAGCTTGGATGAGCTTATTTTATTGCACTTTACTAGTTTAAGTCTTGTAGTGCATGTTGTGTAGGAAGATGTTTATAATTTTTAATTACATGATCGTGATCTTGAAATCACATGCCTTTGATTGTCAAACTTGAACTTATTGAGAAAGGCATAAATAACCATCTCACCATTGTTTATTAGCCAATCATAAACACCTTAGTGCATATCGTAAGATTTTGTGCTCGAGAAAGTGTAGCATGTGCACAAAAAGAACATAAGGTGTAGCCTTGATTTAAATGCTAAAATTGGTGTGTACATTATTGGACTATAATTTCTTCTATCAATTAAAATTGGTGTGTACATTATCCCGGCTAATTCTTAATAAGTTTCTAATCAAATAAAATTTGTGTGTATATTTTGAGACAAATCAAGAAACTTACATGATTGGAAGCTTTTATCCTAGGAGATGTGAGAGTTATATGATGTAACTCTTTGAGGGATAGTCTCTTTTAATTGTATGTAATGGATTTTGTAGAAATTGTATTTAATTCCTATTCACATATCATCTCACATGTCTCTCAAGTTTTTGTTAGTTGCACACACTACACGAGTTACTCTTTGTTAAACTTTGTACATGTTATTGTGTGTAATTTTGGTTTGGTCATCCAAGATTGAAACTTCCTTGAGTTTAAATGCAAAATATGTTGTGAAGTTTGAGATTTTAAGATGAATTGAGTGAAAATCTTAATTTTTGGGAAATCTAGGCTTAAATCTGTATTTTTGAAAAGCATTCCATCTCATACTCATACATTTTATTCATAAAATTCTACGCTTTGAGGAGTTTCTGGATTAAAGTGCTTTGTTTTTCAAAAAATTGATTTTTCTAAAATTTTGATTGAAAGAAGCTGTTTCTCGACCGATCGAAATTATGTTTAAAATTTTGGTCAGCCCTTGTCTGTTTCGATCAATGCTCGATTGGTTCTGGATCAATCGAAGTATTTTCGATTGATCGAACCTGTTTTTTGATCAATCGAAAGTCGCATAAAGAGTTTTTAAAATCATGAGTTTTCTCACGTGTTCAAACACTTTTCAACTTTTTCAAAAGTTTTTCTCTCTCTATCCGAACGGTCAAGGCTTCAATCAAGATTTTTGTCGTTTTCCTCCGATTCTTTTGCAAGATTTTTGTCCTCTAAGGCCGGTAAGACCATTCTACCCTTCCTTTTTCATTTAATTTCATTTTTCATGCATTAAATCATGCATTTAGAGGGAAATTTTGAACCTAAGAAAATTTGGGGTTTTTGATGTTTTAAGCTTTTTCTTTCATAATTGATCAATGGGTTTTTGTTGTGGGTTGATATACAATTGTTCTTGGTGATTTAATTTGATCAATTTGGAGTTTTGTGAAAAAATTGAAATTATAGGGCTTGAAACTACCTGAATTGGGGATTTTGTTCAATTTGGTTTAATTTGATGAAATTGGCTTGTTGGATTGATTTATATGATCATTATATTGTGTTATCTATTTTTTTTAATGATCAATTGGTCAATTTCTTGAAAATTGTACAAGTGGTTTTTCAAAATTATGGAGTTTTTGTTATAAACTCTATGCTCAAGCCAATTTTGTGATTTTAAAGTTAAATTGAACTTATTCTCACTGCATTAGAGCATGCATCATGTGTTGATTTTGTTCAAGCATCATATAGAATTGTTATTTCTATATATGTTTTGTGCTAACTTGCAGTTTTCCCTTAGTTTTTTCTTATTTTCTTTTGGTTCTTTTTTGTGTGTCTTGTCCAATTCTTAGCACCATGCTTAGGAAGACTAGAGCTCATAGGCAAGCCCCCTTATCTCCTGCTCCTTCTTTTGAGCATGATAGGTTTTTGAGTGAAAAACACCAGGAAACCTGTGAGAAGTTGAACCTTTTGAGGAATATTTGGGCTAAGAGAAAAATTCTTTTAGATGAGCTAGATCTCGAGATTAGGAGAAACTTTGAGCGTAGGGGTTGGTTATCTTTGTTAGATATTTCTCACCCCCCTCCAACTACCTTGATCAGAGAGTTCTATTTGAACCTCTCTATTCACTCCTATGATGCCAACACTCTTGTGAGGAGTTGGATTCGTGGTGATGAGTACACCATTACCCCTTCAATAGTGGTTGCAGCTCTTGGGATGCCTCTAGTTCAGCATCCTATCTACCCTTATGATGAGTCTCCTCCCATAGACGACATCATGTCTTACATTATTAGGTCTTCTATCTAGTGGGGTTCTGATCCTTGGATCACGTCTATTGAGTTGACCGAGATTCACTATCTCTTCTTTCAGATTGCTTGTCCTTCTTTGTGGCCTATCTCTCATTTGCACACCATCCCTTTAGAGCGTTGTGTGTTTTTTATGCCCTTGTTGCCGATGCTCCTATGAGTTTTCCTTATTTGTTCATACGATCTTTGATTGAGGTTCATCGGAGTAGTTCTAATGCTCACACTCTTTTCTTTCTAATTTTTATTCATCGGATTCTTTTGCATTTGGGTTTAGTGGACTTCCCTACTTCTGAGCTTGTGCATATAATTGCTCCTATAGGTGCCACCTTTCTTAGACAGCGAGCTCGTTAGGACATATGTAGTTCAAGTAGTTGTTGACATATGTCGCTATTTTATATAATTGGCTCATCCTTAGACAAAATGCACTTTACTTGTATTTGGGTAGATTTAGGATGTGTTTAACACTTCAAAAAACAGTGTTTCAAGATTCAGTGTTTAAGTCATCAAGTCTGTCCAAGAAACAAGCAAGGAAGTGCAAGTTACTAAAACTCGACACCTATCTCGACACATGCATCTATCGAGCTTTAAGAAGCTGTTTTAGCCCGAGCCTCGACAGCTTCTCGACAGATTCTCGACACCTCTATCTGTCGAGAATTAAAGAAAACAAATTTTCAGTTCTGTTTTAATTCCAATCCGTGAATGTGTCTTTGGGACTTATTTTCTCCTAACCCTAGACATATAAAAGGATTGTTTTAAGGGCCGTCAAACAGATGCAAGTTGCACAAGTATTGAATAATTCTTGTTCATGCAATTTGTGATTAAAAAGACAAAGTTCATGTCCTAGTTCATCCTTTGTGAAGAAGTTATTGTGTAATGTGCACCGTAGGATTTTGTAACTAAGCATCTTCCTGATCTTCATTGTGTCGATGATTTGAAGAACTTTGCAGCCAACAACTCTCTCTCTAACTGGTGAATTGAAGTCGCGTACTGAGATCCGCGCAATTGGTTAGTCACGTACTTGGGAGCCGTGCATTGAAAGGAAAAACTGTCACTACAGAGCAAGTCCAATTGAGTATTGGGGTAAGGGTTCAACTATAGATTGGTAAGGTACTTGGGATTCCTTGCTTGTAATCGCTTGCTGTGATAATAGTGGAGTTTCGGGAGTGGTGACCTTAAATCACCCGGTGGAGTTTTTGCCGTCAGGTTTTCCCCATTCGTAAACAAATCACCGTGTCTTTTATTTTCCGCTGCATACTTTAGTTTTGGTGATTTGTTTGTGCTGCCACGTGATTTTTCATGTTAATTTGATTAATTAATAACTATGGCTAATTAATCAATTTAATTTATCACAAGGGGTCAACGCGTTTGTGGCCTGTCAGAGCTGCTCAGAGGAGATCCAACTCTAAACGTCATAGGGTTGAGTCTTCTGGTGTCATATCTCCTCCTTCTCTCTCTTCTACAGGTGATCTTTAAGAGTCTAAACCTAAGACTTCTAATCCTTCTAAGGGCAAGTTGCATGATAAACCTACATGGGTTTGTCTTTTTTAGGAAAGTCTGGGCACATATGTCTAAACTGTTTCAAGTTGCAAGCTACTTAGCAAGCAAATCAACCAAAAGTACCTGTGCCTCAAGCACAAAATCCTATGGTAGTTATTGGTGAGTTGGTAAAGGCTTTAAACCTTTATACCAATCCTGAAGTTGCTCAAAATTCTAATGTGAATAATAACTCCAATACTAGAGTTGCATCTAAAAGGCTTTGGATGCAAAAGCCTCGATATAATTGAATCTTTCTGACATGGTCCTTGTGCTTCATCGCTCTTCTCTTTGTGACCATTGTTCTTTTTTGTTTTTGTATTCTTTGTTTATCTAGGATTTGCATTGCATAATATTCATGCATTTCATTTTAGGTTGTTTTTGTTATTTCTTTTCAAAAGAAACAAAGGGAAAAGGGAAGCAAAATGTGTTTTGCATTATTTTTCTTGGATTTGAAATCAAGGTTGGCCAATTTATTTTTATATAACATGTTTATGTACCTTTTTTAGCTTAGATGAGTTTATTCTATTGCATTTTACTAGTTTGAGCTTTGTAGTGCATGTTGTGTGGGAAGATGTTTATAGTTTTTGATTATTTTATCTTAATTTTGAAGTCACATGACTTTAATTGTCGAACTTCTCACCATTGTTTACTAGCCAATCATGAACACCTTAGTGCATATCGTAAGATTTTGTGCTTGAGAAAGTGTAGCACATTCACAAAAAGAACATATGGTGTAGCCTGGGTGTAAAATAATAAAATTGATGTATACATTATTAGACTATAATTAAATCAATCAAATAAAATTGGTGTGTACATTATCCTAGCTATTTTTTTAAATAAAAAATTATGAGACAAATCAAGAAACTTACATGATTGCAAGCTTTTATTCTAAGATATGTGAGAGTTATATGATGCAACTCTTTAAGGAATAGTCTCTTTTAAATTTATGTGATGGATTTTGTAGAAATTGTGCTTGATTACTATTCACATATCACCCCACATATATCTCAAGCTTTTCCTAGTTGTACACACTATACAAGTTACTCTTTGCTAAACTTTGTACATGTTATTGTGTGTGATTTTTTTTTGGCCATCCAAGATTGAAACTTCCTTGAGTTTAAATGCAAAATGTGTTTGAAGTTTTAGAATTTAAGGAAGATTGATTGAAAATCTTAATTTTGGGAGATCTAGGTTCAATATGAGTGTTTTTGAAAAGCATTTCATCTCATACCCATGCATTTTATTCCTAAAATACTATGCTTTGAGGAGTTTCAGGATAAAAACTGTTATGTTTTTCAAAAAATTGTTTTTTCCAGATTTTTTATCGATCAAGTGTGTTTTTCGATCAATCGAAAATGCGATTAAAATTTTGGGTTATATCTGTCTTGCTCGATCGATTCTCGATTAATGCTGGATCGATCAAATGTAATTTTCGATCGATCGATTCTAATTTTCGATCAATTGAAAATTCATGGAAAGTTTTTTTAAAACCTTTAGCTTTTCACGTGTTCATCACTTTTTCAACTTTTTCAAAAGTTTTTCTCTCTTTTTGATCGGTCAAGGAGTCAATTCAAATTTTTGTTAATTTTCCTCTAATTTTTTGCAAGGTTTTTGTCTTCTAAGGCCGGTAAGACCTTTTTGCCCCTCATTTTTCATTTTTTTTCAGGTTTCATGCATTTTTGTCATGCATATTGGGCATATTTCGAACCTTATGAATATCGGGCTTTTTGTTGATTTAAGCATTTTCTTTGGAAATTGATCAACGGGTTTTTGTTGTGGAACTACATAAAACTCATCTATGTGAATTGATTTGATCAATTTGTTGAATTAGGAGAATTTTAATTTTCTAGGGCTTGAAACTACCCGATTTGGGGTTTTTATTCAATTGAGCTTAATTTGATGAAATTGGCTTGTTAGATTGATTGATTTGATCACTACTTTATGTTATCTATCTTGTGTAATGATCAATTGATCAATTTGTTGAGATTTGTTAAAGTGGGTTTTTCAAAATTTGGGGTTTTTGATATAACATCTATGCTCAAGCCAATTTTGTGATTTTAAAGTGCAAGTGAACTTAATCTCATTGCATTAGAGCATGCATCATGTGTTGATTTTGTTCATGCATCATATAGATTGTTATTTTTTTAATATTTTTGTGGTAACTTGCAGTCTACCCTTGATCTTTTTATTTTCTTTCTCTTTTGTCTCTTTTGTGCATGTCCTTTTGATCCTTAGCATCATGACTAGGAAGACTAGAGAAAATAGGAAATCCTCCTCTTCTTCTGCCCCCACCTTTGACAGTGATAGATTTTGATGTGATTGGTCACCTATTTCTAATAGATTTTGTTGAAATATGAAATTTAAAAGCAAAATGTGGTTACATAAAAAAAATGTTCAAGCAAGATTTATGAAAGAGTATAAGTTTTGGATAAATTTTTGGGACCAAAAATAAATATAAATAGTGCACACAAAAATATAAAATGGGGTTATCTTGCTAAATGTATGACAGTCAAATTCACTTAAAAAAGAAATTCAATACCCATTAATTAAAATATTAATAATAATAACAAGATGATAGGACGTGAGGCTGGCAAAGTAACCTCCTGCCACACATTCATTTAAATTGCCCTTAAAAAAATAAAAAATAAAATAAAAAAATAAAAAGAAGAAGAAGAAGAGGATTAGGCGGGGCATGTGGTTGAGTAACTCTCTGCCACACACACCACTCAAGTGTTTTGAAAAGCAAGAGTAACTGAAATTAGCCAAAATCCTCACTAGTCCATGAAAGATGCTAGTGCAGTACTGTACTTTTCTTGTAGTTTTGGCCCATGAACTGATCAGTTGGAAAAAAAAAAAAAGTGGAAGCAGTTTCCCAATTTCTCTATAAATTAAAGAGACTTCAGCAAATTACAAGCAAGCACGCACAAAAGAAGAACACACAACAAAAAAATAGAGAGAAAAAAAGAAGTAGAGAGACTCGGACAAAGATAGAGAGCAACAAGCAGAGGAGGAGCACGCAGCATCAGCATTAGGTTGGGATTTTATTAGTCCATTTCTTCTCTAAATCTCTATCCCTCCATCTTCCTTAAATCTGAATTTTTGTTTGGTAAGCCAAATAGGGTCGGGTTTCACGAGGAATTCGGAACTCCATATATGAAGCTTTAGATATGAATCCCTGACTCATAGATTGTGTTTGATAATTACCAAATAAAAATTATCTAAATGTTTTGGTTCAATGTTGTCTCAACTAAAGTCCTTGACTCTAAATTAATGGAGGCTTTGGCTCTACCAAACTAATAGAGTCCTTGACTCTACCACATTTTAATAGAGTCCTTGTGTAGTGACCTCACCCCCAACTATGTAGATATTGTCTACTTTAGGGCCCATAGCCCTCGCGGTTTTGTTCTCCCCCAAAGCACAAAGTAATAGGGAAAAAGAGCTATACACATTAAAGGGAGGTCATTCCTTATAAGCACATCTCCATGTGCTCCCCTAGGTGATGTAGAATTCCATAGAATGCAAGACCCCCCTTTTGGGTCACTACAATCCACCCCCCTTACAAGCACATGCATCCTCACGTGTGAGGCCTACACTTCAAGTTAGGGCATGGCTCTGATACCATTTGTAATGACCTTGCCCCCAACTATGTAGATATTGTCTACTTTAGGGCCCATACCCCTCACGGTTTTGTTCTCCCCCAAAACACATAGCAATGAGGGGGGAAAATGTCTCTACACATTAAAGGAAGGACATTCCTTATAAGCATATATTCATGTGCTTCCCTAGGCAATGTGCGATTCCATGGAATGCAAGACCCTCATTTTGGGTCACTACACCTTAACTCTACCAAAATCAATGGAGTTCTCAACTCTACCAAATTAATAGAGTCCTTGACTTACCAAATCTTAATGGAGTCCTCGACTCTACTACAAAATTAATGGAGTTCTTGACTCTACCAAATCTTAATGGAGTACTTGACTCTACCAAATTAATGGAGTTATTGACTCTATCAAATCTTAAACAAGTTGGAATTCTTAACTCCAATTTAAAATGAAAAATGCTTTAATGGAGTCCTTAACAACCAAAATTATTTTAAATAAAGTGGGGATTCTACTTCCTTCAAATTCCAACATGACTACTTCTTTGGGATTCCTAATTTCTTAATAAAAAATGGAGTTTCTAATTCCAAAAATGAAATGACTATAAAATTGATTTGAGGAAATTTTCCAATTCCCTACTCCTAAAACATGTTCATAAAAATAAAATTGCTTCAAAGAAGTTTTTTTCCCTTAATTAAATTTAGGAACCTCAATCAAAATAGCGTTAACATTACTACAAAGAAGCAAATAAAAGAAATGGAAAATTGCTTGGACATTCAACTTCTCAAAGAGAAAATCCTTGGTTCAACTTTCATAAAAACATGGACCTTGACTTATCCTTTAGATTAAAATCAATTATCTCACCCAAAAACAAAATTAAGTCGATGCTTAATTAAACATCAAGTATTTGACTTAAATGTCCATTATTTAAATTAGGCAAAATCATATTTGAAGATTTTAAATCTAAGAACTACAAATTGGTTTGATCCCTATCAAGGGTACGTAGGCAACCTAAATAAGTTATTAGATGCAGCCACAAATAAATAAAAACACATATTCCCTCAAACACGAAAATAAATAAATTTATGTACAAAGGCAATGTAGTTGGAATCAGAGGGTCTTCCCTTGAAACAAGGGATTGTAATTAAGAGATATATACATTATCTTGAATGGATACTACTCACATCAATGAAACCCATACACCAAAAGGTCTATGGGTGAAATTATGTTTGATGAATAACAATTTTTGTTAAACATAATTTAACAAATTTTGTTAAACATAATTTGACAATGTTTGTTAAACATAAAATGACGAATTTCGTTAAACATAACTTAATGATCTTTGTTGAACATAAGTTAACAATTAAATTAACAATTTTCGTCAACAAATCTTATATTCAAACCTAGTTCAAATGGAAGTTAGTATTGCCTAGCCTAAGCTTGAGTAAATTTGGTCTCCAACAAGAAAATTGAAATTAGTTTAAGGGTTTGGTTATGCATTGGGATGGTGTTTGACACCTCACGTCAAATCATCAATGTTCACCTCATTTTGACTGTTTCTCATAAATTCTTGTTTAAGTTAAATAGGTTTAGTGTTTGCAAACTATGACAATTGTAAGTTTTATTGAGTAAGAAAGTGTATCGTTAAGTCCAATACAAAGACTCAGGATAAGCTCAAGGAAAGTGCAGTTTTTGTAATTTCTTCCCGTTATTGACAACTCATTTATTTAGATTATAGTGATAAAGGGTGTTGAATTTTTCAATAAAGTTAAGGGTAAGTTAATAAAATTATTTGTAAAATTGTCATTTTCAATTCTGTTTTATTGGCTTTAATACCGTGTCAAATTTGATTGTAATTTTCCAATCATTTACGTGCATGTTTATAGGATTAAATGTAATGGGTAGAGTGTTCAATGTGGTGAAGAACTATAAAAACCCACATCATCTAGGCCCATCACTATCATCACCTCTTACATATCAATAACTGTTAAATTCTAAGATCTTTAGGTTAAAATGTATTAGAATACTAATTTGTAATGTTGGCAAACTATGATCAAAACATTTTAGTCTTGTTTAAATTGCTCAAAGTATGTGTCTTATATGTAAAGTTAGAATCGAGTTACTGCAGAATTTACTGTGAAATTTTGCCTGGCTTGATCGATCGAGAATTAGACTCGACCGATAAAAAGTCATGTAGATTATTTTTTCTAAAGAATTTTCCAACTTAGTCCAAGCCCGTTTTACTTGTAGGGTGTTACGTTTTGCCCTAGGTATAAAAAGGAAAACCCTAGCCACGTTTTTAGTGTTGTTGATGCTGTGTGTGTGAATCTTTTGTGAGATCTAGAGGTGTTTGCCTTCACACATACTTAGGGTTATCAAAGTTCAAGATTATGTCAAGAACTTAATGATCATTCAGTTGCTACATTAAGACCTTGAAGATATACAAGCGGGAGTGTCTGTGCTTGTTGGAAATTCAAGAAATATGTAGTCCATAGATTCGGAGCTGTCATGTGGTCGTAGTAGTAAGTTTCCTACTTGTGGTAGCAATAGAATGTTAGTGGTCTAAGTCGCTATTGTGTAAACTTCAATTCTTTTATAGTGGATTCAGTTTTACCTTATGGATAGCTAGGTTAAATCCTCCCCAAGTTTTTCACCGGTTTGGTTTTCCTAGGTCATCATATCATTGTATTCTTTATATTTCCGTTGTTTTGCATGATATGATTGTTTTGTTTTAACCTAGATTTGAATAATAAACCTAAGTATTCACTTGGTTAATTAATTAGGTTAAACAATCTAATTTTACAGGGGTCTAAAAAAGTACAATAACTACCCACCACCTCAACAATTTTTTAAATAGTTCGTGACTTTAACATTTTCCCTATTGAAAACAACAAGAAATGTTAGCCAGCTACGAGGCTCTTGGCCTTTATATTTTAATGACATGTTATTTGTTCTTGTTTATTACGCCACAAAAACAGAGACTTCAAAGGGCACGTGATGGAAAACCTTAAAAACGACGCGTAAACTACCGAGGCTTTGCGCTTAATTGAGAGGGCGTGCTGTGAACCTAACCACTTGTAGAGATCATCGTCGAGCCCAGCCGATGATGATGAGAAAAGAGAGGAATAAGAGGGTCAATTCTAAATGGTTTTTTTTTTTTTTTTTTTTTATTAACTTTAACACATCCAACGAAAAATAAAAAGAAAGAAAGAGATAAGTTAACGCGTTAGCTTTATTTCTTAAAAGGGATAGTTGTTGAAATTTAAAAGGAAATCTTAAAGAACACGAGAATCTAAGTTCTGCCCTTTAGTGACTCTCAAAAAAAAAAAAAAAAAAAGTTTTGCCCTTTAGTCAATTAACATGATAGAACCTTCAACTCCTCGTAAATTTTTTATGAATATTGGTTAATTGGATTTTATAAAGACCCATAGACTTCATAAATCATATATTTAAGTTGTCAATTATGGTAAATGTTTATTCACTCATATTTTTTGGGAATTTAAGGTTTTTTTTTTTTTGGTTACTTTTTAATTTTAACATACTATCATTTAGTAAGCTTTTTCAATTGGTGTTGTTGATGTGGTGCTTATGATGAGTAAGTGGTAAATACAAAAAACAAAAAATTCAAGGCACAAATTAATCTTATGGGTAAGTTTTACAGCTAATATTGAATTTAGTAGCAAATAATGCATTTTCTAAATTGTAACTTATAGCAACATCGCAAATTACAAAAAAGAAAATAATATATATATATATATAGTCTACAAAATAAGAAAAATAGACCAAAATTTGTTTGAATCTTATTTTTCAATAGTTTTTAGTGTGTTTGGATTAAGATTTTGTTAATTTGTTAAAAGTGGAAAAAATATATATACAATCACATATATCATAAAGTTGAAGTACAATTTTAGAATTCAAATCAAATCAAAATTCATAATTGCAGTCTAATTTAATTCTATCTGTCCAATTAATTTTAAAAATTTTTGTGCCGAGTGACTTCCATTGATAATACTCAGTGTGGAAAATGAGATGAATATTTCATCATTATAATTATTGAATGTTTCGGTGTGTAAGCGTGAGTTACATGCTAGTACAATATAATATTGTAGGTCTTACTCCCATGTTATTTAGGTGGCCCTTATAAACTTATATGCAGACACTACTAGCTACTAAAGAAAGATAAAGTATTGGTGGGTAAGACAAAAAAGTAAATGGTACGTAATGGTAAAAGAATTAAGAACTCGCTACACCACTCTTAGCTATATAGTTTTGGATGGCAATGGAACATGCTTGCGGTATTCTCCAAGAGCCCACAATGGGAAAACATTTCTATATGCTGAATAGTGCAACATGCAGTTTTTCAAGTAGACTCCTGTGGTTTCCAGCCACAACAAGGTAATTAATGATTAATTACAAATTATGTGAAGTAAAATTATTAGACAAGGGGAAAAAACGTTCCATAATGGAAGAATGATATCTATGTCTTGTCAATTTTCATATTTCTATTTGTTATTTGAAGTTATGTTAAACAAAGAAACCTGTTGAGGAAAATCGCCATTTTCCAATTGGGAATTCATTATCAACTTCACTGCACGATGAAGAGGTGTCGGGTCTCTTTCAGCCTATTACAAGTAAAATTTTATTCTTAGAATTATTCAAGAAAAACATATGATAACACGATATATATGTTTTTAAACCATAAACTAACCTGTTTAGCATGAATAAGACCCATCATTGCCCATGCAGTTTGTACCAAATTTGATTGATTTCCTTCAAGAGGTATATATATCTATGACCAAGCATAGAGAATTTGTTATTTTAATTTTCATGGAAGAATCTATACAACATCTACAAAATCTCATTTAAAACAAGAATAGATATAAATTTCTTTAAATTGAATTATTGATCTACAAAAACACATTGAACCAAATTGATGTAACGAAAGATATTAAATATGAAAAGATAAAGAATTTAGAGGCTTAAAGCAAAATTCATGGTTAAACACTACCTTTTCTGGGCATGAAAGATGACTCTCCGACCAGCCACCATCATCCTTTTGTGTCCTGAATAAAAACTCAACAGCTTTTCGTATAGCAGGACAATTGTCGTAAGTCATGCCCACTGCAGCTAATGCTCCAAGGGCAAACCATGTACCATACATAAAACAAATTCCCCAATTTCCATACCTACGACAAAGTCTCATCTTGTAATTGATTTGTATTATATCAATATGTAAAACTATGATAACAATAATAGTAAGCAAATGTTTCAAATTCGTCGTGTAATTTATCTAACCATAACAACAATAATAATATGATGTCAATGCACTTTTGATACTACATTTTGGGCTGACTTTTGTTTTCAACCCTACTTTTTAGTTCCTGGTTATGAAAAACCATTTTTATTTTGATCTCTGCTGTTAACCCACTAACAAAAAATTCATATGTAGCAAACAAAGCACACTATATATTGACATGTTAAATGCTGTTGTGACTAATAAAATAGTAATAATAAAAAAATTATTTGATTTTTAAAAAACTCCATATCAACATTTAAATAAATAAAAAATTACAAAAAAAAATTAATTCTCAATTTTAATTTAAACTGAAAATTTTTTTTAAAAAAAACAAGAACTAAATTTTTTTTTTTTCTATTTTAAAGATAGAGAATGACAAGTCTTCCAAAGACTACCAAAGAATAGATACAAAGTACTGCCATTATATTCATACCACACAGTGAAAAGCATGTCTTAGTATCACTAGTGAAACCAAACAAATTTCCACCGTTGAACTTCAGAGTTTATATTCGAATGGTATTCCGTAGGGACCAAAATGAGAAATCAAAGAGTGCATTTACGCCTAATAATATTGAGTAAACTAGTACATGAACATACCAAGAACCATCAGGCATTTGTATGTCTAAAATGTATTTGATTGCTTTTTGAATGGAATTCTCAATCTCCTTGTTCCTATGCTCAGGGTGCAACTTCTTAAACAAAAGTAAAGCTTGGATTGATGATGCAGTGCACTCAACATACTCTTGCTCAACAACAATAACCTCGAAGAATTGTGTGGGATTAAGCCACTAGAAGGGAAAAAAAGGTAATAAATTGTTAAGAAAGGTAACAATGCCTTGTTATAATTAGAATAATATTATTGTAATATTGTAAACAAATTATATTAACAATTATTATTATTATTATTATTATTATTATTATTATTATTATTATTATTATTATTATTATTATTATTATTATTATTATTATTATTATTATTATTATTATTGTGGTATAAGACTTTTTTAGGCGGTTTTAGAAAATAACAATTGTGAAACTTTTTTTGGTTGTTAACTTTCACCCCCCACCTTTAGGGAGAGCAGATGCCTACAATCATCAATATCATTTGTAAAAACATGCATCTGAATGTAGTAAACGTGCAAATTGATGCCATGGTTGTTGTTCAACTCCTCTCCAGTTCAGCGAACACAAATCTCTCTATTGTGCCCCTTATTGATGATTGTAGACATTTGCTCTCCTAAATCCCTCATGTTCGAATCATGCATTGCTACCGGAAAGCAAATTCGTGTGCTGATTGTTTGGCTAGAATAGGGATTGCTCAAGAGAGACCTTTTATTGTGTATCAAGATCCACCTGTGGATCTTTTGGATCTGTTAAGCTCGGACAGAAAGGGCTTGTTTGTCAACAGGACCATCTCTGTTGCTATCTTCCCTTCTTAGTTCTGCTTGCTTATTGAATTTCCTTTTTACCAAAAAATAATAATAATAAAAGTAGGTGATATAATTAATAGGGTAAATTTTATTAACTACCCCTGAGGTTTGAGGAAATACCAAGTAGGTTCAGAACTTTTTAAAACTAACCAACTTAGTCCCTAAGCACACTTTAGTCTTAAACGGTGTTAAGAGGACGTTACTCTCTAACTCTCTTTTCTCTCTCCTCACTTGTTTGTCATCCCTCTCTCATGGATCTCAGAACAAAAATTAAAACCTACAAAATCATCCCTAAGCCCCCTCACATACTCCACCATTATATCACAAATTTGTTCAGCCAAGTCGTCCATCAGGTCTTCCACACCACTCTCCACCGAGACTAACACCATGGCAACGTTCTTGAAGGTGATTAAGAGGAGCTTGAGGGCGATTCTCTCTGCGAGGTCTCCGCAATGGACGTCGACGATGCTCTCCGCAAGGTTGTTACGGCGAGAGTTGCTTGCAAGTTACCACCTCGATCTGCTTTGAATCTTGGTTTCTCTACTCTATGGTTAAGGATTGGCCTAGGTATTTGTTGGGTTTGGTTGCTATATTTGATTTGGTATTTATCTATGGGTTGGTTTTCTTTTTTCTTTTTGAAATGGTGGTGGTAGTCTTTTGTTTGGGGGTCTTGTTGATGATGGGTTTAGGTTTGAGAAGAGTTGCGTTTTTATGATATTTCTGGTGTTTCTGGGTGTGGGCTTATGAATGGTGTGTGTGTGTTGTGTGTGTTGTTTGGGTGCTGTGTATTTCCTGTTTATGTGAACAATTCTTTGTGGGTATGAAACTTGGACTCTCTTTTGCTTGGATGCTGTTTGTGTTTGAATTTGGTGGGTGTCCTTTTAGATCTGCATGGCTAGGTGGCTAGAATTGGTTTAGTGTGGTTTGGTTTGGCCGTCGATTTTGAGATTGGTTTGATTTGGGTGGCTGTGAGCATGGCTTTGTAGCGATGGTGGTGTCTGGTGAGGTACTGAGGTGGTGGTTGTGGTCTCAACTAGCAGATTTGTGGGCTATGGTTTTTTTATTTTATTGTCTGAGATAGAACGAGAAGGGGGCAAGAGAAGCAACAAAGGAGTGAGAGTCAAGAATAGTTAAACGTTCTTGACGCCGTTTAGGACCAAATAGTGGCCAGGGACCAAGTTGGTTAGTTTTAAAAAGTTCGGGACCTGTTTGGTATTTCCCCAAGCCTCAGGGATAGTTAATGAAATTTACCCTAATTAATATATTAAAATGTAAAGTAATTAGTGTTAGTATTGTTGGCGATAATTAAGGGGTGGGAAGAGATCTTACATGTCGTTCTCACCAAATCTAATAAGGACATTTACAGTCGCAGAAGACATTTTCTTTTTAGGTAACAAAATATGTAGTAGGTGACAAGGTGGTCAATACGGTACCGGCCGTACCGATACATATATCGGTATCGAAACACCAACATTTCGTACTGGTTTAAATACCGGCCGTACTGGTCATGTACCGACCGATTTTGGGTAATACCGGCCGGTACCGGGCTTACCGACAAGTACATAAATTTTTTTTTTTTTAAAAATTTTTATAATGACAGAATGATAACTTGCATTAACCTATTAGTATTATTTGTTTTCTTAGTATGCAATGAACAATTAAGCTTTCTATTTTTTATATTATTATTTTTTTTCCTTTTAATTGATGCTAAAGTCTAAAATCATAAATAATTTGTTCTTAATTGAGCTAATGTTTTATGGTAAACTTTTATTTTTATTATAAAATATATATATATATATATATATATATGTACACACACACACACACACACACACACACACACACACACACACACATACATACATATATATATATATATATATATATATATTCATAAATATTAAAAATAACGGTAAACCCGAAAAGGTACACCGGTATTAACCAGTACCGAAATATATCGTTCCACTAGTCAAACCGGTACAGTCTCCGGTACGAGATTGACTCCCTTGGTAGGTGAAGAGTTGTCGGTTGGTAGAATAAATCAACGACAGAATTTTTGTGCAATAATTCTGCCCCAAAGTGTAACGTGACAGATTCAACGTGGAGAAAAAAAATGAAAGAATCATATAAAATTAACAAAAAGTTATTCATAGTTTGCTACATAAAATAGTTACGAAAAAGAATGATTTTTAGAATCATTCGCAATCTCGTCAGATAAGTTCTCTCATATTTGTTGGACTCCACATATTTGTTGTAGGACCCATATATGTTATAAGAGAAGGGCATCATATACAATGACGACGCCACTTAGAGTCCAAGGTGTTCCTAGGAACACCCTAGCTTGGGAATTTTTTTTTTTATATATATATATATAATAATTTAAATTTTTTTATTTGTTTACCCTTAAAAAAAATAGGAACACCCTCAAACAATATCAGAAACACCCTCAAAATTTTTATGCCAAACAAATTTTGAACTAAAATCTATAAAAAAAAAAATCGTAACAAAGAATTTGAATTAGGGAAGTAAAAGTCATGCAGAGACAAGGGTGTGTGCACACATGAGGTGTGTGCTAAACTTCTAGTAGTAAGTAAAAAAAATGAATGAAGCAACTAAATATCAATAATTAATAATTTAATTAACTAATACATTATAAAAGACAAACAAATTCAATTATGTTAGGCTAAACAACAATTAATAATTTAATAATTAATGAAACAACAATACAACAAATTATACTTTATAAAGGACAAAAAAATTTATGAAACAACTAAACAACAGTAATTAATAATTTTATTAATATTTCAAATAAACTTATAGTTTATTATACAGGTATGTATGTTCATTTCTTTTCTTTTTATTATTTTTTTTTCCTTTTGAGGTTTTTCGGTGTACAGAATGCAAATTTGTTTTGGTTTTAAAATTTTTTTTTTTTTTTTAAGTACAAACTTCATACTTGCCAAATCTTGAATTTCGGCCGATATTTACCGAAACACCCGAAATAGACCGAAATGACCCAAATTTTTTTCAAAGTAGAATAAGAACACCCTGTACAAAATTCTTAGAGTCGCCACAGATCATATATGTGTTTGGTTGGAGAATGTAAAAGGAGTATTGAGACCATTAAAATAAGGGATTTTAATTAAAATAAGATTTGAAGTTTTTATGGTATTTTTGCTATTCCAAAAATTTTATATAAAATTATGCTTTATATATTCTCTCCATTTCGCCTATTGCATGGTGAAATTATTTATTTATTTATTTTTGTTTATCTAACAGCATACAAATAGTCCGGTTATTTAAAATTTTAAATATGTACACCATTAAATTTGCAAAATTTAATCGGATTCATAAAATTAATCCTTCTACGAAAAGATAGTCCTTTTTCATATTTTCAATACACACTTTCTACCAAGACTTTTCTAAAATGCGCATGTGCTTGTTCAGGTCAACATAAAAAATGCAAAAATCTTCTCTTTAATTTGAAAACTAAGACACTTTTTAATACGTACGTTGAAAAAAAAACAGTTATATGCATTTAAAAATAGTTCACATAAAGCTACTTTTCTCAAAAGTCAATATTGGTCAATTTTTTTATTGTGGATAATTAACACATTTGTAGTTTTGAACAAGTAGTGGTCCTGAAAATTGCTCATGTCAAGTCAAGCCCAAATGGCCGAATTCCCACGCTTTTGAAATAGAAGTCGGTTGATACCGTCGGTACGTGATGGTTGATTGACTTAAACTGCAATGACACCTACAACTAGAAAATTATTTTTGATACAGTTTCAAAAGTCATCTCTTTCACGACATGTATAGGGACGCAGATGTGTGAACCTCATATTTTGAGAGAGAAATGTCTCTCATGAAATACATAAAGGTGCTGGACATTACAGTAGAAGTCATACTTTGTGTCAATTATCCAATCTTTTAGATTTATAATATTTTATACAAAAAAAAAGATGTTGATGCAAATCTCCTACATTCATTATGTATACATAAGATTGAGTCCAAGAGTGTGAATGAGTATTACTAAGATCCAAATACTCAAAAAATAATATACTAGTAAAAAACTTCAGTTGAACTGGTGAGAGGACTAATTCCAAACAAATAAATAAATAAAATACAATGATAGTGTATGCCAAACTAATAACTCCATAGTTTCCACATCAATCATAAGAGGACTAGATTCCAAACAAGAAAAATACGATGCTAGGTTGTGTATGCCAAACTAATAACTCCATAGTTTCCACATCAAGCATAAACGAACAAGATTCCAAAAAAAAAAAAAAAAAAAAAAAAATGCTAGTGTATGCCAAACTAATAACTCATAGTTTCCACATGAAACACAAGAGGACTAGATTCTAAACAAAATAATAATGATAGTGTAGTGCCTGTAGACCAAACTAATAATTCCATCTAGCAACTAAATTAACAACACTCGTTAACATTACCCGACGAAGCGCAAACGCACAGAAAACAAAAAGATAATAGAATTATTATAAAAGAATCCGTCCCCAAACTGCAATCCACAAAGTAAATGCAATACTTTTCAAATCGTTTGAACACCAAATACTTTTCTAAGGAAATTTGCATCACTTCCGCATTTCAATGCCTCACAGTGTGAACGCACATCATACCTACCATTACCATTCAACATCTACCTCATGCAATTGGGGCCTTAGAGCACTCTTATCAAGATGGGCAAATGTTATTTATGCTAAAATTTAAGATACAAAATGCTATAATTACTAAAAGCCATACTCCATCAATCCTCTCAAATTTTATTTTTTTTTGCAATCCAGCTACAGTGGACTGCTATGTCTAGCAGCCCACTGTAGCGACATTGTAAAAAAAAAATTACTTGTATAATAAAACCGGGCTCCCCCTTTTTCACGCCTGTCTCTTCTTTGTGCCTATCTCTTTGTTTTCCCTTGTTCTATTCGCGCCTATCTCCTCTGCTTTTCCCTCTCTCTTTTTTTTTCCCCACGCATCTGCCTCTGCCTCCTCTCTTCTTCTTCTTTTTTTCTTCACTCTCCCTCAACCCAAGCCTCTCTTCCCTTCCCTCAACCCACGCCGCCACCACCACCGCCACCACCTCTGCTCTTCTTCCTCTGCTCTTCTTCAGTCTGACCGAACGCACTCTTCTCTCCCTGACCAAACCCACTCTTCTCTCCCTAACCAAAACCAAAAACCCAGTCTTGAAACCCATATTCTTTGCCCTTCTTCCATTCGGGTCAGACTGACACTCCTTGGGTCAAGCTTGGTTTTGTTTTGGGTTTGGGATTTTCTGGGTCTTGTATTGCTGCTCAGTTCTTCCTAATCTGATCTTAGAGCTAAAAGCTTTACCCAAATTTCGTACTCCAAAGCCACCGTCCTCCTTTTGGTATTCAAGATAATAGGTTGGGGCTTCGGCTGATTCTTATTAGATTTTATCGTTTCCTATGACTTCTTGGATTTCAAGCAGCAAATAACTGGGGAAAAAAATGCTGATTACTTTAATGAGTGCACTTACAGCTTGAAATCTAAGGAGCTGTAGTGTCTCTTATTAACTTTGTGCCAGAAAAGGAAGATAGCCTATCAAAAGCACAAACATTGCAGATTCTCATCTCTAATTCTCTCTTGTCAGGTACACCTTTTTTTTTTTTTTTTTTTTTTTGGGTTTCTAATTCTGTTCCTATAATTTTATCTAATTCAATTCTTTTTTTGCAGTATAACCAAAACACTAGAGCGATACCAGGAATCTTGCTTCACTCCTCAGGATAACAGCATTAACGTGAAGCAGAGGTTTGTGTTTGCTTCACTCCTCAGGATAACAGCAATAACTCATTTGATTTAATTTTGGAAGTTTCATCATGGAAAACTCATTTGATTTAATATTAAGAGCACGTTCATATATTCCTAGCTCAGGTTGGTTTACAACTTTATAGGTGTTCAGAGAGATGGTTTGCATTGAGTATGTATGCATTGAGTAGTTGGACCCTTTAAATTCATGTTATTTGCTGGCATTGAGCATGTATGCATCAGGTGAATCATTTGTTGATGCTGCAAGGATGAGAAGGTTGGTGAAGGAGAGAGGTGTGAGGGTTGTTGCTGGGTAGTTAATGGTAGTTATTTGAAAATATAAAAAGAAAGAATAAAGAAAACATAAAGAAAGAATAAAAAAAGAATATTTAAATGAAATGATAAAATAATAAAAGTTTTGATGTTTGGTGGATTGTAAAGTGATAAGTTAAAATTGATAAAGCAGGATTTTAAAATGGTAAATGCTAAATATTTTAGCATTCTTGATAAGAATGCTCTTAAGCTAGCATTGGGACTTTTACTAGGGATCACTTAAGTCCAATTGACAATAATATAAGTGGCCCACAATTATAAAAATATTTGGATTATTTGTATTCATTAATGTTCATATACATAGAGTGAAAATTTTAGGAAAACTAAACTGTTGAAAGCAATAGTAAAAATACTCGACAACAATATTTTAGGGTGCCTGCAAAAGTGACATTTATGGAATACAAACAACAAAAATAAAAACAAAAACCAAAAAAAAAAAAAAAAAAAAAAAAAAAAAACAAAAAAAAACAAAAAACAAAGAAGAAGGAGGTAAAAGTGACATCATTTAGGGTGCCTGCAATACTCGACAACAATATTCTCCAAGGGCCCAAATAGGAAAAATGTCTTGGTATGCAGCATAGCTGATCATACAATTTTTGTTGAAAACTCCCATGATCTGTGTGACAAAATGTGTACATTTTTAGAACTTTTAAAAACTAGTTATTTAACCAAGTGATTACTTAGGTAAATTATTCAAGTCTTGGTTAACACAAATAAATCATATCATGTAAAGCAGTGCAAAAATATAAAGAACACACGATATGATAACCCAAGAAAACTAAATCGGTAAAAAACCTGGGGAGGATTTAACTTAATAATCCTTAAGGTAAAACAAGATCCACTATGAAAGAATTGAAGTTTTACAAAAGCGACATAGACCACTAACATCCTATTGCTGCCTCGAGTAAAAAACTTACTACCACGACCACGTAATAGCTCCGAGTCCACAAACTACTTCTTTCTCAGATCCACAAGTACACCAACTTGCGCTTCTCTTTAAGCTCTTGAAACAGCAACTGAAGCAATTACCAAACTCTTGACATCAATCTTGATCTTGATAACCCTAAGTATGTATGAAGGCAAACACCTCTAGATCTCATAAGAGATTCACACACACAGCATATCAACTAATACTAAAACGTGGCTAAAGTTTTTTTATTTATATGAGACATAAAACATAAAACCCTACACGTCAAACGGGCTTGGGTTGAGTTGGAAAATTCTGCAGAAAAATAATCTACACAAGTTTCGATCGATTAAGTGATCAAGCCTTGCAGAAATTAAATAGTAATTTCCTGCAATTACTCGATTCCAACTATATATAAACACACACTTTGAGCAGCCTAAATCTAGACTAAACGTGTTAGGTTCTAAAATCTTTAGATTTAAATGTATTAGAACACTAATTTGTAATATTGACAAACCATGTTCAAAACGTGTTAGTCTTATTTAGACTGGTCAAAGTATATGTGCCTTATGTAAAGTTGAAATTAAGTGCACTGTAGAATTTACTGTACAATTCTGCCTGGCTCGATGGATCGAGAATTAGACTAGACCGATCGAAAGTCATGCAAATTGTTTTTTCTGCAGAAATTTCCAACTCAGCCAAAGCCTGTTTTGTGTGTAGGGTTTTATGTTTTGCCCTAAGTATAAAAGAGAAAACCTTAGCACGTTCTTAGAGAGCTGTTGATTCTCTTTATGCTGTATATGTGAATCTCTTGTGAAATTTAAAGGTGTTTGCCTTCACATACACTTAGGGTTATTAAGATCTAGATTGATGTTAAGAGCTTGGTGATTGATTCAGTTATAGACTCAAGAGCTTAAAGATATACAAGCAGGAGTGCTTGTGCTTGCTGGGAATCCAAGAAAGAAGTAGTCCGTGGACTCAGAGCTGTCACGTGGTCATGGCAATAAGTTTTCTACTCGAGATAGCAATAGGATGTTAGTGGTCTAAGTCGCTACTGTGTAAACTTCAATTCTTTCATAATGGATTTAGTTTTACCTTGAGGATAGCTAGGTTAAATCCTCCCCAGGTTTTTTACCGATTTGGTTTTCTTGGTTCATCATATCATTGTGCTCTTTATATTTCCGCTACTTTGCATGATATGATATATTTGTGTTAACCTAGATTTGATTAATTTACCTAAGTTAATCACTTGGCTAAATAATTAGGTTAATCTGGTTGTTTTTAAGGAGTCTAAAAACATACAAGTGGTATCAGAGCGGTTAGCTCTTTTGTTGAAGATCTTTTGTTAAAGATCTTTTGATCTTTGAGCTGATCCTTGACCCCAGTTGTCATAGAACACAGACACTCTCTTGTTATTCTTCCTCACTTTAATGGAAATAATTATGCTTACTAGAAAGTCAGGATAAAAGCATTCTTGAAATCTATTGATGAAAGAGTCTGGAACTCCGTTGAATATGGATGGGAGAAGCCCACTACTCCTGTAAGTGAGTGGCAAACTTCTCAGAAAGAAGCAACAGCTTTCAATAGCAAGCCATGAATGCTATCTTTAATGTTGTTTCTATGAAGGAATTTAAGAGAATCTCTAATGTTGAGATTGCTCATACTGTCTGGAATATCCTCCAGACTGTGCATGAAGGCACAAAGGCTGTTAAAATTAACAAACTGCAACAATTAACTATTAGATTTGAAAGCATTAGTATGTCTGATGATAAATCTTTTGATGAATTCTATGCTAAACTTAATGATATTGTTAATTCTACATATAATCTGGGTGAAATCTATGATTAACCTAAAATTGTTAGGAAGATTCTTAGATTCTTGACTGAGGACTTTAGAACCAAAGTGACTGCCATCACTAAAAGCAAGGATGTGGACTCCATCCTTGTTGATGAACTTGTAGGATCTCTTCAGTCTTATGAGTTGGATCTACCTAAGACTAGCAAATTCAAATCAATAGCTCTTAAGTCTATTGATGATGTTGATGTGGGTGGATTTGATGATGAACTCTCTACTACAGAGATTGCATATCTTGCCAAGAACTTTAGAAACTTTCTTAAGAAAACAACAAAAGGGCAAGAGGTAAGAATACTACTAAACCTAGAAATTTTAGGAGGAATGATCTCATTAAGGTTAATAACACTAAAAAACCTAAAGAAAAAGTAGGTCAACCTTCTAATAATTCTATGGAACAACAACGTTTTGGGTTTTAAGGGTATGGTCATGTGAAATTTGAATGTTCTACATACTTGAGGTCTAAGGGTAAGGCTATGGCCCTTAGTGATGATAAAGTTTCTGACAATGAGTTTGGTAGTGATGAGGATGGAAACTTCATTGCTTTCACTGCTACTGCTGTAGTTGGTGAAAGTGTTGTTGTTGAGGAGAGCCCTTTTGATGGGGAACTCTCTGATGATGCAGATTTTCAAGAAGCTTACAATAAACTTTGCAAAGTTGCTGCAAAGAATGCTATGAATGTTGATCTAGGCTTAAAGAAAATTGCATCTCTTGAGCTTGAAAAGAAAATTTTACTTGTGAAATTGTTTGATGCTAATGAACTGTTGAAAAATGTGAAGACTGAGAACATGCTTTTACTTGATAAAGTTAAGAATTTGGAACATGATTTATCTGTTGCTAGAGAACAAACTAATAGGTCTGCTAGTTCCAAACTTGATCTTATGCTGAGTGTTCAAAAGTCTCCTTTAGACAAAATAGGGTTAGGTTTTGTAAAAAGAATCTCTGTTTCTGAAACACATTTTACAAACTTTGTTCCTTCTTCTGAGCCTCCTATGAGTGAGGTTGTCAAATCTGTAGAAGTTACACCTCCTAGAAAGATTAGGATTGATCTTCAAGAGTCTAAACCTAAGATTTCTAATCCTTCTAAGGGCAAGTTGCATGATAGACCTGTATAGGTTTGTCATTTTTATGGAAAGTTTGGACACATTTGTCCAAACTGTTTCAAGTTGCAAGCTACTAGGCGAGCAAATAAATTAAAAGTACTTGTGCCTCAAGGACAAGATCTATGGTACTTATTGGTGAGTTGGTAAAAGTTTTAAACTTTTATTCCAATTCTGGAGTTGGAAATCATTCTAATGTAAATAAGAACTCCAATGATCAAAGTGCATCTAAAAAGCTTTGGATGCAAAAGGCTCAATCTAAGTGAGTCTTTCTGACATGGTCCTTGTGTTTCTTTTCTCTACTCTTTGTCACTTTTTTGTTTGGATGTTTTTTTGTTTTCTTTGCTTTTTTAAGAATTTGCATTGCATAACATTTATGCATTTCATTCTAGGTGGTTTTTGTTATTTTCATCCAATATTAAAAAAAATAAAAAAATAAAAAAACGGAGGAACCAAAATGTGTTTTGCATTATTTTCTTGGATTTGATATCAAGGTTGGCCAAATTATCTTTACATAACATATTTATGTACCTTATTTAGCTTGGATTAGCTTATTTTATTGCACTTTACTAGTTTAAGCCTTGTAGTGCATGTTGTGTGAAAAGATGTTTATAGTTTTTGATCGCATGATCTTGATCTTGAAATCACATGCCTTTGATTGTTGGTCTTGAACTTATTGAGAAAGACATAAATAACCATCTCACCACTGTTTATTAGCCAATCATGAACACCTTAGTGCATATCGTAAGATTTTGTGCTCGAGAAAGTGTAGCACATGTACAAAAAGAACATAAGGTGTAGCCTCGGTTTAAATGCTAAAATTGGTGTGTACATTATTGCACTATAATATCTTCTATCAATTAAAATTGGTGTGTACATTATCCCGGCTAATTCTTAATAAGTTTTTAATCAAATAAAATTTGTGTGTATATTATGAGACAAATCAAGAAACTTATATAATTGCAAGCTTTTATCCTAAGAGATGTGAGAGTTATATGATGTAACTCTTTGAGGGATAGTCTCCTTTAATTGTATGTGATGGATTTTGTAGAAATTATGCTTAATTCCTATTCACATATCACCTCACATGTCTCTCAAGCTTTTGCTAGTTGCACACAATACACGAATTACTCTTTGTTAAACTTTGTATATGTTATTGTGTGTAATTTTGGTTTGGCCATTCAAGATTGAAACTTCCTTGAGTTTAAATGCAAAATATGTTGTGAAGTTTGAGATTTTAAGATGAACTGAATGAAAATCTTAATTTTTGGGAAATCTGGGCTTAAATCATGTATTTTTGAAAAGCATTCCATCTCATACTCATACATTTTATCCATAAAATTCTATGCTTTGAGGAGTTTCTGCATAAAAGTGCTTTGTTTTTCAAAAAATTGATTTTTTCAGAATTTTGATCAAACGAAGCTGTTTCTCGACTGATCGAACTTGTGTTTAAAATTTTGGTCAGCCCTTATCTGTTTCAATCGATGCTCGATTGGTTCTGGATCAATCAAAGTATTTTTGATTGACCGAACCTGTTTTTCGATCAATCGAAAGTCGCATAGAGAGTTTTTAAAATCATGAGTTTTCTCACGTGTTCAAACACTTTTCAACTTTTTCAAAAGTTTTTCTCTCTCTATCCGAACGATCAAGGCTTCAATCAAAATTTTTGTCGTTTTCCTCTGATTCTTTTGCAAGGTTTTTGTCCTCTAAGGCCGGTAAGACCATTCTACCCTTCCTTTTTCATTTATTTTCATTTTCCATGCATTAAATCATGCATTTAGAGGGAAATTTTGAACTTGAGAAAATTTGGGGTTTTTTATGTTTTAAGCTTTTTCTTTCACAATTGATCAATGGGTTTTTGTTGTGGGTTGATATACAACTATTCTTGGTGATTTAATTGGATCAATTTGGAGTTTTGTGAAAAAATTGGAATTCTAGGGCTTGAAACTTCCTGAATTGGGGATTTTGTTCAATTTGGTTTAATTTGATGAAATTGGCTTGTTGGATTGATTCATATGATCATTATATTGTGTTATCCACTTGGTTTAATGATCAATTGGTCAATTTCTTGAAAATTGTACAAGTGGTTTTTCAAAATTTTGGGGTTTTTGTTACAAACTCTATGCTCAAGCCAATTTTGTGATTTTAAAGTTAAATTGAACTTATTCTCACTGCATTAGAGCATGCATCATGTGTTGATTTTGTTCATACATCATATAGAATTGTTATTTCTATATTTGTTTTATGCTAACTTGCAGTTTGCCCTTGATTTTTTCTTGTTTTCTTTTGGTTCTTTTCTGTGTGTCTTGTCCTATTCTTAGCACCATGCCTAGGAAGACTAGAGCTCATAGGCAAGCCCCCTCATGTCCTCCTCCTTCTTTTAAACATGATAGGTTTTTGAGTGAGAAACACCAGGAAACCTATGAGAAGTTGAACCTTTTGAGGAATATGTGGGCTAAGAGAAAGGTTCTTTTAGATGAGCTAGATCTCGAGATTAGGAGAAACTTTGAGCATAGGAGTTAGTTGCCTTTGTTAGATATTTCTCACCCCCTCCGACTACCTTGATCAGAGAGTTCTATTCGAACCTCTCTGTTCACTCCTATGATGCCAACACTCTTGTGATAAGTTGGATACGTGGTGATGAGTATACTGTTACCCCTTCAATAGTGACTGCTGCTCTTAGAGTGCCTCTAGTTCAGCATCCTGTCTACCCTTATGATGAGTATCCTCCCCTAGACGACATCATGTCTTACATCACTAGGTCTTCTATCTAGTGGGGTTCTGATCCTCAGATCACGTCTGCTGAGTTGACCGAGATTCACTATCTCTTCTTTCGGATTACTTGTCATTCTTTGTGGCCTATCTCTCATTTGCACACCATCCCTTTAGAGTGTTGTGTGTTTTTTATGCTCTTGTTACCGATGCTCTTATGAGTTTTCCTCATTTGTTCATACGATCTTTGATTGAGGTTCATCAGAGTAGTTCTACTGCTCACGCTTTTTTCTTTTTGATTTTTATTCATCGGATTCTTTTGCATTTGGGTTTAGTGGACTTTCCTGCTTCTGAGCTTGTGCATATCATTGCTCCTATAGGTGCCACCTTTCTTAAACAACGAGCTGCTCAGAGGAGATTCAACTCTAAACATCCTAGGGTTGAGTTTTTTGGTGTCGTATCTCTTCCTCCTCCCTCCTGTACAGGTGATCTTCAAGAGTCTAAACCTAAGACTTCTAATCCTTCTAAAGGCAAGTTGCATGATAGACCTGTATGGGTTTGGCATTTTTGTGGAAAGTCTAGGCACATATGTCCAAACTATTTCAAGTTGCAAGCTACTAAGCAAGCAAATAAACCAAAAGTACCTGTGCCTCAAGCACAAAATCCTATAGTACTTATTAGTAAGTTGGTAAAGGCTTTAAACCTTTATACCAATCCTGAAATTGCTCAAAATTCTAATGTGAATAATAACTCCAAAACTAAAGTTGCATCTAAAAGGCTTTGGATGCAAAAGACTCGATCTAATTGAGTCTTTCTGACACGGTCTTTGTGCTTCATCGCTCTTCTCTTTGTGACCATTGTTCTTTTTTGTTTTTGTATTCTTTGTTTATCTAGGATTTACATTGCATAATATTCATGCATTTCATTCTAGGTTGTTTTTGTTATTTCTTTTCAAAAGAAAAAAAGGGAAAAGGGAAGCAAAATGTGTTTTGCATTATTTTTCTTGGATTTGAAATCAAGATTGGCGAATTTATTTTTACATAACATGTTTATGTACCTTTTTTAGCTTAGATGAGTTTATTCTATTGCACTTTACTAGTTTGAGCTTTGTAGTGCATGTTGTGTGGGAAGATGTTTATAGTGCATGTTGTGTAGGAAGTCACATGCCTTTGATTGTCGAACTTCTCACCACTGTTTACTAGCCAATCATGAACACCTTAGCGCATATTGTAAGATTTTATGCTTGAGAAAGTGTAGCACATTCACAAAAAGAACATAAGGTGCAGCCTCGGTTTAAAATAATAAAATTGTTGTGTACATTATAGGATTGTAATTAAATCAATCAAATAAAATTGGTGTGTACATTATCCTAGCTATTTTTTTAAATTAGCAATTATGAGGCAAATCAAGAAACTTACATGATTGCAAGCTTTTATTCTAGGAGATGTGAGAGTTATATGATGTAACTCTTTAAGGAATAGTCTCTTTTAAATTTATGTGATAGATTTTGTAGAAATTGTGCTTGATTACTATTCACATATCACCTCACATGTATCTCAAGTTTTTGCTAGTTGCACACACTACACAAGTTACTCTTTGCTAAACTTTGTAAATGTTATTGTGTGTGATTTTTTTTTGGCCATCCAAGATTGAAACTTCCTTGAGTTTAAATACAAAATGTGTTTGAAGTTTGAGAATTCAAGGAAGATTGATTGAAAATCTTAATTTTGGGAGATCTAGGTTCAATATAAGTGTTTTTGAAACGCATTTCATCTCATACTCATGCATTTTATTCCTAAAATACTATGATTTGAGGAGTTTCAGGATAAAAACTGCTCTGTCTTTCAAAAAATTGTTTTTTCCAGATTTTCAATCGATCAATTGTGTTTTTCGATCAATCGGAAATGCGAATGAAATTTTGGGTTATATCTGTCCTGCTCGATCGATTCTCGATTGATGCTGGATCGATCAAATGTAATTTTCGATCGATCAATTCTAATTTTTGATCAATTGATAATCGCATGGAAAGTTTTTTTAAAAACTTTAGCTTTTCACGTGTTCATCACTTTTTCAACTTTTTCAAAAGTTTTTCTCTCTCTTTTCGATCGGTCAAGGAGTCCATTCAAATTTTTGTCGTTTTCCCTATAATTGTTTGCAAGGTTTTTGTCTTCTAAGGCCGGTAAGACCTTTTTGCCCCTCATTTTTCATTTATTTTCATGTTTCATGCATTTTTGTCATGCACATTGGGAATATTTCAAACCTTATGAATATTGGGGTTTTTGTTGATTTAAGCATTTTCTTTGGAAATTGATCAATGGGTTTTTGTTGTGGAACTACATAAAACTGATCTATGTGAATTAATTTGATCAATTTGTTGAATTAGGAAAATTTTAATTTTCTAGGGCTTGAAACTACCTGATTTGGTGTTTTTATTCAAATGAGCTTAATTTGATAAAATTGGCTTGTTAGATTGATTGATTTGATCACTACTTTATGTTATCTATCTTGTGTAATGATCAATTGATCAATTTGTTGAGATTTGTTAAAGTGGGTTTTTCAAAATTTGGGGTTTTTGATATAACATCTATGCTCAAGCCAATTTTGTGATTTTAAAGTGCAAGCGAACTTAATCTCACTGCATTAGAGCATGCATCATGTGTTGATTTTGTTCATGCATCATATAGATTGTTATGTTTTTAATATTTTTGTGCTAACTTGCAATCTACCCTTGGTCTTTTCATTTTCTTTCTCTTTTGTCTCTTTTGTGCCTGTCCTTTTGATTCTTAGCATCATAACTAGGAAGACTAGAGTAAATAGCAAATCCTCCTCTTCTTCTGCCCCCACCTTTGACAATGATAGATTTTTGAGTGAGAAAAACCAATAGACGTATGAAGAGCTGACCAGTCTAAGGTCTATGTGGGCTGAGCGGAAAGTAGTGTTAGATGAGTTAGATGGTGAGAGTCAGAGAAACTTTGAGAGTAGGGGGTTGGCTTCCTTTGCTGGACATTTCAAATCCCCCTCTGGCTACATTAATTAGAGAGTTCTACTCGAACCTCTCTGTCCATTCCTATGATTCCAACACTCTAGTGAGGAGTTGGATACAAGGTGAAGAGTACACCATTACTCCTTCGGTAGTGGCTGTTGCTCTTGGGGTGCTCTTGGGGTACCTATTTATCCTTACGATGAGTCTCCACCCCTTAATGACATTATGTCATATCTTACTGGGTCTTCTATCCAGTGGGGTTCTGATCCTCAGATCATTATTCATGAGTTGACTGAGATTCATTATCTTTTTTTCTGAATTTCGTGTCATTTTATCTGGCCTATCTCTCATCTGCACACTATTCCTTTGTAAAGATGTGCATTTTTGAGTTTCCGGCGACTGAGCCCATCCATATTATAGCTCCTATAGGTGCCACCTTCCTTAGGCAGAGGGCTGCTCACATGCGAGCAAGTTCTAAACGTCCTAGGGTAAAGTCTTCCCTTGGTGCTCCTCCTCCTCCTCCTCCTCCCTCTGCAGGTGAACTAGCTACTATTGAGTATGTCAATCCAACTGCTGCTGCTTCTCCTCCACCATCTACTTCGGATGTTTCTAGCATTTATCGTGATTTGGATACTGTCATGATTGTACAGGAGACTCATGGTCAACTTTTGGTGGACGTGCTTACCAAGCTTCAGGGTTTGAGACCGGATTTGGCGAAAAACAAAATAAAACAAACTGAAAATAAACAACAAAAACATGTTAAACAAAGAAAAGCAATGCATAAAACTAGACCGACTCAAAACAAAAAAGCAAAAACACACAAGTAATGCAATAAAAAACAGAGAGGGAGAGAGAAAAGAAGTGATAAAATAACTTAGAGCCATTTTCCTTCCATACCTTGGAAGAACCTTTCCTTTGAGCAAAGCTTTGAGCCTGCAGTGAGGGGGAAGAATTAAAACTGTTCAAGTTAGAAAGGAACGGGCTTTGAGAAGATCTTCAAGTGGTGCAAGATGGGATGGAAACTGATTCTGGTTTCCGATGGATCATGCTGTTGCTCTGTTGAGTGGCTAACCACTTATAGCAATTTGGTCGAGTATGATCGGCTGCTCCACGGTGATGACAGAGATGCTGCTTCTTTTGTTTAGGCTTTTGAGAGTTAGCCTTCTTAGCCTAGGGTTTTTAGCTTCTTTCTTATTCTGCTTAGGAGGTGCTCCTAAGATAGATTTACCCTTGTCTATGTTCTCACTAGCTAAATCAGTTTTGACATTAGTGTTCTCAATATCAATATATTACTAGGAGGAACAAAAACAATAGCACTAGTAGAAGCAATATTAGAAGAAGGGATATCATATCCTAAACCGATTCGATTGAAAGCAAATTTTTGAAGACTGAGCATCTCATCAAGCTTAGCACTTGAAGTCCTTTCCAACTAAGCTTTGACTTGGAATAGTTCTGCCTCAAGCTTCTTGGTCTTCTCAACCAAGAAGTTGTTCTCAAACCTCAATGCTCCTGTAGTCTAATTGGCTTCATCAAACTTTGTGGAAAGTTCTTCACGTTCAAGCTCCATATCACTGAGCTTCTTGGTGGCCAACCTATACAACTTCTCATATTTCTCCAAGACCTTGTATAAATTTGCATAGGCAGTGCAGATGTCATCTTACTCATCCATCTTCTAAAATTTTGACTCCACCAAGTTCTCTTCCTTTTCCACATCTTCTACAATCCCTTCAGTAGGATTGACAGTAACGGTGAAGGCATTCAGGACTCCGTCATCCTCATTTTCGGAATCATCCTTAGGTTCGGTGTCGCTTAATGTAGCAGCAAGTGCCTTGTTTTTCCCAATAGACTTAAGATAAGTGGGGCACTCATATTTCATATGTCTGAAGCCTTGACACCCAAAATACTTGGATCCTGATGGAACAGTTTACTAACCACTATCCCTTGCATCGTTTTTTCCCTCTGTCTTGACTCTTGAATTGAGAAGAACTAGATTGTTTACAGTAATTGTCGAAGTTCTTTGCGTTGGCATTCTTCATGAACTTCTTGAATTACCGGGTGATGTAGGACTTTATTTTAGAATCTTCATTATCGTAAGACTCATCAGTGTCACTGTTCTTGGCCTTCAATGCCATGCTCTTGCTCTTGCTTGATTTCTTGATCTTTGTCAAACCCAACTCATAGGTTTGCAGATTGCTAACCAACTCTATCAAAGGAATTTTGTCAATGTCCTTTGATTTCTCAATGGCAGTGATCTTGACATGGAATCTCTAGGGTAGAGATCTAAGCACCTTTCTCACAATCTTAGGTTCTGGAATGGATTCCCCAAGATTAAATACTGAGTTCACTATGTTCTTGAGTCTGACATAGAACTCATCAAATAACTCATTCTCCTCTATCTTAATCTCTTCAAAGCTTGTAGTGAGCCTTTGAAATTTTGAATCCTTGACAGCCTTGATTCCCTCATAGGTTGTTTGAAGGATGGTCCATGCTTCCTTAGCAGTTTCAGTGGAGGATATCTTCTTGAACTCCTCATAAGTAACTGCACTGAATAAAACATTCAATGCCCTGCTGTTGAAGTTTTTTGCCTTGATCTTAGCATCATCCCAATCGACCGGTGCTTCCTTTGGCTTGGTCCAACCAATCTCTACAGCTTGCCACACCTTCTCATCTAGAGACTACAAAAAAACTCTTATGCGTACTTTTCAATATACATAGTTAGTTCCATCAAATAAAGGAGGTACAACAAGAGATTTTCCTCTATCCATGACAAACAAGGGTCAATGGATCTCACAGCAAAGATTAAACCCTAATCAGAATGTGCCTGCTTTGATATCACTTGATAGGCCAAGAATGTATTGACCCTTTGTGATAAATTAATTGATAAATTAGCCAAGTTTATTAATTAATCAAATTAACATGCAAACACGTGGTAACACAAACAAATCACTAATTAACTAAAGTGCTGTGGAAAATAAATTGACACGGTGATTTGTTTACGAATGGGGAAGACCTTCGGGGAAAAACCCCATCGGGTGATTTTAAGAACACCCCTCCCGAGAATCCACTATTATCAAAACAAGCGGTTACAAGTAAAAGAATCCTAGTATCTTATACCAACCTACAGTTAAACCCTTACCCCAATACCTAATTGGACTTGTTTTGTAGTGACAATCTCTCCTTTTAATGCACGGCTCCCGGTGCGTGACTAACTCCACAGCAACCTTTTGATTGTTCTAGTTGATTTGCAGCAGCTTCACATAGAAATACCAATAAGATCTTCAATGTAGCTACAAGAGACTTTGCTTGGTTACAGAATCTAAAGGCGTACAAGAAACGCAACAAGAACTCTTTCTTTTGTAGGAGGAGGCTAGGGTTTCAAAAAGAAAACCTTATGAAGCTTTCTAGGGTTAGGTTTTTCTTTTTTAACCTCCTTTAAATAGGAGCTTAGTGGGCTCTCCTATTCCAAATAGGTTTATACAAACATTAGGCTTTCCTAGTCCAATAAAGATTATACAAAACCACAAACAAATAACCTTTTAGAATAAAAACGTTGCTAGCTATAGTCTGAATCTTGTAAGCTCAATAGACGGAGACATGTGTCGAGTTTTAATGAATCTCAAAAGATTAAGCTTCTATCGAGGAGATATCGAGACCTGCAAATTGCACTTTTCTTGAGCTGTTCTTGAGCAATCTTCATGTCTTCCATTTAACCACTTGTAATGATCATCTTGAACCTACTTAGACATACTCAAATATAAGTAAAGTGCATTTTGTCAAAGGATATGTCAATTACATAAAAATATGTCCCTAACATAATTGAACCTAGAAAAGTTCAACATGCAATATTGATTTAAAATACACAAGAACTCTAAGAACTTTTAATGAAGTAAGCATATATTGTATAAACCTGGATACATGGGAAGAAATGAAGGAAGAAGCCAAAATTCTGGAGCCATTGGGTTGCTTCCAGCCCATTCAAACACACCAAGTATCTACAGTTTACAGGACATTTTATGTAGGTGTTAATTATCAACAAAAAGTCATCATGTAAGGTGAATACTTGAAACCAAATTTGTACATTTCTCAAATTGTGAAAGAAATATAATTATATTTTAATTTAAAATATAAATTTTTTTGAGTATTTAAATCTAATTTGATGTGAATCTTCATAAATAAATAGTCATATTGAAAGCCAGGACTTTCCCCAAGATGATATGTGTGTTGCACCACCATGATCAAGGATCCATTTTCTTGCTCTTGTACAAGCATTGTCCTGACCACCATCAAGTCCTTCCCCAAGTATTCGCATACAAATGTAGCTGAGAACTGTGCAAAACATGATGATGTGGCCTCCTATGTAAAATCCCCATCCACCATCTTCATTCTAAAATGTGATAAAGTTATAGCATAATTATTATACATGACGTTTGAACTAAAAACAAAAAATGAAAGTGACAAATTTTGCAAAATCTCTATTATTATTGATTCAATTAACATTTTAAACTTTCAAGAATATATACCTGATGATTGCATATGTAATGAAGAATTTCTTTTTTATACTCAGCTGGGAAGACAGTATTAATGTGTCCTGTAATGTAAAAACATAGTACCTGCATTTTTTGGATCAAATACAAGAAAAATAATAGTTATATCTAGCTGAAAGCCAAATTAGTTCACTAGCAAGGATGTAATTTGGAACAATTTCATTGTTCGCAGTCAACTCAAACTTAGAAGATATATATTCTAGAGGTGTATATTTACTTGACAAATTATAATGATAATAACAATATTGAAAAATTAATAATAATAATGATGCAACTCACAAAAGGAGGAAGGAAAAACAATGGGCCAGCATTTTCAGCAGGCCAATGGCCATCACAAGACTGCAAGGCCGCATAGAAATGGACAGCCCTCCTCAATGTCCTTGTGGCCTTTTCATGTGTGATTTCCTCTCCATCCTCGATCTTAACTGAGGTAATTGTTTGTTTGAAGTTTCTCTCCCTCAAAAACTGAAATCATTAAGTGTGATTTGATGCGTTGTGTGTTGAATCTCCAAGTATAAAAGGAAAAAACCTAGTTACGTTTTAGAGGTTTGATGCACTGTGTGTTGAATCTCTTGTGAGGTCTAGAGGTGTTTATCTTCATACACACTTAGGGTTATCAAGATTAAGATTTATGTCTAGAACTTGGTGATCACTTAAATTTCTGCTTAAAGAACTTAAAGATGATCTGAAACATTTGAGTAGAGCCTCAATGTGACAAGTAGGAGAACTTGTTGTTGTAGTAGATTAAAGAAAGAAGTAGTCTGTGGACTCTGAGCTGTCATATGGTCGTGGTAGTAAGTTTTCTACTTGAGATAGTAATAGGATGTTAGTGGTCTAAATTCTATTGTACAAACTTCTATTCTTTGAGTGGGCTTGTATACTAACGGCCCCTGCAAACTCAAAGTAAAGATAAGAAAACTTAAGTTTGGAAACTAGATCACGAAAGCATCCTATGGGATGGGATTTAGTATAGATGCCTACAGGCTGATCCTAACAAGTGAGAAAATTTAGCTGTAATACCATGCTAAAATTGATAATCAAAAGTTAGCTATAAGAGTATTTACAAGTAATATGTATATAGTTTAAGTAAAGTTCATTGGGCCTATAGCCTGTTGGGCTTCTACACTACTAATTACAAATCTCAAATCCAATTAATCATTTGAATTTGATTTCTATGTCTAGTGTTTGGTTGTTAAATTTTTTTTTTTATCATTTTATGTTCTTTTAAAACATTTTAAGTATAATTATACATTAACTAAAATAAACAGATCAACAAAATGCACATGTACCAATTATACAATTATATGCCCATGCAATGCAAAGATAATGTCAGCTATATGGTTATTGGTTTAAAAGTGATTCTAGTGATATAATAAATTTTACTATAAAAAACATTTTCCCCCCCTTGACATCCGATTGATCAAACTTTGTTAAATTAATATTAAAAATAGTGTGTACTAACTTACCATTTGCTTAAAGGTTAGTTTCGAAAATTATTTTATTTCATAATTAATTTAAAAAAAAATTATGTAGAGATTTTGCATTGCAAGTATTTTGGTGCTTGAAAATTTTGCATTTTATTCTAAATTTATCAGTTTTTTTTTTCTACTAACAATGGCTAAATTTTTTTAAAGAGATTCTTATAAAAATTTTGGATATTTCATTACTAATATAACAAAAAGGGAGGAAGTGTTAATTTCTTTAAACCTCAAGTGAGGGGAGTGTAATTACCCCTATTACTAATAACCTATTTATGTCGATAAATTGGATGGGTTTGAGTTTGATCCAATCGGATATGAGTAAGAAACTTATCATACTAAAGCGAGTTGTTGTATTTATAACCTTGGCCTGAATTTTGATTGGTTAGCTCAACTCAATATAACTCATATTCTTTTTCATTAAAAAATAGACTTTTAACAAACTTTCTAACCTCTCTTTGTTTGAATTTCTTTCAATTTAAATAAAATAAAAAGAAAAGTACTCAATGAGTTTAATGATACATAAATCATTAATTTTGTAGTTTGGTAATTAATTCTAATAATCCACTAATCAAATAATTTCATAAAAATAATAAATAAATAAATAAAATACCTATGCATGGTATAAATGAAATGAAAATATAAAGTTAAATCACCTATAAAATAACTAAGTTTGTATTTGGATTACCTTTTTACTGAAATTTTATTTGCATATTTGTTGAAAGATGGTAAAAGTTCACTCGTGTTTCAAAAAATTGAGGTAATAAAAATTTGAACATAAACAAATAAGTTTAAAAAATTAAATTAAAAAAAATTGTAAATTCAAACTCACACTTAAATATATAGAGCTTTAATAATAGAATATCACATGTCAAGTAAAGAAAAGTCAATTATAAAGAAAAAATATATAATTAACTTACTATAAACTACTCAAATTTGGTTGTAGATCTAATCCAATGCTGAAAATATTCATATTTGAGAATTGGACATTTGATTTTTATTAATACTTTTAGTGATCTGTGATATAGAAAATTTAATATAACTTTAGTACACAAACATATATTGAAAATATATCAATAAAAAATATAAATTCAAAATTTTATAATAAGACTTTATGAATGTGCAGCTTCGATTGGACCAAAATTAGGTATAGATAATAAGTAAAGGTAAATAACGAAGAACAAAATTTAAATACAGTATCTTAAGTGTTGTTTCTTAGGTTCTCCTCTTAAGATTTAGCCATGTGGCTCATTAATTGAAAAATAAACTTCCATTCCATGAGAAAAAATCTACATGGTAGAATATTAAAGGGAGAACCTAGGGAACAGTACCTAAGTACTATACCTAAGTCTTGTTCAATAAAAAATTCATTATTGAAAAGTATAGTTCGATTTTCTCTTGGTTGTGTGCGTGGAGCTAAAACAGTCTTTTCCTTCTATGCTTTCTGAATAGTGTATTTTGAATTTTTATTACACCATTTTCTTTTAGAATCATTATTACACTATTTCCGAATACTCAAATCCTATAAAAGTTCAAGTGTTAAACTATTGGATTCTACTCAGTTTTGATTGTTACAAATAAACAAAATAATAATTGTGCGTACCCAACTTGCTGATTAGTTAGGCTCACAATTTATTTATATGGCAGGCTTATAGATATCCTACAACGGGAAGCTCCATAAGACGAAATTAAAGCCTATAACACCACCAACTAGGCTGCCCGAACAAACTTGCTCTTAAGCCTCTTCTCACTTCCATAACCTCTTTGGTTATTTTCCTTCTAGTGTCTAACCCTTTCCTCCTCTACTTTTCTCTTATTTATAGCCTTCCTTTAGTTGGCTAGCAATTGATTACTTTTAGCATTTATCATGCGGGTGGGGTCCACTAAAGTTATTCCCAACATAATGGACCCCCACTTTGGAAATAAGAATTCTATCTTTGGGACTTGTGCTAGACGCCAAATGCTCCTCGGTGGCGATATCCCCCAAGCCATTACCAAGATACATTGGGACGAAGCCCAAGTAGGATCAAACCCCCGAGGTCTGTTACCCCCGAGGTCCCAACGATCCCTGGCTCAAGCTGCCAAGCACCATAGATTGGGTCCACTGGGGAACCATTGTCCATCCCATAGCATTTGGGCCTACCGGTAGTGGGCCGATAACCATACAATAATAATAATTACATATGCAACCAATTACACAATTTTTTTTTTTTTACCGAGTAGTAGTTTTATGTAAAAATAATGTTACATTAACTGTGATTTATCACCTCAAACATTTTGAAAGAAGTAAAAAATAAAATAAAATAAAATAAAGGCGATGTTGCACTATAGATCCCTGGAGTTTATCCATTAGTGTAATATATGTTGTTGATAACTTTTTATATTTCACATGAAAATGGTGTCAAAACTTTTCTATTATGGTTTATTAACTATTGCTCTAAGTGCATCCATTAACATGACTTTTTTTTTTTAATTATATGGTATTTTTCTAAGAAAAGATTACAAATATTATTTTACACTTTAAAAAATCATTAATGTCAAAATAGTTGATCAGATAAGTAATGGATAATACCAAATCAAACATGATTACAGCTCTTTTTTCCAATCAATTAAGCGACAATTTATAAGACAATTCATATGTATGTATATTATTTGAATAAGTCACTTGACTCAATAAAAACGTTATGTGACTAAAACTATAATGGATGACCTTTTTATTTACCACATCATGGGATGAGGCAAGATACCTAAAGAATTTGCTAAAATTGTCATGTTGAGTAAGATTGTTGTTGAATGAAACAAAGACATGTCACGTCATTATTTAAAGGGACATGTCAAAGGGTGCCTTTAGGGTAGAAACGAAGCCATTCTTTAACCAATACCAAAGTAACAAAATTTAGCCCAATCTACCAATTAGAAAAATGTTTCGACCATCCTCATGACCGACAAATCATTAGTTTAAGGTACCTGCATTCGCCAGAGAAGATCACCGCAAGACGGGAATTGACGTCGATTTTTGTGGAAATTTTGACTATTTCAAGTAAGTGTTAAAAAAATAGACTTTTGACAAACTTTCTAACCTCTCTTTGTTCGAATTTCTTTCAATTTAAATAAAAAGAAAAGAAAAGTACCCAATGACTTTAATAATACTTAAATCCTTAAGTTTGTAGTTTGGTAATTAATTCTCATAACCTACTAGTCAAATAATTTCACAAAAATAATAAATAAATAAAATACCTATGCATGGTATACAAAAAATAAAAAATAAAGTCAAATCACCTATAATATAACTAACTTTGCATTTGGAGAATAAGTCCAGTTTAAGTGAAAGTGATAGCTTTGGGCTCAAGAGGTCGGGCTGGAAATGCTGTCGTTGTGGTGGAGAAGAACATGTGGTAGGAAACGAGAGGCAGTAAGAGAGAGGGGTAGAGATTTCTCTTCAATTTCGTAATATTTTAATTAAAAGAAACGGCACATAAGTGAAAAAGATGTCACATCATTATTTCATTAGTTATCAAAAAAAAATAATACTAGAGGTATTTAACAAAATGACTAACAATGTTCATTTTTAAAACTTGAGGAATTAATAATAAACACTTAAAATTTGAGAGACTAATTGCACTCACAGAGTAAATTAAAAACTAATAATATAGTTTCACCTTATTTATATAAAAAATAAAAAAAATTGACAAAACATTTTTTTTTTTCACCAAAACTTTGCCAAAATGGTTCCCTAAAAAATGCGAAATGATAACACTTAACATTTCTCACTTTTAAAGGTACAAAAAGAAATTCTTATGAACACGTGAAATTAATGTTTTGACCGTGCATGACAGAAAAATCATTAGTTTAAGGTACCTACATCCGCCAGAGAAGATCACCGCAAGCCGGGAATTGACGTCGATTTTTGTGGAAATTTTGTCGAGCCTCTTCAACCGCAGCTCGCTCTTCTGGTGTACCAGCCTCCGGGTCAAACTCCCATGTTTTTCTTCCCGCAAAGTTATTTGTACTAAAAAGGTAATGGTCATTTTTGCCCTCTCCTATCTTCAGCTTCCACATTCTTTCTTAGTTAATTTGAATGCATGTGCAAAGCTCAATTATTGTGATGAGAATGACACCACTCTCTTCTCTTCTCTTCTCTTTTGCTTGTAACCATTAGAGTCTGTGATAGTAAATAATCATGCGTGTGTATATATATATAGATACAATGAACATTTTCTTAACCTAGGACTTCTTTTTTCTTTTTCTTTTTTTCTTTTTTTTTGAATTTCTTAACCTAGGACTTAGGACACCCACAAAACAGCTCAAACATCTTCATAAATGTAGCCGACTTTGTACATAATCTCTATTATTATTATGCACGGGCAGCTCTACTTGTACGTGAGGGTGGTCGTCACTTGTCAAAAAAAAAATTATATATGGAAAAAAAATTTATATAAATAATTATTTTAAATTAATATGTTCTGTGACTACCCTGACCTAAAAATATTGTATATATATATTTCAAAATATATATATTATTTACAAAATTAACCTATTTTGACCACTCTAATAAAAATGTTAAACACTTTTACTTGAAACTTATAAGAATTTAAGTTCAATAAATATAAGAATAATGCTACACTACAACATTTTCACAATAAATTTTATATGGTGAACTATTATTAATTCTAATTGGAGTTCAATATTGACATGTTTTACCCACCAATAACAGACTAACAACTTGTTGTATAAAATTTGTTATGAAATTGTTGTGGTCATTTTATTATTCTCATATTTGCATTTTCAATTTACACATTATCTTTTATTACTCTCTTTTTTTTTTCTTATTCTCTTTGTTAATTCAAAAAATTGTAAAATATCATGCATTTGTGTTTTTTTTTTTTTTTTGTGACGTTGATATATTCAAATTTTCTCTTTATTAAATTTTGTATAATTTAAGTTTCTTAGTAACCACACTTAAACAAATTTCTAGAGCCGCCACTTATGTATAAAAGTCAGCTGGAAAAAAAAAATTAAAAAAAAAAAGGCTGAAGAAATAAAAGAGACGCCACTTGGCCATTTGGGTAAAGTTACTATTAGGGGCCTAGCCAATCACCTCATTTAATGAGGTCTTTTATCAAGTATGGGCTAGACCCAATATATCATTTGTGTGAAAATCCATATAATTCAATTTCTTTACGCATCAATTTATTTGAGGGTCTCTTGACCCACAAAATAAGTTTTTTTTTTTTAAACCCCAAATCATGCACAAAAACCACATACTACAACCAAATATATCAAAAATCCAATATATACAACCAAATACATCAAAAGTTCAATATGCTATAACCAAATACAAATATAGAAGATAAATCCATTTAGCTAAAGAACTTAATTAAGAGTTTTCTAAGCCACAATTCACCGTCCTTATTATAAACACATGATATTGTCCCAAGTGCTTAGATTCGAACAGTCACATTGGGGTCTGAAGTAAAATTAGAAAGGAGAGGTTCTAAACCATTTGCTTGCATGACTAGTTGTTGACTACGAGGATTGGTCTGGACAATGGTTGTTACAACTTCTACAGCCTTTGTAAGAATATTTGAGTGGGAGTTTTTCAGGTAACCAAGGAGAGGAATCGAACCACCAATTGAATGAAGATCCGTAGCATATAAATTAACAGTCAAAACATGAGGCGTACTCTTGACACAACTAAAAACAAAGGATAGGAAAAGTGTGCACAAGAAGTATATACAAATTACTAGTTACACAAAAGACCACACTTCAAATTCTCTTTAACTCAACTAAATCAGTAGTAAGACTGTAAGACAAAGGAACGAGGGGACTTTAAAAAAAATCTGGCTGATTTTTCAAGTGTATTCTCTGGTTTTTTTTTTTTTTATTAGAAAAATAGCTAATTAACCTAAGACAGAAGGAAACCCAAAAAGAAACCTCTATTACAGGGCATCAGTGACTTACTTAGAGACTGAGCAGCAGTTAATCTCTTACGATAATCCTTGTTCAACAGCCTCTTCACAAAGTCAATTGCATCAGGAGACATAGATGGCCAAGGAGCTTCACCAAAGCTTGGATCAGCCTTGAGGACAGCTTGGAAGATGCCAGATTCTTTCTAGTCCCAAAAAGGCTGGCTTCCACATAATAAAAGAGTATAAGCAATAACCCCAATTCTCCACATGTCCGCATATTATCTATGCAAAACTTCAGAAGCCACATAATGGGCACTTCCTACGATATCATTCAACCTCCCAATTATAGAAACTTCTCATTATTAGACCATAACTCTGCTTTTTTAAAGTAATCAGAGAGACAAATCTCAGGTAGTACTGACCTGGCTTTACATAGTCAGAGAGTCCAAAACCAATGGGCTTGAGCGGGGAATTTTCATCATTGGAAGTGAAAAGAAAATTCTGAAGCAAAAAAACGTGCATTCAGAAAAGACGATGTAGAATAATTTGTGTCTATAAATATATTCATCTCAAAAGATAGATGATAAATAGTTGACAGACTAGTGCTATAATATAAACAACCACAAAATCAGTATCTAAGAGATCATGAATGTGGTCAGAAAATGCTATATAACAGGCAAGTATGGCATCTCTTTTTTCCACTTTATGGTATACAAGAAAATATTTAGTAAGAATATGATTACCTTGAAAGTATTCTATTTAACAGTTCACCTCCATTGCATGACCTGAAGAATGCAACATATTAAAGAGGGTTAGCTCAAAATTTTAAATGATGTAGCTTTCATCAAGACAGTATAGTAACTTAAAAACAAATATTGAACTCCTATCAGGTTATCACTGTTTTGGGAGTAAATAATAACAGACACAAAATGTATAACATGAAAGGCAAGAGGACAACACATCCCTAGAAATCCTGGTATATCAGATGAATATCATACAACACAAGGGCCAAACCTTTTTCCAAGTATCAAACTATTCAACCAGTCCATTATTATTCTCATATATGGATGACTGAGCCATTTCAAATCCATTTGATATTACAAGCAACATGGTAAAACTGGCATCAATATCCCAATAATTTATATGGCGACCCAAAGTACGTTTAGAAGTGTGAATTATTTACATAGAAGTGACATCTATGTAAGATTGACACATGTACATATTTGCAATCTAATTCTCATTACCAAAGAAAAAACTCATTCAAGTTCTACTTTGGCAATTATAGACCATATATATCTTTTTATTTTATCTTAGCCAAAAGACCAAGAAAGGTACTGTGAGTAACAGTGAGTTCATACTACAAAAAAACAAGATAAATTCTTGATATAGAAATTAATATGATACTTAGGAAAATTAATATGATCAATCAAGGTGTTGGTTAAAATTCTGGTTTTGTATCTCATACAAAACACACAGCGGAAGCAACAAACAAGGATCTATTTCATTTATGATTGACAACATGCCTTCTATAAATTTCAGAATTTAAGAAAGATAACTTATGACTTCCAAATTGGCATAGCGTACCTTGGTGTGGAGAAATTCAAAACAAAGATTAGAAGCACTTGAGAAAACTTTTAATCTTCACTCCAATTCCACTTTACGCCCAAGATGTGTGGTCTCTCAATCAGTTTCCAAAGAGAGAATGAAAGTGTGTCTCACACTCTCTTTTTTTCTCTACGAAAAATCACATTAAAAAATTCTGTATGTTTCTCCCTTTATAACTAACTGATTATCTAATTGGGCCGGCCTATTGGGCCTTTCCAATTGGGCTTTAATATGTGGCTTGGAATGGGACCAAAAGGGACCAATAAGACACTAGCTCCAATGGGCCTTGGGCTTTTCCGTCAACTCTTGACAAGTCCAAAGTTACCATTAATTATATTTAATACCACTATATAAATATAATTGCACTCTAGGCCTTATTAATAAATTATATCCCAAGACTTTATTTTACACGCAACCCCTTCATAAAATATTCGTAGTAATACAAAGTCATAAATATAGACTGCCACTTTGTAAATTACTACATCTTATCCTTGAGTACCCGGTTTAATCCTTTAAAGTTATTCATCATATATTTATGAAATTCAATTTCATAAATATATACTTTAGTAATTTCTTACCAAAGTGGTTAGGCCTAACTCTCTGAATAACCAAACCCATTAAACTTATCTCAAGGGAATATTTTATATCTCCGTTAAGAGACTATGAATTCCATCTTGAGAATATATGTTCCATCAACACTAAATGTGGTTGCCCAACATACTGAGGTTTTGACCATCACATTAGATCTCACTCCTGATATATCAAAGCAACCTACACCTCATGATCAAGTCCATTATTCTCTCAGGATTAAGAGTTCATGCAAATAGAAGTCGTGAGATTTATTATTCATTTGACAGTCGTTAGGAGAATAATAAATCTCACAGCGATCTAGTTCAATATGTCTTAACTCTTAAAACATATCAACATATCAACTAGAAGTCACCACTTCCATGATCAAGACAAATCATCTTAGTTGATACGTTATAGTCTTCGCAGATGAAATGCCCAATTTCATCACTGACTACGAACTATAAATTCTGAGTTTACAAAGAACTTGTGATTTATATCTTCTGTGACTAAATCACATAAATCACATAAATCACATACTATGCATCTCATGGACTATATGATAATGTCCAAATATTCATGTTACCATTATTTTAGATAATAATAAACAACTTTATTAAACACAACATTAAGTCATACATAATGTCATACATAGCATCATACAATAGGATTTAAGGGCATATATCCTAACAATCTCCCACTTGCCCTAAAGACTATTGTGCACTAATCTAACTCCCATTCCCTCTAAATGTGACTCGAAAGTCCTTTGAGGCAAAGTTTTGGTAAAGGGATCTGCTAGATTATTTGCACTTTCAATCTTTGCTACCACAACATCTCCACGAGCAACAATGTCTCGAATGATATGGTACTTCCTCTCAATGTGCTTTCCTTTCTTGTGATTTCTTGGATCTTTGGATTGTGCAACCGCTCCACTATTATCACAAAACAATGTGATGGGAACTTGCTCCATTCTTATAACACCAAGATCAGAAAGGAATTTCTTGAGCCAAACAGCCTCCTTTGCTGCTTCACAAGCAGCAACATACTCGGCTTCCATGGTGGAGTCCGCAATACAAGATTGCTTAACACTCCTCCAACTTATGGCTCCACCTCCCAAGGTGAAAACACATCCTGAAGTGGATTTTCTGAAATCTAGATCCGATTGAAAATCTGAATCTGTATAGCCAATGGGAATCAAATCCTCACTATAGTAAACAAGCATATAATTTCTCATTCTCCTAAGATACTTGAGAATATGCTTTACAGCTTGCCAATGTTTTGGTCCTGGATTTGATTGATATCGGCTGACCATGCCAACTGAATAACAAATGTCTGGTCTAGTACAAAGCATGGCATACATGAGACTTCCTACTGTAGAAGCATAAGGAACTTGTCTCATCATATTTTCTTCCTCTTGAGTCTTAGGCCTTTGGTCATCAGACAGAGGAACTCCATGTCTAAAAGGAAGCAATCCTTTCTTGGAGTTTTGCATGCTAAACCGTTCTAGAACCTTATCTATATATCCAGCTTGTGATAAGCCTAACATCTTATTCTTGCGATCTCGCCAAAGCTTGATCCCTAGAATAAAGTTAGCCTCACCCAAGTCCTTCATATCAAATTGGCTAGACAACCAAACTTTAACCGATGACATTATCCCTACATCATTCCCAATGAGTAGAATATCATCAACATAAATCACTAGGAACATTACTACTTTGTCTTGATGTCTTTTGTACACACATGGTTCATCAAGATTTTGTTCAAAACCAAATGACTTGATTGCTTGATCAAATCTGATGTTCCATGACCTAGATGCTTGTTTAAGTCCATAAATGGACCTATTCAACCTGCATACCATATGCTCTTGGTTCTTTGCTATGAATCCTTCTGGTTGCAACATGTATATTTCTTCTTCAAGATTGCCATTAAGAAATGCAGTCTTGACATCCATTTGCCAAATCTCATAATCATAATGAGCAGCAATGGATAAGAGAATTCTGATAGACTTAAGCATGGCTACTGGCGAAAAAGTTTCATCATAATCAATGCCTTCTTTTTGTGTGTACCTTTTCGCCACTAGTCTTGCTTTAAAGGTTTCAACCTTTCCATCTATCCCTCTCTTCCTCTTGTAAACCGATTTGCAACCAACAGGTTTAATGCCGTTAGGCACCTTTACAAGATCCCATACATGATTTGAATACATATAATCCAATTCAGATTTCATAGCTAAGACCCAATGATGTGCATCTATATCATTAATTGCCTCCTCATAAGTGTAGGGATCCGATTCTGCCTCTTCTGAGATAGCTTCATAGGTTTCTCCCAAACCTATAAATCTTATAGGAGGCCGAACAATTTTCCCACTACGACGAGGCATCTGTGTACTAGGCATCTCATGAGTAATATCTTGTGGTGTATCCAATACAACCACACCATCCCTAGTTTCATCCACTGGTTGTTCAACTACAGGTTCATTCATTTCAGCCAAGACAACTCTACTTCTAGGATTAAAATTATTCACATAATCATCTTCCAAAAATTTGGTATGGGTGCTAACAAACACTTTGTTATCCTTATGATTATAGAATAAATAACCCTTAGTTTCTTTTGAATACCCTAAAAACATGCATACTTCAGTTTTAGTTTCCAACTTATCAGACTTCCCTTTCAACACATGTGCTGGACATCCCCAAATGTGAAGATATTTCATACTAGGCTTGCGCCCACTCCACAATTCCTTAGGTGTGTTGGGAACAGATTTTGATGGAACTAAATTCAAAACATGCATAGCATTTTTTAGTGCATATCCCCAAAAAGAAACTGGTAAAGTTGAGTAACTCATCATGGACCTAACCATTTCTAAAAGAGTCCTATTCCTTCTTTCTGCTACACCATTTTGTTGGGGAGTTCCAGGTGCAGTCAATTGGGATACAATCCCATTTTGAATTAGATAATCCTTGAAATCCCCAAGAAGGTATTCGCCACCTCGATCAGATCGAATGGCCTTTATGCGTTTACCCAATTGATTTTCAACTTCAGCCCTAAACTCTTTGAACTTGTCAAAGGTTTCGGACTTCCGTCTCATTAGGTACACATAACCATATCTTGAGTAATCATCCGTAAAAGTGATGAAATACTCATAACCTCCTTTTGCTTGGGTTGACATAGGACCACATACATCTGTATGAACTAATTCAAGCAACTCTTGGGCTCTTCTACCTTTTGCATTAAAAGGTCGTTTGGTCATCTTACCTTCCAAACAAGATTCGCAAACTGGAAAGCCATCAAAGTCCATGGGCTGTAAAAGTCCATCTTTGATTAGTCTTTGAATCCTATTTGAATTAATATGACCCAAACGCAAGTGCCATAGATATGCATCACTAGTAGAAGAAAACTTTCTCTTTAATGATTTTACATGAGAGCTACTATCTATTTCAGAATTGTATAATTCATGCATGTCAGGAGTTAAAATATAAAGACCATCCACAATATTGCCAGAACAGATAAACATTTTATCCTTCTTTATTACAACATTGTCTTTCAGGATAACACAATATCCATGTTTACCTAAGTAAGTTGCAGAAATCAAATTCCTACGAACATTAGGTACATACAAACAGTCTTCCAATATTAACACTCTAGACTTAAAACACAAATTATACACTCCAACAGCTACAACCGGAATCCTGCTCCCATCAGCCAAAATAAGAAATAGTTCTCCCTCATTCAACTTTCTGGTCTCCTAGAACCCCTGCAAAGAATTGCAGATATGATTAGTACAACCTGAATCCACACACCAGGAATCTGTTGGATTCTGTACCAAACATATTTCAAGAAGAAAGGAACTTTTCATACCCTTATTCTTGGCAGCCTTGAATATTGGACAATTCCTCTTCCAATGTCCTTTCTCACCACAATGGAAACACTTTCCTTTGCTTTTCTTTCCTTTATCGGCAACCCCTAAAGCAATTTGTTTACCAATTTTCTTAGTGAAGTCCTTCTTCTTCTTCTTACCCTTGCCTTTCGACTTAGGTTGAGAAGTAGAAGCTTCACCCACATTGGCTTCAACACTAGAAGTACCAAGGATGTCTTCCGCCGCCACTAACTCATTCATTAATTCAGACAAAGAGTAAATCTTTTTGTTCATATTATAATTGAGTCTGAATTCCTTGAATAATTCTGGTAGTGACTGGAGTATCATATCCACTTGGGATTCTCCATCAATGTCGGCACCCAAAACTTCTAATGTGTTCAGATTAGCAATCATCCTAAGACAATGCTCCCTTACTAAACTTCCTGCAGCCATTTTGGTATTATAAATTTGCCTCATGGTTTCTTGCCTTGCAGACCGGCCTTGCTCACCAAACATCTCCTTCAGACTTTGCATGATGTCCGAAGCATGTTCTACATCCTGCATTTGATGCTGTAGAACATTTGAGATAGATGCTAGGATATAGCACTTGGCCATCTCATTAGATTTCTGCCAACGATCATATCGCTGTTTTTCCTCAATAGGAGCATCTAATGAAGGAAAGCTAGGACATGGTTGAGTAAGCACATATTTATGCTCTTCAGCAGTAAGAACAATGTCCAAATTCCTTTTCCAATCAACATAGTTGGATCTAGTCAGTTTGTTTTGGTTAAGAATAGTAACAAGTGGGCTAAATGATGCCATGATTTAAATCTGAAAATAATAAATATGAATATAATAAGTAAACTGGACATTATCAATTTAGCATATAAGCATACAATATGGAACCTTAATAAAACCATAAAATAATATATGCAACGACAACCCAATCCATGTCTATAATTCCTTGGTAGCAAGTTTATTATAAACACATTAATTGGTCGAGAACTACTCTCATTATTAGTGCTATCATGATAACTCTTATCAAACACTAATAATATGACGTATTATCTTTAGCCTCTAAGTAATAATGACATAGCTCCTTTGGGAGGTTAACATTACACTTAGTCTAGTGTACACCATTATCTAGAGTCATGTGTAGCCACATTTCATCTCCCTTTTATAGTGTTTAAACTTGTAGTACCATGAAACAAAACACCCTCCTTTGGGATCGCGAGGCATATACGCCAAGACGAGGTGTTTGTCCACACTACTTTAAACGGGTAAGTTCAAACTTGTAGTACTATGAAGTAAACACCCTCCTTTGGGATCGCGAGGCATATACACCAAGACGAGGTGTTTACCCACACTACTTTGAACCGATAATGGAGGCTGTGAGATCCAACCCTTGTATCTCTCTCCCACTAGAAATTTTAAAATAAAGGTTTTTAATGTCAAGAACCATAAAAATGCTAAACACGTGAAAAACACAATCCTAATCTCATTAGGAATAAATTTCATTAAACTAGCATTAATATATATATATATATATAACGTAATACAAACCTATATTATATTATATATATAATATAATATATATATTATGTTAAAATATTATATTATATATATTAAAATATATATATATATTACGTTATATATATATAATATATATATAATATATAACGTAATATATAACGTTGAAATCCTGTAGGATTCAACATTCTTCATGGCAAAAGACAAAAATTGCATGCATATATGTAAGGAACGTACGGCCATGCATGCAAAGAACTTCAAACCAGCCATGCAATGTACAGCCATCTAAGAATGCCCATTTCCATGCGAAACAGTGCAATGAATGAATGCACGGAAAAGGTAGTTATCTATATAATTCCGTACAATGAGAAAAACCACCCCCATTTCAATAACTACTCCTATTCGAACAAATATAAAGGCAATAGATATTGAATATGGCTGTGCAGAATTGTAATGGCCATCACTTTTATACATAAGTGATACAATTCTCTACATTATATTCAAATGATGCAGAAAATTGAAACACAAAATGAACGGTTTTCTTAAATTCTAAAATTCAATCACACATTATACAATCATGAAATGAAAACCTGGCTCTGATACCAATTGTTGGTTAAAATTCTGGTTTTGTATCTCATACAAAACACACAGCGGAAGCAACAAACAAGGATCTATTTCATTCATGATTGACAACATGCATTCTATAAATTTCAGAATTTAAGAACAAGATAGCGTACCTTGGTGTGGAGAAATTCAAAACAAAGATTAGAAGCACTTGAGAAAACTTTTAATCTTCACTCCAATTCCACTTTACGCCCAAGATGTGTGGTCTCTCAATCAGTTTCCAAAGGGAGAATGAAAGTGTGTCTCACACTCTCTTTTTTTCTCTACGAAAAATCACATTAAAAAATTCTGTATGTTTCTCCCTTTATAACTAACTGATTATCTAATTGGGCCGGCCTATTGGGCCTTTCCAATTGGGCTTTAATATGTGGCTTGGAATGGGACCAAAAGGGACCAATAGTTCTCCCCCTAAGTCTATTACTCCCCCTGAGACACTAGCTCCAATGAGCCTTGGGCTTTTCCGTCAACTCTTGACAAGTCCAAAGTTACCATTAATTATATTTAATACCACTATATAAATATAATTGCACTCTAGGCCTTATTAATAAATTATATCCCAAGACTTTATTTTACACGCAACCCCTTCATAAAATATTCGTAGTAATACAAAGTCATAAATATAGACTGCCACTTTGTAAATTACTACATCTTATCCTTGAGTACTCGGTTTAATCCTTTAAAGTTATTCATCATATATTTATGAAATTCAATTTCATAAATATATACTTTAGTAATTTCTTACCAAAGTGGTTAGGCCTAACTCTCTGAATAACCAAACCCATTAAACTTATCTCAAGGGAATATTTTATATCTCCGTTAAGAGACTATGAATTCCATCTTGAGAATATATGTTCCATCAACACTAAATGTGGTTGCCCAACATACTGAGGTTTTGACCATCACATTAGATCTCTCTCCTGATATATCAAAGCAACCTACACCTCATGATCAAGTCCATTATTCTCTCAGGATTAAGAGTTCATGCAAATAGAAGTCGTGAGATTTATTATTCATTTGACAGTCGTTAGGAGAATAATAAATCTCACAGCGGTCTAGTTCAATATGTCTTAACTCTTAAAACATATCAACATATCAACTAGAAGTCACCACTTCCATGATCAAGACAAATCATCTTAGTTGATACGTTATAGCCTTCGCAGATGAAATGCCCAATTTCATCACTGACTACGAACTATAAATTCTGAGTTTACAAAGAACTTGTGATTTATATCTTCTGTGACTAAATCACATAAATCACATACTATACATCTCATGGACTATATGATAATGTCCAAATATTCATGTTACCATTATTTTAGATAATAATAAACAACTTTATTAAACACAACATTAAGTCATACATAATGTCATACATAGCATCATACAATAGGATTTAAGGGCATATATCCTAACACAAGATATATTGCAAAGCACAATTATAATCCACTATCAACTCACTACAAACACTTACCATGTACAATAAATTAAGGAAGATAACTTATGACTTCCAAATTGGCACTGCAACTTACCACTAGACCATCCTATATATACATCTCTATTCACTACAATTCAAAAAAATTTAGTTGAAAGTCTTTCTTCTAAGAAGCCTTCTTACACCGTAAATCATGTGAAAACAGAGATTAACATCCAATGAATTATAAATCTTCCAAATTCCTACATACCTCTAGAGCAACTGATAGCAAACTACCTACTATCCAAAAAAACTCATTAGCATATTTACTCATTAGTCTCATGTATGCCATGCTATGTACTAGATTGGATATCTGTAATTTAGTGGGCATGGTCAGCCTATATCAATCAAATTCAGGACTTAAACATTGGCAATGTATAAAGCATATTCTCAAGTATCTAAGGATAACAAGAAATTATATGCTTGTTTACCATAGTGAGGATTTAATTCCCATTGGCTGTACAAATTCAGATTTTCAATCAAATCTTAATTTCAGAAAGTTCATTTCAGGCTATGTGTTCACCTTTGGAGGTGGAGCCGTAAGTTGGATGAGTGTTAAGCAATCTTGCATTGCTGACTCCACCATAAAAGCTGAATATGTTGCTGCTTGTGAAGCAGCAAAGGAAACTATTTGGTTCAAGAAATTCCTTTCTAATCTTGATGTTGTGAGAATAGAGCAAGTTTCTATCTCATCGTTATGTGACAATAGTGGAGTGGTTGCTCAATTCAAGAATCTAAGGAATCACAAGAAAGGAAAGCACATTAAAAGAAAGTACCACAATATTCGAGACATTATTTCTTGAGCATATGTAGTAGTAGCAAAGATAGATAGTGCAAATCATATAGCAGATCCATTTACCAAAGTCTTGGCTCAAAGGACTTATGAGTCACATTTGGAGGGAATGAGAGTTAAATTAGTGCACAATAGTCTTTAGGGCAAGTGGGAAATTGTTAGGATTCTTGATTAGTGCCCTTAAATCCTATTGTATGATGCTATGTATGACATTATGTATGACTTAATGTTGTGATTCTTAAAGTTTTTTTATTAGTATCTAAAATAATGGTAACATGAATATTAGGACATTATCATATAGTCCATAAGATGCATAGTATGTGATTTAGTCACAGAAGATATAAATCACAAGTTCTTTATAAACTCAGAATTATAGTTCGTAGTTAGTGATGAAATTAGGTGTTTTATATGCGAAAACTATAATATATCAACTGAGATGATTTGTCTTAATCATGGAAGTAGAGACTTCTAGTTGATGTGTTGATATATTTTAAGAGTTAAGACATATTGAACTAAACTGCTGTGAGATTTATTATTCTCCTAATGACTGTTAAATGAATAATAAATCTCATGACTTCTATTTATATGAACTCTTAATCCTAAAAGAATAATGAACCTGATCATGAAGTGTAGATTGCTTTGATATATCAAGAGTGAGATCTAAAATTACGATCAAAATCTCAGTATGTTAGGCAGCCACATTAAGTGTTGATGGAACATATATTCTCAAGATAGAATTCATAATTTCTTAATGAAGATACAAAATATTCCCTTGAAATAAGTTTAATAGGTTTGGTTATTCAAAGTGTTAGGCCTAACCACTTTAATAATGAGTTACTAAAGTATATATTTATAGAATTAGATTTCATAAATATATGATGTATAACACAAAGGATTAAACCAAGTACTCAAGGATTAAAGATGTAGTAATTTTCAAAGTGACAGTCTATTTTTATGATTTTGTGTTACTACGAATATTTTATGAAGATGTTGCATGTACAATAAAGTCTTGAGATATAATTTATAAATAAGGCCTAGAATGCAACTATATTTATATAGTGGTATTAAATATGGTTCATGGTAACTTTGAACTTGTCAAGAGTTGACAGAAAAGCCCAAGGCCCATTGGGGCTAGTGTCTTATTAGTCTCTTTTGGTCCCGCTCCTAGTCACACCCTTAAGGCCAATTGGAATGGCCCAAAAGTCTACCCTAATTAGATAATCAATTAGATATTAAGGGAAAAACATACAGAATTTTGTAAGTAATAATACTATTTTGAAATGGTGTGTATGTGAGTGTGAGCCACTATCTTATTCTCCTTTTGAAAATTGATTAAGAGACCACACTTCTTGGGCGTTAGTGGAATTGGAGTGAAGATTAAAAGTGTTCTCAAGTGCTTTTAACACAAATAAATATATGATGTATAACACAAAGAATTAAACCAAGTACTCAAGGATTAAAGATGCAGTAATTTTCAAAGTGATAGTCTATTTTTATGATTTTGTATTACTACGAATATTTTATGAAGAGGTTGCATGTACAATAAAATTTTGGGATATAATTTATAAATAAAGCCTAGAGTGCAACTATATTTATATAATAGTATTAAATATAGTTAATGGTAACTTTAAACTTGTCAAGAGTTGACAGAAAAGCCCAAGGCCTATTAGAGCTAGTGTCTTATTAGTCTCTTTTGGTCCCACTCCGAGCCACACCCTTAAGGCTAATTGGAATGGCCCAAAAATCTACCCTAATTAGATAATCAATTAGATATTAAGAAAAAAAAACATACAGAATTTTGTAAGTAACAATACTATTTTGAAATGGTGTGTATGTGAGTGTGAGCCATTATCTTATTCTCCTTTTGAAAATTTATTAAGAAACCACAATTCTTGGGCGTTAGTGGAATTGGAGTGAAGATTAAAAGTGTTCCTAAGTGCTTTTAAAACAAATAAATATATGATGTATAACACAAAGGATTAAACCAGGCACTCAAGGATTAAAGATGCAGTAATTTTCAAAGTGATAGTCTATTTTTATGATTTTGTATTACTACGAATATTTTATGAAGAGGTTGCATGTACAATAAAATTTTGGGATATAATTTATAAATAAAGCCTAGAGTGCAACTATATTTATATAATAGTATTAAATATAATTAATGGTAACTTTAAACTTGTCAAGAGTTGACAGAAAAGCTCAAGACCCATTGGAGCTAGTGTCTTATTAGTCTCTTTTGGTCTCACTCCGAGCCGCACCCTTAAGGCCAATTGGAATGGCCCAAAAGTCTACCCTAATTAGATAATTAATTAGATATTAAGGGAAAAACATACAGAATTTTGTAAGTAACAATACTATTTTGAAATGGTGTGTATGTGAGTGTGAGCCACTATCTTATTCTCCTTTTGAAAGTTGATTAAGAGACTACACTTTTTGGGCGTTAGTAGAATTGGAGTGAAGATTAAAAGTGTTCCCAAGTGCTTTTAACACAAATAAATATATGATGTATAACACAAAGGATTAAACCAAGTACTCAAGGATTAAAGATGTAGTAATTTTCAAAGTGACAGTCTTTTTTTATGATTTTGTATTATTACGAATATTTTATGAAGAGGTTGCATGTACAATAAAGTCTTGGGATATAATTTATAAATACGGCCTAAAGTGCAACTATATTTATATAGTGGCATTAAATATGGTTAATGGTAACTTTGAACTTGTCAAGAATTAACAGAAAAGTCCAAGGCCCATTGGAGCTAGTGTCTTATTAGTCTCTTTTGGTCCCACTCTGAGCCACACCCTTAAGGCCAATTGGAATGGCTCAAAAGTCTACCCTAATTAGATAATCAATTAGATATTAAGGGAAAACATACAGAATTTTGTAAGTAACAATACTATTTTGAAATGGTGTGTATGTGAGTGTGAGCCACTCTCTTATTCTCCTTTTGAAAATTTATTAAGAGGCCACACTTCTTGGGCGTTAGTGGAATTGGAGTGAAGATTAAAAGTGTTTCCAAGTGCTTTTAACACAAATAAATATATGATGTATAACACAAAGGATTAAACCAGGTACTCGAGGATCAAAGATGTAATTTTCAAAGTGACAGTCTATTTTTAAGATTTTGTATTACTATGAATATTTTATAAAGAAGTTGCATGTATAATAAAGTTTTGGGATATAATTTATAAATAAGGCCTAGAGTGCAACTATATCTATATAGTGGTATTAAATATGGTTAATGATAACTTTGAACTTGTCAAGAGTTGACAGAAAAGCCCAAGGCCTATTAGAGCTAGTGTCTTATTAGTCTCTTTTGGTCCCACTCCGAGCCACACCCTTAAGGCTAATTGGAATGGCCCAAAAATCTACCCTAATTAGATAATCAATTAGATATTAAGAAAAAAAAACATACAGAATTTTGTAAGTAACAATACTATTTTGAAATGGTGTGTATGTGAGTGTGAGCCATTATCTTATTCTCCTTTTGAAAATTTATTAAGAAACCACAATTCTTGGGCGTTAGTGGAATTGGAGTGAAGATTAAAAGTGTTCCTAAGTGCTTTTAAAACAAATAAATATATGATGTATAACACAAAGGATTAAACCAGGCACTCAAGGATTAAAGATGTAGTAATTTTCAAAGTGACAGTCTATTTTTATGATTTTGTATTACTACGAATATTTTATGAAGAGGTTGCATGTACAATAAAGTCTTGGGATATAATTTATAAATGAGGCCTAGAGTGCAACTATATTTATATAGTGGTATTAAATATGGTTAATGGTAATTTTGAACTTGTCAAGAGTTGACAGAAAAGCCCAAGACCCATTGGAGCTAGTGTCTTATTGGTCTCTTTTGGTCCCACTCCAAGCCACACCCTTAAGGCCAATTGGAATGGCCCAAAAGTCTACCCTAATTAGATAATCAATTAGATATTAAGGGAAAAACATACAGAATTTTCTAAGTAGCAATACTATTTTGAAATGGTGTGTATATGAGTGTGAGCCACTATCTTATTCTCCTTTTGAAAATTGATTAAGAGACTACACTTTTTGGGCGTTAGTAGAATTGGAGTGAAGATTAAAAGTATTCCCAAGTGCTTTTAACACAAATAAATATATGATGTATAACACAAAGGATTAAATCAGGCACTCAAGGATTAAAGATGTAGTAATTTTCAAAGTGACAGTCTATTTTTATGATTTTGTATTACTACAAATATTTTATGAAGAGGTTGCATGTACAATAAAGTCTTGGGATATAATTTATAAATAAGACCTAGAGTGCAACTATATTTATATAGTAGTATTAAATATGGTTAATGGTAACTTTGAACTTGTCAAGAGTTGACAGAAAAGCCCAAGGCCCATTGGAGCTAGTGTCTTATTGGTCTCTTTTGGGCCCACTCCGAGCCACACCTTTAAGGCCAATTGGAATGGCCCAAAAGTCTACCTTAATTAGATAATCAATTAGATATTAAGGGAAAAACATACAGAATTTTGTAAGTAACAATACTATTTTGAAATGGTGTGTGTGTGAGTGTGAGCCACTATCTTGGGCATTAGTGGAATTGGAGTGAAGATTAAAAGTGTTCCCAAATGTTTTTAATCTTTGTTTTGAAATTCACAGCACCAATGTATGCTATCTGGTTCTTAAATTCTGAAATTTACTTAGTACATGTTATCAATTACAAATGAAATAGATCTGTGAATCTTTTATTGCGTATTTTTTGTATACGATACAAGCATGTATTTATCCAACATCAAAAATTATATATTATCTCAATATGTCAACAAAAAGAGTAAAACATGGAATTAGTCTTGATTTGTATTTGATGTGTGTTGTGTCATAAGAAAGAACCAATATATTAGGGAAAAACGAACAATCTTTTTTTTTTCTTAACGTCTTTTTTAGTTTTAGATCCCTGTAAAATCTAGATTGTTTAACCTAATTAATTAACCAAGTAAATACTTAAGTTTATTATTCAGATCTAGGTTAAAGCAAAACAATCATATCATGCAAAGCAGCAGAAAAATAAATAACAAAATGATATGATGATCCAGGAAAATAAGAGTGATATAAGAGTGATATCCGATAGTGACTGTGATAGAGGAAGGCAAATAACCTTTTAAATCTCACAAGAGCACCTTTAAGGGTTTCCTTTATATACTAGAAGAAGTAGATCTGAAACTCTAATCCTTAATGGGCTTGAACTGCAGTTTGGGCTTAATTAAAATTCTGCAGATACGACTCTCAATCGGTCGAGCCTGTCTCTCGATCGGTCGAACCAGGAAAATTCTGAGATCTTCTTTTTGTAGCTTACTTGTTCTTGAATCTTGACTTGTTCTTTACATAATCTTGATTCTTGATAACCTTAAGTATATGGAAAGGCAAACACCTCTAGATCTCACAAGAGATTCATACATAGAGCATAAACAACTTTAGAGAGCTTTTGGGTACAAAACCCTAGATCTACAAAAGAGGCACAAGATGCACTTTAATCTCTCTAAAAAAAACTCTGAAAACCTCCTTTTAGGGTTAGCTTATAATGTCCTTTAAATACTGGAAAAAACAGCTTGCGATTTGGGCTTCAAACGATCAAGTTATGGGCTTTTTACGTTTGCTGATTTTTGCTGATCTGTGACTTTCGATTGATCAAATTTAATTTTCGATCGATCAAGCCTTGCAGAAATTGAACAGTAATTTCCTGCAATTACTCGATTCCAAACGTAATTTAAACCAAACTTTGAGCAAGTCTAAACTTAGACTAAATGTTTTGATCATGGTTTGCCAACATATACAAATTGAAGTTCTAATACATTAGTTCCTAAAGTCTTAGAATCTAAAAGATCTAAAATCTAAAACAAAATATACAAGCCCAAAAAAAGAAATTGCTCAACAACAAAAATTACCAGTAAAACTAAAAACAAAACTAAGCTCAATTAACTAATTTTATCCAATATAAATAATCATGTCCTTTAAAATATTCTAAACAAAAATAATTTTGTTCTTACCCATCAAAAAAAAAAATCTCAGCAACTAAGTAGCAAAATCAAAAGTTGAAAGTGCTGCACATAGCCAACAATAAAACCGCCTCGCTTAACTCAAAGTTCTAGCTCCATCACTAGCAAGTGTGGTCTTGCCCCTGACTCATTTAAACCCTACTCATAAATGGTGTGGCACCATTTGTGCAATAGTGAGGATTTCCATTACTCAAACTCATAACCTCAGACTCACAAAGTAATGAATCGCAAAGACTTTCTACCACTAAGTCACCTCCTCCTCGGGTAGTGACTAAATAAATATGAGTTGCAACAATATTGCATAATATTTGTATATCTGCACAATTGTGACTACCTTTCTTGAGAACCAACTCCTCAACTCCCACACTAACGTTAACTGCCTTTGAGGAAATGAAGGTTGTGGGACAACTCTAACATACGTATAAATAACAAACATATGGGCAACTCACAAAAAATAATTATTAGTTGCTAAAACCGTTTGAGATCAAACTCAATTTCAATCAATTTTTGTATTTCATGAAAAGAATTATTAACAATAAATATACACCATGTATAATGTTTAAACAAGTAGTTCACTTACAATTAGTAAGGTAAAAAAAAAATTAGAAAAATGATATGATGAAAATTATTTGTCTACATCTACATGTAAGATGTAACAGACAATAACTCAGAAGGAAAGGATATGTATTTGTCTTATGTTAATATGTTGTAGGTCTGTGCACAACACAATCAATCTGCCCTCCTTGTATAAGCTGGGTGCACCTAAGAATAGAAGGCCCTTTGGTGAGCAAAAAAGAAAAAAAGAAATATATATATATATATATATATATATTACTCAATAAATACTTTATTGCTCAACATGAAAAAGGGAGAAACAAAAGAACTAGGCCAAATTTTATCTCAATTTAAAGTCTACAAAATAGTAAAAGAAAATTTTGAGATGGAAACTAGTCCAGTTCAGCTTACAAAAAATGCCCATTAAGACCAAAAAAAAAAAAAGGATAAAGACATTGCCCGCCCTACAAACAATGAGAGGAAAGGATTCGGTGAATCTCTAGCAAGAATTTGAGACATGAGACCCAAGTACATAGTTACTTCTTAGTTTGGAGGGTTCTATAAGTGATAAATACAAATTTCTTTTTGTTCAGCTGAAAAGAAAAATTAGAAGGTGAAAAAAGTAGTTCGTAGAAATTTAAAACTTTTTCTTTATTATATAAAAACTAATTTTATCAGTAACACATAAGAAGTAAGTTTCTTCAATTATTATAAAAAAAATTAAGTATTCAATTAAATTAATAAAGATTACATCTTTAAAAAGTGAACTCATAACACTTATATTATTATTTTATTTTTATTTATCCATCCATTTTATATATAAAAAAAAATGTGATTCACTAAATTAATTAAATTGACACATTATAAAAATGACTCATCATAGTTATTATTTAATTTTAACCTTTTGTTCTCTCTCTCTCTCTCTCTACTCATGCAGTTTATTTTTAAAAGTAACTTAACTAACAAATACTAAACCTTTTGTCTCATTAAAAAGTGAATAATAGAATAAGATAATAGTTAAAAAATAAGGAAGAAGATATTGTTTGTGGAGGTGAAAATGACGTTGGATAGAGTATATATATAATAGGTGAAATTGACACATTCTTCTCCCTTTTCTCTCCTCTCGCTTATTATGAGCTAAACAGAGGATATCAATCAAATAAATCAACAAAATTTCCCACCTAACTTTTAATGTCAATAATATACACAAAAACAAACAAGCTCTCGAATTGGACTAGTGATAAAGGTTATCCTGGTGATACAAAGCTGACAAGCCTAGGACTGACAACCCTAAGGCTGACGACCCCAACTCTAGGGCTATTTGAAGCTGACAACCTCAAACCTAGGGAGACTTGAAGACGACGGCCTCCACCAACAAACCAACCTTAAATGTACAGCCAAGCTGACGGGAACAGGCTGAAGAAGTTAGTCTGGGCTCCGTCCACAACCTTACTTGGTCAACACGTATACGAAAACGATTCTTGAACGACACGTCTAATTAAGGAGACTCCCATAAGGGCAAGGATTCTAGGAGATACGTGAGATCCAAGGATCACTCTCCTAATAGGAAAAGAACTTCTTGACCAAGGCATGAATTTCGGCCTTACGCTACTATAAATACCCCAAAGCACTCTCAAGACAAGGTACGCACAATTCACCTCAGCTCTAGCACTTTAGAGTTGCGAACAAAAGATTCCTCTAACTTGACCATCGGAGGGTGTTTGGCCGGTACCACACCGGTGCCCTTTCCTAGGTCTTCATCCTTTGTATTGTGCAGGTATGTCGATAGGAGCACGTGCGGACCGTGTAGCTTACTGAAGATTTTGAGCATCATCAGTTGGCGCCGTCTGTGGGAACCGACTAGTAACGTCGCACTATCGCTTCCCGGACAAAAGTTGCATGGTACTTACCCGCTCAATGGCTACCACCAACAACGTTCAAGCGGACGAACTACGCGCTACCGTTCTAGAAATACAAGTCCAAACGCTCGCAGCAGCGGTCGAACGCCTGACCAAACAGAATCACGACTTAGAGGAGCAGCTACGTCAGAAGAACACGCGTCCTGGAGTGCAAGAGGAAAATCAGGAGGGGATAAGCGCTGAAAGAAGGGATCCCGAAGCACCCGAAGGCAGCAACGCTCCAAGCAGGCTGGAAAGGCGGGATACCAATCTGACTGCCCCTTCTGAAGCCTTACCACCCTACATCGCCGCAGAAATGCAGGAGATGCGGGAACGAATGAACGTGATGATGAACGCCCTCAAAGGACGAGTATCTACCGACCTTGACGACCTGGTCCAGCGGACTGATTCACCTTTCACGGCGCATGTCACCTCATGCCCTCTCCCCCCAAAGTTTCGTATGCCGCAGGTGGAGAGCTACGATGGAACCAAGGACCCCCTGGACCACTTAGAATCCTTCAAAACTATAATGCACCTTCAAGGAGTGCCAGACTAGATTATGTGCAGGGCTTTCCCAACCACCTTGAAAGGATCCGCAAGAGTTTGGTATAGCAGGTTGACACCAAACTCGATTAGCACCTTTAAAGAGCTAGGTGCTCAGTTCGTGTCACACTTTATCGGAGGCCACCGGTACAAGAAGTTCACGGCATGCTTGATGAGCATCAAGCAGAGGGAAGACGAGACTCTAAGATCCTACATAACGCGGTTCAACAAAGAAGTTTTTTCAATAGATGAAGCGGATGATAAGATACAAGTAGCAGCCTTCACCAACGGGCTGCGAAAAGGTAAGTTCCTCTTCTCCCTGTACAAGAACGATTCAAAAACCATGTCCGAAGTGCTTTACAGGGCAACGAAGTACATGAACACGGAGGACGCACTGATCGCAAGGGAAGATAAGCCTAAAAAGAGGGAAAGGCAGGAAGACACATGAACGGATAGGGGGCAAAAGAAGGCTAGAACCGAAGAACAACGGGACGATCGCCGCTCCAAGTCGCCCCCGGGGAGATTCACGAGCTTCACACCGCTAACCGCCCCTATCGATCAGGTCCTAATGTAAATCAAGGACGAAGGGGCTTTGACCTTTCCCGGCAAGATGAAGGGAGATCCCAACAAAAGGCCAAGGGACAAATACTGCCGCTTCCATCGAGATCATGGACACGATACGGCAGATTGCTACGACCTAAAATAGCAAATAGAAGCTCTAATCAGGCAAGGGAGGCTGCAGAGGTTTGTTAGCAAAGAACGGACAGATCCACCGCAAGACCAAGCTCCCCGATGAGAAAACGAACGCCCCAGACCGCCCGTAGGTGACATAAAGATGATTGTGGGGGGCACCACGACCGCTTGGTCATCCAAGAAAGCCCAAAAGACCTATCTCAGAATGGTCCAGAACATCCAGTTGACAGGGTCCGTGCCCAAAATACCGCGGACTGATAACCCCCTCATTAGATTCTCAGAAGAAGACGCACGACGCCTCCACCACCCCCATGATGACGCGCTCGTCGTCACCATACAAGCAGGAGACTACAACATGCACCGAGTTCTCATCGACAATGGGAGCTCGGCGGACATCCTCTATTATCCTGCATTCCAGCAGATGGGAATTAATAGGGAGCGTCTAGTTCCGACTAACGCCCCGCTCGTCGGCTTCGGAGGAATGAAGGTATTTCCCCTTGGCATCGTCACCCTACTAGTAACTGTTGGAGACTACCCTCAGCAAGTCACCAAAAATGTAGCATTCCTTGTGGTCGACTGCTCATCAGCTTACAATGCCATCATAGGACGTCCCACTCTTAACTTATGGAAGGCTGTTACCTCAACCTACCATTTAATGATAAAGTTCCCGACGGACTATGGAGTGGGAAAACTAAGAGGAGACCAAGTAGCCACACGAGAATGTTATGTAGCAATGATGGAAATGGATAACCATCACCAGTCCATGAACATAGAAGAATAGCGTACAGCGATGGAGCCCATAGAAAAGCTCGAGGAAATACCTCTCGACGACTCCCAGCCAGAACGGACAACCAGGATCGGCACTCTTGCAGACCCGACGATACGTCAGGAACTCGCAACCTTTCTCAAAAGAAAACCGAGACGTGTTCGCTTGGAATCACGAGGACATGCCGGGCATTGACCCGTTGGTCATAGTACACAAATTGAATGTATCACCATCTTTTCCGCCGGTCCGCCAAAAGAAAAGAGTCTTCGCCCTAGAGAGAGATCGGGCAGTAGCGGAAGAAGTCCGCAAGCTACAAGAAGCAGGCTTCATCAAGGAGGTTTACTACCCCGAGTGGCTGGCAAACGTCGTCATGGTAAAAAAGAGCAACGAAAAATGGAGGATGTGCGTAGATTTTACAGATCTAAACAAAGCGTGCCCTAAGGATAGCTATCCTCTACCAAGGGTCGACCTCCTGGTGGACTCTACGACCCAACACCAGCTGTTAAGCTTTATGGACGCGTTTTCAGGATATAATCAAATCCTAATGGATGAAGCTGATCAAGAAAAGACTTCGTTCGTGACAAATCAAGGGCTTTTTTACTATAAGGTCATGCCATTCGGCTTGAAGAACGCAAGTGCGACATACCAGAGGCTTATGAACAAGATGTTCGTACAGCAAATCGGGAGAAATGTCCAGGTCTATGTGGACGACATGCTGGTGAAAAGCCAAAGAGAAAAGGATCATTTGGGAGACCTTAAGGAAACCTTCGACACCCTTCGCTCCTACAACATGAAGCTAAATCCAGCCAAGTGTGCCTTCAGAGTAACAGCAGGAAAGTTCTTAGGATACATGGTGTCTCAACGAGGTATTGAAGCCAACCCAGACAAAATCCGAGCTATAATGGAGATGACGCCTCCCAAAAACGTCAAGGAAGTACAGAGCCTCAACGGCAACGTCGCCGCGCTTAGCAGATTCGTATCCAGGGCGACAGATAGGTGTCTCCCATTCTTCCGCACACTAAAGAAGTCCTTCAAATGGACGGATGAATGCCAACAAGCATTTGAAGACCTGAAGACCTACCTATCATCGCCGCCACTATTAACCCCCTCCCAACCAGGTGAAGAACTGTTCCTCTATTTGGCCATTTCTCCAGCAGCCGTCAGCGCAGCCCTAGTGAGGGAAGACAACAAGGTACAAAGGCCGATGTATTACGCCAGCCGGGCACTCCATGGAGCAAAAAAAAGGTACTCGCCAATAGAAAAACTTGTCTTCGCTCTAGTAACGGCGGCCCGCAAGCTTAAGCCGTACTTCCAAGCCCATACGGTGGTTGTACTGACTGACAAGCCCATACGGCGAGCAATGAGTAGTCCCGAAGCCGCGGGACGTATGGCCTTATGGGCGATAGAATTGAGCGAGTTCGACATAAAATATCGCCCCCGCACGGCCATCAAAGGGCAAGTGCTCGCTGACTTCATCGCAGAGTTCACCGGTAGCGAGGGCCAAGGAGCGGAGAGTCCCCGGTGGAACGTGTTCACCGACGGGTCGTCAAACAAAAGAGCTGGCGGAGCAGGAGTCGTACTTCGTTCTCCGGAGGGCGACGAGATCAAATGCATGGTTCGGCTAGATTTTCCTACAACCAACAATGAAGCAGAATATAAAGCCCTCATAGCAGCTTAGATCTTGCCAAGGCCGTAGGAGCCGTAGACACAGTTGTCCATTGCGACTCTCAGGTAATCACTAATCAGATAAACGGTGACTATGAATGCAAGGGGGAAAAAATGAAGATGTACTTAGAACAAGCAAAAAGGAAGGTAGACGAGCTTCAAGCAAAAGTTGTTCGAATTCCAAGGGGAGACAACGAGCAAGCTAACCACCTTGCTAAAGCTGCATCCGCGGAACACGTAATCGTCCCCGGCAAGGTACTATCTTTTACTCAGCTCACACCACTAATAGATGTCATCAGTATGCAGGAGGTAAGATCCGAAAATAATTGGACCACCCCTTTGGTCGCTTATCTCAAAGAGGGCGTCCTACCTGAAGAAAAGGGAGCCGCAAGGAAGCTGAAGGTCCAGGCGGCACAATTTATCTTAATAAGGGGCATCTTATACAAAAGGAGTTTCTCCTGACCGTACCTAAGGTGTCTAGGGCCTGAAGAAGCGGATTACGTTATGAGGGAAGTACATGAAGGAATCTGTGGCAATCATTCAGGGTCACGATTGTTGGTTCACAAATTAGTCCGGGCCGGATACTATTGGCCGACCATGCAAAAGGACGCCCAAACATATGTCAAGTCGTGCGACAAGTGCCAACGGTTCAGTAACATCACTAGGCAGCCAGCTGAAGAAATAACCCCGATAACTGCTCCGTGGCCATTCGCCCAATGGGGGTTAGATATTATGGGCCCATTCCCGACGGCAGCAAGGCAGTTGAAGTTCCTAATAGTCGGAATCGACTACTTTACCAAATGGGTAGAAACTGAAGCCTTGGCCACTATCACCGAGAAGAACGTATGTAGTTTTGTCTGGAAGAACATCATTTGCAGGTTTGGAATTCCAAGGGTCCTGATCTCGGACAACGGTAAACAGTTCGACAATAACGCCTTCCAAGGCTTCTGTTCACAATTAGGAATCAAAAACCACTACTCTTCCCCTGCCCATCCCCAAGCCAATGAACAAGTCGAAGTCACGAATCTATCCTTGCTTCAGATAATCAAAACTCGGCTCGAGGGGGCAAAAGGCATATGGCCGGAGGAACTACCCAGCGTACTATGGGCATACAGGACAACCGTCAGGACCCCCACAGGAGAAACTCCATTCCGGCTAACATACGGAAGTGAAGCTGTCATACCAGCCGAAGTCGGACTCACGAGCTACAGAGTGGGCAATTACGACGAAGGGAGGAAAACGATGCCATACATCTAGAACTTGACCTAGCTAACGAGGTTAGGACGACGGCTGAACAGAGGCTTGCACGATACCAGGACCTCATGGCTAAACACTACAATTCCCGAGTCAAGCACAAGGACTTTGAAATTGGAGACCTCGTCTTGAGGAAAGTAATGGACAACACTAAAGACCCTACACAAGGAAAACTCGGCCCAAACTGGGAAGGGCCCTATAAAATAGCATCATGGCTGAGAAAGGGCACCTACCACCTGGAGACTCTAGATGAACGAAAACTACGACATCCATGGAACGCCGAGCACCTCAAAAAGTACTACCAGTAGAGAACAAAGAACGCGTCTCCTCATTTTCAGTCTATTTCTTTCAGTCATTTATTTTAGTCATTTATTTTAGTTTTAACTACAACACATTTAAAGCCCAAAGGGCTAAGGTTTATTCTTTTTGGAACAATTTTCTACTTATGTATGCATTCATCACAATAAGAGGAGTTTATTCAGAAACGACTGATGTATCTGTGAAAAAGATGACCTTAAATCTACAAAAATAGAGGAAAACTGGTCCACAAATTGGACGGATCTACTACAGTCCACAAAGTGGACGACTTCAAACCCACAAAGTAGTGTTGACACCTCATTTTGCAACCCGCATTTAACCTCACTTGGAGGGTAAAAGGGTAATTTCACCTTAGAAATATGCATCTTGATTTTGGTCATTAGATCCTGAATCTCATTTCACCAAAATGATCTTGATGTTGTAACGATCAAATCGATTAGTTATAAGCCCTAATCGGACCATCAGATTGAAAGTTATCATCAAATCAAGTTTTAATGGCCGAGATGCACTATCACAAATTGAGTCCGACCTTATGTGATTATGAACAATTAATTCCAATTGGTTATAATTATAATCAATTTGAAATTAATGATGTGTCATAATTTGATTGGTTAGGACTACATTTTATGGTAAGGTTGCATACACCTAATTAATTAGATAGTTAAACATTAATTATTCAATGAGTAATTTGTGCAATTATCTTTTAATTAGGGTAAATTTGGAACTAATTAGGTCTGAAATGGGAGTGATTGGAGCCTATTAATGTTAATTGGAAACTAATTTGGGACCTATTAATGTTAATTGTGCTGAAACTATTTTTTTAAGAAATGTCCTCTACTCACTATTTCATTGATATCTCTCAGAATATTTTGAATCTGTGAATGAGGTTAATTTTTCCAGAAACTAGACATCCAAGGCTTCAATTTGAGCACAAGAACGACACAATTCCGATCAAAATTGAGTCAGATATGAGTTTTCAAAGTTGGTTCTACGGGCCGTTACAGCAGCTACGGGAAAACCGAATTTTGGCTTGCTCCCCACTCCCACAAATCTCTCCATTTAATGCACCAAATTTCCCCCAAAGGCTAAAATGAGGTCTAGGTTCATGATTCATTGTCAACCCTCATTAATGGCCTTCCATTCCTATTTCCTCCACCACTACTATATAAACCCACCTCTCCTTCATTCCAAGACGGAGAAAAAAACCCCTCTCTTCTCCCCTCTTGAGTTCTAGAAAGTTGAGTAGTCTTGTCATATCTTGGTCTTCTTGAGACTCAACGTATTGAGTGAGACTCACTCTTACTCTCCTAACTCTTCTTTTCCTCCACCCATAGGACCTCCCTCAAGAGTCTCCTCATCCACCATATAGATCTTGCATGAAGGTATAATTTCTTTCCCTAACTTGTTTTTTCTGTTGCCATGATAGGAATTTAGGATTAAAGCATGATAATAACTATTTAAATTTCCTTGAATATGTTTGAATGTTCTTAAATGTTATTATGTATTCTTCACATGTTCTTGGTTATTCATCACATGTTCATGCATAACACTAGTTTTAATCCTAAATTCACATCAAAAATATGAAAAACATGTTTGTTTAATAATTCTTTCAAATGATTGAATCTAGGATGTCACCATACACACACATTCACTAGAATTTATTTTTCAATCCAAATGCAATGCTTAATAAATTGAATTAGGGTTTATCACACGCACACACATTAAATTCATCATGTAAATTGATTGACATATTGGATGATATGATATGAATGTTGGCCACCATAATCTAGAAGACCGGTTTCACCGGGCAAAGTGGGTGCCTAACACTTTCCCACCTTGTAACATAGCCTCCGAACTTAGATCAAGGGTTAGTAGATCAAATGCTTGTCCATGTAACTTTCAATTTTTAGATTGTAACTAGGAAACAAAGCCATGTACATTTTCTTAGATTGTATCTAGGAACAAAGCCATGTAATTTTCCTATGACCAATGTAAATTCAATTGAAAGTCAATAAAATGAGGAATTTTTCAATTTTGGTTTTCTTATTTTTCCAATAATTAAATAAATGGCTACTCCATTGTAAAACCCTTAATCTAAAGGGAAAAATATAACTAGTCGAACCTCCATTTTGAGAGATAATAACACGACTCCACCCATTCACGTGGGTTTGGCTCAATTCTTAATAAAACGGGCTGGGGGCACGGTCTCTCACAAGTAGACGACCCCACGTCAACAAGGTTGACAACCCTAAGTCCACAAGATGGACGACCCTAAATCCACAAAGTGGACGACCTTCAGTTCACAGAGTGAACAAACTAAAGTCCACGAAAGTAGACGAAGCTACAAAGTCCATAAGGTGGACGACCCCACGTCAACAAGGTTGACGACCCTAAGTCCACGAGATGGACGACCCTAAATCCACAAAGTGGACGACCTTCAGTTCACAAAGTGAACAAACTAAAGTCCACAAAAGTAGATGAAGCTACAAAGTCCACAAGGTGGACGACCCCATGTCAACAAGGTTGACAACCCTAAGTCCACGAGATGGACGACCCTAAATCCACAAAGCGGACGACCTTCAATTCACAAAGTGAACAAACTAAAGTCCACAAAAGTGGACAAAGCTGCAAAGTCCACAAGGTGGACGATCCTATGTCCACGAGGTGGACGACCCTAAATCCACAAAGTGGACGACCTTCGGTTCACAAAGTGAACAAACTTAAGTCCACAAAAGTGGACGAAGCTACGAAGTCCACAAGGTGGACGACCCTATGTCCACAAGGTGGACGACCCTAAATCCACAAAGTGGACGACCTTCAATTCACAAAGAAAACAAACTAAAGTCCACAAAAGCAGACGAAGCTACAAAATCCGCAACATGGACGATCCTAAGTCCACAAAAGTGGACGACCTTAAACCCACAAAGTTGACGACCTTATTACTCTGTCCACAAAATGGATGGATCCACTGCAAAAGTGGACAACCTCACCACGTAAGTCCAACAAAGTGGGCAAACTCGTTAATCGACAAAGGTGACAGACCAAGAACCGAGTACCACCCGAAGGGGACGAACCAGTTACTATACCAAATAGACAACCTCAAAATAAACAAGTCTACTATCTAAATACGTCAACACTTTTGCAAAAGTCAAACTGATGATACAAGAGCATCAAATATAAATCAACACGAGTGGGAATAATAAAGATTAAATACTGTAAAATAAAATTGTCTTTACAAGAAGCCCAAAAACACGGGCGTCAGGCATTAAGGTTCATTACAGCTTAAAACAAAAGCGTTTACAACATAGGATTTATAAAACTGAAGGAGCAGTTGACGGGGACAGGACGATGACTGGAGTGGAAGGGTCCTCAGCATTAGACTTTTCCGCTTCAAGGCCGGCTGACAGAGCTAAAGTGACGGACTTCTCCAAGGCTGGCTAAGCAAGGACAAAGCTGCCGTCTCTCGAGTCTGCCTTAGGCTCGGTAGTCTCGTCATTCTCCTCGAGCATGGACTCACCCGCCGGGGTTGACAGTAGGGGCTCATCCATGCTTATCCCGGATAAATCCAGGTCAGGATAGGCGGACTTCACTTGCTTCAAGCAGTCTTCGAAACCGTCAGCATAATAGACGGCGCAGGAATCGATGAATGACTGGGAATCCTTGAATTCCGTCACGGCATCATTCCTGGCCGTCTCCACTTGACTCATAAGCCCTTGAAGGTCCTTCTCCGCCGTCAGCCTTGCCTCGTCAGCCAAGCCCCGTTGACGGGTCTCCTCCTCCAGCTTGGCTCTCAGCCCCTTCACTTCTCCGGCAAGATGGACGTTGGCCTCCTTGTACTGCTGTTGTGCATCAACAGCGTTCTTGATGCGAACATGCAGACGGGAGACCACCGCTTCCCGTGCAGCACACCTGTCCTGCAGGAACTTCATCCGGACCATGGCCTGCAAAACATAAAAATAACATCAGTCCATTATAAGGTCGTCCATGTAGCATAACGAGAGGAAGAAAAAGTATACCCGAGTAAGGTCGAAAAGCCCTGACGACCCTATCTCGTCCGTCGCCTGCTCGTCACACAGCTCCATCTCCTCTTCCTTTAAGATGGACTCCGCCACCTCCACAGCATAATCCTTGTGGGTAAGGAGGTGACGAACAGGATCAGGAGTGACGACCCCTGGCGCCGTCATCAAACCTTTGCCTGACCCATGAGAAGCTTTTGGGGGCGACGGCTTCTTGGTAGTTTTATCCCCAGAGGAAGGGACCACCTTTTTCCCGGACTGGTCGTCCGCCCCGTCAGTCTTCCTTTTGACGCCTTTCTTCCCGACGGGCTTGGGAGCTGACGACGGTGTCGCCTCACCTCTGGCCCTCTCCTCCTCCTATTTCTTTTTAGCAGCAGCAGCACGAATTCTTTGTTTTGCCGTCTCCATTTCTGTTAAGGATAAAAAGTGAGTAAAAACAATAATAATGTAAGAAAAGTGACGGAGGTAACTAAGAGATACTCACGTCGACGGGATAATTCGTTCAGCCTACGAGCCTCTTCTGTCAGTTTCGGACCACCGCAATATAAGTGAAGGGCGTCAAGGGTAATCAGGTCCCGACACCTCCTCTCGTCCAAGGGGATAGACGTCACCCGACGGATGAAGTCCTCTTGCTTCGCGGTCACCCGTGGACGAACGTTGGCTGAAAAGAAAGAAACGGGAGTTAGAAGCCAGGTAAAATAAGCAAAGTAAAGAAGTTGACGGGGTCGACCTGAATCCCTAACATAGGCCCAGGTGTTGTCAAAAAAGTCGTGAGGCATTGACTCCCACTCATCCTGACGGCACACCCAATTAGTCCCTTCTACAAAGAAATATCTTCCTTTCCATTTTCTGTTTGAGTCGGGCATGTCTGACACCAATTTCAATTCCTTCGTCCTTACTGAAAAATGATAAAACCCCTTGGACGAGGAGATGTGTTGGGGACGGTAGCACCAAAAGAACTCATCTAGAGTTAACTGACGGTACCCACTGCTAAGACGACCCCACAAAATCTCGGCACCAATAAACGTCCGCCATGCGTTGGGAGCAATCTGGCTGACGGAGATGCCTAAAAAATTTGCTAACTGACGGTGCAATGCCGTCAGTGGTAATCTCAAACCCGCAGCAAACATGGCGTCATACATGCCCACGTCTGCCGTTCTCCCAGAATAGCACCGTTCACCCTCCCCGGGTAGACGGATTGGGATATCATCTGGAATCTGGTAGCGAGTCCGTAACGTGTTAAAAACGTTCTCGGACATCATCGGCAAGAAGCCGTTGACAGACCATTCCAGGGGGAGGATGAAGAGACGGTCATCACCAGGAGCTCCCGAAGTACTCTCTAAAGTCTCCTCGTCACCGTCATCCTCGCTCCCGTCACCAGTTCTCTCCTTCTCCCCACTATCCCCATCCTCGTTCAACTCACTTTCTCTACCACTTGCTTCCACTTCGTCAGAAGAGTGGGCCGACGTGTCCCTTTCTGACGACCAGGACAAGCCCTCATCGGGCTCACGACCTGACGGGAAGACCTCGTCGTAACCCGCTCCCTCGCGGACTGACGACTGTTCACTCAACATCTGACTACCTACAAATGACGGTTTTTGTTCTAAGAACCTAGGCCGACGACCTCGCTAAAGGTACAGGGTAGAGAAATAAAAAGAATTGAAAGAAGAAAAAATTTACAAGTAAAATGTCCTGTCGTAAGATGACGGTCCGATAAGTTTGACGGCTTCAGAATGGACGAGGCTGGCAAATAGACGGACAGGAGTCGTGAACGTGACGCTTTGGCTCTCAAAAGATTACAAATGCTGGAAAGTCACGGAAGACGAAGCGACGCGCTCGTCGCAGATCGAGGCGAATCAGTTTGAACCACGTGTCCTGGCAATTAATGGAAGCCACGCGAAGTTTTTAGTATATACTCCATAGCTCGTCAGGAGAGACTGACGAGGCTATGGAGTAGGGGGCAGCTGATAAGGGTTATCCTGGTGATACAAAGCTGACGAGCCTAGGACTGACGACCCTAAGGCTGACGACCCCAACTCTAGGGCTATTTGAAGCTGACGACCTCAAACCTAGGGAGACTTGAAGACGACGACCTCCACCAACAAACCAACCTTAAATGTATAGCCAAGCTGACGGGAACAGGCTGAAGAAGTTAGTCTGGGCTCCGTCCACAACCTTACTTGGTCAACACGTATACGAAAACGATTCTTGAACGACACGTCTAATTAAGGAGACTCCCATAAGGGCAAGGATTCTGGGAGATACGTGAGATCCAAGGATCACTCTCCTAATAGGAAAAGAACTTCTTGACCAAGGCATGAATTTCGGCCCCACGCTATTATAAATACCCTAAAGCACTCTCAAGACAAGGTACGCACAATTCACTTCAGCTCTAGCACTTTAGAGTTGCGAACAAAAGATTCCTCTAACTTGACCATCGGAGGATGTTTGGCCGGTACCACACCGGTGCCCTTTCCTAGGTCTTTATCCTTTGTATTGTGCAGGTACGTCGATAGGAGCACGTGCGGATCGTGTAGCTTACTGAAGATTTTGAGCATCATCAACTAGATATGAATTATTGTCCTCCAACTTAGAAAAAAAAAATGAATTATTGTCCTCCACCTGAGGGAAAAAAAAAAAAAGAATTATTGTCCTCTCATAATGAAGTATGTATACCCATGATTTCTTCTTTATTGGCTTTGGGAACCGACTTGTGCATTTTACCTATTGAAATGCAAAGTCATCTCACATATCTGTCATGTTTCACATGTTTCAACATCCTAATGGGGCTAGTGCTCTTATGCTCTAAACTCAATCCTTACCACTGGCTTTGTACCCTTGCTCTTTAGATCCCATCAGTTAGTCCTCCAATCTGGCATTAGCACATTTTATTTTAAAACCCAACGGCCAAAAAAGAAAAATTTATTAAAAAAATGCATCTTGCATCACCAAAAGTCACTTTATCTTTTTTATATACCACCATAATGACACACTTACATCCCCCATTCTTTATTTTACCATTCATCACAATAATATATATATATATATATATATTATCTTAGTAACTTCCTATATTCCTGTTTCTCACTCAAAAGCCAACCCAGAACACCACCCATCCCCCACCACAACCTTGCACAGTTGCACCACCTACCCACCACCACAAGTCATTACAAAATCTGGTCAACCCATTAATCTAGCAGAATTCCTACAAGAAACAAAATATGTTGCTTTTAAAAGATAACTTCAAATTGTCCAAATTTTTTTATTATTAGTTATTATATACTTGATTTTTGCCGTTGAGTCTCCCTTCCAAAACCCTGGGCCCCCTTTCTCCTCAATATGTTTAGCTAGCCCCACTCAAATAATAATTATCCAACTCAAAAACTTAACAAAAACAATAAAAACATTATCAATGGTGATTGTATTTTAGTAGAAAATATATAAATATATATATATATATATATATATATATATTTACCACCAAAGAACCAAAAAACATGTGTCATTGGAAAAGCTAAAGCTAAAATTTTACAACTATAATAAACTAGTATAAATATCAATTGCCTGTAGCAAATTGTTAAAAATAAAATACAATATTTTATTAAAAATCTCTTCCTTCAATTAAAAAACTCAAATTCTCTCTATTCCTTTTTTTTTTTAATTGAGATGTTTATATTATTTTAAATGAAGTGATAAAAATAAAACATTTGATATTAGGTGTATTGTAAAGTGAGGTGGTAAAATAGATAAAATACATTTTTGCGGTGCTAAAACTTTTAGCACCACCACTATGAATGCCATATCTTCAATAAAAAATAAAAAATAAAAAAATCCTAGCCAGCCTAGTATTAAAAATAATTATTTTGTTTTTGATTTTTTCTTCGTTGGTAAATAATTGTATCTTAATGTATTTAGAAACAATGATTTTGACTATTTATAATTTTTAATATTATATCGATGTCTATTTGAAGTTTTTTTTTTTTCTTTATTCCCCGGCCTCTACTAGCTTAAAATTCTAGGTTAGCCCCTGAATTCACAAGGGGTTCTTTGATTCCATAATGTAATAGATTTAGAATCCATAAAAAAAAATTAAAAAAAAAAAAAAAAAACTCTAAATTTTATTAATGCGAATAATATTGACGGCCTTACAGTCTACAATTCATTTAGATACTAAAAAGAAATCATAAGGTTGCTAGGAAAACATCCACCACTAAAGGGTTGTTACTTCGATGACCAACGCAGGTGAAGCCTCTAGATCCACTCAAGTCATCATGAGAATCATCGGGCCAACATGTTGGTTTTTCCTTAACTTCGTCACATCCAACTTCTAGCTATATTAAGAGATGGTATAAAGTGTTTCAGATGCATGCATTCTCACACTCACATGAGGGTGGGCCCTACATGTGGAATCCACCCTCATATGAGTGTGAGAATGCATGCATTCGAAACACCTTGTATTTTCTCCTCTATTAAATAGTTCTACAACGACTAATTTAGTAGGAGATCTAATTTCAAGACAGTGTGACAACTTTTGAGGAGACCTAATAAATAAGGCTACTTTAAATTTGATTGATATTGTAGCATGTTGCTAAAATTTTAACAGTTGATAAGCATAAGGCTGGTTCTAATATGAAAGCAAGGCAGTTGCCTAAGGCCCCCAAGTAGAAAAAGGCCCCCAAAGTTTGGCCAATAAAGTAATTTTTTATATTATAAGCTTATTCATTAAGCCCAAAAATATTAGCTAATGAATAAAATAAAATTTTTTTATAAAATAAAAAATAAGAAAAAAGAGAGAAAAATGCTACGTCCACAACATTTTTCACAACAAATCATAAGTGGTAAGTTGTTACTAGTTATTATTAGTGGGAAAAAAAGTAATTTTAGTGGTGGGTTTAAATTAGAACCAGTAACAACTTAATATTTAATATTTTTTGTGAAAATATTATGAATATAGCACTTTTCATTAAAAAAAAAAAAAGAAAAAAAGAAGAAGAAGAGAGCAATACACAAAGAATTTCACAACATTTTTTACAACAGTTGAGTTGGCAAATTTTTACTAATTTTCATTTAGGTCTGCCACTAACATCACATTTTTACTTACCATTACCAATCTGCCACATCAACAACTATTAAAAGTTGTCAATCTTTTGTGTCTACAAATTTTCTAAAGAAAAAAAAAATTCTACATGGTTAATTAATAATTTTGCATCTAAAACAAGATAAAATGTTAGAACATATGTGAATGATGTTAGGAACATATATCATTTAGAATTGACTAATCCTTTGACAAAATACACTTTACTTGTAATTGGATAAATCTAGGATGTGTTTAATACTTCAAGGAACAAGAGTTCAAGTCCAAGTACTGAATCCATGCAAATATGTCCAAGAAACAAGTGAAGAAGTCCTGGATTTTGAAACTTGACAGATAGCATCTATCGAGATTTAAAAGGCTACTTTAACCCGATACTCGACAGCTGCTAGATAGATACCCTATCTATCGAAATTTATGAAAATTAGTTTTTCAAATCTGATTTCACTCCAATCTGTGTGTATATGTTTAGGCTTTCTTTTCTTAAAACCCTAAACATATATAAGGATTATTTTAAGAGCCGTCAAAGGTTGCACAGTGGTGCAAGTGTGAAGTAAACTTTTGTTCATGCAAATTGTGGCCGGAGACAGAATTTGTCATAATTCATCTTTCTCTTGAAGAAGCTACTACAATTGTACGCCGTTTGGTTTTGTGACCAACAAGTTTCGTGATCTTCATCGTATTGATGAATTGAAGAGCTTTGCAGCCAACATCTTTCTCGAGTTGGTGATTAAATCGTGTACTGGGATCCGCACATCTATTGATTAGTCACATACTGGGAGCTGTGCATTAAAAATGAAAGATTGTCACTAGAGAACAAGTCCAATTGTGTATTGGGGTAAGGGTTCAACTATAGGTTGGTATAAGGTACTGGGATTCCTTTATTTGTCACCGTTTGTTGTGATAACAGTGAATTCTCGGGAGTGGTGACCTTAAAATCACCTGTTGGAGTTTTTTCCTTGGAAGTTTTCCCCATTCGTAGACAAATTACCGTGTCAATTTTATTTTCTGCTGCATATTAACTTAGTTGGTGATTTATTTGTGTTACCACACGTTTTGCATTTTAATTAAACTAATTAATTAATTTGGCTAGTTAATCAATTAATTTATCACAATGGATCAATACATTCTTGGCCTATTAAGTGGTATCAGAGTAGGCACATTCTGATTAGGTTTTAATCTTTATTGTGTGATCCATTGACCCTTGTTTGTCATGGATAGAGGATAGTCTCTTATTATATCTCATTTATTTGATGACACTAACCATGCATACTAGAAAGTACACATGAGAGCTTTCTTGCAGTTATTAGATGGAAAGGTATGACAAGCTGTGGAGATAGGCTGGACCAAGCCAAACGAAGAGTTGGTCGAATGGGATGATGCTAAGATTAAGGCGGCTAACTTCAATAGCAAGGCATTGAATGTATTATTCAGTGCAATCACAAATGATGAGTTCAAGAAAATATCCTCGACGGAAATTGCCAAGGAAACCCAGACCATTCTTAAGACAACCTATGAGGGAACCAATGCTGTCAAGGACTCGAAATTTCAGAGGCTCACTATAAGTTTCGAAGAGATCAAGATGGAGGAGGATGAGTCGTTTGATGAGTTCTATGTAAAGCTTAAGAACATAATGAACTCAGCCTTTAATCTTGAGGAAACCATTCCCGAACCCAAGATTGTGAGAAAGGTACTCAATTCTCTACCGAAGAGATTTCATGCCAAGATCACCTCAATTGAAGAATCAAAGGACATCGACAAAATTCCTTTGACAGAGCTGGTTAGAAATCTACAGACCTATGAGTTGGGTTTGACAAGGTTTGAGAAATCAAGTAAGAATATCAGCATGGCACTGAAGACCAAGAACAATGACATAAATGAGTCTTTAGATGATGAAGATTCTAAAATGAAGTCCTACATCACTAGGCAATTCAAGAAGTTCATAAAGAATGCTAATAGGAAGGGCTTTACTAAGGACCATAGGCAATCTAGTTCTTCTTAGTTTAAGAGCCAAGACAAAGGAAAGAAGGATGCTAGGGATGCTAGGGATGGCGATCTGTACACTGCTCCCTCAGGACCTAAGTGTTTCAGGTGGCTTTGGACACACGAAACAGGAGTGCCCTACATATCTCAAGACCATTAGGAAAAGCAAGGACCTTGCTGCTACATTGAGCGAAACTGAACTTGAGAATGATTCTGAGAATAAGAATGATGGAATCCTAAATGCCTTCACCGCCACTGTCAATCCTACTAAGAGAATTGTAGAAGATGTCAATGAAGAAGAGGACTCGGTGGAGTCTAATTTTGAAAAGATGGATAAGCAAGATGACATACACAGCCTATGCAAAATTATGCAAGGTCTCTGAAAAGCATGAGAAGTTATATAGGTTGGCCACCTAGAAGCTTAGTGATGTGGAGTTTGAACGAGAAGAAATCTCCACAAAGTTTGATGAAGTCAATCAGACTATTGGAGCATTATAGTTTGAGAACAATTTCTTGGCTGAAAAGACCAAGAAGCTTGAAGCAGAACTGCTCCAAGTCAGAGCTTAGTTAGAGATAACTTCAAGTGCAAAACTTGATGAGATGCTCAGCTTTCAGAAATCTGCTTCTGATCAAACTAGTTTAAGGTATGATTTCTCTTCTCCTAATATTGCTTCCTCTAGTACTACTATTTTTGTTTCTCCTGCTAATAATGTTGAATCCAAGAATATTAATGTCAAAACTATTTTAACTAGTGAGAACATAGACAACAGTATTTTAGGAGCACACCCCCTAAGCTTGCTAAGAAAGAAACTAAAAACCCTAGGGCTAAGAAGGGCAATATCTAAAAGCCTAAATAGAAGAAGCAGCATCTCTACCATCACTATGGAGCAACCAGACATACTCAACCAAATTGCTATAAGTGGCTAGCCACTCAACAGAGTAACAGTATGATCTCATCGGGAAACCAAAATCAGTTTCCATCCTCTCTTTCTTCTTTTGGAGATATCCTTAAAGCCCTCATATTCCTTTCGAACTTAAATGGTTGCAATTCTTCCCCCTCTTCGCCGGCTCAAAGGTTTGCACAAATGAAATGTTCTTCCAAGGTGTAGAAGGAATAAAGCTCTAAGTGATTTAGTCACTTTTCTCTCTCCCTCTATTTTTACTTGCATTACTTGTGTGTTTTGCTTTCTTGTTTTGCGTCAGTCTAGTTTTATGCATTATTTTATTTAACTTGTTTTTGTTTGTTTGTTTTTAGTTTTGCTTTATTTTGTTTTTCGTTAAAAAAAAAAAAAAAAAAAAAAAACTAAACTAAAATTGAAAAATCAGAAAAATTCAAAAATAGTGTGTGTTTTGTGTACATTGTACTTGTATACCTTAGATGGCCATTGAAACAATTTTTTCTAAATTTTGTATCGTTTGTAACTTAGATAAGCATCTCTATGCATAACTAAGCAAGTGAGCTTTGTGGCTCATGTTTGTAATAAGTAAGATTAATTAATCTCTTGTACTTAACACTCGTATCACTCTTTTTGACGGGTAGGACTAGAAAATCCTAAGAGAAAGGCATAGATAACCATCTCACCACTATTGCCCGCTAATCATGAAATGACATCTATATGCTTTAGCATAGCAAAAGTGCAAAGTCAAAAGCTAAACATAATTGGGTATTTTTTTTTCTCTCTCTAACATGCTCATGCATGATACGCTTAAAATAAAATGTGCAAAGAAAAATAAAAGAGAAAAAAATCAATATTCTTTATATATGATTGCAAGCATGTCTTCTAGGAGATGTAGGAATTATAAAATGTACCTTGAATGTGATAGTCCCCATCAAGCAATTATGATCGTGTGTGAGTTAAATTTATTTGCTCATATCTCAAATCGTCATAACATGTAGACATTTGTGTAATCTTGTGATGTTTCTCACACACAACATGAAATATTCTTTGCTACTTTTGATGCATGTGCAAGTACAATATGATTTGACCATCATAAGTATATGTGTTAATGTATGCTCACTAAACTGTCTTGACTTATTTTTGAAATATAAAATTAGTTAGAATTGTTTAGTGTGTGTGTGTGTGTGTGTGTGTGTGTGTGTGTGTGTGTGTGTGTGTTTTTGGATCTATATGCTTGACATTTTTCTTATTGAGAGATGTTTTAAAGAGCTTAAAATGTTGTTTGGATCCTTGGTAGAGTAGCATGCTTGATTGCATTCATTTTTATGTTTTTCTCTTCTCTGAAAAACTGTTTTAAGCAATCTCGACAACTTCTCAATAACTCTCGACAGCTAGGCTATCTATCAAGCTCTTGATTTTCCTTTCTCAACAACTACTATCACAATTTCGATTCATCGAAATTTTTGAGAATTTGTCTCGATAGCTTCTCGATCCATCGAGAAAGTTTATGTCTCCTCGATAGCTTCTCAATAATTTCTCGATCTATCAAGATTCTTTTGTCTTGGACACCTCTCGATAGCTTCATCTTGTATGATCTTATTTCTCTCTTTTATCATGCACTTCATTCATTTTGACCTAAGTTTTGAGGTTTTTGAATATATTTAGGGTTTTTCAAAATTGTTGAGATTTTTACAAAATTTTTGGGATGGGTTTTTGGTTTAATGAGTTTAAATTATCACGTATTACATCAAATTCCATTTTAACAATGTTTCGTGCATTTTAGATGTATGTTTACTTTGTTGCAATGATGTGTGCTGGTAGGTTTGGATTAGGCTAAGCTCATAATGCTTTTATTGTTGCATGTCACATGCTCATGCATTTTTCATGCATACATACCTTCTATTTTCTATCATATTGATATTAAATTGTTTAGTGCTTTTCTGCTTGTCTTTCTCTTTCTCTCTCTTTTAGTTTGCATCATGGCACCTAAGTGTAAATCCACTCCGTCTTCCTCTGATTCTACTCCTTCTCATCTTCAATTCCGTGATGAGAAAACTCGTAAGGATTTCTCGAAGAACTTTTCTTAACGAGGCATTCATTCAGAACGCCAAGTCATCTTATCGAATTTTTTCGATATTGACCTTCTCACTATCATCCACTATAGGGTTTTGGAGTCATTGTGTGACATCTCGGTCACTTGTCCTTCCGGGATCATTCAGGAGTTTTACTTCAACATGCACAGATTCGCTATTTAGTACCTCTTTTTGTCACTTGCGTTTGAGGTACGCGCATATTAGTCACTCCACATATTGTATCCAAGGTGCTCCATATCCCGAGAGTAACGCATCTTGACTACCCTGGCTGTGATTGACTTAGGACTATGTCCAAAGACGAGCTTATGTCTCTGTTTTGTGAGACTCCTTCTTCTTGGGGTGATCGTAAGAAAACCTGTTGCTCAACCTTTGCTAAAGGTCCGAGGTTTCTTAACATGATGATGACATTCGTTCTCCATCCTTTGTCTCACTATAACTCTATCACAGAGTATCGTGCTCGATTTTTATTATCCCTCCTAGGGCACCTCACTATAGACTTCCCTTCTCACTTCATCCTCTCCCTCATTGATGTATATAGGGATACGACAACCCGTGATAAGCTTATCTTTCCTTCAGCTATCATGAGGATCCTTTGCCACTTTTCTGTCTCCTTTCCTGTGTCAAATCCTTTCTTTGTCATGTGTGCCATTGATGCCACGACTGTTAGACAAAGTAAGGCCCAACTTCAACCGAAGTGGCCACCAATCGAGATAGCGACTCCTATAGCTTCTTTAGCTCCATCCACATCCGTTCCTTCTTCTTCTGCGGATGGTGTGACCCTCGAGACAATTATGGCGCAGCTTCAGCGCATGGATGCTTATCTTAATACTCTCAACGGTGAGTTGTGTCAAGTGAACACCTGTGTCGATCGTATTGCAAAACAACAGGCTCACCTTAATGGCTTCATAGAGTCTCCCACTCCTTCTCTAGAGACTTCTGAGGATAAGGACGATGATGGTGGCTCTGATGGTGATGGTGATGAGGATGATGGTGCTAGCTCTTCTAGTAATGATGAGATGACTGCTTGAGTTACTTGTCCTTTGTCATTCGTGACAAAAAAGGGGAGTAGTTTTGGCTATAAGAGTAGTCATGTACTTAAGGGAAGAGTTAGTATATGAGATTTTTGTTAGGGGGGGTGTCTATACTTTCTGAGGGATGTAGTGGGGACTTATATATCTTTTCTTTTCTTTATCATTTAGATACTTTGTTATTGTACCTTTGGTCTTGTGACCACTTTGTGATAGTAAACCTTGTACTTATTTTTGATATATAAATTTTTGAGTTTGTTATTACATTCTTTTACCAATCTTTTCATGTGTTGTTTCTTTTCTCTTTTTATGCACATGCTTTTTATTACTTGTATGCAATCTTTTAATTATGTTTCACACTAAGATGCCGTGATGAGTTTTGTTTAAAGTGTTTCAGAAATATAGGTTGTCAAAATCTTCTTGCCATGAACTCCCTTCTTGCAAAGTTTTTTAAGAATTTGTGTTAAGATAGATTTTATTATATTCAACAAGTGAGAGTATGAGTTGAGTGATTTATAACTTTTGTCATAAGTTCATTTGTTTATTGTGGTTTTGTCACGGATTGCCAAAGAGGGAGATTGTTAGGACATATGTGAATGATGTTAGGAACATATATCATTTAGAATTGGCTAATCCTTTGACAAAACACACTTTAATTGTAATTGGGTAGATCTTGGATGTGTTTAATACTTCAAGGAATAAGAGTTCAAGTCCAAGTATTGAAACCATGCAAATCTATCCAAGAAACAAGTGAAAAAGTGTTAGAATTTAAAGCTCGACAGATGGCTATTTTAGCCTGATGCTCGATAGTTGCTTAATAGATACCCTATCTATCGAGATTTATGAAAATCAGTTTTTCAGATCTGATTTCACTCCAATTCGTGTGTACATGTTTAGGCTTTCTTTTCTTACAATCCTAAACTTATATAAGGATTATTTTAAGAGTCATCAAAGGTTGCACAGTTGCGCAAGTGTGAAGCAAAGTTTTGTTCATGTAAATTGTGACCAAAGACAGAATTTGTCCTAGTTCATTTTTCTCTTGAAGAACGTACTGCTTTTGTACACCGTTGGGTTTTGTGACTAAGGAGCTTCGTGATCTTCATCGTGTTGATGAATTGAAGAACTTTGCAATTAACATCTTTCTCAAGTTGATAATTAAGTTGCGTATTAGGATCCACGCATCTATTGTCTAGTCACGTACTGGGAGTCGTGCATTGAAAATGAGAGATTGTCACTACAGAACAAGTCCGATTGTGTATTGAGGTAAGGCTTCAACTGTAAGTTGGTATAAGGTACTGAGATTCTTTTACTTGTAATCGCTTGTTGCGATAATAGTAGATTTTGGAGAGTAGTGACCTTAAAATCACCCAGTGGAGTTTTTGCCTTGGAGGTTTTTCCCATTCGTAAGCAAATCACTATGTCAACTTTATTTTCCACTGCATATTAACTTAGCTGGTGATTTGTTTGTCCTACCACACATTTTGCATGTTAATTGGATTAATTAATTAACTTGACTAATTAATTAATTTATCATAAGGGATCAATACATTCTTGGCCTATCATAATAGAATTTAAGTAATATTAATTTTTTTTATTAAAAAAGTCACATTAAAATATATGAAAAGTCTCAAGTTAATTTTTGCCTAAGGCCTCTAAATATATCAAGCCGTCCTGCCCTGGATAAGCATTAGATGTGGAGTTAATTTTTCAACATTTGGTGAATAGTATAATCTATTATAGATAAAAATATTGTAATCCTATTCACTTCCACATTTTTAGTACACCTTTCTATTTTGTTTTAAGGTAGGTCAAGTTCAGTTAATGAAGTAACAACGTATTTGAAAAATTGTGGCCTGGCAGAACTGAATGTTTATCATATGTCCTTTTGTTCAATTTTTTATACTGTTGGTGGGTAGTGCTGAGACTAGTAATTGAGCTTAGATTGCGCTCAAGTGCTGACATTTGTGTGTTTGTAAGAGCAATTGCATCCGTTCGTTCATTTTACACATTCATTTTTACACTAAAAACTTACTTTTTCTATTTTACACACCTACTTTTATAAAACACCCACATCAATTCATCTATTTTACACATCTTTTAATTAAATAATCACTTTTTTCACATTTTTTATTATTTTCCTCAACTACCGTATATAATACGCGCTCTCTCTACCCGTTTATTATTTCTGATTCTTGCTCTCTTCCTCTCCATTAACTCTCCTCTCCCTCTCCACTCTCCATTAACTCTCCTCTCTCTGTACACCGATCTCTCTCCCTCTCCATTAACTCTCCTCTGCCTCTCCATTAACTCTCCTCTCCGATCCACCATCTCACTCCGATCAACTCTCCTCTCCGATCCACCATCTCACTCCGAGCTCCGATCCACAGCGCCGATCCACCATCTCACTCCGATCCACCACGAGCTCCGAGCTCCGAGCTCGATCCGCCGCTCCGATCCACCATCTCACTCCGATCCACCACGAGCTCCGATCCGCGGCTCCGAGCTCCGATCCACGGCGCCGATCCACAATCCGCCGCTCCGAGCAACGATCCGCGGCTCCGATCCACAATCCGTCGCTCCGATCAACAATCCGCGGCTCCGATCCACGATCCGCGGCTCCGATCCAAGATCCGCCGCTCCGATCACGATACGCCGCTCCGATCCACAACCCGCGGCTCCGATCACGATCCCCAAGCTCCGATCTGTGTTTGTGTATCTGTGTTTTTTTTTTTTTTATTAAGTGTATCTCTAGGTTGATTTTTAAGTTGGTTGTTGAGCCTGGAAATGAGAGAGAAAAAATGGAGCGAACGGAAAATATATAATAATAGGATAAACAAGCTACAGTAGCCGTGTAAATATACACGGTTACTGTAGCTCGGGGATGGGTTTTCATAGTTTTAGTCATTTTTACACGCACTGATGAGGGAGGTTTTTTTGCTCAAAATGTGTAAAATTGACGTTTTTTTGTACTATACATGATTATAGCTGAACTGATAAGAATGCTCTAAAGTGAAAAAACTGTATAAAAAATGGCTTTTTGAAAAAAAAGATTTGTGTAGTAATTTGTTTCGGGGGTAATCATTGTGTAGTAAATTTTAACGTCAATTTTAATGTTAGTGAAAGTGAAGTGAAGGTTCACTGCCACAGCATGTGTGATATCAAATTATGATGGTTCACTGCCACAGCAAATGTCATATCAAATTATGGTAAAGTGTGTTATCCTAAAAAGAATTGGACTCGGGTGTTGACATCTGTGTGTTTATGAAGCGGAAAATTTTTTTAAAAAACGACATTTTGAAAAATGAATTGCGGGTTGACATTTATGTGTTTGTGAAGTGGGAAAATTGTTTAAAAAATGGCTTTTTGAAAAGGGTCATGCTATGGGCTTTTTTTTAGGAAAAAATATTTTTATGTGAAAAAAGCTGTCAAAACATTAATTGCTTTATTTCATTTTTCCATAAAAACTTTCTTTAAATGGATTGTTAACCAATGCTCTAAGGGCATTCGTTAGCATTTCCCTTTTGAAAAAATATTTATGTAGTAAATTTTAACATTAGTGAAAGTGACAGTTTATCGATAATAACATTCATGTTATCAAATTATGATAAAGTGTCTTCTCTTAGAATAAATGCTCTAAAGAAAAAAGTTTATAGACATAACTTTTATGTTATTACCATTAACACAACCCTGTAATATACAGCTGTAAATGATGAATAAAAAATTATGAGTTTCCGTGAAAGTTATATTTCACTTCTAACAAAGACGTGTCATTAAGTGCCCTAAAAGTTATAACAAAACAATGGGCTTGCAGACAAGCTTGTTAAACATAAACTACGTGTCAGAACCCATAACTCTTTTGTGTTTATAAGGAAAAAATTGTTTTTTTGATAATAGTTATTTATTTATTTTTTAAAAAATATATGTTTTAAATGAGGAACACAAAAAACAAAAAAAAAACAAAATTGTTGTTTAGTAGAGACTTTTCTCTTTTCAGAAATCGTTATTTATACCCAGTACAGCACAACAGATCCAAGCCCATTTGTAACCTCTCAACTCTCAAGAAACTATCCCATTTACATGTTGTAAGTTGTAACCATGGTTTTAAAAACCGAACCGTAGATCAAACCGAATTTTTCAAAATTTCCGGTTTTTGACCGGTTTTTCCGGTTTTTGACCGGTTATTGACCGGTTTTGAGAGGTTTGACCGGACCGGACATGATCAATTTTTCCGGTTAAACCGGTCGGACCGGCCGGTCCGATCCGGTTTTTAAAACAGTGGTTGTAACCCAGGCAACAACCGCAAGCCCCCGGAGGGGTGGCTTAGTTGGTGTGGGGTGTTAAAGTGAAGTCTGTAACACTCCGATCACAGTAGTTATAGTTCAATCTAACATTTTCTAGCGAGAAGTGTTCCTAACGGATGATGCCCCTATCGGATCACGCCTTGGAGGTAAGCCACATATAATCGCCCCCGCACCCCCTTTAATTCATCAAAAAAAAAAAAAAAAAAGATAGCAACTGCAAAATTCCCTATTGATTCGTTACCGCTGTGCTCAGAGTGGTTCTCAAAAAATAGGTTTGCACAAGTTTTTTTTTTTTTTTTTTTTTTCTTTGAACAATTTTCCAAATAAATAAGAATTCCTTGCCGGGACAATTACTTTTTTGTTTTTAAATCATTAAATTTGTTTTTGAGTCATAAGCTCACCTAAGAACTAGATTCGGCTCTATTACTTTTTGAGTTTTTTTCTCTTGCGGCCAGACTTTTTATTATTATTTAATATTTTATTTTATTCTATTTTGTTTTGATCGCGCTATTGCACGGTGAAATTGTAGGTTTAATGAGTCCAAAAGATAATCATTTGAATAAAAATATATATATATATATATATATATATATATATGGACAAGAGAATAAATTGGGTTCGGAGCTGGCGTAAAACCAGTGTTTTACGCCAGCCAATGAGACCACGACACGTCAATATTTCAGTGAAAGCCAAAAACACCGTACCGCAGACAATAACATCACTCTTAAATCCCAAATCACAAACACTGATCAGACCAAATTGAAAAATCTCCTTTGCAGCTCTGCTTTCTCTTACCCGAACCTCCACCGCACCACACACCGACACACGCCGCCATACAAGTCACCGGATTCGTTGCCGGAGCTTGTAAACATGCCGGAGCTGCCGTGAGCTTGGTTTCACAATTCCAAGGTTTGTTTTTTAATGATTTGCTCTTTTTCCCCTTTCAGATTTTGAATTATTGATAGTTTGGATTTTTTTTTGGGATGTTAATAACTTGATTTGTTATGGGTTTTCTGTATTTTGGTATCTTGAGCGGTGGAGAAGCGGTGACTACACAACAAAGATAGTGAAATGGATGGAGCTCCAGAAGCGAATGCGGATCTACGAGCTGGGTTCTTTGCCACTATTTTTGTTGGTTTTTGCTGGAAACATAGCCCCAATGGACCACAGGGGGAACCAGCATGGTCTTGATGGGGGACAACTTTCATGGGTTGTGTAGAGATTTGCATCCTGGTCTAGCGAGTCTCTTGCATTGGAGTGGGAAAGGCAAGTCATGGGCTTGACTTAACGCTAACTGGCCTTGCCCTTTGGATGCGGTGTGGGCACCTTATGATCTGTTACAAACTCAGTTCGCTCGAGTCTTAAAAATGGTTCTTTTATTTTTTTTTTCAGCTTTGCCTTGGAATCGTGAAACCATCGGCGGCTCTGAATACTGGTTTTAAAAGAAGCAGTGAATAAATAAAAAAGGAAAGTACTTCAGAAAGCAAAGACACATTGGTAGATCTGATTTTTACAAAGTTTGGATTTTTTTTTTAATTTGCAAAAGAAATACTGGTTTTATTAAATTAATGACATGGTGTGGTCTCATTGGCTGGCATAAAACACTGGTTTTATGCTAGTTCCTAACTCAATTTATTCTCTATGGATAAGCATGCAATCTTTTAAGTAATTCATCAAAAAAAAATCTTTGAAGTATTTTTTATAGCGCAATATACTGATACTTGGGGTGCTAATTACATGGTACGCAACTCTAGATGCATGTACAAACCCTCCTATAGTCAAATTCATTGAAGATTGCAATATTTTACTTCCAAACACAGAGATACGAAGGATTAAGATTTGGTGCAATAGTCTGAACCTTTTGATGAAAATTTTTAATTTTTAATCATTTTAGTACGAAACAAGAAAATTTTAGTACTATGTTATAGAGTACGAGGGTTAGTTCACATGGCGACGTTAGAACAATTCAATCATCTATCAAGATAAGAAACAAGAAAATTTTAGTATTATGTTATAGAGTTCAAGGGTTAGTTCACATGGTGACATTAGAACAATTCACATTGTGTACACAGTTAAATTTTGACTAGTGCTGTTATTGTTGTTTTATGTTACTTTATTTTATTTTTATATGGCAAAATGTAAAGAAGGATATTAGGCAAGGTTCAAGTGATAATCCAATAATTATAGTATTTTTTATAGTGCTCTTTGTCTGTGGTTCAAATTCCACCTCGACTTCCCTTTTCTCACTATATAAATTATGGGAAAATTTAACTTTAATATATCACTTTTATAATCATAAATATTGTCAAAACTAAGAATCACAATATAAGGGAAAATGATTTGCTAACACTCTTTAATTATGTACATTAATTGAAAGGGTATTATGAAATTTAAAGAAAAATCAATCAAAAATAGTTTTTGTGATTTTAAAATTAGGTCAAGTTTTATTTTGATAGATGATTGAATGTAAATGTATCGAGAAATGGTTCTTTTCGAGTGTTTGTTTTATTTAAATTTTTTTAATATTGAACATATGCTAATTTAAAATTTTATGTATTGATTTAATTTGGAATTTTAGTATATTTTTACCATGCAAGTCCAATTTGGTTACCATATTACTATTCTTAGTTAAAGTTGAATTCTATGTTATTTGTGTTATTTATCTTTCCCTAGTTAAAGAAGTGATTTATTTTCTTATCGTAGGATTCTTTTCGAAGTAACAAAAGAAGAGAATATTGAATAAACAATCACAAACTTTATGCTGAAGTTTCTTTCAACTTGGAGAAATAGATCTCGTTCCCTTAATATTGAAAGGGAATCCTATTAAACGTGAATTCTAGGCAACTGAATTCAACATATCTTTCGCAATATCTATATATATATATATATATATATATATAAAAGTTGAGTTCAAGTTACACCTAGTGTAATTTTAAGTAATGTTACACCACTCAACATTTTTTAATTGGATACGAATATTGACAAATCCATCTTTAGATTACATTATCTTTATATATTCTTTGTGTTTGCAAAATTTCAAGGTAATCAAATATTAATAGCCATATCATCAATCAATTGTTAAAATTCAAATTTTTGTAGTTTAAAATAATGCACAAAAAATGAGTTTATGGATCAAATAGTAAATAGCATCCGATTGATATGAAAATTTGCATGCATGTTAAGAACATATAGAACATATAATTCAACGGTTGGATTTTCAAAATATTAATTCAATAACAAGTTATTGGGTGGTGTAACATTACTTAGAGTTACACTAGGTGAAACAGCTGATTCCTTGAACTTTTAAATTAGTATTATTGATCTCTATCTGCTCTTGGTGTACCTTTGGCACAGCAACCCGTGTACCTTTACATCGAGTCTCCTCCAAGTGACAACATGATGTCACTTATCACCAGTACTTCCATTAGATGAGGTACTGATCCTCGGATCACTTCTCATGAGCTTACTGAGCTCAATTACTTGTTTTCCCGTATTTCTTGTCACAGTATTTGGCCTATCTCCCACCTTCATACTATCCTTATTGAGAGATGTGTATTTTTGTACACTCTCATCACTAATACTCCTATCAATTTTCCTTCTCTTTATATCAACTCTTCAGTCGAGGTTCATAGGAGTGGTGCTAAATCTCATGGTTTATTCTTTCCTATTTTCATTCATAGGATTTTGCTCGATTTAGGTTTAGAGGAGTTTCCTGCATCGAGCCTATTCATATCATAGCTCCTATAGCTGTCACCTTCCTTAGGCAAAGAACGGTTTAGATGAAAGCTAGCTCTAGCTCTAAACGCCCTAGAGTCGAGTCTTCTACAAGTGATATATCTAGGCCTCCTCCTTCAGACAATCCTATTGTTAAGGAGTTTGTTGAACCTACTACTGTTGTGGATCCTCCACCTTTTTCTTCGAGCGATTCTTCTATTCAAAGTTTGCTAGATACTGTCATGACCATTCAGGCAGGGCATGGACAAATTCTGTCTTGACCCTTTGGCAATTCGTCACAAAAGGGGAGTATACACATGTAGATAAGGGGAGATTTGAGATATAAATTGTATCTACAAGATTCATGATGACTTTTTGATTTATTTTTTGTTATGGCTTTGATGTATTTATGTCTTTATGGGTTGTATATGTTAGGGGGAGACATTATGCTTTGTGCTTAGTATTTTTATTATTGTTTCTTGTTTCACATATGGTACATTTGATTATTGATTTATATTTATGAGCTTATTCATGATATATGTATTTTATTTTATGTTTTGTGAACTCAAGAAATTTAAATTTTGGTTTACTTGTATTTTTCACACATGCGTTTATGTGTTTGTTGAGTGTTTTAGGATTTTATAGGTTAATTCAGTCGTGGATGTTGTCTACATTGACAACTGATAGATAATAGTTAGGTTGTATTGTAATTAGGGCTTTTTAAATCTGATTGAGCTATTTTTTAACTTTGAGCATTTCATTTTTGTGATGTGTTTTGTCACAAATTGCCAAAGGGGGAGATTGTTAGGTTCTAAGACCTTAGGGACTAATGTATTAGAACTTCAATATATAATGTGTTGGCAAATCATGATCAAAACATGGGTTCTAGGTTTAGGCTTGCTCAAAGTATGTTTAAATTGTAAAATTGAAATCAAGTGATTGCAGAAATTATTGGACAAAATCTGCAAGGCTCGATCGATCAAAAATTAGATTCGCTCAATTGAAACTCGTACAGATTTAATTTTCTGTAGAATTTCTAATTTAGCCCAAGCTCGTTTGACGTGTAGGGTTTTATGTTTTGCTTCACATATAAAAAGAAAAACCCTAGCTACGTCTTAGAGGTCTTTTGAGGGTTGTGTGGTGAATCTTTTGTAAGATCTAGAGGTGTTTACCTTTATACACACACATAAGGTTATCAAAATCAAGATTCGTATTAAGGGCTTGATGATCACTTCAATTGTTGCTTAAAGAACTTAAAGAAGATCTGAAACCTTTGAATGGAGTCTCGAAGTCACAAGTAGGAGAACTTGTGGTTGCAACAGATCAAGGAAAAAAGTAGTTCGTGGACTCGAAGCTGTCACGTGGTCGTGATAGTAAGTTTTCTACACAAGGTAGCAATAGGATGTTGGTGATCTAAGTCTTATTATAAAAAATTTCAATTTTTTCATAGTGAATTTGTTTTTATCTTGAGGATAGCTAGGTTAAATCCTCCCCAAGTTTTTTACCGATTTGGTTTTCCTAGACTATTATATCGTTGTGTTCCTTATATTTCCGCATTATTCACATGATATGATTTATATGTGTTAACGTAAAACTGCATAATTTATCTAAGTAATCACTTGGTTAAATAACTAGGTTAAACATATTATGTTAAGGGGTCTAAAACTTTGATGAGTAAGTGGTAAATACAAACAACAACAATTCAAGCCACAACTTAGTCTTATGGGTAACTTTTATAGCTAATATTGCATTTAGTAGCAAATAGTGCATTCTATAAACTGTAACTTATAGTAACATCTCAAATTACAAAAAAGAAAAGAAAATATATATATATATATATATATATATATTCTACAAAGTAAGAAAAATAGACCAAAATTTCTTTGAATCTAATTTTTCAATTGTTTTTAGTGTATTTGGATTAAGATTTTGTGAATTTGTTAAAAGTGGAAATATATATATATATATATATATATATATAATAATCACATATATCATAAAGTTGAAGTACAATTTTAGAATTCAAATCAAATCAAAATTCATAATTGCAGGCTAATTTTATTCTATCTATCCAATTAATTTTAAAAAAATTTGTGCCGATTGACTTCCATTCATAATACTCAGTGTGGAAACTAAGATGAATATTTCATCATTATAATTATTGAATGTTTTGGTTTGTAAGCGCGGGTTACATGCTGGTACAATATAATATTGTAGGCCTTACTCCCATTTTATTTAGGTGGCCATTATAAACTTATATGCAGACACTAATAGCTACTAAAAAAAGATAAACTACTGGTGGGTAAGACAAAAAAGTAAATGGTACATAATGGTAAAAGAATTAAAAACTCACTATGCCACTCTTAGCTATATAGTTTTGGATGGCAATGGAACATGCTTGCGGTATTCTCCAAGAGCCCACAATGGGAAAACATTTCTATATGCAGAATAGTGTAACATGCAGTTTTTCAAGTAGACTCCTGTGGTTTCCTGCCACAACAAAGTAATTAATGATTAATTACAAATTATTTGTAAGTAAAATTATTAGATAAGGAAAAAACAACGTTCCATAATGGAAGAAAGATATCTATGTCTTGTCAATTTTCATATTTCTATTTGTTATTTGAAATTATGTTAAACAAAGACACCTGTTGAGGAAAATCGCCATTTTCCAATTGGGAATTGATTATCAACTTCGCTGCGCGATGAAGAGGTGTCGGGTCTCTTTCAGCCTATTACAAGTAAAATTTTATTCTTAGAATTATTCAAGAAAAACATATGATAACACAATATATATATATATATATATATATTAAACCATAAACTAACCTGTTTGGCATGAATAAGACCCATCATTGCCCATGCAGTTTGTACCAAATTTGATCGATTTCCTTCAAGAGGTATATATATCTATGACCAAGCATAGAGAATTTGTTATTTTAATTTTCGTGGAAGAATCTATACAACATCTACAAAATCTCATTTAAAACAAGAATAGATATAAACATCTTTAAATTTAATCATTGATCTACAAAAACACATTGAACCAAATTGATTTAATGAAAGATATTAAATATGAAAAGATAAAGAATATAGAGGCTTAAAGCAAAATCCATGGTTAAACACTACCTTTTCTGGGCATGAAAGATGACTCTCCGACCAGCCACCATCATCTTTTTGTGTTCCGAGTAAAAACTCAACAGCTTTTCGTATAGCAGGACAATTGTCATAAGTCTTGCCCACTGCAGCTAATGCTCCAAGGGCAAACCATGTACCATACATAAAACAAATTCCCCAATTTCCATACCTACGACAAATTCTCATCTTGTAATTGATTTGTATTACATCTATATATAATACTATGATAACAATAATAGTAAGCAAATGTTTCAAATTCGTCATGTAATTTATCTGACCATAATAACAATAATAATATGATGTCAATGCAATTTTGATACTACATTTTGGGCTGATTTTTGTTTTCATCCCTACTTTTTAGTTCCTAACTATGAAAAACCATGTCTATTTTGATCTCTGCTGTCAACCCACTAACAAAAAATTCATATGTAGCAAACAAAGCACACTATTGCCATGTTAAATGTTGTTGTGGCTAATAAAATAATAATAATAAAAAAAAATTATTTGATTTTTAAAAAATTCCACATCAACATTAAAATAAATAAAAAATTACGAAAAAAATTAATTTTCAATTTTAATTTAAACTAAAAGATTAAAAAAATAAGAACTAAAAAAACTTTTTCTACTTTAAAGATTGAGAGAGGGTTTGGATACAGCTTAAAATGGTTGCGTTTCTGCGTTTTCGTGCTTTTTTTTTTTTTTTTCAACGTGCATGAACAGTAACCGGTACTGTTCATGCACGTTATTTCACTGTAGCGGCACTGTGCGGGAGACAAAAATCATTGTTTGGCATTGTTTAGACACTGTTCACGTACTGTTCATGAAACCCACAAGCAGTTTATTCAGAAAAAAAAATTTTAAAATGGGTCCCACAATACTATTCACACATTTAAAAATTATTTTGCTACAGTATTTTCAATTTTCAGCAAAACGCCCTGAGAATAACAAGACTTCCAAAGACTACCAAAGAATAGATACAAAGTACTGCCATTATATTCATACCCCCCCCCCCAACTGCAATATATAAATATATATATATATATATTGCTGACGTAGTCAATTTTCTTTTAAAGATCTACCATACAGTGAAAGCATGTCTTAGTATCGCTAGTGAAACCAAACAAATTTCCACCGTGGAACTTCAGATTTTATATTTCAATGGTATTTCGTTGGGACTAAAATGAGAAATTTAAAAGTGCATTTACGCCTAATAATATTGAGTAAACTAGTACATGAACATACCAAGAACCATCAGGCATTTGTATGTCTAAAATGTATTTGACTGCTTTTTGAATGGAATTCGCAATCTCCTTTTTCCTGTGCTCAGGATGCAACTTCTTAAACAAAAGTAAAGCTTGGATTGATGATGCAGTGCACTCAACATACTCATGCTCAACAACAATACCCTCGAAGAATTCTGTGGGATTAAGCCACTAGAAGGGAAAATGAGGAAATAAATTTTCCACTAATGTATGATAATTAAGATTGAATATATTTGCATAAATTTACAAATGAACATTTCAACAACACTTCAATATGTTAAGGTACTAACTTCTAACCACTCTTGAGCTCCTGCGGGCTCCCAAGCTGATAAACCTCCATTCTTACTCTGCATTATTAACATGAGAGTAATGATTAAATATGTAAAGAAACAAGCCACCAAAAAAAAAAAAAAACCAAAGAAAAATTAACAAAGTTGTTTCGAAGTTGGTTCAAAAGATGATGAGGGTTTATATATATATATATATATATATATATATATATATTGAAAATGGTAAACAATTTTGGTTTTCTAAGAAGAATATTCTTAGATAACAAATCTCTCTAGATTTGAACAAGTAATTTTCGGCACTTTTAGATCCACCTATAACAATGGTAGCTTGTATTACCTATCCACGCCTACGTATGCAAAATAAGCAAACAAAAATATACAAAACTATGTTAGATTAATGGTTAGATGATTAGTTCACCAATTCATAATTGTTTAAGATTTAGGAAGAGTAATAATTTTTAATGATATTATAGCAATTAGACAATGGTAACAAAATAACCACCGCACACCCTTGGTGCGATAATCACTCCACAAGTATAGTCACTTCACACACATATACACTTAGATTAGGTTAAAGTAGAATTTTATCTTGTATAAAAAAAATGGTAACATTCAACTCCCATTAATTAACAATGGTAAAATCAATTAAATTCGTCTCTTCCTAAGGGCATATGTTTTTGCTACAAGTTGTAATTTATCTTTCTAAGAAAAGTTAATCCTCACCTGTAAATAAAGTAGGATATTTACAGCATCAAACAAGCACTCAGGTTCCATTTTCTCACCAACAACTTCAGGTGGCATCATTGAAAAAAGCAAGCAGCACTATGAAGTAAAGGAGAATTTGGTCACACAGTGATTATGGACAAGTAGCAACAGTAGAATTTGAAGAAGCATTAAATAGAGTTATTTACCTTCAAACATTCTGCAGTGCAATCAGAAACTTGTAATCCATGATCTTGATCAGAGAAGGTCCATGATCCTTTAGAAATGTGACGATGCATTTTTCTAAAGTCTCCGAAAGGATTGTCTCTAACCTTTACATTGTTTACAGGAAACACAATAACTCCAAATGACATATTGATAATGACTTTCCTAAGCAAAAATGTAGACTTTTATGAATTAAGAATTGAAAATAAAACCTGGGATCTTTTTATGAACTCATGCCCTTTCTTCAATACCGGTCCAATTTCATTAGTGAGATCACTAGCTAAAAGAGCTTGAATACTAAAACCCACATCCCATGATTGACTACCAAAACTCTACACACAAATTGCAGATATCAAAGTCAGCAATTCATGCAAATGGATAGGTAAAAAGTTCTGCAATTGTTTTGCATAAAATGTGTACTAACATGTGCCTTGATTCCATCTTCAGCGACCCATATGTATTCTTTCACCCTAGCAAGATGCTTCTTAAAAGAATCACCATTTGGATCTTCAACCCAACAAGCAAGCATACACATCGACTGTTCAATGCAAATGGCATTAGGAGGAATATTATATAGCCTAAAGTAACCATGTCTATGGCTTTTTTAGAGCATTGTAGAATCACATTACCTTTTCCACAACCCCAATGGTAATGTATCTAGTGACTTCATCTTCATAGTGAATGAGCTTCATTGCTGCTTGAAGAGCTTTTTCTCTAACCAATTTATTCAACGGCCAACGAGTGAGAAAAGGCTCAGTTAATATGTATAGGCTATCCCAAAGTAGATCTTGTATCAAAGGATGTGGATAGTAGACATCCTCCTGTAGTAATTGATTTCCATAATCAATGCATTAGAAAAAAAAAATTCCCACAATCAATGCATTCACAAAAAAAAAAAAAAAAAAAAAAAAATTCCACAATCAATGCATTGAAAGATATATTTAAAAAACTATATGGCATATGTCATTCCACAATTATCAACCATGAAGGTTGTTGGAATATTGCCCTATGAGTGACATGGTTAGCGAAATATTAAATTTCTAGATTGGATACTAATGACAAGAATGAGTGGTTAATATCACACAATTAAGTCCAAATATACAGGCTTAAACTTTTGGGTCATGTTATGTCCTTCTATGTTATATTAACCCTTCAATTAGAATCTTCTCATGGTGTTATCTCCTCATCAAAGGTAAACTCACATCTGCGCATTGATGACGTGCTTTGGCCCAATTAACTTCATTGTAAGGTTGAGTGTAAAGTTCCTCCCTTAATTGAAGAATAAGAGATGTGATTGGCCCAACAAACCTTCTCCCATATAAGTATGAAAAAGGCAAGTACACCAACCGACAATAAATCCACATCTTAGCTGCATTTTGGGCACCACAAAATTAATATGTTATAATTAGAATTTGGTGCATTAAAAAGAATGTTAAACCTCTATAGTGACAAAGGCATCAAAGAAATGAACTAACTCTATTAAACATCGACTTAACTTTTAGAAAGGTTCCACATGCAATAATGATTTAAAATACTTAATGAAGAAGTAATCATATATTGTATAAACCTGGATACATGGGAACATATGGAGGAAGAAGCCAAAATTCCGGAGGCATTGGGTTGGCTCCAGCCCATTCAAACACACCAAGTATCTACAGTTTACAGGACATCGTAAATTAGTGTTAATCATCAAGAGAAAGTCATCATGCATGGTGAGTACTTGAAACCAAATATGTTCATTTCTCAAATTGTGAAAATATGATTATATTTTAATTAAAAATATAAATTATTTTGAGTATTCAACTCTAATTTGATGTGAATCTTCACAAATAAATAGTCATACCGAAAGCCAGGACTTGCCCCAAGAAGATATGTGTGTTGCACCACCACGATCAAGGACCCATTTTCTTGCTCTTGCACAAGCATTGTCTTGACCACCATCAAGTCCTTCCCCAAGTATTCGCATACAAATGTAATTGAGAATTGTGCAAAACATGATGCTATGCCCTCCTATGTAAAATCCCCATCCACCATCTTCATTCTAAAAACAAAAAACAGAAAATGAAAGTGAAATTTTTTGCAAAATCTCTATTCTTATTGATTCAATAAACATTTTAAACTGTCAAGAATATATACCTGATGATTGTATATGTAACGAAGAATTTCTTTTTTATACTCAGCTGGGAATACAGTATTAAGATGTCCTGTAATGTAAAAACATAATACCTGCATTTTTTTGGATAAAATACAAGAAAAATAGTAGTTATATTGAGCTGAAAGCCAAAATAGTTCACTAGCAAGAATGTTATTTGGAACAATTTTATTGTTTACAGTCAACTCAAACTTAATTAGAAGATATTCTGGAGGTTTATATTTACTTGACAAATTAAAATGGTAATAAATTAATAACAATATTGAAAGCTTAATAATGATAATGGTGCAACTCACAAAAGGAGGAAGGAAAAACAATGGGCCAGAATTTTCAGCAGGCCAATGGCCATCACAAGACTGCAAGGCAGTATAGAAATGGACAGCCCTCCTCAATGTAATTGTGGCCTTTTCATATGTGATTTCCTCTCCATCCTCAATCTCAACTGGGGGAATTTTTTGTTTGAAGTTTTTCTCCCTCAAAAACTGCAATCATTTCAATAATTCCTACGTCATTAGCAAAAAAAAATTCCTGAAGGCATCAGAATTTTAAAAGACATAAATGTGAACGTTAGCATCACCTACAAATACAATAGAACTTGGGCAACGTATTATACTAGAATTTTAGTTTGATGAACATTGGCTGTTGTTGGATTTTTCTTCTTATTTTCTACTTTTTTTTTTTTTTTTTTTTTTTTTTTTTGTAAATACAATGAAATGATAGCTGTTAGAACTTAGAATTGAGAATCAATTTTCCTATATAAAGGCAAGCATAAGGTTTTGTAGAAGTAATACGTTGTACAAGTAAAGTACATTGGACCTAGAGTCCATTGGGCTTGTATACTAACAGCCCTCACAAACTCAAAGTAAGGATAAGAAACCTTAAGTTTGGAAACTAGATCAGGAAAGCATCCTATGGGATGAGATTTAGTAAAATTCATTGGGCCTTTAGCCCGTTGGGCTTCTACACTACCAAAAACAAATCTCAAATCCAGTTAACCATTTGAATTTGATCTTCTATTTCTAGTGTTTGGTTGTTAAAAATTTTTCTTTATAATTTTAGGTTCTTTTAAAATATTTTAAGTATAATTGTACTTTAACTAAAATAAACAGATCAAAAAAATGCACATGTACCAATTACACGTTTATATGACCATGCAATGCAAATATAATGTCGGTTATATGGTCATTGGTGAAAGAGTGATCCTAGTGATGTAACAATAAATTTTACTATATAGTTTTACAAACTAATGTGTCTATTTTTTAAAATTTAAAAAAAATTAAAATTTTATTTATTATATCATTGATGTGATATCAATTATATATATCATCTATTTGCATTCTTTTTGAAATAAATTTCGTAATAGCACTTGATGTAACATAGGCCAAGGTTGCAAAAAATACAAAAAGATATATTACTAAGGGGTAATTACAATCCCCTGCTTTGATGTTTGGGGAAATGACACTCCACCCCAAACTTAAAGAAAAAAAAAATATTTTACCCTCTTGACATCCGATTGAACAAACTTTGTTAAATTAATATTAAAAATATTGTGTATAAACTTACCATTTGCTTAAGGGTAAGTTTCTAAAATTATTTTATTTCATTATTAAAATTCATTATTTTAAATTTAATGAAAGTGTATTTTTAAAATATTAAGTGTGAATTTTTCTTATTAATTTTTTTTTCTTTTTTCAATGGGTTATGTAGAGATTTTGCATAGCAAGTATTTTGGTGATTGATAAATTTTTCGTTTTTATTCTAAAATGATTAGTTTTATTTTTTACTAACAATGACTAAATTTTTGTAAAGAGATTCTTATAAAAATTTAGAATTTTTCATTATTAATATAAACAAAAATGAAGGAGTGTTAATTTTTTAAAACTTCAAGTGAAGGGAATGTAATTACCCCTATCACTAATAACTTATATATGACGATAGATTGGATGGGTTTGATTTTGACCCAATCAGATATGAGTAAGAAACTTATCATACTAAAGCAAGTTGTTACATCTATAGCCCTGGCCTGATTTTTTATTGGTCAGCTTAATTCAATATAACTCGCAGTCATTTTCATTTAATAAAAAAAAAAAGTTTAAAAAAATTTCTAACCGCTCTTTTGTTCAAATTTCTTTCAATTTAAATAAAATAAAAAGAAAACACCCAATGACTCTAATAATACGTAAATCCTTAAGTTTGTAGTTTGGTAATTAATTCTAATAATCTATTAGTCAAATAATTTCACAAAAATAATAAATAAATAAAATACCTATGCATGGTATACATAAAATAAAAAATAAAGTTAAATCATCTACAAAATAACTGAGTTTGCATTTGGATTACCTTTTTGCTGAAATTTTATTTGCATATTTGTTGAAAGATGGTAAAAGTTCACTTGTATTTCAAAAAATTGAGATAATAAAAAGTTGAACATAAACATATAAATTTAAAAAATTAAATTAAAAAAAATTGCAAATTCAAACTCATGCTTAGATATATAGAGCTTTAATAATAGAATATCACATGTCAAGTAAAGAAAAGTCAATTATAAAAAATATATATATATATTAACTTACTATAAAGTACTCAATTTGGTAGTAGATCTAATCCAAAGCTGAAAATATTCATATTTGAGAATTGGACATTAGGTTTTATCAATACTTTCAGTGATCTATGATATAGAAAATTTAATATAACTTTAGTACACAAACATATATTGAAAATATATCAATAAAAGATATGAATTTAAAATTTTATAATAAGACTTTATGAATGTGCGGGTTCGGTTGGATCAAAATTGGGTATAGATAATAATCAAAGGTAAGTAAAGAAATCATTATTGAAAGGTATAATTTGATTTTTCTCTTGGCTGTGTGTGTGGGGCTAAAAGAGTCTTTTCCTTTTATGCTTTCTGAATACTATATTTTGAATTTTTATTATACCTTTTTTCTTTTTTTAGAATCATAATTACACCATTTCGGATACTCTAATTCTATAAAAGTTTAAGTGTTAAACTAACCATGGTAAATTAGTATACATTTTTGGTGTGATAGTCACTCTACAAGTATAAGTGCTTGTGGAGTGAGGGTAAATGTTAGAGTTTAAGTCTCTAAGAGAAAATTTTATACACATATATACTTATATTAGACCAGAGTAGAATTCTATCTTGTAATTAAAAAAAAAAAAAAAAGGTTAAACGATTGGATTCTATTCAATACAAAAAGCAACTATTGGATGACATTATATACTTATTTATTGCATTAATGGCGTCCTAGATTCCTAGCTGAATGAGTCAACAATCAACACCAACAAAATATTGAAGGCTAGGTAAGAATTTCTCTGTTACTTTAGACTTTCTCCATTTGTTTTTTAAACAAAAATTCAGTTTCGATTTTTCCAGTTAAACAAAATAATGATAGTAATTACATATGCAACCAATTACACCGTTATTTTTTTTTTCCCCTTTTTTCTTTTTTTACCGAGTAGTGGTTTTATGTGAAAATAATGTTGCATTAACTATGATTTGTCACCTTAAACATTGTGAGAGAAGTAAAAAAAGAATTAAGACGAAATTGCACTATAGATCCTTGGAGTTTATCCGTTAACGTAATTAGTTCCTCAAGTTTTAGGTAGACGCTATTAATCCTTCAAAGTTTAAAAATAAATTGTATAAGTTCTTTTGTTAACTGATGTGTTAGTGGTATTACATACATGATTAATGGAATAGTGACCTAACCTTTATTTTTTAAGGGAAATGTTAACCAGTGCCGGTATTGGTTTAAGAACTATTTTTAGAAACACTTTATTAGGAAAATCATTAAACAATAAATATTGTTGACAAATTTTTATATTTTGCATGAAAGTGATATCAAAACTTTCCTATTATAGTTTATTAACTATTATTCTAAGTGCATCCATTAACATGACTTTTTTTTTTAATTATATGGTATTTTTCTAAGAAAAAATTACAAATATTATTTTACACTTCAAAAACCCATTAATGTCAAAATACTTGATCAGGTAAGTAACAGATAATACCAAATCAAACATGATTAGAGCTCCTTTTTTCAATCAATTACGTAGTAATTTATAAGACTATCCATATCTATGTATATTATTTAAACAAGTTATTTGACTCAATAAAAATGTTATGTGACTAAAACTATAATGGATGACATTTTTAATTACCACATCATGGGTTGAAGCAAGATACTCAAAGAATTTTTTAAAATTGTTATGCCGTTTAAGATTTTTGTTAAATGAAACAAAGACATTTCATAACATTATTTAAAGGGTCATATTAAAGGTGTCCTTAGGACAAGGATGGAGCCATTCTTTGGCTTTGGGAGCAATGGCCTCTACTAAAATTTAATATATATATATATATATATATATATATATATTGGTATATACATATATATAGGAACTAGTTTAGCAATTTGATTCAATAAATTTACACTTAAGCCACCCTTATAAATATCAAACTCCAAAAAAATAAGCCCAATCACAAAATCACCAACACTTATACCAACACTAGAGTTACAAATTTAGCCCAATCAACTGATTAGAAGAATGTTTTGACCATGCCCAAAAAACATTAGTTTAAGGTACCTGCATTCGCCAGAGAAGATCACCGCAAGCCGGGAATTGACGTCGATTTTTGTGGAAATTTTGACGAGCCTCTTCAACCTCAGCTCGCTCTTCTGGTGTACCAGCCTCCGGGTCAAACTCCCATGTTTGTCTTCCCGCAAAGTTATTTGTACTAAGAAGGTAAGGGTCATCTTTGCCCTCTCCTATCTTCAGCTTCCACATTCTTTCTTAGTTAATTTGAATCTGCATGTGCAAAGCTCTATTATAGTGATGATAATGGCACCACTCCCTTCTCTTCTCTTTTGTTTGTAACTATTAGAGTCTGTGATAGTTAATAATCATGTATATATATAGATACAATGAACATCATTTCAGCAAAGAAGATTAGAGTCTGTGATAGACAAACAACATACGAAAAAAGATCTAGAAATTGACCGTTTAGATGATGAATACCAGAAAACACTTATGTGATCCCGTACATTTCACTGTAAACATGTTAGAATATGAGAGAGAGAGAGAGAGAGAGAGAGAGAGCTACCTTTATGAAATATATGGTACTCAAAACATGTAGTACTACTGTTGTGTTAAGAACTTCCCACCAATATAGATTTGGCTATGGAGAGGAACAAATGGAGATTTGTGGGTTTGCAAGGCCTTAAACTTGAGAATAATTTTTGATCTTCAACAGGCTGAAACTCGCCTAATATAGAAAAATCTACACTAATTAAGTATTAGAGAGTGCCCTAGTGACAAAGTTTTATTACTCTAATTTCTTTTGGTTCGGTCAGCCGGATATATATTTGTTCACTACTAGGATGTCCACCAACTAATTAAGGCTATTGGGACAACATTAAAGGAACTGAAGTGACTTATAACCAATGCTTGAGTAAGCATTCGTCCTCTAGCATTGATTTCTCAGCAAGTACTATCGTCCACGACTCTGAGAGAGAGAGAGAGAGAGAGAGAGAGAGAGAGAGATGGGATACCTAGCTAAGTAATTGTGGGATGCAAATTTTTATAAAGAAATTACAATAACTTCTATTAAGAACTTCCCACCAAAGTTAGAATATGGCTACGAAGTGAACATAAATGAGAGGTGTGGGTAGTTTTGTGATGTTCAATATATAGGCTCAACAGTCTAAACCTCCATTTGAAATCCGCTTATATATTTCGTTAGTACAATAAGACTCATGAATAGTATTAAAAAACGCAATGGGACTCATGGTAGTAACAAAAATAAATTAAAAAGACTAAATAGTAAAATAAATTGATAAAAATAATTTTTACTAAATACACACTAATACAAAAGCTTTACCGACTATGAGTTAAATGATATACACGTTGTCAGAAGGCAAATGTTGGGACCTAGTCAACCTCAAGACTTTGTCCTGGATAATCGTTTAGGTTTTGTTAATATATCTTCTTTGTAGCCATAAAATATTGACATTAGAAAAAATATATATATTATGTTATGATTTATTAGTCAATTCAACCATGTGAACCATGTTAAGATTTGATAAAATCAAGCAGATTTGCCTACTTCTTAATAAAGAGTTCGGTCTCCATTCTCAAAATATATATATATATATATATATTAAAAATTTAAAAAAAATTAAACGTTCTGATATGATGTCTGAAAAGGAGAATGGGAAAGAGTCATTTTTCACAAGATGATGTAACCTTTTTGTTAGCTCTAGCTGGATTTATATGATTTTTTTTTCTTTTAACATAGCATTGATGTGTTACAGTTATGGGATGTACCAAAATATTATTAATATATATACTGCAAACATAGCATGCTTCAACAATATATCTGTCGGTCAACCATTCATTTTCTTTCATTATTTCCATCATTATCCATCACACAATAATTTATCCTCAGTAGTTGTTGGGATCCCATAGAGTATAAAACGGTTGATAATTGATTGAAAACCTCGGAAATAAATTTTCATCAATCGCATTTATACCCAACTACCAACAAATCAAATTTACCAATGGTAGATTTGATTACTCTAGTAAATTAGAAGTTGCGTCTTGAAGCAATGGTAGATGTCTTCCACTCAAAAACACGTACATGTCACATATTCGAGTCCAACAAACAACCTCAAGTTAGAGATATGGATTACATGACTAATCGTTTCTTTTGAACTATAAAATTGATATTTTTGTACACTGAATTTTTTTTTTTTTTTTAAAACTAGTTAGACAAAATATCTTATTAACAAATGAACATAAACCAAAAATATTGATATTCTCTTATAGGATAAGTAGAAGTTGCTATAAAACAATCAACAAGAGAATGTTATTATACATCTGTTTAGATTATTGTGATAAGAGACTTGCAGATATTTTACTCTTCATGATTCCCTGTATTTCTTTCTAAACCATTTTGTCTAAAAATGATATCCAAGTTTGTATCTTTCAAACTCTGGACGTCAAAACTGCTGGTTATAACTTGATGAAAGGTTTATCCTAAATTCCTAATTGTTTCTTTGATGCATGTTGAGACTTGAGAGAACACATAATGGGAAATCAACTCCCTACTAATTATATAATTAGAAAAAAAAATAAAAAAATAAAGTCTCCAAATAGGTGTCCATATAGTATCAAAAAAAATTATAAATACAAAAAATAGTTTTTTTTTTTTTAAATGAGAGTAATATTAGTTGTGATTATTTTGAGTTATTTATAAATACATTAAGATGGAATCGTTTACTAACAAAGATAAAAACAAAAACAAAATAATGCTTTTTATTACTACTAGGTTGAGTAGGATTTTATTTTTTTAGTTAAAATTAGAGCATTCACAGTAGTAGTGCTAAAAATTTTAGCTTTTAACATATCAAAAAGTTACTTTATTTATTTTACAATCTCAGTTTACAATACGTCCGATATCAAATGTTATATTTTTTTATCACTTCATTTAAAATAATATAAAAAAACTCATTAAAATAATAAAAGAAGAGAGAGAATTTGAGTTTTTTAATTGAAAGAAGAGATATAATCTTAATAAAATATTTTATTTTATTTAAAACAACTTACTATAGTCAACAAGTATTTATACTAATTTACTGTAATTGTAAAAAAAAATTTAACTTCAGCTTCTCTTATAACACATAATTTTTTTGTTCATTAGTGGTAAAATATATATATATATATTTTTTTTTTTTTTTTTGCTAAATTACAATCACTGTTGTGAATTTTTTTATTGCTTTGTTAAGTTTTTGTGTTGGGTAATTGCCATTTGGGTGAGACTATATAATTAAGCCTATGCCTATATAATTTTCGGTTTTGATACCAAAATTTGAGGATGACGTTGATCCTTGTGAGGCTTTCTGTAGGTCAACAATGGCTTCTATTCTTGATAAAATACTACTAGTCAAATATACATCTTTGTTTTATTTCTTTGATATTAATTTCGATCTTCTAATCATGACCCACATGGCCATTTGGTACCAATATTTAAGGATCAAAGATCCACTTGCCCATTTGATACCAAAATTCATCACCAACTAGCTAATTAAATGTGAGTCCTTATTCGTGGGTTCCAGTTGAGTTAACTGGAACCCACGAACTAGCTAATCAAACATGAGTCCCTATTTGTGGGTTCTAGTTAGATCAACTGGTAAAATCTCTGATGGTTGTATAAGAAATTTGGAGTTTAATCCCTGCCTACATCAAAAACTGATTGGTGTCTTGGTCTGATGATAAAGAACTATTATCAGAAACGGACATCATAAGTTAAAACTCTCTCAAAAAAATGTGAGTCCCTATTTAGGTAGATTCCTCCTTTTGCTCCTTAGCCTAGGGGGTATTAGCAGTCATTTCCAGCTGTTGCTCCCCTTCCAAGGACAGGTTCTTCACATTACCCATCCGACTTGCATGTGTTCAGCATGCCGCTAGCGCCTCTCTCCATGAGATTCATATATAGTTGCATTACTTAAAACTTCCTTGTTCATAACAAAGCAAATTTGGAATTATCTTTCATTCCAAGGCATAACTTATATCCATGCGCTTCAAATTTGCTTAGAGTTCACTCCCAGAATTATGGCCATCTATACCCCCTCACGTCAATCCCATCCACTTGGCCATTTGATACCAAAATTTAAGGATGACTTTGCTTACGAGGCTTCCTATGTCGGAGAGATAAACATCTTGTAAAATTCCCTTAAATAATTAATTTAACATATAAAGACACACTTTAACTCAAAAGCCTAAGCCTAATAGATATGTGTTCAATTATACTATATATTAATCACTCTTTCTTCTTATTATTACTCAATTTGGAACTCCACTCACACATGTATACTCAACATCCCAAATGATTATTTGGTTCAGACATCTCAAAGGACAATCCCTAAAAGAGTAATACAAAAAACATAATAATGTTTACAATTTTTTTGTATACCTATCAGCATGCCTTGTTATGATTAGAATAAGTAATATTACTTTAATATTATAAATAAATTATATTAACAATTATTAATCTATATATATATATATATATATTTATTGTAGTACAAGACTTTTTTAGGCAGTTTTAAAAAGTAACAATGGTAAAACATGCCTTTTTTTTTTTTTTTTGGTTAAATAAAAAAAGGAACTTTCAATGTGAACTCCTCAACCCTGCACCAATAATGAGTAATAAATTGTTGAACACGCCTAGAGAATAAATTTTCAACTAATTAATTATCAATGCTACCATATAGGTCAACAATAGCTACTAGAATCCGCAGGACATCGATATAGACTTATTATGAAGTTGAATGATAAATTCTAACGTAATAGATTGAATGATTTAAAAAAAAAAAAAAAAGAGTAATGGAATCATATAAAAATTATCGACAATTATTTATAGCCTGCTACATAAAATAACTACGAAAAAGAGTGGATCTAGAGTCACTCTCAATCCCATGAAATAAGTTCTCTCATATTTGGTGGGCATGCGCTTGTTCAGGTCAACATAAAAAATGCAAAAATCTTCTCTTTAATTTGAAAACTTCGACACTTTTTAATACGTTAGTTTAAAAAAATAAAATGTTTTTATGCATTTAAAAATAGTTTACAAAAAGCTACTTTTTCTCAAAGGTCAAAGTTAAGCAACTTTTTTGTTGTGGCCCAAATGTTGACCTGAACAAGCACATATGTAGTTTTGTACAAGTAGCGGTTTCTGAAAATTGCTCATGTCAAGTCAAGCCCAAATGTTGGAATTCCCACGCTTTCGAAATAGAAGTCGATTCATACTGTCGGAGATGGTTGATTGACTTAAATTGCAATGACACCTACAGCTAGCAAATTATTTTGACATCTCTTTCACTAACAACATGTGTTGGACTCACATATTTGAACCTCACATATTATGAGAGAGAAGTCTCTCATGAGATATATAGAGGTGCTGGACATTCAAGTAGAAGGCATACTTTATGTCAATTATCTAAGGCCCATTTGATAGAGGAGTTTCAGTAATATTGTTTGTAGTTTTTTAAAATACATGTGAATAAAAAAATGTGTAAATATACGTATAATATTGTTTAAAAACTGAAAATGTGTATTTAAACTGCTCTACCAAACAGGGTCCAATCTTTTGGATTTTAAAAAAAAAAAAAAAAAAGAGGATGTTGATACAAATCTCCTATATACATTATGTATACATAAGATTACGTCCAAGAGTGAGAATGAGTATTACTAAGATCCAAATATTCAAAAAATAATCTAGTAAAAAACTTCAGTTGAACTGGTGAGAGGACTAATTCCAAACCAAAAATAAAATAAAATACAATGATAGTGTATGCCAAACTAATAACTCCATGGTTTCCACATCAATCCTAAGAGGACTAGATTCCAAACAAGAAAAATACAATGCTACTGTGTGAATGCCAAACTAATAACTCCATAGTTTCCACATCAACCATAAGCGAACTAGATTCCAAACAAAAAAAATACAATGCTACTGTGTGAATGCCAAACTAATAACTCCATAGTTTCCACATCAAGCATAAGGGAACTAGATTCCAAACAAAAAAAAATAAAAATAAAAAAATACAATGCTAGTGTATGTTAAACTAATACTCCATAGTTTCCACATGAAGCACAAGAGGACTAGATTCCAAACAAAATAATAATGATTAGTGTAGTGCCTGTAGGCTAAACTAATAATTCCATCTAGCAAGTAAATTAACAACACTCATTAACATTACCCGACGAAGCGCAAACACCCAGAAAACAAAAAGATAATAGCATTATCACAAAAGAATCCGTCCCCAAACTGCAATCTACACAGTAAATGCAGTACGTTTCAAATCATTTGAACACCAAATGCTTTGATAAGGAAATTTGCATCATTTGAACCTTTCAATGCCTCATAGGATGAGTGTACATCAAACCTACCATCACCATTCAACATCTATCTCATGCAATTGGGGCCTTAAGCTAGCATTGGGACTTTTACTAGGGCTCACTTAAGTCCAATTGGCAATAATGTAAGTGGCCCACAATTATAAAAATATTTGGACTATTTTTATTCATTAATGGTCGTATACATAGAGAGAATTTTAGGAAAACTAAACTGTTGAGAGCAAAAGTAAAAATACTCGACAGCAATATTTTAGGGTGCCTGCAAAAGTGACATTTATGGAATACAAACAACAAAAACAAAAAACAAAAAACCAAAGAAGAAGAAGAAGGTAATAGTGACATCATTTAGGGTGCCTGCAATACTCGAGAACAATATTCTCCAAGGGCCCAAATAGGAAAAATGTTTCGGTATGCAGCATAGCTGATCATACAATTTTTGTTGAAAACTCCCATGATCTCCTGTATGAAAAAATGCATAAATTATTAACACATACATATAAGGTATTGATAAATAACTTTCTTGAGCAGTTGCTGGTGAAACAAGTTGTTTTTAAAAGATTCTTATGCTGTGTGGTCTAAAATACATGAGCGGACAAGCCAAAGATTTACAATATTTATCTTTTCAAGTCTATAAGAACCCAGATATCTAAAGAAATTAATGGTATAGAGAACCTATAACCTCCATATCATCCATTTAACAACCTCTAGTAAAAATATCAACAACAAAGTGTCAATACCAAAACTTTGGGATCCGCTATCCCTAGTAAAAATATGGTAAGAATATTTTTAAGTTCTACATGTTTTTATCTTGGTGTGGTTTATTTTATAGTCAAATTTATGTACTAGGATACTGCATTTTTAAAGCCATAGAAACAGACTGTTGGCCTGTTCCTGTCTTTCCTCAGAACATAATACAATTGCACATTCAAGAAATATTTCGCTTTGATGGGAAAGAAAAATAGAGAAACAATGCCTAGGTTTACCTCTTGTGGAAAATCTCCATTCTCCATTTGAGAATTTATTAATATCCTTGCTGCACGATGCAATGGTGTTGAATCTCTCTCAGCCTTTCAGAAGAGAGAAAAAAAAATCAATTATTAATATCGAGACTAGAAAATTAGACAGTAGGTGATATAGATTTCTGTTGGGAAGAAAAAAGTATACAACCAGCTTGATCTCTTTTTGCCTGTCCTTATTTTTTGGTTTTTATTACATTTTTTTTTTTTTTTAAATAAAACTGGGAATGTGACCAACCAAAACTGATAGTCACTTTAATTTTCAAATTATGAGAAATATGGTGATGAATGTGTTTTTCATACAAGACACGATTGGTGAAATTAACACAAATATTACCTCTGTGTATCAAAGTATTAATTATATAATGTATGGATTTTTAAACATTACTGTTTAAAACTCCCATTAGTTTTCACAAAAGTGAATTTCCTCTCTCTCTCATTTAATGTACTGCATACAATCAAACACAGAAAACTGACTATCAGAACCTATTTTCTCTGTGGCTAAATGTCATTGAGTGCAGGTTATGTATGGAACTGATATTTTGTTACCAATATGATGTTGAAACTTTTCCTTCATGATTCTTAAGTAGGCATGCATGATAATTCTCTAGTTTTAATAACCTTATTGCGAGGAATGCATGATTATCAGAAGCTACTTTCTCTGTGGCCAAATGTCATTGAGTGCAGGAAATGTATGGAACTGATATTTCATTACCAATATGGTGTTGAAACTTTTCCTTCATGACTCTTACGTAGGCATGCATGATAATTCCCTAGTTTTAATAACTTTAATGCAAGGAACTTTAGACTGATGGGAAGACGAATTCATATTAGCAACCAAATGCTAAAATGAATTTGAAAGGTCGATTTGCACCAAAGGCAAATAAAAGAAGGGAGGGGGGTGTTTACAAATGAGTCTTCACCAAATGTACCTGTCCAGCATCGATGAGGGCTAACATAGCCCATCCAGTATTGACAATATGTGGCCTATTGTCCTCGAGATTGGTATACACCTGTTCAAGAAACGATTAAGATGGCCTGTATATGGGACTTACAGAAGAATATAAGAATTAAAAATAGTACCAACCTTGTTCTGACATGATAGGTAACTTTCTCCCCAACCACCTGAAGCAAGCTCTTTGGACAACAGATAATTGCATGCTTTTCGGATGCTAGAGCAATTCTTATATGTCCTTCCAGCAGCTACCAACCCTTTTATCCCAAACCACCCACCATAGGTGAAGCAGACTCCCCAGGATCCATACCTATTTAAATATTTTAGATTAATTGGGTGCAAGTAATTTCATAACTGTTCAAAGTTCAAACAATTCCAAGATATACAAGTGACTAATTAGGTCAAGCTCAGGCACTGATACAAAATTAAAGTGGGAGAGAAATTAGTGACTGATAATAAAGGAGAGATTCAAGCAAATATGCAGAATATAAATAGAAAAGTAATGTGAAAGCAAACCAGGAGCCATCTGGAGCTTGTATTTTTTCAATGAATTCTGCAGCTTTAGCAATACAATTTTCTATTTCTTCCCTCCTATGCTCAGGATATGATTTCTTGAATAATGTCAGTGCTTGAATTGCTGCTGACGTACACTCAACATATCTACATAATCACTTCATTTAACATCATATTAGAATTTTTCAATGAAAGTAGATAAAATTACAAAATGAAGTGTGATGAAATCTTACGGATAATCAATCACAATATCACCAAAGGTTTCAGCAGGATTGATTAGCTGAAAATTGATGGAGACAACAGACAATTTAAATATAATCTCAGCATCATTCCAATAAACTTGCAGCATAGGATAAAATGAACTATACATCCAAGTACAAGATAAGAACATGGAGTTTAGGATTACATAACTTGACCACTGTTGCAAAGCCACCAGTTAAAAGCAAGATTGGCATAGTAAAGTATCTTCATTTCACACATCATCTCCTCATCCCCCACTCAAACCCCAAGAAAGGCAAAGAAGAGGGAAAAACACATGAATATGGATTACAAAGAGCTAGATTTTAATTTCTAGTGAATTTTCAACTGACTGCCCTATAAAAATGCGTGTGACTTAACCATAATTCCAAGGGTTAGAAACACCCGCCGTGTGTGGATAAATTACTAACTGATATGATTTCTTTACCACATTCCCTATATCTAAAAAGAGCTCATCAAATCATAATTAAATACAACCATAAAATCATTAGAAATTCATACGGAGTTGCCAATGAGCACCAGCTCAAAAGGCACCTCCTTCCCTGTAAGAAAGGGCAAAGGGTAAGGCCATAGTTTCAAAACCCACTTAAGTGCACATGCAAACTTGACAATTAAAAAAGAAACTTGTATAGGGTTGATCATCACATTGATCCTAAATTTCCCAGGTCAAAACACCATTGCTCTATATCAACTTCTTACAATCCTTTCTTTTTAGATTGATAAGTCTAAACAAACACCCAGTGAGTTTTAAACCTACATTGTTACCCTCCACCATTTCTTATGGGTGGATATGGTATCATTAGAGCGCTCATTGACCTCAATTCCCTACAATCCCTTATCAATGTCATATAATTCTCAATCAACGTAGGAAAGTATAGACTATGCAAAACACACACCCACACACACACACACACACACACACACACACATCTATATGGGAAGTCATCTGGGCAATCAGTGATTACCAACCAGAGCTAACATAGGAGCCATGAGCTGAGTCCCATGACATGTAAGACAGTCTTTTACTCTGGAAACGAGTATCATTGGTAGACTGTTAGGATGCCAGTATCTCATCTCAGTGAAAATTCAGCTATTTTTAAGTTTGTGAATTAAGGTTATTCTTCTGAACTGAAAATCCCTAATGTATTTTAGCCATCTCAATTCAAGGGGTTTCCATACAATGAAATTCAAGGTGGAATAGCTTCTAAAGTGTCATTCCAAACACTGATAGTTTTTTTCCAATGGATTAGTATGAATCACAATATTGGTGCAGCCAAAAGTCACAAAAGATTCTAGGGCTGAGTTATATAATATATGTCTAAGAACATAAACAAGGAAACAATTCACAAGTAATTTATAATTTTTTTCTATGTGAAGGCTAAGCCTAAACATTCATTGTATTTGAGTTCAAATATCACTAGGAGAACAGGGCCAGCTTAGTCATGAAGCTCTTAATAAGGGGGTACTTGGCAATAATTCAAACTTTCAAGACATAGCAAATTCATGGTAAGAAGAATTATTTAAAACTAAAGGTAAAAGTAAAAGAAAGAAGCCTTAAGAAGTTATAAGAGTTACCTCCAACCACTGGTAGGATCTAGTTAATTCATAAGTTGCATAGCCACCATCAGTATTCTGCAGTGATTAAAGAACATACATTAGAATGTTTATAACTCACCAGCTACTGAATTGCATAACTAATCTGCTAACAATACCAGAGACAAGCAAACTAAACAAAAAAAAAAAATCACCACAAAATGGAAGAACAATAAATTCGGGTGCACATATCATGCAGAAATGTTCGTATACAGAACTCTTTTCTTTTAAGAATTACATAAAACTTCAAAGCTTCAAAGTGCCACATTCTATTCTATGTTTACTTCACAATTTCAGATGTATGATTCTGGGAAGAGTAATAAAACATTAAAAAAGAACAAAAAAGCCCAACATTCTTATAACCAAATTTATTACTTTGCATATCATCTAATCCAATCAACTAAGACTCTTTAAGGCATTCATGACGTTAAGATATGTGTAAGAAAAACTATAGAGTAGACAAACTACATCCTTTCTTGGAGGAATTTCTTTTCCTCTTCCACTATTGTCTTCTGAAGATATCTATCCAAATAAAAAAGAACAACCAGAGGTATGAGAATTATGAACTTCAGAGTAATGTCTACATTTTTCAGAGAAAATCAGAAAATAAATGGTCAGATTAATATTTTCATCATTTGTGAATAAATGATAAATCCTTGGATGTTCAGAGTTCAGTACTGCCAACACCTACATTCTTTAAATACTTAAATATTTAAGCAAGCCCAAGCTGAAGGCACAATTAGCTGCCATCAGTGAGGGAAGTGTACATATTATAATTTTTTTTTTTTTTTTTTTTTATAAGTAACGAAAATTTTATTAATCAAAGAAAAACAGCCAACCCGAGTTCATTGGGAATATACTATGGGGGAAAAAATCAAGAACCAAGATTACAACGATCAAGTAGAATAGGCAGGGAAGAACAAGAAAGATGACAAAAAACTACACTCCAATCAAGGAGAGTGTGTAAAAAAAAAAGACTTAATTTCTAACATGAAGCGTTCACATCTCTCAAAGCTTCTAGCATTTCTTTTACGCCAAATACACCATAACAAGCAATGAGGCACAAGTCTCCACAAATCTATATTTCTATGTCGTCCAAACATACCCTACCAAGACTCAAACAACTGAATAATCTTGTGAGGCATAACCCAATAAACTCCAAACAAACAAAACACCAACGACCACAACTCACAAGCTATGGGGCAATGATGAAGAAGATGATCCACTGACTCCCCACAATTCTTACACATATAGCACTAATCAAGAACTAGCACACGTCGTTTGCGAAGGTTATCTGTTGTTAAAATCTTACCTAAGGAAGCAGACCATGAAAAGAAAGCTAGCCTAGGAGGGACCTTCGATTGCCATATCATTCTCCAAGGGAAAGATAAGAGGGTAGGAGGGCAGAAAGAAAGATAGAATTCTCTATCCTCAAAACCTCTACTCCTTGCTGGCTTCCAACAAACCCGATCGGGACCCAATCCCCTTACCGTCGAAGAGTAGACCATATCCATAAACAGATCAAATGATTCTTGTTCCCAATCTTGTGGAGAACAACGAAATTTAGCATCCCAATGAATTCTCCCACCAGACCAACACATAACCTCCGCTACAGGAGAATCCTTTGTCCTACTAATACAATAAAGTTCCGGAAAAGCCTCTTGGAGAGTACGATCTCTGCATCACACATGCTTCCAAAACTTCACTCGAGTACCATCACCCACATCATACAAAAGAAGTTTAGAAAAATTCAACCAACCACTTCTAATATATCTCCACAAGCTAACACCATAAGCACTGGTCACCTTTTTCGTGCACCAACCACCCCAATCATTCCCATATTTCACCTCAATGACCCTCCTCCATAGAGCATCGGACTCCATGGCATACCTCCATAACCATTTTCCTAACAAGACAGAATTAAAACTCCTCAATCGTCTAATCCCTAACCCTCCAACCTGCAGCGGCTTACAAACCATAGCCCAATTGCCTAAATGTAATTTAGATTCACCACTAATACCACTCCACAGAAAGTCTCATTGTAACTTCTCCATACGATTTGCCACCTTTTCAGGTAAAGGCAAAAGGGAAAGAAAGTAAGTAGGTAAGGAGGAAAGAGAACTTTTAATAAGAGTTACCTTATCCCCCTTAGATAGATACAACCTCTTCCACCCTGCTAATCTCCTCTCCATCTTCTCCAAAATCAGATTCCAAATTGACAACTCCTTAAATTTAGCACCCAACGGTAAGCCCAAATACCTCAATGGAAGAGAGGACTGCCTACAACCCAACATCTCCACCAGGACATCCATATTGTGGACCACACCAATAGGAACCAATTCAGATTGCCCCAAGTTAATCCTTAAGCCTGAAACCTCCTCAAATCTAGCCAAAATTGCTCTCAAACTAGCTATTTGCGTAGGATCAGCATCACAAAAAATAAGAATGTCATCAGCAAATAAAAGATGAGACACCATCACCGAGTTACCAGCCATATTACTACATATTATAAATTACTCTAGTCACTTCTACCCAGATGAACAAAGCCTCGAGTTAAATAGCTAAATAAATCAATTATAAGAATCATGAGAGTAAACTATTATGTCTTTTTTCAATACGTTAACATTTTTTTTTTTAACTTGCTATGTCAGATTCCAACTTTGAGCTTCGAAAAATGCAACATATCTACCAATTACCTGTAAGGAAAGGATAACATTTACAGCATCATATAACCGCTTCACATCTAACGACTTCCCAACTGTTTCTGATGGGAATGTTGATAGTAATAAAACAGCCTGCACAGAAAAAAAATATATCAGAAATTTTTTCCATTATATAGTATGGAACTGTTTGTTCTAACTTTACCTTCAATCCTTCTGCAGTGCAATCAGAAATAGGCCATCCATGATCTGCAGTTGAGAATGGCCAAGCACCTTTTGAAATGTGACGATACCAAAAATTTAGATCTCCAGGACAATCTTCTAGGACCTTCAAAGCAAACCACAATTGGTCATGAAAAAATGAAAAAAATAATTTTAAGATATAATAATAAAAAAATTCTGCAAAGGAGAACCTGCGAATCCTTTATGTAGTCATGTGCTTTTCTTAAAGTTGCTCCATATTCTTCAGCAATGTTAGTTGATATAATCGCTTGAATAGCAAAAGAAGTATCCCATGATTGACTCCCATTATAACCCTACATCAAAATTAATACGAACACACAATGTATAATTCTCAATATTTGAGGTAGTGAAACATAATCATGGGCTCTGTATACTTCATTGAACAATTAAAAAAATACTAAGGTCTCCCCCCCGCAGAGAGGAGGGGGGATGCCGCGGGATGCCGCCGGGGGGGGGGGGGGGAATACTGTGTGTGTGTGCGTGTGAGAGAGAGAGAGAGAGAAATGCTTGTTAAGTCAGTTAAAAACTGTTTAACAACAAATGTCTGAACCTGCATTTTCATGCCATCTTCAGCAATCCACAAATAATCAAAGATTCTTGGAAGATGTAATTTGAATGCCTCTGAGTTTGGATCCTCCACCCAACAACAAAGCATATTCAACACCTGCATCATCCACAAAATACAAGGCCAATAGCTCAATGGAACTACCAATAAGTACAGTGAGTGCCTTTGAGTGAAGGTGTAGAGCTAAAGAACCTAATTAATCTAATTCTTCAATTGATATTATGTTTGAATGACTATCAACCATTTTTCCTCATAGCTTCAAATTAAAATTTTCCAGTGTCAAACTTTGCTCTCTAGTTCTCTCTCACATCTTATAAAAAATTACCTTATTGACAGGCCCTATGCATAAATACCGAGTATTTTCATCTTCATAGTGGATATGCTGCATTACAGTTTGTAGAGCCTTCTCCCTCAATCTTTTTGCAGGCCAACGCATAAAAACAGGTTCATAGGCATAGTATAGAGATCCCCAGAGGATATCCTGAACCAGTGGATGGGGGTAGTATAGATCTTCCTAACAATATTTGTAAAACAACCCATGTAAGCATCAACAGACAGTGAAACATGACAGAAGTTGCAATATTAAATCTTATTTTGAATCAGATGTTCTATTGCATTTTAATAAATCTATGAACTCAAATTAGCTCATTGTCTAATTCAGTTGTTTTTTTAAGACCAATTCAGAGGGTATGTAAGTAAAACTAAAGAGCAATAGTTATATAGTTAGCTTACATTCACATAGGCCCAAAAAATACGCTAGCTAATATTCAACAGACAACAAACCTAAGATATGATTTTATTTTTTTAATTAAAAATAAAAATAAAACCTTGATGGTGTTGGAAAGTGCTAGAAAGCTAGCAAATTGTAGTAAGCAATAATGATACTCTGGGCACCATAGGGTTTTGATACATTTCTATAATTGATGTGACATTTTTTGTTTATGAACTCCCCATTTTTTATCCTATGGATAATGGTTTTGAATAGGAAATCATGATACAATTTGGGTTCGGGACAGATTTGGGTTTGAAGTTGACCCTCTGGGAGCCTGACCAAACTCTGCAGTATTGATTAATATCTCATTACAATTCTAAATCTTGATGCAATCATTATTACTTATACAACATCAATTAATCCAATACAGCAGCTATTTTGAAGAATCTGTGCTTCCTATTTTGAAGTATCTTTGAAACCAACTATTTGAATTATTTTTCCTTACAACAGAAAGAGCTTGAAAAAAGTATAAAAAATATTATAGTATGGAAGAGTAAAATTTAAATGTAGAAAACTTAAAGGAGAAGAAAAGGGTATAATTTTTACCTACCTTCGCACAAAGATTGCGAGCGTCATTCCAATCTATCTCATGATAGGGAACTGTATAAAGCTCCTTTCTCAAAGATCGGATAGTGGGCGTGATAGGACCAACAAATCTTTTCCCATATAAATAAGACATGGGCAAATACACCATTCGGCAATGACACCACATCCTTCCTATTAACAGAAAACATGGAAATTTATAACCAAGAAACTGAGGACAAAGCCATTCTACTGCAATTAGCAACCCCCTTAGTTGACACTCATGAATCAAAGTTCTTCCTCACAAATTTTAACAGAGAATATGCAGATTGAACAAATTTTAAGTGATATGTGACATTTTCCCAATGTTTTCTAAACCATATTAGTAAGAATTTTAAACTTAAAGCAATACATGATAAGTTTTCCTTGACAAAACTGAACATACATTGTGTTAATGGTATAAGAAAGAGCAGTCAAATAGAGACCTGGATGACAAGGAAGAAGGTAAGGGAAGAGCCATATTTCTGGCGGCAGTGGATTATTCCCAGACCATTCATACACTCCAAGTACCTGAAACCAGAGAAAATCAACCACAAGTCAGTTGATATTTTCAAGGTATCAACTTCTTTGGCAATATCTTACAAAAAATAACACTGAGTTCATACTGAAAGCCACATTTTCCCCCATGAAGTGATTGCAGTGGCACCACCATGATCCAAGATCCATATCCGTGCTTGTTCCATTGCCTCTAATCCATCCTCAGCTCCTTCACCAAGCAATCTCAAAGTAACATAATTTAGTGCAGTACCAAACATGGTGCTTGGGCCCTCAATATGTAGACCCCAACCCCCATCTTTATTCTGCAATTAGAAGAGTCACCATTTCAAGTTCTTTTTTTCATCAACAATATTAATGCTACCACACCCAAAGTAATTAGAAGTTTAGGACAAAGCTCTATTGAGTTTAATTCATAACGTTTTCATCAATCATATAAGCAATTTACCAGAGTATGAGGAATAAAATCATTAAAAAGATTTCCACAAAATTGAAGACAAAAAAAATAAATTATTAGTAAGGCAGTTATCCCTTTATTAACAGTGTGACTAAAAGTGAAATTCAAGGTGGAAAAGGAGCATTATATATAAAACTGTCTATGTTGCAAGAAAATATTCATGCCTGATGATTGTACAGATATCTGCAGATCTCACGTATATGTTCTTTTGATAAGACAGCATTGAGTGCTCCAGTAATTGAAAGAGTAATCACCTATTGCATTTTATAAGAAGGATAACACTTCAGGTCAGCACAAGATAACTTTAGAGGAAAAATTCAAGAAGTGAAATAACTTCATTTTTCTTCTGTGTTTTTTTTTCCCATTCCTTGCTAAGCCTTACAAGACCTCTTCCAGTTCATTTTACGAATCCAACAAATTTTCAAACCAAATATGCTAATCTTATAACATGAAACGTTGTGCTATACATAGATTAGTCCACTTTTACTGCACAAAATTATGGGATCGCCTTCTTTTTCCCCACTCTTAAGGAAATTCCGTTTTGTAGGTTTCATCCTTACCAAACCAGGAATTAGAAACATGGGACCCCCATAATCCCCCGGCCAGTGACCATCATGTGCCTGAATTGTTGAGTAGAAATTGATGGCCCTTTGTAATGTGATTGTTACTGCTTCCTTTGTGATTTCTTCTGTATCTTGTACTTTGATTTGTGGTACAGTAGAAAAAGATGGATTCTCCTTTGCAAACTAAATTTGAGAGGAAAAAGTAAAGCAACATACTGTGAATCAATTAGTACAGAAAGAAAAATAGAAAAAACCAAGTCAATTACAAATTTCAATATGTTCCCAGCAAAAAGTAATTACCTAAGAATAATATGACCTCAATTTAATTCACAATATATACATTAAGACAAACATACCCAGTGCATCTAAATTCTGATTTTAAAAAAATGAAAAATTCCATGTCCTTTCTTAAGCATTAGTTTCCAGAAAATTGATAAATGCCACTAACAAAAAATTTAAATACTAAAAATCATTTCGTACACAGTCTTCATTTTCTTTTCTTGATGATTACAGACCACTTAATATATCATAGAATCCACAAAGATTTATAACTGTTATCAAACAGAAGATGTTCCATGAGCTCAGAAGAAGAATATGATCCCACCTCAATTCTCAATTTCTCAGTATATACACATATACAAACACACCCACGACATCTAAATCTGAATTGAAAGTTAAAAGTATATACAACCATTAGCTTCAATTAACGTGGGAATCATAAATTACTCTATGACCAAATTTCTGGATTAAAGGCCCTTCAGGGTGCCAATTGTCATACCACAAGTAGATTTCAGTACCAGGCCCCACTAGGAACTTGAGATGAGGCCTGAATAAGTCTCTTTGAGTTTTAGAATTTTCCACCACCCCCATGAACAATCTTAAGGGATCTTAAAACTCCAGAGACTTTGGCCCTAGGTTGATACAATTATATCCAAGGAGGTAAGGGACTTAGACAAGGTGATCCCTTATCTCCTTATCTTTTTGCGCTTGGAATGGAATTATTCTCTTGAATTCTACAGTGCAAAATCCAGGAAGCAGTGGCCTTTAAATTTCATCCAAAATGTGAAAACCCCACTTCACAACTGGTGGTTAGAATATGATAATCACAGACACCACATCATGATCTCGATTCAATTGTCAACACATACATAACTACAAAAAAACCCCCAATTCATCCAAATCCTAACAGAAAAACCAAAACTTCATATAACCATTAGATTCAACAAAATTGAGAAATGCCACTAACAAATAAGCCAACAAACAAAAGTGAAAACAACCCATTTCACCATATTCACCATAGAACTAAAACAAGCAAGAAAGAAAGAAAAATTGAACAGATTTAGGATAGTGGATACATGGGACCAGACCTGAATGCGCATGAGAAGGTCAGAGCTGTGGCGCTTCTCGAACCGCCGATCGGAGAAGCCGCGTCGAGCATCTTCGATCTGCTGAAGCTCTTCTGGGGTGCCTAGTTCTGGGTGGAACTCCCAAACTTGACGTCCCAAATGACCGTTCAAAGTTCTCAGCCACGTTTCACTGCCAGTACTGCCACCACTTTCATCATCATTGTTACGTTCTTCTCTCACTGTCTCTGCACCGGTCTTGAGCTTCCACATTTGACAGTTGCTTTGATCAAATGAGAGAACTTTGAGAGCAGGAAGAGGTTGACAAGGGAAACTGCAGAGGGGACATCAGACAGGACAGCGTGTTTTCCCTCGCTTCTTCCACTTCAACAGTTTGCACGCAAAACGATATAACAATTTTGCAACAAATCTTAATTTCTAAAGGGAAAAAAATCATTTAAATTATAAATTTAAATTAAAACTAATAAAAACTTAAATTTACTATTTCTTTAAAAAATATTTACCACTTATTATTTATTATAAAAATATTATATTCATAGATTTGTATTATCTGCAGAACTTATATACCTAGTTGCCCTTTTAAAAAAAAAAATTAGCTTTTCTTATTTGTTCTTTCTTTTCTCTAAAATATATATATATATATATATATATATATTTGTAGTTGTTATAGTGTAGACATAAAAGTAATTAAGTTTTGAATTTAAATTAAAACTTATAATAATTTACCATCAATTTTTTTACTATAAAAATATTATAAATGTAATAAATTTTAAAAATAATATTATTAATTTATTATATATTGAGAGATTTCAATTACGTGCAGAACTTGTATACATAGTTGTCTTTTTTCTTTTCCCAACAAAAAACAAAATGGTTTTCCTTTTTTGTCTTGTCCTCTATCAGAGTAACATACACGTGTAGTGGTTCATTATTTTATAATTTTTTTGTGGATAAGACGTGGATAAAAAGAAGAAATGAAAGTATTATCTCTTTACATAAGATATTTGTGACAAGTTTGAACAATATTTACACAAAAAAATATATTAATGTTTTGACATGATAATAAATAACAATTATCAAGAAATGAATATCATTTCTTGATAATAACCATAGGTAACCTATATATAAAGAAAAAAAAAAGTCAAATTTTGAATCACAAGATTGTCACAGTTTTCTCCAATTTTTTGTTTGAAGATTTTTATTTCAAGCCTTATTTAAGATTATCATCATTTAATTCTATAAATTATCTAAAAGCCACAAGAGAATCCACAGACTCTATTCTAAATAGAGAGAAAAGGGCATTGGACACTCTACAATCTACATAAACTGTGTCAAATTTCTACTCACCCAAACATGGTAGCCACAAAACTTTCTATTAAAAAAAATTTTCTTAAAAAAAAAACCCTCATTTCTAATGTCACATACAATAACCCCAATACCAATTAAAAGCCCAAGTAAGCTCCAAGTCCAAGCCTAGCTAGTAGAAACTCAAAGTTCAAACCCACTTAAAATTAAAATACCCAAACCTAAACTCACATTACATTAAGCCCAATATTAAAAACCCAGATTGAAGTCCATAGTAACCACACCAATGCTAACTGTTTTGTTTTATCTTTTATGAACACCATCGAGAGGTTTTGGGAGTTCACATAATTTTTATTTGACAGAATATCTTTCATTTATCTTTATTTCTCATAATTGTTAATTGGGAAAAATGGTATAAAAAATAAATTTTTCAATCATTAATTAATGTAATTTGTAAGTAATTCAAAGAAAAATAATGTTACCACTTCATCAATTATCATAGCACATGCAAAACTAATTATTTTAGGGTAAACAAGTCTACATTCTACAGCCACTTTGCTGGTTGAGATTAAAATACATATCAAATTATCAACCTCAACAAATATTAATTATTGAAGCACAAACCTAATCCCACTATAAATGTTTTGAAAAACACACCAAATCTTACTCACATACCCACGCACTGTACACAAGCACCCATACATTACATATATGATATATCTCCCAGAGAAATTTATTCTGAGTTCGAGGCTTACACAGCAACATCTGGTGTGAAAAAAAAAATGATTAAGATGGCGATATCAAACTGGACAGAAATTAAAACAAAAATAAAAAAAAATAAAAACAAACTAAAGAAAACAATTTGTTTGAGGAAGGATAATACTTTTTTAAGATATTGGAATGAATGATAAATTTAGTGTAGAACTTATTTTAAACAAATAAAAAATAGAAAAAAAATTAACCTTCTTGCTTAATGAATAGTCAATATTGAAAGAATAAAATTGTATAAAATATAAAAGAATGACAATATTTGTTGCGCTAGCACGATCTTTTATTTTATTTTGAGCAAGCATGATCTTTTATGAAACAATAAGTTTTATGGCACAAACACTTTCACAACTTTTGCTAAAATGGTTAGGAACTTAGGGTGATCTATTGTGATTTTTTTTTTTATTATTTAATAATTTTGGGAGAGGATTTGATTTTGAATCACTATTTTTCATGTATAGTTTTTCTCATAAGATACTCTTTTGAACATATATTGAATGCTTTGAGAAGATAATAATTTTTCTTATAAGTAGTCTTCTATGGTTTTTCAAGTAGTAAAAGGCACACAACTTTCATTAACGCTGACTTTTCTTTACCAAATGAAAAAAAGTTGGAGCATACCAAAATTACCAAATTCACCAAACTACCATTAACAATTCAAAAAAACACCATAAATCATTCAAAAAAGAAGCCTACCAAAGTATTTCCATCAAACCACTGTTGACCACCCAAAAGAAACCAGCATCAAACAAATTCTATATGATCAAAGAGATAAGAAAAATTCCACATTGGTGAATGTTGCTTCTTAAACAAAAAAAGAAAAAAAAAAAAAGAAGAAGCTTTATGTGCCCAGATTTTCAGAATGTTATTTGTTTCTTGGGTTTTTTTTTTTTTATTCTTTTATTTGAGACGACAAATTCGATGTAGAAGTCAGTGGAAGCGATATGGAAACTTTTTTTACCACATCATGGAAACCTGAACCCTCCCAAAACCTCAACGCCATTCAAATAGGATATAGGGACAACAGTGAAGGGGTCATATAGATGCGGTTAAAGCAAGGTAAAGATTCTAAAAACAAACTAAAGAAAACAATAGTGTTTCAAAGCTGGTTTTTAAGATATTGGAATGAATGAAAATTTAGAGCGCAGAGGTATTTTGGCCAAAGGCAGAATAGAAAAAAAAAAATTTGGTCCGTGATGAACTGGTGGTGTTGCTGAAAGAAAACAAAATTGGATTATGAAATCGATGGGTCTATTAGTCTGGCTGGTACGAATTTTTTTTTTTTTTTACCAAGCAGTCTTTTCTGAGCTTAAGGTTATGACACAAACACTGTTCCGAAGCCAGCCTTTTTAAATGGTTTGTCTATTTCTCGTGTTGCTCACTCGTTTGCCATTGGGTTAGATTTTTAGATTATGTTATTTGCTTCTTTGGGAGAGGATTTTTTTGATATGGGTTTATGGAGATTTTTTTTACTCTCTGATCATATAGATGGCTTTGATGCTGGTTATCTTTTTGGTGGTCGGCATGGTTTGTCAAATAGGTAAAAGGCACACAACTTTCATTAACTGGTGGTGTTTTGGTGGAATGAAAAAAAATTAAGCTTTGTATTATAAGCAAAATTCAAAAGATATTTTTTTGGGTAGCTAAAATTTTCTTCTTCTTCAAAAAAAAAAAAATTTAACTAATTTCTTTTCTTTTTTTAAAAAATTATGTGTTGAAATTTTTTATATTATTTTTAGGGGTCTGATGTGGCTTTTTTTTTTAAAATAAAATTGCTGATGTGGCATTTTAAAAGTAATAATTTTTTTTAATATTATTTTAATTTTTTTAACTAGTCACGATTTACTGTTGCGATGCATAAAAAAGTTTTTACGTAGAATAATCTATTTAAAAATGAGTAACGGATAAAACGGCTAAGCATTTTAAAATAATTACTAAAAGTGGTGTTCAATAATATCCCGTTCTCTTCCAAAATGAATGGCGTTGCATATAAATGATAAGGAAAAAGGACACATCAAACCCCATTTATCAAGTTATCTTTTTTTTTTATAATTTAATAACCCATTGGGAGAGGATTTGATTTTGAATCACTATTTTTCATGTATAGTTTTTCTCATAAGATAATCTTTGGAACATATATTGAATGCATTGAGAAGATAATCATTTTTTCTTATAAGTCGTCTTCTATGGTTTTTCAAATAGGAAAAGGTGCACAGCTTTCATTAACTTTGACTTTTCTTTATCTAATGAAAAAGTTGGAGCATATTGCATAATAATTATTTGTAAATTCCCCAAAATATTTCTTTTAGACGTAAAATTTTCTTCTGTTGTTAAAAAAAAATTAATTTATATTATTTAAGGTAAAGAATTTTGTGCTATATATATAAAAGGTTATGGTTTTTGTATTCCCCCATTAAAATCAAGGGCAAAACTGATTTTTTTTGTTTTTTATTTAAATAATGTTGATGTAGAAAATTGGGGAGAGGTTAGAGACTTCGGTTTTATATATACTAATTTTGTTTTTATTTAAACTAGTCATTAACCTGTGCGATGCATAAAAAAGTTATTTATATAATAAAATCTAAGAACTTTAGAAATAGAAAATTGGATCAATAATATGCATATTATAGATATTTTGCTAGTTAGCATTTAAAAAATAATAATTAAATAAAATCTCAAGCACATATGAAAGCAGATAAAAAAGAAAGAACCTATGCTGTGTTTTTTTACATGAGTCTCTCTTCTTTTATTTTATTTTTAAGTTTAGGGCGTTGAGGTGGTAACTGTTAGGGTTTTTAGGAGAGAAGAGAGAATCCTAACAGGAGTCTCTCTCTTTTTTTCTTAATCCTAAAGCTTTGTTTTTTTTTTTTTTTTTGAGGCAAGTCTTTTTTTTTTTTTAACTTAAAGTAAGTCATTTAAAAAAAAAAATTCTAACAAGAGGTCTAATTAAAAAAAATTATAATTAATTTTTAAATTTTTGGTTTTATATTATATATAGATAATAAGATCATCCGTATCACTATGTGCAAAATGGAAAAAGTAACTATTTTTACATATTTTGAGCAAAAAAAAACCCACATTAGTGAGTCTAAATTTGTGTATTTATACATAATTGCTACAGTAACCGTGCATATATACACGGTTACAATAGCATGTATATTTAATATTTTAATATGTTTTCTCTCTCCTGATCTCTGCTGTCACTCTCACTCTCATCCTCACCCACGGTTTTCAAACCCGTGAGGTTGAACCGCGGTTCGCACTATTGACTGAGTTTTTCATATATGCCAATTTTTGAGGTTAAAAGAACTGTTTTGGTGAACGGTTTTCGGTTAATCCGGTCGAACCATATGGTTCGGTGCTAGTTTCACAACCTTGCTCTCACTTGACTCTCTCCTTGTCACTGCTCTCACCTCACCTCACTCTCCCCTTTCCTCATATGCTCTCACTCTCACCTGGGTTTTGATTTTTCAATTTTCAAGATCATTCTCTACGTTTGAGCCCTCCGATGATACCACAATAGTAGTGTTCTCAAAATTTTGACTAGCATTCTTAGCAACCGCCATGATCACCCCCACACTTTGCATCAAAATCTATTCTTTTTATCTTTCTCAGATTTATCTGTAATAATTATGTCAAAGATACAATGTTTATCAAAAACCACCAGAATGTATAGCTCATGAAATGATACATACCTGGCTTACCTAAAGCATTTCCGTTGAAATAAGACCAAACCCACCTTAGGATCATTTAGAACAAAAAGATTAGAAACCCAGAAACCAAAAAAAAAGTGAAAATAAAAAACCAAAAAATTATATGGCCTCTGTAGATTGATAAGAAAGTGGCAAATATGAAACAAAGCACAACTTTTCTCTTTTCTTTTTCTTCTTTATATATATATATATATATATATTATATATACATATAAATCTTTGTTTTACTGAGGATGTTTCTACAAAGAGAGATGAAATGGGTGTGTTTTTATTATTCTTTGGATCATCCGTTTGAGCTGCACTGCCTCTTTGGAGAGATGGTTGAGTGTGGAGAGATGGTTGGTATTATTGGGTCTGTGAGAGAGAGGAACAACGAGGGAGAGAATAATAAAAAATTGTAAAAAAAAATGAATATTTTATTTGAATAAATATGTAGAATAGATAAACTGAAGTGGGTGTTTTGTAAAATTGAATGTGCAAAATAGAAAAAGTAAGTTTTTTTTTGTAAAAAATAGAAGGAAATTTTGGACCCACTGATATGGATGCTCTAATAATGACGTGGCAAGTAGAGTTCTAACAACAATCTCTATCTCTTTTCTTAATCCTAAAGTTTTTTTTTATTAATTTTTTATTGAGTCTTTTTTTTTTTTTTTTTGAAACCTAGAGTGAGTCCTTTTTTTCTAATTCTAATGTGAGGTTTAATTAAAAAAATTATAATTAATTATTTAATCTTTGATTTTATATCATATATAGATAATAATAATGATGTGACAAGGTTTGAAGAAGTCAACAAAATATATCTAATAGAGTTTTTTTTTTTTTTTTAACCTATAGTTAGTCCTTTTAAAAAAAAAAAAAAATTCTAACGTGAGGTCTGTAAGGGCACAAATCAAGCTTGTGTAGAGTCACCTCCAAAAGAATGAGCCCTAAACAATGAATTTATAGAGAGCAGGCTTCTAATCTAGGTTTTTAGACGGTAGATAACACAAAAGTTAGGTTCAATCACAGAACACATGCGTACTTCTCATACATGGATGAACTATTGTTTCCTATATTAGTGCCGAGGACAATCCTTGATATATCCTTCATATTTCCTTTCAAGTTTTTCTCCCCCTTCCCCCTTCTTCTTCCGTTACCTTTTATAGGTCTGTATCTGTTTCTTCTTTCTTCCACGTGTAGTCCAAGTGTTTATTTTTTGGATACTTGTCCCATCATTCCCCCTTACTCAAATCTCTGGCGGTGTGGGTAAGGTTGAATTTCAGTGTTCAGGCGTCACTTCCTCATTAATGCGGCCAAATAAAATGCCTTACAATGCGGTATAAGCCTTTTCTTGACGATATTTGTCTATCAATTTCCTTTATCCCTTATCCACGTTCTCTTAGTTATTGTATATAAGGTCCTTAATATGAGAGTCCTTGAACTGCCAGATCACTAATATTGTCCTCGGCAGCATATAAGGTCCTTAGTATGAGAGTCCTTGAACTGCCAGATCACTAATATTGTCCTCGGCAGCATGTGCTGCCGAGGACAAGATCACCATCGGACGTTATGTCTTGTGGTGTTCTGCTCATGTATGGCACCTTCCTTTGTCACGTGGCATCGTAGGCTAGAGTTATTATGTCCTCGGACCATTTCATGTTGTCAGTTTGGACTTTCCTCTTTGCAAGAGCCTTTGGGCTGGCCCAATACGTGCTTTGGGCCCATGGGAACTACAAGGTCTAATTAAAAAAATTAAAATTTATTTTTTAATCTTTAATTTTATATTATTTATAGATAATAATAATGATATGGCAAGTTTTGAAGAGGTCAACAAAATATATCTAATAGAGTTTTACTTAAACTAAACTATTGTAACACTGATAAGATAATTATAATTGAAGAGAAATAATAAATATATAAGATATAAAACCTAAAATAAAAAGAATCTATAATAAAAAGAAAAAAAATAGTGATAACGTGAAAAATTGTAGGAGTTTCATAAGTTTCGGTTATCTATACTATTATTTTAGGGGCTTTCCCTGTTTAGATTCCTCATTTTTTATTAAAAAAATGCTCCTACACCCTTATATTTAAGTAGAAATAAAACTAAAGAATAATTCGGTAAAAATACAACTCTAACTCCTACTAAAATATTACTTAGAAAATAGGACTACTTTCCTATTAATTTTAAAATTTACTTATTCATTTATAAATTAGATTTTAAAAATAAAAATTATATATATATATATATAAAATAAAAAAATACGGTTTTTTTTTTTAACAAAATATGACCACTTAAAAAAAAAACCTCATCCTTTAAGATGCTTCCTCTATTTGATTGCTAATTTTTTAGTTCAAAAATACCCCTACACACCTATGTTTAGGTAGAGAAAAATTAAAGGACAATTTGGTAAAAATGCAACTCTAACTCCTACTAAAATATTACCTAAAAAATAGGACCACTCTCCTATTAATTTTTAAATTGATTTATTCACTTATAAATTAGATTTCCAAAATAAAAATTATATATATAAAATAAATAAATAATACAGTTTTTTTCCTACAAAATAAGACCACATTATCTCATCCTTTGAGAGGCTTCCTCTATTTGGATTCCTAATTTTTTAGTTCAAAAATGCCCCTACACTCTTATGTTTAGGTAGAGACAAAATTAAAGGATAATTCGGTAAAAATACAACTCTAACTCTCACTAAAAAATAGGACCACTCTCTTATTAATTTTTAAATTGATTTATTTACTTATAAATTAGATTTTCAAAATAAAAAGTATATATAGATAAAATAAAAAAATATAGTTTTTTTTTCTACAAAAAAAGACTACTTAAAAAAAAAAAGCCTTATTGTGGCCAAAATGGGAAATTAACATTAATTTTTAAACATTATAATTAGTAGTTATTGTTTACAAACTATATTTTTTACTAGCATCTCGAGTCTAAGAGACTCAATTTTGGAGGCCAAAAAAAAAATTTAAAGACTTTATTTTGGTCTGATCACGCCTGATGTAATTTTTTCCACGTACCTATAGGAAATAATAGACTTGATTTATATCTTTCTTTTCTTATTTTCCTTCTGCGTTTCATTTCCTATGTGCATTTGTTCTCCGTGTCTCTCTCCACACTACCTCTCCATCTGCCCTCCACGCTGATCTGCACAAGCCCAGCCACCACAAGCCCATCGCCGTAGACCCAGCAGCGAGACCCAGGCGCACAACCTAGGCGCGCAACCCAAGCACGCAATCCAGGCATCAACCCGGCGAGGTGAGGTGAGCTCTGATTTGATTTGGGTTTCTAGGAATGTGTTTCATTGTGCTGAGATTATTGTGTTTCTGAGATTTCATTGTGCTGGGATTTTTGTGTTTCTGGGAGAGACTTGAGGCTTGAAATTTTTTGGTTTATAAATCGAGTCTCTAAGACTCGATTTCCAAGTGGACGCCACATGGCAAAATGCCACGTCAGGCGTGATAGACCATGGAAATCGAGTCTTTTATTAATTTTTAAATTAATTTATTCACTTAAAATCGATTTTTAAAATAAAAATTATATATATAAAAAAAAAATAGGTTTGTAAACAGTAATTACTAATTATAATGTTTGAAAATTAATATTAATTTCCCATTTTGGCCGCATCCTTGACTAGGCTAGTTTCTCTATATATATTATTAGTATTTGGGTAGAAAGAGAAAAGGAGACAGACAGACTTACATATAAACAAACACGTGTTTGTTTATCTTCACTTTTATTCATTTAGCTTTTCGCTATAGATGAAAAAGTCATCATACCGATTGAGTAATCGACTTTGGCAAAGCCTTTCATTCTAGGCCAATGCCTTTATCGAGTTATAAATAAATTTTTCATCATACGACAACCACACTATAGCTAATTATTTTGTCAACAAAAAGATATATTGTAGAATAAAAACATTTTACATAGGCTAATATATAAAGCAAAAGGGAAATGAAAATAAGAAGAGGTCTGGCTCTTATATGAGAGGAGGCTAAGAGAGGGAAGTGAGAAGAGGGAAAATTTTTGCTGAAAATTTAGGGGAGAAATGAAATGAAATAGGAACCGTAATAACCCAAAGGCTGACTCTGATGTGATAATGCATTGGTGAGGGGCACACATTGTAATCTTATTTACCAAGTTAGGCACTGAGTTTCAGTTTTTAAGTTTTGAAAATACTAAAATTCTGTTTTCATTTTTAATTATTCACATCTAAAATTTAGAGTATTTGAGTCATGAAAACAATAATTTAAAGCTAAACCAAAGAGATGCTCATCCGTGAGACCCACTCAATTTGGATGATAAAACATAAAAACTGAATTATATTACTCAATTTTTATTATATCTAAACACGCTCTAAATATTTGTATGAAATAATGGATTTAAGTCGTGAAAGATGATAATTTTTCCCATATTCAATTGTGGTTTGGTATTTTTTAATGGAGTCCTGCCAATCTATAGAAGTGATCCTTTCCTGCAGAAAAAAATTCTATCACACCCCTAAAAAATATATAGGAACGAACACAAATCAATAAGTTAACAGAAGAAATCTAGTTCACGCAACCAGACAAAAACAAAAAAAAAAACAAAAAAGTTGAATAACACAGGCATAAAGATTCTGCTCAGTCATGCATGCATGCCAAATTGACAAACTTAATGCCTATGTACGAAGCTTTTGCAACCGCAACACGCTTCTTCACAGACTTTCACGTGAAAGCTGCAATTTTCAGTTTTTAAAAACTGAGTTAAATGGCAGCGTGCAGGATCTCTGTGACAATTTTCAGTTTGGCCCATATTCAATTGTGGTTTGGTATTTTTAATCGAGTCAATCTATAGAAGGGATCCTTTCCTCAAAAAAAATATCCCACGTGTTATTAAAAACTGAGGCAATTGAAACTCTGGGGCAAACTTGGTAAATTAGATTACAATGTGGGCCCCTTACCAATGCATTGTCACATCATAGTCAGGCTTTGGGTTATTAGAGTATCAACAGTAAAATTAAAAATTTAGTTATTTGACACTGTAAAAAATTATTATATTTATTTTATCTATATACATGCTGTAACTGTGGATTTATTTTAACTTTTAATACAATAAAATAATATAAACATCACAATAAAATAAGATATCTACTACAATAAAATAATATTTCTATTATAATAAAACAATATATCCACTACACACCACCATCACAACCACACACACAACCACAACCACAATCACCACCACCACAACAAGGAAAAAAAAAAATCAACCAAGCCCACACCCACCAGGCAACACCCACACCCACCACCACGAACACACCGATCTAGAAAGGCACAGTGTGAGAATAAAAGAATAAAAAAAAATGAACCAACTTGTATTATTTTAATCCCGGTTGAAATAAAAAATTATTATTATTTTTTAACTCTCGGCTATAGTGCACTATAGCAATAAAACTAAAATAATAGTTTTAGCTCCACTGCTAAATGGTGGTTTTTTGTGTTTTGGTAGAGCTAGTGCAAGTGCTCTTACTATTGCAACTCCCCTGTTTCATTTCATTTCTCCCTTAAATTTTTAGCAAAAATTTTCCCTCTTCTCACTTCCCTCTCTTAGCCTCCTCTCACATCAGAGTCAGACCTCTTCTCATTTTCATTTCCCTTTTCAACCACATTATAGCTAATTATTTTTTCAACAAAAAGATATATTGTAGAATAAGGGATTGTGCATGGTGTCAAATTGCCTTATCCCATCCCATGCACACTTATTTGAATGTAAATCACGAAATAATACTTTCATAGGCTAATATATAAAGCAAACTCTAGTGTCAATACATTTAGACTAGTATTTGTTGAGTAAAGCATCTGCATGCTCTTGAATAACCTCCCAAGCCCTAATCACATGTCTTTCCTCTGTCAGAGTTACACCTATAGCACACCGTATTATGTATGCTCCATCAACCATAGTGGAAGACATGTACAAGTTCCCTAACTCATTGATGGACTCTAGCAGCTTCTTGTTTAGCTCATTTACACGCTCCACATGATAAGCCACACCGATATCATTTGGGCAAGGCAAAACCCTAAAGCAAACTAAAGCAAAGTTTCTAGGGGCCATAACTTCAAACCTGTTACCATTTCTTAGAAGTTCTTCAAAAAGCTTTGCCATTTTGACATGGCTTCTCAGAAAGTTTCTGAGGTTAGCCACGCCATAGCTTCTTAGCACAAGCCATAGTTTCATGGCTCGGAATCGTCGTCTCATGGTTATTTGCCAGTCTTTGTAGTCCACCACTAGTTTTGAATCTATGGCCTTATTTCTCAAAAGCTCTGGATTGGTTGAGAGAGATTTTATCAAGGCACTTGGATCCTTCACCCAAAGGCAGCAACAATCTAGAGTTGTAAGGAACCATTTATGTGCATTCAAAGTAAACGAGTTTGCACCCTCAATCCCATCAATGAAATGACGAAACTCTGGGCAAATGCAAGCACTTCCAGCATATGCAGCATCAACATGAACCCATATGTTAAAATCTTTTGCTACTTCACACAATGGCCCTATTGGATCAATAGCATTTGTTGACGTTGTCCCAACTGTGGCGCATAGAAAGAATGGGACTCGCCCAGCTTCAATATCTGCATGAATTGCATCTCTTAGAGAGTTTGGGCATAACCCAAATGAATTTGACTTTGTAGTTTTGATGGCTCGGAAGTTCTTTGTGTGGATTCCAGCAATTTGAGCTGCCTTTTGTAGTGCACTATGTGTTTGGTCAGACCCATAGACCACCAACTTTTCCATCTTCTCACTCCCACATCGGTTTAGCATCTGATCCCTCGCTACAGCTAGTGTACACAAAATGGCCTCACAAGTAGTCCCTTGTAATACACCTCCACCATTGCCTTTGAAAAGGAAAGACTTTGGTAGCATAAGCATTTCTCCAAGCCAATCCATGACAATACATTCTAGCTCAGTTGCAGCTGGTGATGACATCTGATTGAATCCGACTACATTAAAGCCGGTGCTTAGAATTTCACCGAGAAAACCTGTAGTGCTACCACTTGAAGGGAAGTAGGCAAAGTAATTAGGACTCTGCCAATGTGTTATCCCAGGTATAATATATTTTTGCACATCTTGGAGGATGGTTTCAATTTATTCAAGATCATAGGGGGCAGATTCTGGCAAGAGTTTTTTAAGGTAACCTGGCTCAACTTGGCTTAGGACTTTGTAACTCTCTATATTTTGGTAATAATCAGCAATGAAGTCTATCAACATGTGGCCTTGCCTCCTGAATTCCTCTGGGTCTAGAGGGTTAACCATCATGTGAGAATCATTTTCAAGTTCATGATCGAGCTTGAGGCTATTCATATTGATTGTTTTGAGTAGGTTTTTTGTAAAACTAAAAGTTGCTCTATGAAAAAGAAAGGAGAAAAATCTATGCAGAGTCTAATCAATGGAAAGAAGGGCTTATAAAGAAAAGACAAAAGCAATTAATTCATTTGAAAGAAGAGAAGTTGCTATCATACATATTTATTGGAACCTAACTTACAACATATATACACTTGAGAACTCAGCGTCGTAATTAAATTTTTTATTGCTTTCATTATTATTCATAAGTTTTTATTTTTTATTTTTTGAGGGAACATTATTAGGAGTGTGCATGAGTCGCATTGAAGAGATTTTTTGACCTAACCTACTATGATGGGTAAAAAAAATTTAACTCAACCCAACTCATTACATGAGTTCAACCCAACCTACATGAGTTGCGTTAGTTTGGACAAATTTTTTATTATTATTATTATTATTATTAAAATGAGTAGAAAAAAGTATAAATATAAATATATTTAAAAAACTCAAAGATTAGTATTAATATAACTCCTTAGGCAAATAACACTAATGACTAAACAATAATAGTAATTTACTAGGGTTTGTGTGAACTAATTGGCTTTTATATAGGATAGGAATAGATGATTATTTTAAAAAATTTATTAATTATATAATATATTTTAAATATATATTTATATATTAAATATATGGGTGGATCATGTTAGGTTTGGCAAGTTTGAAATTTTATGACCCAAATCCAACCTAACCCGCTATCAAAAAAAATTTTGTAACCCAATTCAACCCATCAAGGCCTAAAAACCGACCCAACCGAGTGAATTGGGTTGAGTCGGGTTGGTTTTTGCGGGTTGGCAGATTGGCTACACAGTCCTAATTATTATTCATAATTGAAGTGGTATGATGTGATTAAAGTAATATCATTTCTATATGATTTCATCACTAACACTACTTTAATTAATATTAATTATAATATGACATTTTAAAAATTGCAAAAAATATTTGTATTGTTAGATTTATGGTTCGTCATCGTCAATGAAAGTGCGATGCTTGTCGGCGAGATCAAATGTGAAGTCCTTGAGTCAGATGGGTGGAGACGTGGAGTACTGGACGGCTGAGAGTAGAGAGGTGAGAAGAGAATATGGATTAGGGATGTTAGATGTTGGTGAAGTTGTTAATTTGGTTACAAATTTTTGCTGTCCATGTCAAAATAATGTCAATTTGTTAATGGACTCATGTTAAGTGTTGGTGTGGCATAATATATGCATAAAAAAATAAAAATAAAAAAGCTAATGTATGCATATAAACTAAAAAAAAAACTAGTATACAAAAAATTATAATTTGTCTTTAAATGTATATTTTTTTGTCTGTTGGGAAAAGAAATAATAAAATTCATGCCCCTTTAACTACAAAAACAAAATAAAATAAATAAATATAGACCAAAAATCACCTAAGAAACATGATGTTATATTGATGTGTTTTATAATATGAAATGTTTAAGAAATATTTATTTTGTATGTACATTTTTTTTTTAGTTTTAAGCTCTGCTTCACTCTACAATCATCTATTTCTCTATTTATTTTCTTTGTCGTTAGACAATTAGGTTTTATATTTGTAACAATTGATACACCAAATGGCAGTAATTTGTTACGTTGGATGCTCACAGAATTGTTGATGTGATATTTCAAAGAGTAATATTGTGTATTTGTGCAACAAATTTGAAAAGAAATTTATACTAGTTGAATGGAGAAATATTCACTGATGGGTAAGATAGAAATCTACATTTTTCCACTCCAATCATCTATTTCTCTATTTATTTTCTTTGTCAATAGGCATTAGGTTTTATATTTGTAACAATTAATACGGCAGATGATAGAAGGCTGGGTTTGGATAGCTGAACACGTCTAGCGTTCAGTTTTCCAGCTTTTTTTTTTTTTTTTTTTGCGCATGGGTTTCAACAAGAGACAAGGAGTACTGTTTATTACTGTGCGGGCACTATTCATAAACAGTACACGCACTTTTCAGTCAATTTTTAATTAAAAATAAGATCCGTTGTACTATTCACACATTTAAAAATTATTTTGCTACAGTGTTTTCAGTTTTTAGTTTTCAGCTGTATCCAAACGGACCCTAAGTATCCGTTTGGTTACAAATTATAATTGTTGCGTTTTGCAATCTCACGTTTTCTCCTTTTTTTCTTTTTTTTTCAATGTGAACAGTAACCGGCACTGTTTATGCACGTTATTTCGCCGTACCGGTTACTGTTTATGAACAATACCGGTACTGTTCAACACTGTACAGGAGACAAAGTTACTATTTATGCACTGTTCATGGGACCCATAAATACTTTATTCAAGAAAAAAAATTAAAAAATAGGTCCCACGGTACTATTCACACATTTAAAAATTATTTTGTTACAGTATTTTTAATAATAAGTTCTATCCAAACGGACCCTAAGTTAGTGTTTGGATAGGATTATCTGCCTCTACGTTTTGCGTTTTCTCCTTTTTTTTTTTTTTTTATCCATGCGCAACAGTTTTTAGGAGACAGTACACTGTTTATATATTGTTTACAGGACTCACAATCACTTTATTCATAAAAAAAAATTAAAATGAGTTTCACAATATCATTTACACATTTAAAAATTATTTTATTACAATATTTTTAATTTTCAACAATATTCTATAAATATACTAACGGTTCACTGTAATGTGCACCAAAATTTCACATAGTCATAATATTTTTATTTTTTTGCCCCTAATAATTCCCTAGGATAAGGCCTATAGATTACATGTAGGGTCAAAAGTCACTTGTAAAAGAAGAGTACCACCTGTACTCATCCTCTATACATTTTTTTTTTCTTTTTAATCTACCACCTGCCACCATTATCATCTTTTGAGGATGATGATAACTCCAAGTACAAGTTAAGCACATGGCCTCACGAAATACAACCATTTTTTCCTTTTTATTTATTTATTTATTTTTTTATTGTGATAGCATGTCAGAACTCAAAGCCTATGAGCATAGGGCAGTAATGTAATATGAAATTTACAAACAGTGTCCTTCAAAAAAAAATTAAGCATATTCATAATTTTAGGTATCAAATATTGGGGGAACTGAACTAGAAATCACAAATGTTAAAAATAAGTACATCTTATTAAGATTCTAAATAAATTCAGTACCAAAATTCATCACCTAAATTTTGATAATCAAATTCATCACCTATATATATATATATATATGATAACAAACCATTATAGATTTTATAATGGATTGGCATGGCCAAAAACAATAGAGGTAGAAATTACTTTTCACTAGAAAATACAGATTGGCTCTGCTACTAAAGTCTTTATAGTGGAGCTCTAAATAGTTGAGTTAGAAAAGTAGAGTTAAAAGGTAAATGTACTATATGTGCTATGCATGATAGCTATCAATGGGTGAAAATGAGTGTAATAATGACCAAGAAAACTCACTTTCAAGATTCTCAGGACCGGATGAATTTGATATTACTGCTGTTGACGGTTTATCTCTGCAATACCAAAAAAAAAAAAAAAAAAAGTGGCTCCTAATCCTAGGAAAAATGTGGAATAATTTAAAAATAGATATGTGACGTGACCAGCCTGCAAAGGATGTTACCTTGTTGTATTGCAGCCACACGTCAGTGATGGTGATGGACTAAGAGCATTTGCAGAAGTGGAGTTAAATAGCTATATAGCTATTTTAGCTCCATCAAAATACCAAAAACCTTCCTGCAGCAGTGGAGGTATAGGTAAAATTTTTAGTTTAATTGCTACAATGCTCATGTATAGATACATGAGCATTGTAGCTCAAAGCTATAAAAAAATTAATTTTTTATTCAACTTTCTGATTAAAATAATATAGGTTGATTTTTTTTTCTTTTATTTCACGCCTCTGTCTCTCTCTCTCTCACGGTCACTCTCATTTCTCTCCACCTCAAGCTCTCTCTCACAGTCCTTTTCACCTCTCTCTCACAGTCCATTTCTCTCCACCTGAAGCTCTCTCTCACAACCTCATTTTGTTTTTCGCCGATCAGAGCCACGCCTCCGCCGGCCTCAACATCACCGGCCCAAGCCCCTAGCCGCCGATTTCGGTTGGTTTTTTTTTTTTTTTTTTGCTGTGGACTGGTGGTTGTGGCGGTTGTGGGTGTGGTTGTGGCGGTTGCGGGTGTGGGTGTGGGTGATGGTAGATTGGAGATTTCGGTTGGTTTTTTTTTTTTTTTTTTGTGGACTGGTGGTTGTGGCGGTTGTGGGTGTGGTTGTGGCGGTTGCGGGTGTGGGTGTGGGTGATGGTAGATTGGAGATTTCGGTTGGTTTTTTTTTTTTTTTTTTTTTTTTTTTGCTGTGGACTGGTGGTTGTGGCGGTTGTGGGTGTGGTTGTGGCGGTTGCGGGTGTGGGTGTGGGTGATGGTAGATTGGAGATTTCGGTTGGTTTTTTTTTTTTTTTTTTGCTGTGGACTGGTGGTTGTGGCGGTTGTGGGTGTGGTTGTGTCGGTTGTGGGTGTGGGTGATGGTAGATTGGAGATTTCGGTTGGTTTTTTTTTTTTTTTTTGCTGTGGACTAGTGGTTGTGGCGGTTGTGGGTGTGGTTGTGGCCGTTGTGGGTGTGGCTGTGGCTGTGGCTGATGGTTGATTTGGTTGTAATTCTGTGAATATTTTTTAGTAGTTAGAAATATTATTTTATTGTAGTAGGTATATTATTTTATTGTGATGATTATATTATTTTATTATGTTAAAAGTTAAAATAGATCCACTGCTGCAGCATGTTGTGTAAAGTGTATAGCTAAAATAGATAAAGTAACTTTTTGTGGAGCTAAATTGCTAAAATTTTAGCTCCACTGCTGTGGATGCTCTAATATTCGAGCATCCACATTAGTTCACGTAAAATTTTACAAAAGTAGTTAATTTTATATATTTTGAGAAAAAAATCATATGAGTAAGTGTAAAATTGTGCATAAGGGCACAAATGTTACAATAACCGTGTATGTACGTGTATACATACGCGGTTACTCTAACTAGTACATTTAATATTTTATGATAGTCTTGGGTATGTGAAATAGGGGTAGTGAGTGAGGAAATAATAAAAAATTATAAAAAAATAAATATTTTATTGAATAAATGTGTAGAATAAATAAATTGATACGATTGTTTTATAAAAATGAGTGTTTAAAATAGGAAAAGTAATTTTTTTTTTTATGTAAAATAAACGGAATGTTTGCATTTGCATGAGCTAATGTGGTTGCCCTTGAAGCTTAGTTATAGTGCTAGATGTTTTTTGCTTTTAGTAACGGAAAACCCTTATTGCCTAATTATTCATATTTGATATTACTAGTGCTGTAACCATTAAAGCTGGGCAGAAGTGACATGATCATATCACTTTGTTATACACTACTGTTCTTTTAACATACATTTACAACAAAAGCATGCTTGGGCCGAGTGGCTTTCTTTTCCAGATAAGTGTTTCTCTAAAAGGCGGTGGCCCCACGCTTCTAGTTCTAGTTTGAGGCCACAATGACAAATTAAAATTGAAGGGCATCAAATTCTCATCAACCAAGCTGACTGGTCCCTATCTATATTTTATGGGAAGCGGCGCCAACAGCACTTGAATTTTAGTTGTATAAGCTTGCAAGTCCACACTAAAGCACAACAAACATGAACCAAGCAACTTGCTTATTGATGATTATTAAATACTAACACTTCTTTCAGCTGCAATACTATCTTAGGATATCAATCATCAAAAAAGTGAAATTTAACAAAAGCATTTTGCTTATACAAATCAATTTTGCCACAGATACAAGCATCTGCTTGGATGGAGATAAACATCATTCACATTCAAAATAAAAATTGGGAAAGAGTAATTTACAGATACACATAAAGGCAATTGCTCAGTTTCTTGTTCATGCATAAGTGCTTGACATCCATGACATGCTACATTCATCATGTTGAATGGAGCATCATCTATCAGTTTTTGTTGCATCCATGAACTGAGCATAGAGTTCTATATACAAGGTCAATGATTTAGGACAAATAAAAAAGGGAGCTTGGTTATTCTGGCATATTGAGCTTTGCCAGTGGAGCTTCATCAATCAGCTATCTTGTGCCAAATTGTAAGACAAGGCTTTCTGGGGAGCAGCCCTGCTTAACAATTTTCACCAGTATAAAATGTACTTCTCCAATAGGTTTCGACTACAAAATTTTAAAAACAAGGTCAGGGATTCAAGACAAAAGAAGGGGAGAAAATAGAAAAAAAAAAAAAAAAAAAAAAAAAAAAAAAAAAAAAAAAAAAAACAATAACAATATTTATGAGCAAATTGAGGAAACTCTAGTTAAACATGATTAGCCTGAGAGACCGTAGAAGTCACAATAAACCAATTAGAAATTCAGTTCACTTCCAATAATATTGTTCTGGGTAAAGAGATTATGCAATTGTTACCTAATCCAACTAATGAAGCCAATGTATTGATAATAACTTCATCCATACTGGCGGCCACTTCCCATACTTTGCACTCTTTCATGCTGAGAAAGAATTTGGCTCTGATACAGAACAAGCATAAGATACTGACTAAGAAACTTTATAAATAGCAAGTACCTAACCCAATAACATTAAGACTACAAAATTAGCAATTATAGATTTTAGTTATGAGAGCTTCCCTCTTTCTTCTAAAAAATGCTAAATAAAATAAAATAAAATAAAAGGTTTCAACTATTCAAAATCATAGATGGTAAGCTAACTAAAGGTACCACTGAAAAATACCTAGTTTGTTTTTCATATGTTATCAAACTAGATGGACTATTAAAGAAACTAGCATTCCAGGTTAACCTTGCTGCTGCTGCATCTTGAAATTGATATTGGGCCTTTTTACAAACACTTCCTTCTGATTATGTTTAGATTGGATGAGGCCAAATGAGGACGTAACATTTGTGCATGATGTTCTTGAATGAATTCAAAATATTCCTGAGCCCAAATGATGTTCTTGAATGAATTCAAATTCAAAATTTCATTCCAAAATTGTGTAACAATCAAACCAATGGTAAGAAACAGGGGTCATCCCACTCTTCCCCCTCTTCCAAGGCACAAAACTATTCAATCACCAGGACAAGAAATCTATATGCTTCTATATTCAACCTCCTAAATCCACAACATAAAACATTGATAATTAGCAAAGTAGATAGTATACTAAACCCCAAAAACTAAAGCTAGAAATTCATACATTGATAATTACTGACCTTGTGATTAGTGATTACTTGGAAGAACTTTTCATCTTTACGATTAGAATTTCTTGCCGGGGTGGGGGGGGGGGACAATCATTTACCCCCACATACTTTTCCTACAATGAAATCAATGGTTCTTACATTTGCATGTTGTATAAGGACTGACAATTTTGAAATGTTTCCAAATGGAAGCTAGTGACAACCATTTCACCACGTTGTAGGCTACTAGATTTAATATTCTAGTCTAACTAAAATGGGGTGCTTAAGCAGTTTTGAAATTACTTTATAGGTATTACCATAGCTGAAAGCAAAACAAAGGAAATTATGGCCAAGGCATAAAGTTAGAATTAGTTGCTACACAAATACTCCTCAGTTCTTTGTATACTAACTTTCAATGGTGATCTGTGCACACTTGTCAGGCATGGAAACAAAAAATTCAACACCAAAGAAAGGCAATACATCCTTGTATCTATACCTTAAGTTTTTTAAGCAGAATCTTGTCCTAGATTAGCTTATTTCCAAATTCTCCAACAACTCCTTCAGGTAAAAGGGTGACTCAGGAATCAAGCAACAATCCACATCACAATTAGCATACATTGGCATGAATCCTGCACGAAATTATTTCAGCTACAAGATTTAGGTGAGGCTGATTTAAGTCCTCTTTATAAATTGGCTGTTTTGATTAAGAAGAATTAATGGAAGAGAAATGTGTTGGAAAGATATAAGACCATTAATTGGAAAGAAATAAGACCATTAATGAGAATAGTAATTGGCCTATGTTCTTAGCTACCAGATGGCTGTGCTCCACTCAGCACCCTGGATTGACCAATGATGATCCTTTTAAGGATTCTTGACAATTGTTCACATATAAGTAAACAAGTCCAAAGAAAACAGTGGAAGAGGTTACAACTAAAATATTTAAATATTAAAGAACAAAATTATAGTACCATTGATAGCCAACAAGGTTTCTGACTTTCTGCTTCATTTTTGGACATCACATCTTTTCCCAACCCTTTGGACTAGGTTCAAACAATTTGCTTGCTGCTCAATAGTAGGCTGGCTTGTAGTGGGAAGATCACCATTTCTTTTGGGGGTGAGGCTCTCGATTATGTCAAAGTTAATTTGTCACTTGTATCTTATGCCGAATTCATTAAGTCTCAATATGAAGATTTCCAACAAGGAGGTACAATTGCTGCAGTTGCTAGGTGATGTGTATATGAATATGAATGTTTTTTGTGGATTAAGGATGCAACTCTAGGCAAGTCATTAAAGAACAATGAAATGCAAATAATGAGGATCCTCCAATAAACATCATGATTTTTCAACGAGCAGATTATACAATGAAACAATCTCTGTAATTAATTTCATATATACTTCATTAATCAACAGTAAAAATAGAAAATAAAGTAAGAGGAAATAAATTCCAATTTCAAATATTTTATTCTTTCAGATACAAGAATACAAAGAATGAAGTTCAATTAGCAGGATTATTTTACTAAACAAAACTGGGATATTCAGTGTTTGTTAATATGTGAGAAAACACACTGTATAATCACTTACAATAAGAAGATTTGGAATATGTAAAAAACACGAACCCGAAGAATTTGGTAATTTAGATGGTTCATCTCTCGTCATCCTCCAACTACAGGCCCAAAAGAATAGCATAACCTGCTCAGTGGAGATGGATTGATATACATAATTAGTGGAATGGAAGTACAAAATAGAGCTTGGAATTAACTGGATGAGGCCAAAAGCTTTGTAGCTAAGTGGCATAACTTGCTCTCCTTTAATAGGAGAACCAATGTTCAAAACACCCCTCCCACATATCAAATTATCAAAAACAAAAATCGGATAAGAGTTGGAGGTCACTAATCAAACTAATAATCAAACTGGGAGTTGACGTATTTGAAAAAAATAAAATAAAAGAAGACAAACAAGGAAGAAGAGTTACTATTGAATGTCAGTCTGAATCAAATTGGATGTTGATTGTCTCTTTGCACATATTTGTAATCAATTTTCATGTTTGGGATGTGAGAAATCTTTGGCCAGTCCTCTCCGGTCCCTTTTTCGCAACGTTCATGGAGAAGCGGACAGTAGTAGATCAACAATTCCTTCAATGGAGTAGTACCTGGCAATGACTTTAACTTTGGACAGATTTCAATTGTCAAAGAATGAAGATGTGGCATTATTATTATAGTATTAGTAACAAAACCGGCATCTTTGTTGTTTTTGTTTTTTGAGTCTATTCCAAACAAAATTCAACTCCCACCTTTTTCAAACTATTCACTACAATTTCAAACCCCCTTTACACTGCCAAAATGTAAACCTATAATTTATTGAAAATTTAATGAACCTAGTTGTACTTGAGAAACTGAATAGATTCAAGGTGACTATAACCTAAAGGATAGGAACATATGAGAGAGAGAGAGAGAGAGAGAGAGAGAGTGAGAGAGAGAGAGTTTTTGTTTTTAATTCCATTCAATATGGAGTACATAACTAAGACTGAAATAATCTATCCTAAAAGATAGGAACCAACTCCCATTAGTTGCATTTAAATTCAAATTGAAAGACAATACAATCTGATCTTTTATTTATCCTCATCTGCTGCTGCATTTAAATTCAAACTGATCCAATCCGTTCCTGTGTATGCCATCCCTATTTCCTTCCTTGTGGCTCAGCAGTTGTGAAGTCTGAATTTCGTACCTAACAGAAAACTTGTTACCATGAGTATTGAAAATCTATCAATAATTTCATGCTGGAATCAACTACAGAATGATAATTTTTGCTTCAACTTTATCCATCAAAAAAAAAAAAAAAATCACTGACATCCTTGCCTCCTATGGCCATAATAACCAACACAAGTTGATATTGGAATCAATATTTTTGGTGCATGCAACATAGATAATTACCTAAGAGACTAAGACACTTAAGACGTAACGCATCTTAATAGTGCTTTGGAGAATTTTGATTTTGATAACTAGAAACTATATTTAATAGCATTGTGTAATTTATTATCAGTTGTGTAAAAGGATTGAAAGTTTTTAACTTAAGGGGCTGGGAAGTAGAGGGTCTATGATGTGTTTTTGGTATAGCAAAACGACAGAGACATGCTCATAAAGTTAGGACTAATAATGATGGTATTAATACTACTTTACTCGTCAAGAAAAAAAAATGATGAACGAAAAAAGAATAAAATAGGAAAATAATAATAGTATTTAGAATTAGAATAACATTCATGATAATGACATAGTATTACCAATTATGTTTGAAGCCGCCTCTGTGATTTAACCATATTCACCACTCCTGTCACATACATCTTATCTTTGACAATGTTTAAGAACTTGAAATAGGAGAATCGCCATGACCTGTTTAGTAGTATTGTGCCAAAAACTCCCCAAAAACCAACAACAACTCCAAAGGCCATACTAACATAAAACCCCATTGTTATAAACCCATCTTCCTCCTCTTGGATGCCAGCATGTTCACTACCTCTATTCTCAACTGAGTTTTGAGTCATTTCTTCTACTGAACATTTCTTTGGAAGTGGAAATCCACAAAGATTTGGGTTCGCTTCATATGAAGTGGCATTGAAGGTACTGAGTTGAGGGCCAGTTGGAATTTCACCCGACAGGTTATTGTTCGACAAGTTCAAGAAACTTAGAAAATTAATTCGAGAAATGCTTGAAGGAATTCCACCACACAACTGGTTCTTCGATAGATCTAGGGAATTTAATGACTCTAACAAACCAACCTCTGAAGGGATTCTTCCAATTAAAAGATTTCTTGAGAGATTCAAAGAAATCAATCCATTAAGTTCCATAATTTCTCTAGGAATTTCCCCAGTCAATTTATTGCTTGAAAGATCAATGCTTTTTAATAATCCAAGAATACTTTTGTACTCATACTCTTTTCCTTTCCAGATCCAAATTGCATGATCATCATAGCTATTAACAAAAATTTGGCCTAGTAAGAAGAGACTATTGTATGAGTGGGAGATGGTTGAATTTGGAGTCCATTTATGAGTCAAAGCAGTAATATTTTTGAGGCATATTGGTATACTTCCTGAGATTTGGTTTAAGGCAAGGTCTAAAACTTGAAGATGTTTTAAATGGCATAGATGTGAAGGAATACTTCCAAAGAAGCGATTAGATCGAAATAAAAGGAAAATTAAATTTGGATGACTGCTCCCCAACCACTTTGGTATCTCCCCTGACAAGTTATTATTTTGAAGATTAATAAATCTCAACTTTGAGCAATTCTTCAATGATGGAGGAAGTTCCCCACTGAAACTATTGTTACTTAAATCCAATGTTTCAATTCCAAGTAAAGAGCCCATTGAGCTTGGGATTTTCCCACGAAATTGATTGTTTGCCAAATTAAGAATTTTCAATCCTTCAAAATGCATCCAACAGTCAGGGAGCTCTCCTGATAATTGGTTATTGGAAAGATCTATAAAGTTAAAGCTTCCATTAGTGACTGTACATAATGACTGTACAGGCAGCTTTGAAAACATATTCTTCGAAAGATCCAAATGTGCTGCTTTGAGTAAAAATCTTGGTATTTTGCCTTCCAATTTATTTGAACTCAAGTCTATCATGGGAAGAGTGGAGAACTTCCATGACAAATTTGTAACATGACCACTGAGTTCGTTGTGAGATAGATTCATAAACCAAAATTGACTGGAGAAGGTCCAATTTGAATTGGAAAGAGTATCCGAAATTTTAGAATTAGAAATATCAAGATTAGAGAAATTTTTCAAATTTTGAAGCCATTTTGGAAATCTAGGACCTAGTTGGCAGGAGCTCAAACTTATCCCGTCTAATTGGAAAGGTGGAACCCAATCAGAGCTGAAGTTGAAAACCAATGAGGTATTAGATAAGTCCAAATGCTTCAATTTTGTAAGCTCCGAGAAGTGGGCTTCAGAAATAATACCTTTTAGTGGATTATCTTGAAGATACAGAGACTCTAGGTTGGATTGTTTTCCCAAACTTTCAGGTATTGTCCCATTCAAATGATTTTGAGAAAGGTCTAAATATCTCAATGATGGAAATGTTGTGAGATCAGGTAACGATCCCATGATTTGATTTTGAGAAAGTGATAATACTCTCAATGATGGAAATGTTGTGAGATCAGGTAACGATCCCATGATTTGATTTTGATCAAAAGACAAAACCTCTATTGAGTGGTTTGCACACCCGGTCAAGTTATGAATAAAATCAAGAAGCTGTCCGCTAAGATGGTTCCCTGTTAGAGACAATGTTTTCAAATTACACATACCACCAAAGGCTTTTGGTATCCCACCTTCAATCTCATTAGAATCAAGATAGAGATGTGCAAGAGAGTTTATTCTGGTAAAAGCATCCGGAATTAAACCCTGAAATTGGTTATTGGAGTTGAACAACCACTCCAGTACTGAAGAAGTGAGGTTATTATAAGAGAGATCGAGGACATGAAGAGAAGTAGAAGAATTGGCAAGGGGAACAGAGAAAATTTTTGGAAGATTACAAGAGTACAAGGACAAGGATGTCAAATACGGCAGCTTATTCACAACATGGAGCCAGTTATGGACTTTGCTCAGGTTAACGGTACTCATGTCAAGGTATTCTAAAGAAGAAAGTTGAGGGAGCCACTCTATGTTTTCAGGTTTATTAAAATGATTCCCGCCAAGATCAAGGTACTGCAAGTTGAAAAGATTCCCAAGCTGAAAAGGTATATTTCTTCCAAAATTAGCACGATAAAGGTCAAGGTGTATTAAGTTGGACAGAGAACCAATACATTCTGGGATTTGGCTGTAATTAAAATCATTGTAGCTCACGTCCAAATAAGTCAAATATTTCAACTCAATCAAGGAAGGATTAAGTTTACCTCGCAAAGGCCTTCGGGGAAAGGACGAGTCATTGAGATTGAGCATGTTGACGTGGCCTGTTCGGTTGCTACACCAGACGCCACTCCACGTGCAACAATCTTGATCGGAGCTCCAAGAAGAAAGACGGCCATAGTCATCAATAAGGTCTTGTTTAATCTTGAGAAGAGCTTGCCTCTCATGCTCTTCGCAGCCAAGGTGAGTATCTGCTAACCCCAAATTATTTCCAGTAGTTGGTTTCATGCATAACAAAAAAAGGAGAATTAAAGTGAGGAGAAATTGGAGGGAAGTTCCACCCATGATTAGGATGAATGTAGAAGATCAATAACGCACAAAATATGCAGTGTTACAAGTATGATTTTCCTTGGAACCCTTTCTTTATATACATCCGTTGATTGCTTTCAGTAGGAAGTATTAGCATGACGAAGTCGAAAGTCACCAGAAATATCTTTTATTAGACTAGTCAACATTGCTATTTTTTTTTTTTTTTTTGAATGGGTAAGAATTATATCAAAAGAGAAAGTCCAGAAGCAACAAATTTTACAAAATTGTTTTACACAAGCTGATGTAGTATATTTTTAACGATAGGCAAAAACAAATGATATTAGTTGTAGATTTAAAAAAAAAAAAAAAAATCAATCCTTGTCAAGTTAGTTTATAAAAAATAATATCATTTATTTTGTAACTCAAATTGTGTGAAAAATATTGTCAAATTTTTTGTGCACTCAAAACCAAAAGATGATGCAATGCAAAGTGTAAACTCTACCAACGCAAAAATTCTTATCAGCTTATCTTTTTTCACACACAATAATCACCGTCTACTCTCTTCCTTCATCTCAAGACACATAAAAATATAGAATAAACACCAAATAAATAGTGTAATTTTAACAAATTTGTAAATTTACATAATTATACATACCAATATAAATCATTTTCAGAGGCAAAATTGACTAAATTTTACACATTTTCCTATTATACATGGACTGATCGACATGAATGATTATAAAGTTGCTGAAACCTCTAATAAGCAAGGTTGTGAAACCCGGACCGGACCGTACGGTCCGACGGGATTAACCGAAAACCGTTCACCAAAACGGTTCTTTAAACCTCAAAAATCGGCATATATGAAAAACTCAGTCACCCGTGCGAATCGCGGTTCAATCTCACGGGTTCTTGCAGGTTCAGTGATTCAGAGTTTTTTTTTTTGGGTACTTTCAGCTCAGCCATTGATGAAGCTTCAACCTCAGACATTGAGATCGCACCACTATTTGCTCTTATTCTTCTTTTCAGTCTCGCTCGCCCTCTCTCTCTCTCTCTCTCTCTCTCTCTGTTTTTGCCGACCACTGTTTCTGCATATTTTTCTTTCTCTGCGTTTTTTCCGTTTGTTGTTCCTGCAGTTTTTCCTATGAGCAAACTCTAGAGTCTTCGGGACTTTTTGAAGGTGATTGACAACCTCTCTGTCACCCACTAATGCAAGTTGTCAAACACTCTTCTTTAAATATTATAGGATTAATAATTTTTTGGCGTAAATGCACTTTTGGTCCCTACATTTTGGGCCAATTCTCGATTTGGTCCCTAAACTGATTTTGCTCCTAGGTCAGTCCTTGATTTTTTTAAATCGTTTTTAAAATGGTCCCTGCCGTCAACCCAGTAACAGAAAAATCTGATGTGGCAAACGAAGTGTATAGGTGGCATATGAAATGCTGACGTGGCTAATAAAATAATATTAAAAAATACCATGTCAGCGTCTATGTCAGCATTTTAATGACAAATCAGCATTTTAATTAATTAAAAAATTAAACTGAAAAAATTCAAAATCAAAAACAAAAAAAGAAAAAACTTTTTCAGATTCTTTCTTTCTCTTTCTTCTTCGTGTCTGTATCTTTCTTCTTTTCATTTCCTTTTTTTTTTTTTCAGATCCTTTCTTTCTCTTTCTTCTTGTCTGTATCTTTCTTCTTTTCATTTCTTCTTCTTTTTTTTTTTCAGATCCTTTCTTTCTCTTTCTTCGTGTCTGCATCTTTCTTCTTTTCGTTTCCTTTTTTCTTTTTTTTTCAGATCCTCTCTTTCTCTTTCTTCGTGTCTGCATCTTTCTTCTTTTCGTTTCCTTTTTTTTTTTTTTTTTTTTTCAGATCCTTTCTTTCTCTTTCTTCGTGTCTGTGTCTTTCTTCTCTTCGTTTTTTATTTTTTTTTCAGATCCTTCCTTTCTCTGTCTCTTGGTGCGTATTTGTGTCTGTCTCTTGGTGCGTATTTGTGCGTATTGGTGCGTATTTGGGTTTGGTTGGAGAGGCTGGATTTTTCTGGGTTTCAGTGGGGGGTGGGCTGTGGCCATGGAGATCGGTGTGGCCGTGGAGAAGCTGTGGCCATGGAGATCGGTGTGGCCGTTTCAGATCTGGCCATTGAAGAAGTGGATGATCTTTGTGTTTGTGTTTAAGTTCTTGTGTTGTTGTTGTTGTGTTGTTCAGATCGGTGCGTATTGTTGTGTTGTTGTTGTGTTCTTGTGTTTGTGTTTGTGTTTGTGTTTAAGTTCTTGTGTGATTTTCCGTTTGTGTTGTTGTGTTCTGGGTTTGAGATCTTCATTGCTGGGTTTAAGTTCTTCCTTGTTGGGTTTGATTGGGAAGAACAGAAAGAACAAGTTGCTGGGTTTTAATTTTTTAATTATATTAGATTTAAGGGTTTTTTTTTTTAAATTTAGTTTCTTTTTTTATATAAATTTTCTGACGTGGCTTTTTAAAAAAATTTTAAATGCTGACGTGGTATTTTTTAATATTATTTTATTAGCTACATCAGCATTTAACGTGCCACGTATGCACTCCGTTTGCCACATCAGATTTTTCTGTTACTGGATTGACGGCAGGGACCATTTTAAAAACGATTTTAAAAAATCAAGGACTGACCTAGGAGCAAAATCAGTTTAGGGACCAATTCGAGAATCAGTCCAAAATGTAGGAACCAAAAGTGTATTTACGCCTAATTTTTTAATGGGTTGGCTGGCTCTTTTAGCTTTGTTTATTTTTTATTTTTAAAATTTAACTAAATACATGCTGTCAAGTCAATTGTCTACTGCTCTTTTCAAAATTTGATAGGGCTTTGTTCTTTATTTAATTAATTTTTTAATGCTTTATCCGGCCACTCCTTTAGCAGTTTATTTTAAAAAAATTCATAAATAATTGAATATTCAAATGGGCTTTGGCCCAAAACAATTTATTAGATAGTCAAATGGAAGTGGTAACTTTAAACGCCTCAAAGATGAAAACCATAGGAAATTTCGTAGCTTAGGCAAAAGAAAAGTAGCAAATTTTGATTTCGGTAAAGACTAGGGTCAAAGAATTAAAAGATCTAGACATCTAGACCTAGTTCGACTGTTCGAGTCTTTAACGTGGAAGAAGAATTTCATTGATGGCGATATTATTATCTCCAGCCATCTTTATTTCAATCTCTTTCTTTCAAAGGCGTGATAGTTATCACAGTGAACCTACCCAACACATATTAGAGCTGGAAGTAATAAAAAGTCATGGTTCAAATGATTTATAGAAAAAAACTCAATGTAAAGCAAAGAATTAGAAGAGCTTCTCGTCTATGAGTCTACGTCTGCTTAGAAACTGTTTTGATGGTGAACACAGGTTTTTTAAGGCTAGACTAGAGACTCCTAATAAGATAGATCTTTATCTATCACTCTTATTATCAAATAAATAATAAATTCAGATAAATAATATTTAAAAAATATATATGTGGGCCTTATTAAGTCCCCTAATGAAGATAATTTTTACGTAAAGGTCATCCACATTTTGTTACAGCTGAATTAAATTAATGTCACAAATTTGTACAGCTCCCATCTCCTGCTTTCAAGTATGAGGGAGTATGATTCCCTTCAAAGCATTGATATTTTTTCTATTATTTTCTTAGATTTTAGTTAATTTCATAATTAAGTAAAGAATATATATAATTTTGTAAAAAATGAGTAGCACTGTAGCATTGGGAAAAAGCTGAAAAAAAAAAAAAAAGAAAAGAAAAGAAAAGAAAAAAAGCCTATATATATATATATATATATAACTGGTTTCACTATGACTCGTGTAACTATGACTTTATCAATTTTGATGAAGCAAATTAGCTAGATAGTCATGACAAATTCCTAGCTTAAGAAATTAGTGAACATGGATTCAAAAAAGTTATCCTTGTGCCTTACTTTAGTAGCAAAAGGGAAGAAGTGAAAAATACGATATACATCTTTACTATCTTAGGTTCAATTATTCAAAAATAATAATTGAATCATTTCAGTCAATTTTTTATTTGTAGAATTACTCAAATGGTTTCAAATCCTTTTTACCACCACACCAACAGACTCTCACACCAACTCCAAACCCCTTTTACACCGCCAAAAAGTACACCCATAATCCATTGAATCATAACATTATAAAATTAGGATTAAGTTTTTCATACTTAATCATAATTTCAACATTCTTAAAATTATGATTTGATAAAAAAAATTATTAGAATATAATTTTTACAACAATATTACTTTAAAGTACCCATTTTATTTGTATAGTGGCATTAATTTAGCCAAGCTTAATTGGCTAAAAGGATAACTACAAGATTAACCGTAATTATATTTAATGCATGTATGATTGTAATCACATTTCTAAATTAAATAATAGATATTCATTGGAACAATATTTAAATTATTATATAATCAATAAATTTATTTGTAAAAAGCATAATAAAGTCACATATTGATAGAATTAATTTTTATATTTGCTAATAATTGTATTTATAAAAAGAAAAATATGTTTGAGTACAAAAATATTTTCTTGATTATGTTTATGTTTATAATCTAGGAATTCAATCCATGATATTGAGCATTTACTTGGTCTGGTTTGTATGAACATGTCCCATTCTTTCCGTGAAATAGTACATAATTTAAAAGAACTGGGAGTCAATGCCTTGTGTCACACTACTTCATAGGGCCAAATTCGAATTTACGAAAACATTGAAATGAAAAATAGTTGATTTAAAGTTTAGAAATTAGGTAATGGAAATCCCAACTTTGACAATTGAGGATTGAGCAGAGTGTAACTTTTGAAATCTAATTACACACGAGCAACATTGCCATGATGTTGAACTGGTGCGTCTCAAAGGAATTGTGGAAAATTGGATTTGGTGATTGTTAAGCAATCTCCTCGATATTCAAGCTTGGTTACTTCGTCAACCCATCTAATGAATTATTCTAAAATCTTCAACAATGTGAATATGCACTATAGTTGACGTTAGAAGTGTGGATTGCAACGCCAAAACACAATTATTTCAGTAGTTCATAGGCAATGATTTCATTTCTTGTTGCTACAATGTTACTTCTCCTTACTCTACCACAAACCATAAATTTAATTCATTTGTATACTTCCGCATAGGGGATGTAGGTGAGCTTTCAATATCCATATTTTCATGCACAAAGTACACATTTTTTCCCAATAATGACAGTTAAAAGGTGTTGTAGTATCCCTAAAGTCATTTTTGTATTAATACCAACAAATTTGGGTAGAAAACACTTTCGGAATTAACAATTACACACTTAATTTCATTGAACCTATCCAACGAATAATTAGTAAAAATCACTGGGATAAAAGTACATTGTTTAAGTTTCTCTTAGGAAAAGACATTTTAACACCATATATTAAAAGCCAAACTATACCCATCCACGTAGTAAGACAGTTTAGCAAGCCTAGTAGTACGCCATATTTGAAAAAATCATGTGCATTATAAAAGTCCTCATTCATATTTTCAGAAAACAGTTGGTCTATTTGAAACATAGGCTTCTTCGTTGGGAACTTCAAAAGGTGTTAGGTGAGTTACAAGATTTTTCAGCTATGTTTGAAATTAACAATTACACATTTTCATTGAACCTATAGAAGGAATAATTAGTTAAACTCATTGGAATCAAAATGTACATCGTCAAAGTTTTTTTCAGAAAAAGACATCTTAGCACCACATATAAAGCTAAACTAGACCCATCAATGTGAATAGGGGGTAAGAAAATTTAGCAAGTCTAGCATGCCATATTATATGACAATTTATGCTGAAATTTCAGTTTTCCAATCAATTTACATTTTCTTCAATTAGACTATAAAAACGTATATAAGGGGACATGACGAAGTATTACAGATTCATCTAGACATATATAGCGAAACTGAAAGCTCAATGTGGGGTCTGACAATTTATAATGTCTTCAACTAAAGTCATTGCATGCAAACGTCGATCCAAAACATTAAGTCATGGCAAAATGTTAAAAATGTCTTTATCAACTTTATTAAGTTGGAACCATTTTTCTCAACCAAAAAAAAAAAAGTTGGAATCACTGGTTTAATATGAGCAGAAAGTAAATGAAATACGGATTTTTTTTCACACATCTTCTACATATTTTCAAGCACAAGTACACATTTTTTCCCCAGTAATCACAGTTAAAAAATGTTGTAGTATCCCTAATGTCATTCTTGTATTAATACCAACAATTTGCATAGAAAACACTTTCGAAATTAACAATTACACACTTTCATTGAAGCTATTCAATGAATAATTAGTAAAAATCATTGGGATAAAAAGTACGTTGTTTGAAACTTTGTGTTTCTCTTGGAAAAAGACATCTTAACAACTTATAACTAAACTCATTAACGTAGATTAGGGGGTAAGACCATTTAGCAAGTCTAGTAATAAGCCATATATGCTGAAATTTAATTTTTCAAGATTCCATCAATCAATTTACATTGTCTTAAATCAAAGCAGGCTATACAAATCCAATGTAAGTAAGAAGACACAGAAAATTTTAAAATTGTCTCTAAATCAATGCATATTAGTCCATTAATTACCACAATTAAAAGGAATAAAAGAATTTTTGTCTTTTTTAATGTGGGACAAAATGTTTTTACTAATTCATTATTTTCCATATTAACTTTTATATCTTTACATTTATATGGGGTAAATTGCAAATTACACTCTTAAAGTTTGAGGGTGATTGGATTTTATACCTTAAAATTTCAGAATTTGGATTTTATTCCCTAAAATTTAGAGTTTGAATTTTATACCCCAAAATTCTGAAACTTTAGAGTGTAAAATCTAAACACTTCAAAACTTTAGGGAGTAAAATACAAACATTTCTAAAATATAGGGGGTAAAAACGAGTCATACTACAGGTAGGTTAATTTACTGTAATTACCCCTTTTTTAATGTAAAATGCTGATGTACATGGTCATTAAATAGGTTATTTGAGGGTTAATTCAAATGGTGTATATACTTTAAAACTAATTGGTATTTATTTATTTATTTTTTTTGCTGTGAAAAAAAAAAAAAAAAACTAATTGGCGTATATCTTGGCTTGATGGGGAAAAAAAAATCATTACAGAACGTACTGTTATTACTTCAAATTATATCTTAACTAAAAAAAAGAAAAGGATGCATTGATAATTGATAGGCCCAGTTGTTACACCAATCTTTGTCGAATCACGGATGCCTCCGTCTATAGACGAAACTCGTGTCTTCCCTAAGGTTACCACATAGACTTGGTTATGGTTAGGGCTCAAATCCAGTCCAATTCCCTTCTAAATGTGTTAGGTTTTTGCTTTAGGTCCAGCCCATACTGTTTCTCCGCTTTTTCTTCTCCATTATACAATGGGTGTCCATGCATTGGTCTATTACCCAATGCAACGTGTGAGTTTTAGCTGATCCATTACCCAATGACCCATCCGTCCGTAGTGATAGGCATGGAGCTCAATTTATCATTCCGTCATTTTTTGAACAGATATCACGTAGTATTAAAAGTTGGGCATCAACAAAACAGTACTTGGACGTGGATATATATATATATATATATATATATTTTATGAAAATACTATTGCATGTACTTAAGATTATGAGAAATACACTAGTGCAAAGGATACAAGGTTCAAAGGGAAAGCGTTTCATTGTTCAAATTACCTACTGGGAATCAGGCTGCATCCAAAATAAGTAAATTAACCGATCGGAACATGCAGTGAATAGAGAGATATGATCTATGTTCGTTAAAAATGCTGCTCACACTAGAAGCAATCTGGTACCTGAGGAATCAGTTACCGTATAATGGGGACCATGCGCGTTGATATTATGAAACCACCCAATACATTGAGAAGAGAACTATGGAATGTGCTGTGATATTATGCAATGACAGGAGGGACAACCCACAGTCAAAAGTAAAATGGTTGGGAAACTCCAGAGGAGGGATGGATTAAACTCAACGTGGATATTGCAGAGTCTGCAAAAGTAAACTATACGGAAGATTTGAGTGATTTGGGTACCCAAACTACTCCTAATGGGTTCAAATCCTTTAAACCACCACTCCAACCGTCCAACTCCAAAACTCACTTTACACAACCAAAAATCAATCCCATAATCCATTGAAAATGTTATGAACTGAGTTGTATTTGAGAAACTAAATAGACAGAATTTTTATTTGGATTTAACGTGACTAGTCTCCTGAACATGAGAGAGAGACTTTGTAACTCCTTTTGTGAAAAATAAAAAAAATAGTCATTCATTTTGTAACTCATTGTGCGAAAAATATTGTCAAATTTTTTGCGTACTCAAAACTAAAAGATGATGCAATGTAAAATGTAAACTCTACCGACTAGTGCATTTGCATTAGCTTGTGAAAAAATTATTATTTATTTTAACACAAGAACTTACTTTTTCTCTTTTACTAATTCACTTTTCAAATCACCCTACATCAAATTATTTATTTTAAATTACTTTTCATTAAAATATCAAATTTTCTTATTTTTTTAATTGTTTATCTTTTTTTTTCACACAATAACCATCTACCCTCTTTCTTCATCCTTAAGACACAAAAAAATCATAAACTAAATACAAAATATACAGTGTCAGTGTAAATTTACAAAGTTATTTTAACAAATTTATAAATTTACATAATTACACACAGACTAATGTAAATTATTTTGATAAAATTGTATCAATTTTACGCATTTTCCTATTATACACAGACTCTGACAGACTGATAGACATGACACAAACCAAGTTTAATGTTATTATATCACATAGAAGGATAGACACGAAGGTCCCTCGATGCAGCAAAACACAAACCACAAATGTAAACACAACACACAAAGTCTCCCTCCCATTAACGCCTGGCAGCAGACCTGCCCAATGCCGCAGAATTCACATTATTGACAATGTGATCTTCCACAAAAAGTCTCCCTCCCCTTAAAGCCTGACAGCAGTCCTGACCAATGCCGCAGAATTCACATTATTGACAATGTGATCTTCAAAACACAACACACAAAGTCTTCCTCCCCTTAAAGCCTGACAGCAGACCTCCCAATGCCGCAGCCTAAACATTCATTGTATTTGAGTCCAAATATCACTGGGAGAACAGGGCCAGCTGAGTCATGAAGCTCTTCTAAGGGGGTACTTGGCAATAATTCAAACTTTCAAGACATAGCAAATTCATAAGTTATATTAGTTACCTCCAACCACTGGTAGGATCTAGTTAATTCATAAGTTGCAAAGCCACCATTAGTATTCTGCAGTGATCTAAGAACATCCATTAGAATGTTTATAACTCAACAGCTACTGAATTGCATAACTAATCTGCTAACAATACCAGAGACAAGCAAACTAAACAAAAAAAATATCACAACAAAATGGAAGAACAACAAAATCTGGTGCACATATCATGCAGAAATGTTCGTATACAGAACTCTTTTCTTTTAAGAATTACATAAAACTTCAAAGTGCCACATTCTATTATATGTTTACTTCACACCTTCAGATGTATGATTCTGGAAAGAGTAATAGAACATTAAAACAAAAAAAAAAAAAAAAAAAAAACCCAACATGCTTATAACCAAATTTAATACTCTGCATATTATCTAATCCAATCAACCAAGACTCTTTAAGGCATTCATGACATTAAGATATGCATACGAAAAGCTATAGGGTAGACAAACTACATCCTTTGTTGGAGGAATTTCTTTTCCTCTTCCACTATTATCTTCTGCAGATATCTATCCGAATAAAAAAGAACCAGAGGTATGAGAATTATGAACTTCAGAGTAATGTCTACATTTTTCAGAGAAAATAAGACAATAAATGTTCCGGTTAATATTTTCACCATTTGTGAATAAATGATAAATCCTTGGATGTTTAGAGTTCAGTACTGCCAACACCTACGTTCTTTAAATACTTAAATAATTAAGCAAGCCCAAGCTGAAGGCACAATTTGCTGCCATCAGTGAGGGAAATGTACATATTATAAATTACTCTAGTCACTTCTGCCCAGATGAACAAAGCCTTGAGTTAAACGGCCGACTTAAGTCAATTACAAGAATCATGAGAGTAAACTATTATGTCTTTTCTCCATCTGTGAACATTTTTTAAAAAAATTGCTGTGTCATACTCCAACTTTGAGCTTCTAAACATGCAACATATCTAACAATCACCTGTAAGGAAAGGAGAACATTTACAGCATCATATAACCACTTCACATCTAACGACTTCCCAACTGTTTCTGATGGGAATGTTGGTAGTAATAAAACAACCTGCACAAAGAAATAGATATCAGAAATTTTTTACATTATATATTATGAAACTGTTTGTTCTAACTTTACCTTCAATCCTTCTGCAGTGCAATCAGAAATAGGCCATCCATGATCTGCAGTTGAGAATGGCCAAGCACCTTGTGAAATGTCTGAACCTGCATTTTCATGCCATCTTCAGCAATCCACAAATAATCAAAGATTCTTGGAAGATGTAAGTTGAATGCCTGAGTTTGGATCCTCCGCCCAACAACAAAGCATATTCAACACCTGCATCATCCACAAAATACAAGGCCAATAGCTCAATGGAACTACCAACAAGTACAGTGAGTGCCTTTGAGGAAAAAACATTTTGTTAGACCAAAGAGAAAACTCTCGGGCTCCACTAGTTTTCCATCCTACAATCACTCTAACTAAACACCCAATGAAATTATTTTTTCCACTTTTCTCTCCCCTTTTTCGATCCTCCTAAAATCACCCCAACCAATTGGGGCCTAACGAGAAATATAAAAATTATATTGTTAAACTTTCTAAATGGAAACTACATGAAAGATGGGAGTGATTTGGGCAACCAAACTACTCTTAATGGGCTTAAATCCTTTAAACCACCAATCCGAAAGGCTACCACTCCAGCAGTCCAACTCTAAAACTCACTTTACACAACTAAAAATATTATGAACTGAGTTGTATTTAAGAAACTAAATAGAATTTTTATTTGGATTTAACGTGACTGGTCTCCTGAACATGAAAGAGAGACTTTTTTTTTTTTTTTTTAGTTATGCTTCATTCCCTCTTCCATTCAAAGTACATAAACAAGACTGAAATAATCCATTAGTTACAATTAAATTCAAATTGAAAGATAATACACTTGATCTTTTACTCCTAATCTAGTGCCACTTATTTATCCTCATCTGCTGCACCACTGAAATTCAATCTGATCCAATCTATTGCAGAGTCATCCTTTACTCCAATTCTCCATCCTTGCAGCTCGGCAACTGTGATATCTCTTGTGATGACATAAAAGAAGCAGAGTTTACTTAGACAGTTAGACATGTTGAAACAATAAAGGACAAATACGTGTTCATAAAGTTGGAACTTAGAATAGTGATAATAATACTAATTTAGACGTCAAGAAAAAATAATTGCAGCATATGAAGATAATAATAATAGTATTAAACTGTTAATAATATATTATTAGTGGTAGAAAGGATGATAATGATTTTGACGTCAATAGACAATAGTAACTATAATCATCAAATGATCTACTGAGAAGTTGATTGTACTATCAAAACAATGTAAGTCTTTTTCCTAGAGAAACAAATAGTAGTAAAAGTGGTAGATTTATTTGCATAAAAGAGAAAAGTTGGGAACAAAAGAATTATTACCAGTTAGTTTTGAAGCTGCCTCTGAATTCTGGCCATATTCACTGATATTGCCACATATAGCCTGTCTTTGAAATCGTTCAAGAACCTGAAAAATGCGACTCGCAGTGACATATTCAGTACTATTGTACCAACAACTCCCCAGAAACCTGTGATAAATCCAAGGGCCATACTAACATAAAATCCCATGGATATAAACCCTTCTCTCTCATCTTGCATGCCAGCATGTTCTCTACTCCTGTTCATAGCTGTATTTTGAGCTATTTCTTCCCCTGGACATTTCTTTCGAAGCGGGGCTCCACAAAGATTTGGATTCCCCACATATGAGGCTGCATTAAAGGTATCAAGTTGAGGGCTTGTTGGAATTTTTCCGGACAAATCATTGTTTGACAAGTCCAAGACACTTAGACGATCAATATGAGAAAGGCTTGAAGGAATTCCACCGGAAAGATGGTTCTTAGATAGATCCAAGGCATCTAATGATTGTAACATATCAATCTCTGAAGTGATTTGTCCAGTTAAATGGTTTCTTGAGAGATTTAAGGAAACCAATCCAACAAGTTCCACAATTTCTCTAGGAATCTGCCCAGTTAAATTATTGCTCGAGAGATCTATGCTTTTTAACAATCCAAGAATATTTTTATACTCATGCTCTTGTCCTTTCCACATAAAAAACATACAATCAATATAAGAAACTCCGTATCCCCTATTGCTGAACCATTCCATAGAAGAATAGGTGATGGTTGCATTTGGACTATCTTTTTGAGTCAAAGTGTGAAGGTTGTTGAGGCATTTTGGTATACTTCCCAAGATTTGGTTTAAAGCGAGGTCTAAAACTTGAAGATGTGCTAGATGGCAAAGATGTATAGGTATGCTTCCATTGAAGTGATTGGATCGAAGGACAAGGATAATTAAATTTGGATGACTAGTCCCTAACCACATCGGTATCTGTCCTGTCAGAGCATTGTATCCAAGATTAAGGAAGATCAACTCCTTGCAATTATTCAAGGAAGAAGGAAGTTTCCCACTAAAATTATTGTTGCCTAAATCCAATGTTACAAGCCCATGTGGAAATCCCACCGAGCTTGGGATTGTCCCATGAAAATGATTGTTTGCCAAATTAAGAATTTTTAGTCCTTTAAGATACATCCAACATGAGTCAGGAAACTGACCTGATAACCTGTTATTGGAGAGATCTAGAATCTCCAAATTCACATTTTGAACTTCACATAAGGAAAAAATTGTGCCTGAAAGCATATTCTTGGAAAGATCCAAATATGCAGATTCAAATAAAAATTTTGGTATTCTGCCACTAAGTTTATTTGAACTAAGGTCTATAATTGGGGAAAAAGTAAACTCCACTGACAAATTTGGAATTTGGCCACTTATTTGGTTATAAGACAAATTCATATACTTTAATTGAGGAGAAAAGACCAAATTGAAACTGGAAAGGCTATCTGAAATTCCAGAATTGAAAATATCAAGATAATAGTAATGTTTTTGAGTTTGAAGCCATGTTGGGAATTGAGGGCCCAGTTGGCAAGACTTTAAACTTATCTCGTCTAATTGGAAAGGTGGAACCCAATCAAAGCTGAAGTTGATAATCAATGAGGTATTAGACAAGTACAAATACTTCAATTTTGTAAGCTCCGAGAAGTGGGCTTCAGAAATAACACCTTTTAGTGGATTATCTCGAAGATTCAGATACTCTAGGTTGGATTGTTTTCCCAAACTTTCAGGTATTGTCCCATTCAAATGATTTTGAGAAAGTGATAATTCTCTCAATGATGGAAATGTTGTGAGATCAGGTAACGATCCCATGATTTGATTTTGATCAAAATACAAAACCTCTATTGAGTGGTTTGCACATCCAGTCAAGTTATGAATAAAATCAAGAAGCTGTCCGCTAAGACGGTTCCCTGATAGAGACAATGTTTTCAAATTACACATACCACCTTCGGCTTTTGGTATCCCACCTTCAAACTCATTATAACCAAGATAGAGATGTGCAAGAGAGTTTATTCTGGTAAAATCATTTGGAATTAAACCTTGAAATTGGTTATAATCGAGATAGAGTTTGACAACACTGGTATTGGAGTTGAACAACCACTCTAGTACTGAAGAAGAAGAAGTGAGATTATTATAATAGAGATCAAGGACATCAAGAGAAGTAGAAGAATTGACAAGGGGAACAGAGAAAATATTCGGAAGATTACAACGGTACGAGATCAAGGATGTCAAGTACGACAGTTTATTCACAACATGGAGCCAATTATTGACTTTGCTCAGATTAACGGTACTCATGTCAAGGTATTTTAAAGAAGAAAGTTGAGGGAGCCACTCTATGTTTTCAGGTTTATTAAAATGATTCCAGCCAAGATCAAGGTACTGCAAGTTGGAAAGGTTCCCAAGCTGAAAAGGAATGTTTCTTCCGAAATTAGCATCATCAAGGTCAAGGTGTATTAAGTTGGAGAGAGAACCAATACATTCTGGGATTTGGCTGTAATTAAAATCATTGTTGCTCACGTCCAAATAAGTCAAATATTTCAACTCAATCAAGGAAGGATTAAGTTTACCTCGCAAAGGCCTTGAGGGAAAGGAGTACGAGACATTGAGATTGAGCATGATGACGTGGCCTGTTTGGTTGCTACACCTGACCCCACTCCACGTGCAACAATCTTGATCGGAGCTCCAAGAAGAAAGATGGCCGTCGTCATCAATAAGGTCTTGTTTAATCTTGAGAAGAGCTTGTCTCTCATGCTCTTTGCAGCCAAGGTGAGTATCTGCTAACCCCAAATTATTTCCAGTAGTTGGTTTCATGCACAACAAAAAAAGGAGAATTAAAGTGAGGAGAAATTGGAGAGAACTTCCACCCATGATTAGGATGAATGTAGAAGATCAATAACGCACAAAATATGCAGTGTTACAAGTATGATTTTACTTGGATCCCTTTCTTTATATACATTCGTTGGTTGCTTTCAGTAGGAAGTATTAGCACGACGAAGTAGAAAGTCACAGGAAATATCTTTTATTAGACTAGTCAACATTGCTATTTTTTTTTTTTTTTTTTGAATCGGTAAGAATTATATCAAAAGAGAAAGTCCAGAAGCAACAAATTTTACAAAATTGTTTTACAAGCTGATGTAGTATATTTTGAATGATAGGCAAAAACAAATTATATTAGTAGTAGATTTAAATAAAAAACAATCAATCCTTGTCAAGTTAATTTTTTTTGGGTACTTACAGCTCAGCCATTGATGAAGCTTCAACCTCAGACATTGAGATCGCACCACTATTTGCCCTTATTCTTCTTTTCAGTCTCGCTCGCCCTCTCTCTCTCTCTCTCTCTCTCTGTGTTTTTGCCGACCGCTGTTTTTCTTTCTCTGCGTTTTTTCCGTTTGTTGTTCCTGCAGTTTTTCCTATGAGCAAACTCTAGAGTCTTCGGGACTCTTTGAAGGTGATTGACAACCTCTCTGTCACCCACTAAATGCAAGCTGTCAAACACTCTTCTTTAAATATTATAGGATTAATAATTTTTTATTGGTTTGGCTGGCCACTCATTTAGCTTTGTTTATTTTTTATTTTTAAAATTTAACTAAATACATGCTATCAAGTCAATTGTCAACTACTCTTTTCAAAATTTGACAGGGCTTTGTTTTTTATTTAGTCAATTTTTTAATGCTTTATCCGGCCACTCTTTTAGCGGTTTATTTTTAAAAAATTCATAAATAATTGAATATTCAAATGGGCTTTGGCCCAAAACAATTTATTAGATAGTCAAACGTAAGTGGTAACTTTAAACCCCTCAAAGATGAAAACCATAGGAAATTTCTTAGCTTAGGCAAAAGAAAAGTAGCAAATTTTAATTTCGGTAAAGACTAGGGTCAAAGAATTAAAAGATCTAGACATCTAGACCTAGTTCCGCTGTTCGAGTCTTTAATGTGGGAGAAGAATTTCATTGATGGAAATATTATTATTTCCAGCCATCTTTGTTTTAATCTCTTTCTTTCAAAGGCGTGATAATTATTACAGTGAACCTACCCAACACATACTAAAGCTGGAAGTAGTAAAAAGTCATGGTTCAAATGATTTATAGAAAAAAACTCAATGTAAAGCAAAAAATAAGAAGAGCTTCTAGTCTATGACCTTCTGCTTGAAACTGTTTTGACGGTGAACACAAGTTTTTTAAGGCTAGACTAGAGACTCCTAATAAGATAGATCTTTACCTATCACTCTTATTATCAAATAAATAATAAATTCAGGTAAATAATATTAAAATAAAATATATGTGGGCCACATTAAGTCCCCTAATTAAAATACTTTTTACGTAAAGGTCATCCACATTTTGTTACAGCTGAATTAAATTAATGTCACAAATTTGTACAGATCCCATCTCCTGCTTTCAAGTATGAGGGAGTATGATTCCCTTCAAAGCATCAATATTTTTTCTATTATTTTCTTAGGTTTTAGTTAATTTCATAATTAAGTAAAGAATATATATAATCTTGTAAAAAATGAGTAGCACGGTAGCATTGGGAAGAAACTAAAAAAAGAAAAAAAAAAAAAGCCTATATATATATATAACTAGTTTCACTATGACTCGTGTAACTATGACTTTATCAATTTTGATGAAGCAAATTAGCTAGATAGTCATGACAAATTCCTAGCTTAAGAAATCAGTGAGCATGGATTCAAAAAAGTTGTCCTTGTGCCTTGCTTTAGTAGCAAAGGGAAGAAGTGAAAAATACGATATACGTCTTTACTGTCTTAGGTTCAATTATTCAAAAATAATAATTGAATCATTTCAGTAAATTTTTTATTTGAAGAACTACTCAAATGGTTTCAAATCCTTTTTACCACCACACCAATAGACTCTCACACCAACTCCAAACCCCTTTTACACCGCCAAAAAGTAAACCCATAATCCATTGAATATTGTTATAAACCATAAAATTTTAGTCGGATTCAAAGGTCACTAATCCTGTTGAACATGAGAGAAAGAGACTGTTTTTTGTTATAATTCTGCTTGATTGCCTCTTCCATTCAACGTAGATAATTGAAAAATCTTCTGCAATAATATTGACCCATTGGTCAGTTTTCTCAACAAAACAAAAAAGCCAACATTTTATTCAATGACTGAGAAAACCGAAAAGAGCAATAATTGTTTCCTCATACACTGGAACACCTAAACAACCTCACGTAACTGATAGACCTACCATCACAGCATTCCAAGCATCTTTAATTTGGCTAACAAACTCATCATAACAATGGGCTCCATATGATAACACCTAAGGAAACTGAATCATAACATTATAAAATTATGATTAAGTTTTTCATACTTAATCATAATTTTAACATTCTTAAAATTATGATTTGATAAAAAAAATGTTTATTAGAATATAATTTTTACAACAATATTACTTTAAAGTACCCATTTTATTTGTATAGTGGCATTAATTTAGCCAAGATTAATTGGCTAAAAGGATAACTACAAGATTAACCGTAATTATACTTAATGCATGTATGATTGTATTTACATTTCTAAATTAAATAATAGGTATTCATTGGAACAATATTTAAATTATTATATAATCAATAAATTTATTTGTAAAAAGCATAATAAAGTCACATATTGATAGAATTAATTTTTATATTTGCTAATCTTCGTATTTATAAAAAGAAAAATATGTTTGAGTACAAAAATATTTTCTTGATTATGTTTATGTTTATAATCTAGGAATTCAATCCATGATATTGAGCATTTACTTGGTCTGGTCTGTATGAACATATGCCATTCTTTCCGTGAAATAGTACATAATTCAAAGAATTGGGAGTCAATGCCTTGTGTCACACTACTTCATAGGGCCAAATTCGAATTTACGAAAACATTGAAATGAAAAATAGTTGATTTAAAGTTTAGAAATTAGGTAATGGAAATCCCAACTTTGACAATTGAGGATTGAGCAGAGTGTAACTTTCGAAATCTAATTACATATAAGCAATATTGCCATGATGTTGAACTGGTGCGTCTCAAAGGAATTGTGGAAAATTGGATTTGGTGATTGTTAAGCAATCTCCTCGATATTCAAGCTTGGTTACTTCGTCAACCCACCTAATGAATTACTCTAAAATCCTCAACAATGTGAATATGCACTATAGTTGACGTTAGAAGTATGGATTGCAACACCAAAACGCAATTATTACAGTAGTTCATGGGCAATGATTTCATTTCTTGTTGCTACAATGTTACTTCTCCTTACTCTACCACAAACCATAAATTTAATTCATTTGTATACATCTGCATAGGGGATGTAGGTGAGCTTTCAAGATCCATATTTTCATGCACAAAGTAATTTTTTTTCCCAATAATCATAGTTAAAAGGTGTTGTAGAATCCCTAAAGTCATTTTTGTATTAATACCAACAAATTTGGGTAGAAAACACTTTCGAAATTAACAATTACACACTTAATTTCATTGAAGCTATCCAACGAATAATTAGTAAAAATCACTGGGATAAAAAGTACATTGTTTAAGTTTCTCTTAGGAAAAGACATTTTAACACCATATAATAAAAGCAGAACTATACCCATCCACGTAGTAAGACAATTTAGCAAGCCTAGTAGTACGCCATATTTGAAAAAAATCAGTGCACTATAAAAGTCCACATTCATATTTTCAAAAACAATTGGTCTATTTGAAACATAGACTTTTTTTGTTGGGAACTTCAAAAGGTGTTAGGCAAGTTACAAGACTTTTAGGCTGTGTTTGTAATTAACAATTACACATTTTCATTGAACCTATAGAAGGAATAATTAGTTAAACTCATTGGAATCAAAATGTATACCGTCAAAGTTTCTTTTAGAAAAAGACATCTTAGCACCACATATAAAGCCAAACTAGACCCATCAACGTAGAATAGGGGGTAAGAAAATGTAGCAAGTCTAGCATCCCATATTATATGACAATTTATGCTGAAATTTCAGTTTTCGATCAATCAATTTACATTTTCTTCAATTAAAGTAGACTATAAAAACGTATATAAAAGGACATGACAAAGTCTTACAAATTCATCTAAACATATATAGCGAAACTGAAAGCTCAATGTGGGGTCCGACAATTTATAATGTCTTCAAATAAAGTCATTGCATGCAAATGTCTATTAGGATCCAAAACATTTAGTCATGGCAAAATGTTAAAAATGTCTTTATTAACTTTATTAAGTTGGGATCATTTTTCTAAAAAAAAAAAAAAAAAAAAGTTGGAATCACTGTTTTAATATGAGCAGAAAGTAAATGAAATACGGATTTTTTTTCACACTTTTTGAACATATTTTCAAGCACAAGTACACATTTTTTCCCCAGTAATTACAGTTAAAACGTGTTGTAGTATCCCTAATGTCATTCTTGTATTAATACCAACAATTTGCATAGAAAACACTTTCGAAATTAACAATTACACAATTTCATTGAAGTTATCCAACGAATAATTAGTAAAATTCATCGGGATAAAAAGTACATTGTTTAAGTTTCTCTTAAGAAAATACATTTTAACACCATATATTAAAAGCCAAACTATACCCATCCACGTAGTAAGAAAATTTAGCAAGCCTAGTAGTCCAAGTACACCATATTTGACTACACAGGCATTTCATTCTTTCATGATTCCATCAATCAATTTACATGGTCTTAACATCAAAGTAAACCATAAAAATCCAACATAAATAAGGGGACACAGAATTTTTTTTTAAAAATCCAGCTAGACATATGTAGCTAAACTGAAAGTCCATTTCTTCATCTGACAATTTATAATGTTTTAAAGTCATTGCCGAGAGTAAAGAATCTAGGCACTAATATTTTCATCATCGAACTCATTATAAGTATATTAAAATTATTAACATAGTTTACTTCAAGTTAAACTTATTTGAAGAATTATATAAAAATACTATTTTTATTAAAAATCAGAAATTAAAAGCTTCAAATTTGTTTCTTCAATTAAAGTAGACTATAAAAACGTATATAAGGGGACATGACAAAGTCTTACAAATTCATCTAGACATATATAGCGAAACTGAAAGCTCAATGTGGGGTCTGACAATTTACAATGTCTTCAACTAAAGTCATTGCATGCAAACTTCTATTAGGATCCAAAACATTTAGTCATGGCAAAATGTTAAAAATGTCTTTATCAACTTTATTAAGTTGGAATCATTTTCCTCAAAAAAAAAAAAGAAAGTTGGAATCACTGGTTTAATATGAGCAGAAAGTAAATGAAATACGGATTTTTTTTCACACTTCTTGAACATATTTTCAAGCACAAGTACACATTTTTTCCCCAGTAATTACAGTTAAAACATGTTGTAGTATCCCTAATGTCATTCTTGTTTTAATACCAACAATTTGCATAGAAAACACTTTCGAAATTAACAATTACACAATTTCATTGAAGCTATCCAACGAACAATTAGTAAAAATTATTGGGATAAAAAGTACATTACTTAAGTTTCTCTTAGGAAAAGACATTTTAACACCATATATTAAAAGCCGAACTATACCCATCCACGTAGTAAGAAAATTTAGCAAGCCTAGTAGTACTAGTACACCATATTTGACTACACAGGCATTTCATTCTTTCATGATTCCATCAATCAATTTACATGGTCTTAAAATCAAAGTAGACCATAAAAATCCAACATAAATAAGGGAACACGGAATTTTTTTTTTAAAATCCAGCTAGACATGTGTAGCTAAACTAAAAGTCCATTTCTCCATCTGACAATTTATAATGTTTTAAAGTCATTGCGGAGAGTAAAGAATCTATAGGCACTAATATTTTCGTCATCGAACTCATAAGTAATTAAAATTATTAACATAGTTTACTTCAAGTTAAACTTATTTGAAAGAATTATATAAAAATACTATTTTTATTAAAAATCAGAAATCAAAAGCTTCAAATTAGTAGAATTTAAGGAAGTTTTAATATTTTTAATCTATTATAATTCTTATTTATAATAAAATTTGAGTTTAAATGATTTGCTTTCATCATGTAACTTGGAATTTATTTTACTGTTTGAGAGAGGTGACTTGGAATTAGTTTGAAATAAAAGCCACCCAATGCTATTTAATTTTTCATCCTAAAAAATAAGTGCTCCCTTTCACTATCAGTGTTTTCTGACCCTTTGAAGCTTCCCTCACGGCCTAAGTCCTAACCACCAAATGAGTATTTTAAGTTAAAGCTAGCAAAAAGATTAATGCAAATAATTGAAAATAGATTATGAAAGAATTGTGCACTATCAAGTTTTGAAAGACCTTGTTTCTAAAAAAAAAAAAAAAAAGTTGTGTAAGACCTTACTCTTTTGTTCTCTAATGTTTAAGGTGGCCATATTATTATTCTTACTATGATTATTATTGACTTGTGGCTAATATTATTATAGAATAATATCAAATTCCATAATCTAATATTGATATGGCCATATGGGTTTAACTAGCTTAGGTTCTATTTGATTAAGGATTTTTGTTTTCGATTTCAAAACAGTATAAAGATAATTTTCTAAAAATAAAATGTGAAACTAGTTTTCAAAGAATAATTTTTTCATTATATATGTGTTTGGCTTTCACTGTTGAGACCAATTTTCAAAATACTAAAAGCAAAAAAGTGATATTTGAAAGATTATTATTACTTTAATTTCTTTTTAAAATTTTTATTCTTTAGAAAGTAACTTCTAGATTACTATTTTCTTTTTGGATAATGATAAGTTTCAAAATTAAATTATGGAGTCTATTGTTTTCAATTTATTAATAACTATGTCATTAAATGTAGTAATCCTAAATTATAATAAATGCTCTAAATTAACACTTACCTGAAAAATAGAAGAGCCTCTGAGCACGCGCGTGAGCGCATGATTATAAAGCTGCTGAAATCTCTAATAAGCAAGGTTGTGAAACCGGACCGGACCGTACGGTCTGACCGGATTAATCGGAGATTGTTCACCAAAAATCGGCGTATATAAAAAACTCAGTCAACCGTGTGAACTGCGGTTCAACCTCACGGGTTTGAAAACCGTGGACGGTTGTCACGGTTTTTTTTTTTTTTGGGTACTTACAGCTCAGCCATTGATGAAGCTTCAACCTTAGACATTGAGATCGCACCACTATCTGCTCTTTATTCTTCTTTTCAGTCTCGCTCGCCCTCTCTCTCTGCGTTTTTGCCGACCGCTGTTTCTGCATATTTTTTTTTCTCTGCATTTTCTTCGTTTGTTGCTTCTGCAGTTTTCTTCTTTCTGCGTTTTTCCTTTTTGAACAAACTCTAGAGTCTTCTACTGGACTCTTTGAAGGTGATTGACAACTTTTCTGTCACCCACTAACTGTAAGCCGTCAAACACACTTCTTTAAATTTTATAGAATTAATCAATTTTTTAATGGTTTGACTAACAATTCTTTTAGCTTTGTTTATTTTTTATTTTTAAAATTTAACTAAATACATGTTGTCAAGTCAATTGTCAACCACCCTTTTCAAAATTTTATGGGGCTTTGTTCTTTATCTAATCAATTTTTTAATGCATTATCCGGCCACTCCTTTAGCAGTTTATTTTAAAATATTTCATAAATAGTTGAATATTCAAATGGGCTTTGACATAAAACAATTTATTGTATAGTGAAATGGACTTTGAGCATAACTTGTAATTTAGACATAAGTCTCGTAAAAAGATTGAAAGAGTACAATATTGAGTTTTATCCCAAAAAAAAAAAAAATTACTTAAGATATAATATTTCTTATTTATCTTATGAAAGTTATGATACAAAAATTACATTTGAAAATTAGATTTTTATATATATTTGGACTATTTTAGTTCATTTTTCTACTTATATTAAATTAAAATATTTATTTATATTTTAAATAATTATTAAATTAATTATAATGTTATTACGGTTTAATCTCAGTCTAACCTCAAAAACTTTGAACCTCTCTCTCTTTCGATTCATTGAACGGTCCGAGTTTTAAAACTATGGTCCCAAATTGTTTGGCCTTTTTTTCATTTTGGGATGCTCCAAAATTATGTCCTATTTGAAAAGTCAAACACCATTAATTTATTAACATTCCCTTTATGCTTTTAATTTTTTTATGGGAGCATTTTTTTAATTAAAAAAAATTAAAAACCTAAATTTTAAAATACGCTAAAGCTATTGTTTTGCCACTAGCGCAGAGTAATAAATCTCAAGGCCAGACCGCTAGTCTTGTATCTTCCGTGAGGGTAGCACATATATAGATTGGAATCGTGGCCTCAATTATTTATACATGTGTAACTATAAATTATTAGCAATAACTAGAAAAATGTAAGAAGAAGAAAGTTAATGGAAATTTCTTTTAAGAATTTTAATAGATTAAACTCTATTTTTAAAAAAAAAAAAGTTAAGATTTTTAATATGTTAAACACCATTTTTTAAAAAAATAAAAAAATGATGTTTAATTGTTTTCATCTTGTGCAATTATGAGTGGGCAACAAAAATAAGTATTTGTTGCAAAAACTTTCCAAGTCTTCCACCAAAATGCATAAAACTTTTCAAGTCTTCCACAAAGACATACACTTGTTACAGTTCAAACTAAAAATAAGTATTGCACGTCTTATGATGTGCTTTTATCATTAGATATGTTATAAATATATTAAAATAATTAACATAATTTCCTCTAGGCTCTAAGTGCAATCCATTACCTAACTTCAAAGAGATTTTTTTTTTTTAATTTCTCAAATTAAAACTATATACCAAAAATTTAAAGAAAAAAATTATCATAATTTATTTAAAAATATATATTATACTTTTTGTTTTTACTAAAACCTTGGTCTTACACATTATTATTATTATCATCATCATCATCATCATCATCATCTACTTCATTGTTCAATTATGAGTGGGAAACAAAAATAAGTATTTGTTGCAAAAACTTTCTAAGTCTTCCACCAGAATGTATAAAACTTTCCAAGTCTTCCACCAAAGACATAAATTGGTTACAGTTCAAACTAAAAATAAGTATTGGGCATCTCATGATGTGCCATCATTAGATATGTTATAAATATACTAAAATAATTATCATAATTTCCTCTAGGCTCTAAGTGCAATCCATTACCTAACTTCAAAGTGATTTTTTTTTTTTTTAATTTCTCAAATTAAAACTATATACCAAAAATTTAAAGATAAAGTTTATCATAATTTATTTAAAAATATATATTATACTTTTTGTTTTTACTAAAACCTTGGTCTTACACATTATTATTATTATTATTATTATTATTATCATCATCATCATCATCATCATCATCATCATCATCATCTACTTCATTGTTCAATTATGAGTGGGAAACAAAAATAAGTATTTGTTGCAAAAACTTTCCAAGTCTTCCACCAGAATGTATAAAACTTTCCAAGTCTTCCACCAAAGACATAAATTGTTTACAGTTCAAACTAAAAATAAGTATTGCGCATCTTATGATGTGCTTTCATAGTTAGATATGTTATAAATATACTAAAATAATTATCATAATTTCCTCTAGGCTCTAAGTGCAATCCATTACCTAAGTTCAAAGAGATTTTTTTTTTTTTTAATTTCTCAAATTAAAACTGTGGGGGTAGAAATGTCAAAACACCAGTGCGGGCCTTGGGCTTTAACCAGGACATTGGCTTCACTAAAGGGTTGCTAGGCAGGGATAAGATCGCCTAACTCATGGGCCCAGGAGCCCACCAATCCGGGCATTAGACAATTAGGGAGAGTTCGAGGAGAATGTATCCTCGGACAATGGAAACAAAGACCAAAGGATGCAGAACGGTGCCTAGGGAAGAACTCTTGAAGCCCAACAAGTCATGTCACACTCCAAAGGGACGCCGAGGAGGAGAACAAGTGAGAAGGGCTCTGCATAAAGCTGCCACCACCGCATTGAAGGCTTCTCACCTACCCGCCTGACCGCATTAATGAGGAAGTGACCCCTGAGGAGACGGTGATCAGCATTATGGCCACTAGGGAAGTTTTCAAGGAAAGAATGGATGGGAAAGGGATTTACATTTATGGCTCCGTGAACAGGAACGAGAAGATGGGAGTATAAATAGAGATGGGGAGGCCCATGGAAGGGGATCCGGCTTCCTCAAGAAAAAGGCTTCTTCTCTCAAGCAAAACTAGGGAACGAGTGCTGGGACTCCTCGGCTTATGTTCGAGAAGATTAAAAACCACAATTCCGGCTCACTACACACGACCGTGGACTTGGCCCAACATCACTACTTTCCGTGGTCTAGGGAACTCTCAGCTTGAGCCCATTCTCTACAAATTCTATTGTTTAGACCATTCGGAGCTGCCTAGCCACGACCTTGGATCCAGGGCTGATTTGTGCTCTTACAAAAACTATATACAAAAAATTTGAAAAAAAAAATTATCATAATTTATTTAAATAAAAAAATATTATAGTTTTTGTTTTTACTAAAACCTTGGTCTTACACGGTACTTCATTGTTCAATTATGAGTTGGCAACAAAAATAAGTATTTGTTGCAAAAACTTTCCAAGTCTTCTACCAAAGACCTACACTGGTTACAATTCAAACTAAAAATAAGCATTGCGCGTCTTATGATGTGCTTTCATCATTAGATATGTTATAAATATATTAAAATAATTAACATAATTTCCTCTAGGCTCTAAGTGCAATCCATTACCTAAGTTCAAAGAGATTTTTTTTTTTTTTTAATTTCTCAAATTAAAACTATATACCAAAAATTTAAACAAAAAAATTATCATAATTTATTTAAATAAAAAATATATATAGTTTTTGCTTTTACTAAAATCTTGGTCTTACATGGTACTTCATTGTTCAATTATGAGTGGGCAACAAAAATAAGTATTTGTTGCAAAAACTTTCCAAGTCTTCCACCAAAGACATACACTGGTTATAGTTCAAACTAAAAATAAGTATGGCGCGTTTAGATGTGCTTTCATCATTAGATATGTTATAAATATATTAAAATAATTAACATAATTTCCTCTAGGCTTTAAGTGCCATCCATTACCTAAGTTCAAAGATATTTTTTTAAATTTCTCAAATTAAAACTATATACCAAAAATTTAAAGAAAAAAAATTATCATAATTTATTTAAATAAAAAAAATTAAAATTTTTGTTTTTACTAAAACCTTGGTCTTACACGGTATTATTATTATTATTATCTACTTCATTGTTCAATTTTAATTATATTTTTGCATATAAATTTTTGTTAATTTGTATATCACATAAACATAATAATTATTGTTGTTATTATCTTCTTCCAGTCATTGAAGAAAAATATGGGTTTAATATTATTCATCTAATATTAATGTAGAAGAATATCAAATTCCATTAATTTTTTGGCCTGATAATAAAGAACCATTATATATATATATATGGAAAGGACAACATATTTTAAAATTTTATTGTATTTATATATAAAAAAGTTACATATTTTAATTGAAAAAATCATTTACATTATAAAAGTCCTCGTTCATATTTTCAAAAAACAATATGTATATTTGAAACATGGACCCATTTCAAACTGATATTATTTCAATCAAAATTTACAAGTAAAAAACTTCATGTCCCTATAATTTATTAAAAATAAACATAAGAGCTGAAAAATCTTTATGTCCCTATAAATATAAGAGTTTTGGATCATTTATGTCTTTAAACACTTCAATAGTTCAATTGCAAATTTTTTACTCAGACTAGTAGACAAGTGGTAACTAATATTGAAAATAAAAATTGTAAGAATTTCACTGTGGAAGATGGTGAAAAATGAATTTAATTATATGGAACATTTAATTTCAAGAATGTCACTATGAAAGATACTAATATCTGTGTAATTTTATATGTGTATGTGTTTGTCTATGTATATAAAAGTTTTCATAAACTAATAAATTAGTGACACAAATCGGCCTCTAAACAAAAAATTCAGATCCTATGCCTTTTTTTCTCTTTTTCTATCCACCCATTGACGTGGTGGCAATCCATCCCCATTGTGGAGTGTACTGTGTATACCATGTGTTTCACAAGCCATTAATCATTATTACCAATATGTTTTGTTAAGAAAACTTTCCAAGTCTTCCACCAAGGACATGCACTGCTAGGACTGAGTCACTGACTATGGTTCAAACTTAAAATAAGGATTTTTTTTTTCATTTAACATTATATTGCTAAGAATTTTGTTATTTGTCCAGTTTCAAAACAATTTGGAAAAATAACATCTCGAGTTTTTAAAACTCGAGTTCAGAGTTGAAATCGAGTTTTTAATACTCGAGATCCTAAGCTACAACCATCTGACGTGGAGTTTTTTTCGGGTGGATCCACGTTGAAATCGAGTTTATAGAACTCGTTTTGCTTCAGCTTGAAGTCGAGTTTGTAAAACTCGATTTGCTTACCTTGAAATCGAGTTTCCAAAACTCGATTTGTGATCAACACTTAAAAGCTCCAGAACACTTCACACCCAAACAGACATACAAACATACAAACCCCAACCCATCGGCGAACATACAAAACATACAAACCCCAACCCATCGGCAAACCCATCGGCGAAGACAAGCCCAGACATCAGAAACCTCATCGGCGGAGACAAGCGCGGACTGATGAAAATCGATCGACAAACCCACATCGGCATCGGCGGAGACAAGCACAGACTGATGAAAACCGATCGACAAACCCACATCGGCAAGCCCACATCGGCAAACCCATCGGCAAGCCCACGTCGGCAAACCCATCGGCAACCCATCGACGGAGACAAGCGCATCTCAGATCGTCCCAATCGCCCACTCAGATCTGTTCTTCTTTGTCATCTGTTATTCCTCTGTTCTTCAGGCCTGTTCTTCGTCGTCTTCAGGTATGTTGTTCAAGAACAAAATCGAGTCTTAGAGACTCGGTTTTGCCTTTTGAACTCAAATCCTATGTGGCATTTTCTGTCCACCTCATCCAGCACAAACTCTCAAAGCGAGTCTCTGAGACTCGAGTTTAAATATTGATCTCGAGTTTTAGAAACTCGAGATGCTAGTTTGCTTATTTATTTCAACTGCGTATTAACTTACTATATTATTAACCTTTCTACCGTTAGTGTGCAAATATCCCCTTAAAATAAGTATTACGCGTCTTATGATGTGCTATCCAAGTCTCCCACACCGTCTTAGATATGTTATAAATTTATTAAAATAATTAACATAATAATTTCCTCTAAGTACATCCATTACCTAAGTTTAAAGAGATTTTTTAAAATTTCTCATATTTAAGCTATATACCAAAAATTTAAAGAAAAAAAATATCATTATTTATTTAAATAATAATAAATAATTATATTTTTTTGTTTTACTAAAACCTTGGTCTTACACGATATTCTTTTATTATTATTATTACTATTATTATTATTATTATTATTATTATTATTATTATTATTATTAATTTTTTCAATTTTAATTATATTATTGAAGTAATTTTTTTAATTTGCATATAAATTTTTGTTAATCTATGCATCACATAAACATAATTATTATTGCTTTTGTTATTATCTTCTCCTAGTTGTTGAAGAAGAATATGGTATTAATACTAATTTCCTCGTCATGAAAAAAAATGATGAATGAAGAAAGAATAAAATAGAAAAATAATAATAGTATTTAGAATTAGAATGATATTCATGATAATGAGAATTAACATAGTAGAGAAACAATTAGTATTACCAATTATGTTTGAAGCCGCCTCTATAATTTAACCATATTCATTGCTCCTGTCACATACATCTTATCTTTGACGATGTTTAAGAACTTGAAATAGGAGAATCACCAACCTGTTTAGTAGTATTGTGCCAAAAACTCCCCAAAAACCAACAACAACTCCGAGGGCCATACTAACATAAAACCCCATTGTTATAAACCCATCTTCCTCTTGTATGCCAACATGTTCACTACCTCTATTCTCAACTGAGTTTTGAGTCATTTCTTCTCCTAAACATTTGTTTGGAAGTGGAAATCCACAAAGATTTGGGTTTGCTTCATATGAAGTGGCATTGAAGGTATTGAGTTGAGGGCCAATTGGAATTTCACCTGACAGGTTATTGTTTGACAAGTTCAAGAAACTTAGAGAATTAATTTGAGAAATGCTTGAAGGAATTCCACCACACAATTGGTTCTTAGATAGATCTAGGACATTTAATGACTCTAACAAACCAATCTCTAAGGGGATTCTTCCGGTTAAAAGATTTCTTGAGAGATTCAATGAAATCAATCCATAAGTTCCATAATTTCTTTAGGAATTTCCCTGGTCAATTTATTGCTCAAAAGATCAATGCTTTTTATTAATCCAAGAATACTTTTGTACTCGTACTCTTTTCCTTTCCACATCCAAATTGTATGATCATCATAACTACTGAAACCAGAACTATTTGGGGTGAGGAGGTTCATATAAAAGTGGGTGATGGTTGAATTTGGAGTCTATTTCAAAGTCAAAGCAGTAATATTTTTGAGGCACTTTGGTATACTTCCTGAGATTTGGTTTAAAGCAAGGTCTAAAACTTGAAGATGTGTTAGATGGCATAGATGTGAATGAATGCTTCCAAAAAAGCGGTTAGATCGAAGGAAAAGGAATGTCAGGCCACAAACGAGTTGACCCCTTGTGATAAATTAGATTAATTAATTAGCCTAGTTTTTAATTAATCAAATTAACATGCAATATCACGTGGAAGCACAAACAAATCACCAAAACTAGAGTATGCAGCGGAAAATAAATAACACGGTGATTTGTTCACGAATGGGGAAAACCTTAAGGCAAAAACCCCACCGGGTGATTTAAGGTCACCACTCCCGAAACTCCACTATTATCACAACAAGCAGTTACAAGTAAGGAATCCCAAGTACCTCACCAACCTACAGTTGAACTCTTACCTTAATACCCAATTGGACTTGTTCTGTAGTGACAGTTTCTCCTTTTCGATGCACGGCTCCCAAGTACGTGACTAATCAATTTGATGCGCGGATCCCAGTACGCGGCTTACTCCTTTGCACGAATCCAAGTACGTGACTAACTCCACAGCAACCCTTTGATTGTTGTAGTTAATTTGCAGCAGCTTCACATAGAAACACCAATAAGATCTTCAATGTTAGTGCAAGAGACTTTGCTTGGTTACAAAACCCTACGGCGTACAAGAAACGCAGCAAGAACTCTTTCTTCTGTAGGAGGAGGCTAGGGTTTCAAAAAGAAAACCTTATGAAGCTCTCTAGGGTTATGTTTTTCTTTTTCCACCTCCTTTAAATAGGAGTTTAATGGGCTCTCCTATTCCAAATAGGTTTACACAAACCTTGGGTTTTCCTAGTCCAATAAGAATTATACAAACCTATAAACAAATAGCCTTTTAGAGTAAAAACGTTGTTGGCTATAATCTGAAACCCGTAAGCTCGATCGATCGGGACATCTGTCGAGCTTTAATGAATCTCGACAGATCGAGCTTCTGTCGAGGAGGTATCGAGACCTGCAGATTGCACTTTTCTTGAGCAGTTCTTGAGTAATCTTCATGTCTTCAATTTATCCACTTGTAATGATCATCTTGAACCTACTTAGATTTACCCAAATACAAGTAAAGTGCGTTTTGTCAAAGGATATGCCAATTACATAAAAATATGTCCCCAACAATCTCCCCCTTTGGCAATCCGTGACAAAACCACAAGAGTACATTGAATGTCCTAGAATACATTCTACTCAAGAATAAATAAGCCTAGTCTAAAATATTTGAACCTTGGAAGTTGCTGCAAGAAGAAGGTTCGGAATCTTGACTTGGCTTTAACTTGTTTTTCCTGAAAGGCACTAAACAAAACACATCAAGGTACCATGTGGAAAACAATGACAAGTTGAATAAACAAGAAACATGTGTATAAATAGAGAAAAGAAACAACACATGTGAGATAAAGAGTGAAACACATACATCATTACATATACCACTGGATAAGCATCATGTATGTAAATAATGGTTACAAAACCAAAAGATACACAACACAAAAAAATATCAATATCAATGTGTATCAAACTAACTCTCCCCCTAAGTTAGTTACAACAAAAACCTTCTTTCCTTTAACATGAAGTTCTCCCCCTAAGTCTATTACTCCCCCTGAGGAAAGATATACAAATCTCAAATTTCTCCCCCTTTTTGACACGATTGACAAAGGGTATAAAAAGCCAAAAGACTTGACCGGAGAAAGACAGAAAACAGATATAGAGGGAACGAGGAGAACAAGGAACCATAGACCTACAAGAGAAAGAAAAACAGGATGCTATGGACACAAAGGGAAAGAAAACAATGCAAAACAAAGAAAGATGAAATGCATGCAATGGTATCTCGATCGATCGGGAGGTGTCGAGAAGCTATCGAGACAACCTCGATGGATCGAGAAGGTGTCGAGGATCTATTGAGCAGACAGAAACTTCCTCGATCGATCCACATAGCTATCGAGAGGTGTCGAGATTGCGACAAGATGCAACTGAAGATCTCGACAGATAAGCCAGGTATCGAGAGGTGTCGAGAAGGTGTCGAAATGCCATTAAAACAGTTTTTCAAAAGAGGAAAAACACAGACATGAATGCAATCATGCATGCAACTCAACCAAAGATCCAAGCAACACATTAACCTCTTAAAAACATCTCTCAACAAGAAAAATGTCATGCATTTTGATCCAAAACACACACACACACACACACACACACACACACACACACGCACACTAAACAAGTCTAACTAATTTTTATTTTCAAAACAAGTTAAGACAGTTTAGTGAACATACATCAACGCATGTAAACTTTGTGATGGCCAAATCACATTGTACCTGCACATGTATCAAGAATAGCAAAGAGTATTGCGTGTTGTGTGTGAAAACATCGCAAGATTGCATAAGTGTCTCAATGTTATGACGATTTGAGATATGAGAAAATCACTTTAACTCACACACAATCATAACTGTTTGATGGGGACTATCACCTTCGAGGTACATCCTATAACTCCCACATCTCCTAGAAAATACGCTTGCAACCATATTTTAAAGCATTTTTAATCTTTTTGCTTTTATTTCTTTGCATATTTTCTTTTATTAAGCATATCATGCATGGGCATACAAGAGAAAGAAAAGAAATACCCAATTATGTTAAGCTTTTGACATTGCACTTTTGCTATGCCGAAGCATACGGATGTCATTGACATTGCACTTTTGCTATGCCGAAGCATACAGATGTCATATCATGATTGGCGAGTAACAGTGGTGAGATGGTTATTTATGCCTTTCTCTTAGGATTTTCTAGTTCAACCCGTCAAAAAGAGTGATACGAATGTTAAGAAGAAGAGATCACTTAACCTTACTCATCACAAACAGAAAGCTACAAAGCTTACTTGCTTAGTTGTGCAGAAGAGTGCTCATCTAAACTACAGGTGATACAAAGTTTAGAAAACTCTGTTTCAATGGCCATTTCAAAAGTTCACATGAACCAATGTACACAAACACACACTGTTTTTGTATTTTTCAATTTTTCATTTTTTTATTTTAAAAAAAATAAAAACTAAACAACCAAACAAAAACAGAAAAACAACATGAATGCATGAAAGAAAGATGCATATGCATGAAAGCATGATTTCAATAGAAGATAAGAAACCAAGCAAAGAGAGTCTTGCTTTAGATAGAAAGAATTAAAGCAAAGGACAAACAGAAAAGACAATTAAGTTTTAGGCTCCTTTCTCACCCACACAACACGAGTCTTTGGCCGTGAAGATGAAAAGGCACAAGTCCTAGTATGACTACTAAAGGACATAGAATAATTAAAATTCTCCTGAAATTGAGTTAAAAAGCTCAAGACTTTTAATAACTCTCCAAACAAAGGTGTAGGTCCTTGAGAGGAAACCTGTGACCGTTTGGACAATTGCTTATGAGGATACAACTTAAAGCAATTAGGACGAGTGTGTCTAGAAACACCACAATGGTGACAAACATGAGCAGTTTTAGAGCTACTCGGCTTCCTAGAAGGAGGTCTAACCTTAGAGGTTGACAGAGCCCTCAACTTAGGACAATTTGATCTAATATGACCAACAATGTGACAATGATGACAAGTGGGAACAAAAACAGATTTATCATTTAACCTAGGAGGAGTTTTAGACATAGGTTTAGAAACTTCAGCGTTAACATTAGATTGTTTACCTTTGTCTATCCTAGCAATATTAGCCTTCAACTCTTCATTATTCCTTTTAAATGGGGGAATATAAAAATCTTTTTCTTTTGAGTTAGGCTCAACAACAAGTTTGGCACTAGTTAATTTTTCAACTTCAGTTTTAAATTCAACTAGTTCCTCTTCCAAACTCTTAATTTTGTCCACCTGAGATGAAATTTGATTTTTAAAATTCTCATTCAAATTATTGGTTTCATCCAATTTTGCAATCAAATCATCTTTTTCAAGCTTGACATTTTTAAATTTAGCTTTTAATTTTGTAGAACATTCAAGAGATTTCATACAAAAATTATAAAGCTTGCAATAGGCATCATGAATATCATCATCATCATCCAACACAAGATCATGCAAATCAAAACAATCAAGAGTTTCCATGACAACAGGGGTCAATGGATCACACATCAAAGATTAAACCCTAATCAGAGTGTGCCTGCTCTGATACCACTTGTCAGGCCACAAACGAGTTGACCCCTTGTGATAAATTAGATTAATTAATTAGCCTAGTTTTTAATTAATCAAATTAACATGCAATATCACGTGGAAGCACAAACAAATCACCAAAACTAGAGTATGCAGCGGAAAATAAATAACACGGTGATTTGTTCACGAATGGGGAAAACCTTACGGCAAAAACCCCACCGGGTGATTTAAGGTCACCACTCCCGAAACTCCACTATTATCACAACAAGCAGTTACAAGTAAGGAATCCCAAGTACCTCACCAACCTACAGTTGAACTCTTACCCCAATACCCAATTGGACTTGTTTTGTAGTGACAGTTTCTCCTTTTCGATGCACGGCTCCCAAGTACGTGACTAACCAATTTGATGCGCGGATCCCAGTACGCGGCTTACTCCTTTGCACGAATCCAAGTACATGACTAACTCCACAGCAACCCTTTGATTGTTGTAGTTAATTTGCAGCAGCTTCACATAGAAACACCAATAAGATCTTCAATGTTGGTGCAAGAGACTTTGTTTGGTTACAAAACCCTACGGCGTACAAGAAACGCAGCAAGAACTCTTTCTTCTGTACGAGGAGGCTAGGGTTTCAAAAAGAAAACCTTATGAAGCTCTCTAGGGTTAGGTTTTTCTTTTTCCACCTCCTTTAAATAGGAGTTTAATGGGCTCTCCTATTCCAAATAGGTTTACACAAACCTTGGGTTTTCCTAATCCAATAAGAATTATACAAACCCATAAACAAATAGTCTTTTAGAGTAAAAACGTTGCTGGCTATAATCTGAAACCCGTAAGCTCGATCGATCGGGACATCTGTCGAGCTTTAATGAATCTCGACAGATCGAGCTTCTGTCGAGGAGGTATCGAGACCTGCAGATTGCACTTTTCTTGAGCAGTTCTTGAGTAATCTTCATGTCTTCAATTTAACCACTTGTAATGATCATCTTGAACCTACTTAGATTTACCCAAATACAAGTAAAGTGCGTTTTGTCAAAGGATATGCCAATTACATAAAAATATGTCCCCAACAAGGAAAATTAAATTTGGATGGTTGCTCCCTAACCACATTGGTATCTCTCCAGACAAGTTATTATCTTGAAGACTAATAAATCTCAACTTTGTGCAATTCTTCAATGAGAGAGAAAGTTCCCCACTAAAATTATTATTGCTTAAATCCAATGTTTCAATCCCAAGTAAAGAGCCCTCCAAGCTTGGGATTTTCCCATGATAGATTGTTTGCCAGCTGAAGAATTTTTAATCCTTCAAAGTGCATCCAACAGTCAGGGAGCTTTCATGATAATTGGTTATTGGAAAGATCTAAAAAGTTAGATTTTCCATTAGTGACTGTACATAGTGATTGTACAGGCAGCTTTGAAAACATATTCTTCGAATGATCCAAATGTGTTGCTTTAAATAAAAATCTTGGTATTTCACCTTCTAGTTTATTGGAACTCAAGTCTATTATAGGAAAAAAGGAGAACTCCTTTGACAAATTTGGAACATGACCACTGATTTGGTTGTGAGATAGATTCAAAAAAGTTTTTTGAATAGAAATATCAAGCCAATAGAAATTTTTCTAAGTTTGAATCCATTTTGGGAATTGATTGCCTAGTTGGCAAGACCCCAACCCTATCCCTTTTAATTGAAAAGGAGGTACCCAATTAGAGTTGATGTTGAAAACAAATGAGGTATTAAATAAGTACAAATACTTCAATTTTGTGAGTTTTGAGAAGTGGGCTTCAGAAATAACACCTTCCAATAGATTATCTCCAAGATACAAATGCTCTAGGTTGGATTGTTTTCCCAAACTTATAGGTATTGTCCCGTTCAAATGATTCTGATAAAGCCATAATTGTCTCAATGATGGAAATGTTGTAAGATTAGGTAACGATCCCATGATTTGATTACAATCTAACCACAAATCCTCTAATGAGTTGTTTGCACACCCAGACAAGTTTTGAATAAAATCAAGAAGTTGTCCGCTGAGATAATTCATTGATAGAATCATTGTTTTCAAATTTCATATACCACCGAAGGCTTTTGGTATCTTGCCTTCAAACTCATTAGAGTCAAGATAGAGATGTGCAAGAGAGTTTATTATAGTAAAAGCATCCGGAATTAAACCTTGAAATTGGTTAGAAGAGAGATCAAGTTCAACAAAACTAGTGTTGGAGTTGAACAACCACTGTAGTACTGAAGAAGAATAAGTGAGATTATTATAAGAGAGATCGCGGACATCAAGAGAAGTAGAAGAATTGACAAGGGGAACAGAGAAAATATTCAGAAGATTACAAGAGTACAAGGATGTCAAGTACGGCAGTTTATTCACAACATGGAGCCAATTATTGACTTTGCTCAGGTTAATGATACTCATGCGAAGGTATTCTAAAGAAGAAAGTTGAGTGAGCCACTCTATGTTTTTAGGTATGTTAAAATGATTCCCGCCAAGATCAAAGAACTGCAAGCTCGAAAGATTCCCAAGCTGAAAAGGTATATTTCTTCCAAAATTAGCATTATTAAGGTCAAGGTGTATTAAGTTGGAGAGAGTACCAATAAATTCTGGGATTTGGTTGTAATTAAAATCACTGAAGCTCACGTCCAAATAAGTCAAATATTTCAACTCAATCAAGGAAGGATTAAGTTTACCTCGCAAAGGCCTAGAGGGAATGGAGAACTAGACATTGAGATTAAGCATGATGACGTGGCCTGTTTGGTTGCTACACCTGACCCCACTCCACGTGCAACAATCTTGATTGGAGCTCCAAGAAGAAAAGGCCATAGTCATCAATAAGGTCTTGTTTAATCTTGAGAAGAGCCTGTCTCTCACACTCTTTGTAGCCAAGGTGACCATCTGCTAACCCCAAATAATTTGCAATAGTTGGTTTCATGCAAAACAAAAAAAGGAGAATTGAAGTGAGGATAAATTGAAGTGAACTTCCACCCATGATTAGGATGAATTTGGAAGATCAAGTATATGATTAAGATGAGAGCATCAACACATCAAATGAGCAATGTTTACAAGAATGATTTTATTTGCCTCAATTATTTAAACATGCGTTAAGTATAAATTATTAGCAGTAACTAGAAAAAAAAAAAAAAAAAAAAAAGTCACTGAAAATTTCTATTAAGCTTTATTAGATTAGATAATAGACACCATTTTTAAGAAAAAGTATTTGTTTAACCACGAGTCCGAAATTTGTGGTCCGATGCAGTGGTTGCTAGTTTTATTTTCTGGAAAGATGGATAGCCAACACGGCAAGTTGCTGGTAGAAAAGGAGTAAAAAACATAGGCACCAGTCTTTGTTTAATCACTGATGTCTCCCTCTAAACTCTTGTATGTTCCCAGAAGGTAGCACATATATAGACTTCACTTCGTTGTTCTGGTTGGTTTGTGCAATTTTGGTCCCATGCCTCTTTTTTTACTGTAACTTTGGTCTTAGACGGTATTGTTTTTTATTATTACTATTATTATCTACCTCATTGTTCAATTTTAATTATTATTGAAGTTTTTTTGTAATTTGCATATAATTTTTTTGTTAATTCTGTGCATCACATAAACATAAGTATTGTTGTTGTTTTTATTAATTTATAAAAAAAGTTTGACTACAAACTTGGTTGTAGCTAATGACTATAACTTCCACTAAAAAGAATTAACATAACTATATATGTTAAAAATTTAATTGTTGCATTACACGTTTTTTATGTTCTAAATACGTATGTCAAATTTTGTGTCAATTATATATTATTTATTATTTGATCTATAAATTTATTTTTAAGCATACTTTTAGACTACAAAAATTTAAAATTTAAACATTTGATTGATGATATAATTATTAATTTTTGATCTTCTAGAAATTTTTTAAGCATTGAGGATATGAAAAAATGTAATCTAATAATAAATTTGTCAAAATTTACATCCAATAAAAATTATATTGAGTGGAATTGTAGCCATTAGTTACAATCAAATTTTTAGCCATACATTGTCTTTAATTTATGAGTAATGCTACAGATACAAACTATTTTACAACAGTTTTACAAAATGTTGATGTGACCAACCTCTTATTAGTTTTAATTTAGGTCCACCATTAATATCATTTTTTTTTCATTTACCAATAATCACTCACTACATCAACATTTTGTAAATTTTTTTGTAAAGTAGTTTGTATTTCTAGCATTATTATTACGCTCTGTTTGTTTCAACAATGATATTTTCTAGAAAATGAATTATTTTCTAAAAAGTATTTTCTATAAAACTATCTCATTTTCTAATATTTGGTAGCAACTTTAAATGAGTTGAAAAACATCCTCCTAACTTCCCTTATTTAGCTTGTTATGAGATAGAGTTGTTTTCCAAAAAAATTTAATGGAAAACAATCTCCAAAAATAAGCCATACTTTTTATGTTGACCAAAGATAGTTTTCTTTTTACTCATATTTTTTTATATTACCAAATACTAAAAAATAAGGAAAAGTATCTTTACACAAGGTTTTCTATTGAAACAAACGGAGCGTTGATTTATTATCTTCTTTTGGTTGTTAAAGAAGAATATATGAATTTAATATTATCCATCTTATATTATTATAGAAGCATATCAAATTTTCTTAGTGTCTTGATCTCATGATAAAGAATCATCATATGGAGCAGATGTGAAAAGTAAAGATACTATGTAGTATAAAAGTTCTCGGTCATATTTTCATAAATAAATATAAAATTGCTAATTGGGGCATGGGGACTTGAACTCTGATATCTTCATTGAAACATTGAAACTTCAAAGAAGTGTTAGTTAAGATAGAAAACTCCCACTAACATTGAACTACTTTCATGTACTTTTCCCTCTTAATAAGCCTAGTGATACATACTTTTTCACAATTGTAACTATGAGTCCGACTGCATATATATGCATATAAGACGCTCCAATATTAAAATAAAGTACTAAAAAAAAAAAAAAAAAATCCTTGAACCGATCAGATTTCTACTCTTGCACCTATCTTAGTTTAAACACTGTTGCCTCCCTCTGAACTTAAAAGTCCAACCCTTACATAGTCAATGGGGGTCGATAGCAACACGGCAAGTTGTTGATAGAAAAAGAGTAAAAAACATAGGCACCAGTCTTTGTTTAATCACTGATGTCTCCCTCTAAACTCTTGTATCTTCCTAGAAGGTAGCACATATATAGACTACACTTGGTTGTTCAGGTTCGTTTATGCAATTTTGGCCCCGTGCCTCTTTTTTTTACTATAACTTTGGTCTTAGACGATATTCTTTTTTATTATTACTATTATTATCTACTTCATTGTTCAATTTTAATTATATTATTGATGTGTTTTTGTAATTCACTAATTTGCATATAACTTTTTTGGCCATAGTCATCAATAAGGTCTTGTTCAATCTTGAGAAGAGCTTGTCTCTCGTACTCTTTGCAGCCAAGGTGAGTATCTGCTAACCTCAAATTATTTCCAGTAGTTGGTTTCGTGCAGTGTGCACAACAAAAGGAGAATTAAAGTGAGGGGAAATTGGAGGGAAGTTGTTTTCATTAGTTAGAGCCTTAGAGGATCAAGAATGTGATTAAGATAAGAGCATTGACACATCAGATGTGCAATGTTTCAAGAATGATTTTATTAGCCTAAAATATGTCTTAATTATTTATACCTGTGTTACGTATACATTATTAGCAACAGATTGTAAAATGAAAGAAGACGAAAGTCACCGAAAATTTCTTTTGATAGAGTATACACCATTATATTATTGCCAACTTTTTTAGTTGCGAATTTTCCATGTCTTCCAAGTCCAACTCTTAATAAAAAAAAGTTATACAAATATAATATTCACTAAATAATGTTGTTTTCACACTGCACTCTTCTCTCACATACGTATTTCAGTACCTGCTTCGATATTAATATGCTTTATATATTGTTTAGGTTTGATAAAAGTTAAAAGCGAGGTGACTGAGGAGTATATTGTATTATTGCAAAATGGCAAAGGAATATAATAGAGTATATTATATTGTTCTGTTTATTTTGCTGAAATTGAAAGCTTTTTGCTCAAAGTACAATGGGTAAAACTAAAAGTTAGATAAAATAATACAGTGAGATCCATAAATAGATCAAAAAGTGTAGCGGGACCCATAAATAATAGCAAAAATAAGCTGAATAGTAAAATAAACTGGTTTTTTAATTTAAAGCCAAACGCGCACTAAAAAGTCAAGTTATAAAAAGATACTATTTTCACACTAAGGGTCCGTTTGGATAGAGCTTATTGCTGAAAACTGAAAACTGAAAACACTGTAGCAAAATAATTTTTAAATGTGTGAATAGTATTGTGGGGCCAATTTTTAATATTTTTTTTCTAAATAAAGTGCTTGTGGGTTCCACGAACAGTGCGTTAACAGTGTCTAAACAGTGCCAAATAGTGATTTTTGTCTCCTGCACAGTGATGCTATAGTGAAATAACGTGCATGAACAGTACCGGTTACTGTTCATGCACGTTGAAAAAAAAAAGAAAAAAAAAGAAGGGAAAACGCAGAAATCATCAAAACGCAGCAAAAAAAAGCTCAATCCAAACGCACATTAATAAAGTTATGAGTAATGTTAGGATCATAATTTTTACTACAACTTTTGTTACAACATACTCACATGGCAAGTCATGAGTGGGGGAATAATGAACCCACCACTTTTAGTCCACCACTAACAACTTGTCACGTGAATAAGTTGTGACAAAAGTTGTGATTCTATCATTTTTTTTTTTTTTTAAAGTTTTAGAAGATATAAGTTTTCACATTGTATTCTCCTCTCAAAATGTTTTTCTTTTTGTGCAAAGAGAGTCTATAGCAAAAAATTTTCCGAAAACTTTAACAATAGGATGATGTAGTAAATAAAAAGTTAATATTAGTGATGAAATTAGATCAGAATTAATAAAAATTTGCCAACTCAATTGTTGTAAAAAAAAAAATTGTATAATATTTTATTATATAGGCATTGCTCATACAGCCATGAGAGAGAGTAAATGTGAAATTCAAGCAATAACTCATTATAATTTCGTTTTTGGACACAAAAGAAGGGAAATATGTTCTTGCCTTCTTAATTGTGTTGCGTCTCAAGGTTTTGGACATAAAAGGCTGATTGTACATGGCCGTTAAAAGATTGTTGTTATGTGGACCTTGGTGATCCATTACTCAGTGATCCATCTATCTGAAACAATAGGTATGGAGCCCATTTCATCATTAATTTCAAATTTGGTCCCTTAAAACCCAAGCCCTTCAAAGACTATCTGACTTCGGCCCTATTTATGCTGAATTTTTTGTGGGCTTTTGAAAGATAAATAGCTACCGCGTAGCCTAAAAGTTGGGCCTCAACAAACACCACTAGAACGTAGGTCTTTTTAGTTTTGAGTTTTATGAAAATACTGGGACGTACAAGTGTACAACTGTACAAGTTTAATCAAGATTGCTTGAACTTCTTAAGAGAAATAAACGATTAGACCATATCACCATATCATATCGCAATTATATGAACAACCAAGTGACTTAAAAAAGTTTTTGTTTCAAACACATTAGTTTTTTTTAATAAGTTTCTTTTTATTCATATTGAATACAAATCATTTTTTTTTTTTTTATATAGAAATTGAATACAAATTATTTGTCCTATTTTAAGTGTTCCACTTTATATTTTACCAATTGCAGACTATCACACTCGCCTTTTTTTTATTTACACAGTCTTAAAATCAAAGTAGACCATAAAAATCCAACGTAAATAAGGTGACACGGATTTTTTTTTTTTTTTTTTTAATCCAGCTAGACATATGTAGCTAAACTAAAAAGTACATTTTTCCATCGGACAATTTATAATGTTTTAAAGTCATTGCGTGGAGTAAAGAATCTAGGCATTGTCATGGAACTCAATATAAGTATATTAAAATTATTAACATAGTTTACATGGAATTATTAACATAGTTTATTTGAAAGAATTATATAAAAATCCATATTTGATGTAACTATTTAATTATCAACCAAAAAAAAAAAAAAACTGTATGTTTAGTATTTTTTAGAAGAATGCTATAACTTTAATTAAGTAAATGCAACTAAATTAGCTAAAACTACAATACTAAGATATAGAGAAACATCCTCCATCTATACTGAAAAACTACTAACATGTCTAACAACAATCACTTTCAAAGGCTTGTATTGAACCTACCCAATGAACCAAAAGTAAAATGTAATGGTTCAAAAAGAACAAAAACTGTTGTTATTTAAAATAGAAGTGCTACGTCCATAATATTTTTACAACAAATCACAGGTGGTTAGTTGTTATTGGTTCAAATATAAATTTAGCACTGAGATTTTTTTTTAACCCAATAATAACAACCAGTAACAACCTGTCACTTAGGATTTATTGTAAAATTTTTGTTATTTATATATACTCCACATATTTTAATACCAAATATGGCTGATTTCCTGTCATATTCTCTCACATAATTATCTCACTATTTGAGAGAGAGTTTAGAAGTAACTTGCCGCAGGATTTTGTGGTTTATGATTCTCCTCCCATATAGATAGATCAATTTGCTTTTACTTTAGGATTATGTTGGTTTGTATTATGAGAGGTGTTGCAATAACTCATACTCTGTTCCTTGGTCTTTTATATTAGATTCCTTTTTACACAAACCCCACCCCCCCCCCCCCACGCTCCCCCAAAAAAAAAAAAAAATTTGTGTGAATAACCAGTACTTCTAAATTAGCCTACTACCTTACAAATGAGCTCACCACAATTTATTATTCAGTGGTTTTAGTAGCAAAAGGGAAGAGATGAAATATAAAAGACATACGTCAACTATTCAAAAAATGATGAAACATTTAAATGGGTTCAAATCCATTTTACCACAACATCAACAAACTCCCACTACAACTTCAACCCCCTTTTACACTGCCAAAATGTAAACCTATAATTTATTGAAAATTTCATCAACCCAGTTGTACTTGAGAAACAGAATAGATTCAAGGTGACTATAACCTCCTGAACATGAGAGAGAGTGAGAGTTTTTTTTTTTTAATATGGAGTACATAAATAAGACTGAAATAATCTATCCTAAAAGATAGGAACCAACTCCCATCAGTTGCATTTAAATTCAAATTGAAAGACAATACAATCTGATCTTTTATTTATCCTCATCTGCTGCTGCATTGAAATTCAAACTGATCCAGTCAGTTCCTGTGTATGCCATCCTTATTTCCTTCCTTGTGGCTCAGCAGTCGTGATGTCTCAATTTCGGACCTAATAGAAAACTTCTTACCAGGAGTGTTGAAAATCTGTCAATAATTTCATATTGGAATCAACTACAGAATAATAATTTTTGCTTCAACTTTATCCATAAAAAAAAAAAAAAAAAAATCACTGACATCCTCGCCTCCTATGGCCATAATATCCAACACAAGTTGATACTGGAATCAATATTATTGGTGCATGCAGCATAGATAATTACCCTAAGAGACTAAGACACTTAAGACGTAATGCATCTTAATAGTGCTTTGGAGAATTTTAATTTTGATAACTAGAAACTATATGTAATGGCACGGTGTAATTTATTAGTAGTTGTGTAAAAGGATTGAAAGTTTGTAACTTAACTTAAGGGGCTGGGAAGTAGAGGGTCTATGATGTGTTTTTGGTTAAGTAGAGTTCATAAAGGACAGAGACATGTTCATAAAGTTAGGACTAATAATGACGGTATTAATACTACTTTACTCGTCAAGAAAAAAAAAGGATGAATGAAAAGAGAATAAACAAAAAAATAATAACAGTATTTAGAAATAGAATGATGTTCATGATAACGATAGTAATTAACATAGTAGAGAAACAATTAGTATTACCAATTATGTTTGGAGCCGCCTCTGTAATTTATTCATATTCACTGCTCCTATCACATACATCTTATCTTTGATGATGTTTAAGAACTTGAAATAGGAGAATCGCCATGACATGTTTAGTAGTATTGTGCCAAAAACTCCCCAAAAACCAACAAGAACTCCGAGGGCCATACTAACATAAAACCCCATTGTTATAAACCCATCTTCCTCCTCTTGAATCCTAGCATGTTCAGTACCTCTATTCTCAACTGAGTTTTGAGTCAATTCTTCTCCTGAACATTTGTTTGGAAGTGGAAATCCACAAAGATTTGGGTTCACTTCATATGAAGTGGCATTGAAGGTACTGAGCTGAGGACCTGTTGGAATTTCTCCTGACAGGTTATTGTTTGACAAGTTGAAGAAACTTAGAGAATTAATTCGAGAAATACTTGAAGGAATTCCACCACACAACTAGTTCTTCGATAGATCTAGGGAATTTAATGATTCTAACAAACCAATTTCTAGAGGGATTCTTCCAGTTAAAAGATTTCTTGAGAGATTCAAAGAAATCAATCCATTAAGTTTCATGATTTCTCTAGGAATTTCTCCAGACAATTTATTGCTCGAAAGATCAATGCTTTTTACTAATGCAAGAATACTTTTGTACTCATACTCTCTTCCTTTCCAGAACCAAATTGCATGATCATCATAGCTATTAGAGTGGAAAAAACTGTCATTAGGGGAGACGATATAATAATATGAGTGGGTGATGGTTGAATTTGGAGTCCATTTATGTGTCAAAACAATAATATTTTTTAGGCATATTGGTATACTTCCTGAGATTTGGTTTAACGCAAGCTCTAAAACTTGAAGATGTATTAGATGGCAAAGATGTGAAGGAATGCTTCCAAAGAAGCAATTAGATCGAAGTAAGAGGACAATTAAATTTGGATGGTTGCTCCCTAACCATATCAGCATCTCTCCTGACAAGTTATTATCTTGAAGATTAATAAACCTCAACTTTGTGCAATTCTTCAATGACAAAGGAAGTTCCCCACTGAAACTATTGTTGCTTAAATCCAATGTTTCAATCCCATGTAAAGAGCCCACCGAGCTTGGGATTTTCCCATGAAATTGATTGTTTGCCAAATTAAGAATTTTCAATCCTTCAAAATGCATCCAACAGACAGGGAGCTCTCTTGATAATTGGTTATTGGAAAGATCTAGAAAATTCAAGTTTCCATTAGTGACTGTACATAGGGATCGAACTTGCTTTGAAATCATATTTTTCGAAAGATCCAAATGTTCTGCTATAAATAAAAATCTTGGTATTTCACCTTCCAGTTTATTGGAACTCAAGTCTAGCATGAGGAAAATGGAGAACTCCCTTGACAAATTTGGAACATGACCATTGATTTGGTTGTGAGATAGATTCATAAACCAAAATTGACTTGAGAAGATCCAATTTGAATTGGAAAGAGTATCCAAAATTTTAGAATTAGAAATATCAAGCCTAGTGAAATTTTTTTGAGTTTGAATCCATTTTGGAAATTGAGGGCCTAGTTGGCAAGATCTCATCATTATGCTATCTAATTGGAAAGGAGGACTCCAATCAGAGCTGAAGTTGAAAACCAATTTGGTATTAGATAAGCCCAAATTGTTCAATTTTGTGAGGTTTAAGAAGTGGGATTCAGAAATAACACCTTCTAGTGGATTATCTTGAAGATCCATATACTCTAGTTTAGATAGTTTTCCCAAACTTACAGCTATTGTCCCATTCAAACGATTTTGAGAAAGCCGTAATCTTCTCAATGATGGAAGTGTTGTGAGATCAGGTAATGATCCCATTATTTGATTATTTATTAAATTCAAATCCTCTAATGAGTGGTTTGCACACCTGGTCAAATTATGAATAAAATCAAGAAGCTGTCCACTGAGATAGTTTTTTGATAGAGACAATGTTTTCAAATTACACATACCACCAAAAGCTTTTGGTATCTTGCCTTCAAACTCATTAGAATCAAGATAGAGGTATGCAAGAGAGTTTATTCTAGTAAAAGCATCTGGAATTGAACCTTGAAATTGGTTATTACTGAGATAAAGTTCAACGACACTAGTGTTGGATTTGAACAACCACTCTAGTACTGAAGAAGAAGAAGTGAGATTATTATAATGAAGATAGAGGGCATCAAAAGAAGTAGAAGAATTGACAAGGGGAACAGAGAAAATATTTGGAAGATTACAAAAGTCTAAGAACAAGATTGTCAAGTACGGCAGTTTATTCATAACATTGAGCCAATTACTGACCTTGCTCAGGTTAATGGTACTCATGTAAAGGTATTTTAAAGAAGAAAGTTGAGGGAGCCACTCTAAGTTTTTGGGTTTATTAAAATGATTGCAACTAAGATCAAGGTACTGCAAGTTGGAAAGATTCCCAAGCTGAAAAGGTTCTTCCGAAATTAGCACGATAAAGGTCAAGGTGTCTTAAGTTGGAGAGAGAAGCAATGAATTCTGGGATTTGGCTCTGATTAAAATCATTGCAGCTCACATCCAAATAAGTCAAATATTTCAACTCAATCAAGGAAGGATTAAGCTTACCTCGCAAAGGCCTTGGGGGAAAGAACGGGACATTGAGATTGAGCATGATGACGTGGCCTGTTTGGTTGCTACACCTGACCCCACTCCATTTGCAACAATCTTGGTCGGAGCTCCAAGAAGAAAGCCGGCCATAATCATCAATAAGGTCTTGTTTAATCTTAAGAAGAGCTTGTCTCTCATGCTCTTTGCAGCCAAGGTGAGTATTTGCTAACCCCAAATTATTTCCAGTAGTTGGTTTCATGCACAACAGAAGAAGAATGAAAGTGAGGAGAAATTGGAGGGAACTTCCACCCATGATTATATAAGATAAGAGCAATAGGATTTCAAGTATGATTTTATTTGCTTGGAACCCTATCTTTATATACATGCATGTGTTGATTGAGCTCAGTAGGAAGTATTAGTACAACGAATGAGGACGAGAGTCACTGGAAATGTCTTTTAGTAATGGATTAGACAACATTGTGACACAGACCAAGTCCAAGGTTATTATTGTCCCATAGACAACAAAGGTCCCTCGATGCAGCAGATCACAACACACGAAGTCTCCCTCTTCTTAAAGCTAATGAGGAATATCCCGTTTATTTAGATTTTTACTGAAAGCCATTTACTTGTGTTTCAAAAAAATAATAAAAATTAAGATTTTAAAAAAATTGTAAAAATTATGCTGTACTGGGAGAGCTTTGAGGAAAACAGTGCTTAGAAATCATATTTTAATTCTTCTGGCTGAACACAACATGTTTGATGATAATAATGCTAATATGCTAGTCTTCCTGTTAAATGACTTACAAGAATTGTAATACATACTCAGCAAACAATTTTCAAGGAGTGGCATAGGCATGAGCTGATACCTGAACCTCAAAAGGATCGCTAGAGATCATTAGGCGCTCAAAACTTAACATACTAGCACCATAAGCTATAAAACAATCACGTTCCATTTCTCCTACACGTAGTCCTGGAAAATGAAAGGTTAGCAGAAATTAGAACTATGCAAGGTAAATTTGCATCTGATAAAATATCTAAGAACCAGAAATTAAGAACCTCCATTGCGAGCTCTCCCCTCTGTAGGCTGTCTTGTTAGTAGAACACAGGGTCCATCGGCTCGAGCATGCATTTTATCTAAGACCTACTTGTCATGAAATAATGGATATCATTAAAAATCAATATCAAAAATAAATATTTTCAAGATAATATTCTAAATCAATAAGACATGCTTTATGTAACAGGGAAGAAAAGGTGTGATACACCAAAGAAAAATTACTAGGATTATTTAAAACAACAACTAATAAAGGCATTTCTGTCACAGAAATTCTAGATGCTATGAGTAAAAGAATATCAACTAATCTAAATCATAGAAACAATGCTAACCAGAATCACCAGACATAAAAAATAGACATGCCATGCACCAAAAAAATCTCTCTCAATTTATTCAGGTTGGCACGTCAAAGGAATGTCAAAACAAGAGCCTCAAAAGGTTAAAAGAATCACTGATGAGGCAAGGAGGGAAGAGCAAGATAGGAATATGTAGGGTTTGCATACACTGATTTAGACTCAGCTATACCAGTGTAAATGGTGTGAGGCATCTGCTTCATGATCAAGTGAGAATCACACTTATGTTCAAACAGAAAGCAAAACCTGAAGGCAATTCCCCTTTACCCTCAGTAAGGGGTTACACACATGCCTTCTAATTTCATCTACCAGTCAAAATTAAGAGCACATATGGTCAAATTTAGCTGCTTATCAGCCTCCTGTAGTGACTAAACAGTCCATCAAGCAACCCCACAAGAAACCAAATAATGGTAACAGCATAAAATTTAGAACCTAGGATTCATAAGCATGATTGGACTCAGGAACATAATAAAGGAGGCTTTGAATCTTACCATATGTTTTAACTTTTGATAGTAAATAGGACCCATGAAAATATATGCTTGCAGTGGGCAACCTGTGATACCTTGAGAAGACAAAAAGTATTAGGAAGTTTCCTTTCATATGCAAGCAAGGTCTAGTTCACAAACATAAGTCCACAAAATAGTTATTCCATCCCAAGGTCGTATTCCATGCACCAAACTTGCGACACTACTGATAAAAAGGAAATGACACAATTTAATTATTATTGTTATGAGAACATCCAACTTATATTAATGATAGTAACTTCCAGAAACATGCTAGAAATCCATTGTCTAATTTAAATTGAAAATAAGTTTCCTTTCACCCCTAGGGTTTCAAAAAGTTGAACACAATACGTAACAAAGCTACAATAGAAGAATTAAAATGAACGGTTGCAATAGAATTCCCATATGTACATATTTCAGATGTAAAAACTTAAACCTGAATACAGAAAGTCTTTGCCATTGTAGCTAAAGCCTTTGTTCACAAGAATTTCACTGTCACAGAGCAAGGAAGCATGGTAAAAATAATGAAATCTGGAAAAATGCATAATAATCAGATGTCATAGTAAAGACGCAGAAAGCACCTCATAGCTTCAACTGTGTCTGCATGACCGCTTGGTTCCCCAAAGGCACTGCCATAATGAAACCTACCACATGAAACTCCAGCTTTACCCCCAAGAAGCTCTATCATCTTCCCCACTGTCATTCGACTGATGGTAACAGAATATCAAAACATTAAGTTACATCTTGGGTGCTTGCACTGCTAGCAACTATAGACTATAACACAAAACATGGATGATTATGACATGGCACAAGGCCAGTCAAGCCTAAGGGCTGGATTTCACGTTCCATATGATTATTGCAGTTGAGTCCACATGTGCCAAGTTTGTAGAAAATTGGAGGGAAAATTAATTAGTGGCACATGCACATGTTAGATTTTAGAAAGCGTTTAGAAGCAAAAGCCATGTGCTTTATTAAATCTAGCATGTGATTAGTATGTTACAATTGTACTCAAGCATGTGATAAATGTGAGTTATGGACGATGTCATCAACAATAACCAACTCCCAAGCTATAAATATCCATGTACATGAATTGTAAAGATAGATAGATTGATAGTGAATTTTAGAATCTCATATTTGAGTTTAGATTGAGGTCTGAGTTCCCTCTCTTTCTTTACTTCCTCTCTTTCTCTCTAGAATCTTTCTGTACTGAAAATTCAGTATTAATCTTCTTGCATCACTTGCTTGTTAAGTTTTCCACTATTCCAAACTTTTAACTTATTTACCTAGGAAACCCATGAGGATTCATAATCAAATCAGGGCAAATGCCACGTTCAGAAAATGGAAAGTCTTCCTGCTGGATAATGGTGCCACAAACTCCTTTCTGCCCATGTCTGCTACTAAATTTGTAACCGACCTGAGGGGGCAAGAAATACAAGAAAGAAGGTCAACCTTAATGTTTGTTTACTGCTCTTATATCCTACGAGTATGGCGAATTAAGAATTTGATAGATAAGTTATTATGCCTATCATTATAAAGAGCCACTCGAATCCACTACACAAGACTCCCCTTCGGGACCCTTAAATGTTTGTTTACTGCTCTTATATCCTCTGCATTTAAAAACAAGCATAAGCAATCTTGTTGTTAAAGGAATCTATCAAGAATTTTCGCCGGAAAGTGAAACTAACATATTTGGTAATTCTGATGGTGGTAATTCTTATGATCATCATCCAGTATCTACACATGTTAGAATATATCAGAATTAAAGAATATACAGGAAGCATTTGCAATTCAAAGAAACAAATAACCAGAGAACAAAAGGAAAATGATGAAGAATGGGATCCTTGGGATTGGCAGAGTCAATCTGGCTTCCATAAAAAATAAAACCTCATAATAATTTCCAAATGTACTTTCAGCATTCTCAGAGTATGGGAAAAAAATTAACAGGGATATTTTGGTTAACTTTCAATTGGGTAGTTTGCTTTCATTTTTTTTAGGTAATAAAAGCTTTATTAAAAAAAGTATATCGTGTTCACCATAGTGAACAAAATATACTTGAAACAGTTACAAACAAATCAAGAAGAGGAAATTACAGATTGTAGGAAATCAAAAATGGAAAAACATTGTGTAAAGCCCCAAATCCTAGACCAGTCAATCAAAGTCCTAACTAGCAAAGATTTCAAAAGATCAACATTGGGTAGTTTGCTTTCATATATGGAACTTTTTTGGTTATGCTTCTAGCTTTAGTTTGTTCTTGTATATGTATAGTTTAAGTCTCTCTTTGTAATTAGAATCGTTTCCTTTTCAAATAAAGTTTGTGTTTGGTTGAAGCAATTGATGTTTGCAAACAAAATTTCAATTAAAATCCATACAAATGCTAATTTACTTTTTGAATATTATGTCCACAGACCGGGAAATCCCATTCATCAAAACCCATAAAAATATACATTAGTCCTAACTGATAAGTGAAACCCAACCGTGGCAATTATAACCATTCAAATCAGATATGTCCATAACAATGCAATCCCCACTTGCCCAATATAATTAATTTATTATTATTAGTATTTTTGATAAGTAAGTTTTGGCCCCTAGGGGGGAAGGGGAATCAATAATAATAATGATAATAATAGCAATAACAACTACAACAACATAAAAGTTTTTAGTGCTCATCAGTCTTCACGGCATACAGGCTTCATGGTCAACATGTCAATCGTGTTTGCTCATCACTAACATTCGTTTCCACATCACGCTGAACGACGGATTGTGACCTCTTGAAGCTCCCAGTGAAGACACCTTTGTTGATGTTTGAGCAAGGCCAATTGCTGATGGAAGTTTGGCAGCAGTACTAATTAGTTAAGGATCAATTTCTGGAGGATTTAGCTTCCAGATGTGCTGGCAACCTCAAGATTGTGATGCACAGCATGTTCTTGTCATTCCCACACGTACATCTTGCTGCTGCTGCATGAATCAGATCCTCTATTCAAGGAGGATCAAGCAGAATGGATCTTGTGGTTGCAGAACAGACGGCTAATGGAGTTTGTGATGCTTTGGATTGGAATGGGAGTTGAGGTACAAATTGGTGAAAAGGAGAGCTGTTTTGGAAGGCTAAGTTGCTTAAAGAAAAGAAAGAATAAACTAGTTCTTCAAGAGACCCACTCTTGGAATACTACCTCACAGGTAAGGGGATTTTTGGATTCAATTCCAACTGCTGCATGTCAGGAATTTTGGACTGGAATGCTAATATGAGAACAACTAAATTATCAAAATCTTTACATATCTTATACATAATTCACTTCTTACGGCCAGACATTTGAAGACACTGAACGATCCATTTTGTCGGTGAAGTTGTTTTTTTTTTTTTTTTTGCACTTTATATGAGTGGTCATTCCTTCTCTAGTTTGCTATAATTTTTGGATTCATGTACTTCTCTGTAATTCTGATATATTGCTAGTACACTTCCTGTGTACTGGTTATCTCTTTTCGTTTCTTGGTTAATAAATTTTAGTTCTTCATTAAAAAAAAATAATGAAATAAAAAACTTATTCACTTGTGATAGGTAGAAAACCCTTATCAATAAATGCTTATTTACATTTTCTAAAACAGTTTTATTACATATTGATTTTAAATTCATGGGAATAGATATACTTCGACAATATGAGATATAGTACCATCTGTCCCCAATAAATATGCAGAACAATTGAGATCTATACAATGTGATACTGCACCAACTATTAATATGTATTACCCGCATATGTTTTGCACCATAGCCCTTTCTATCAGGCCTGAGTATCCTGTCCTATGTGTCATTTTCGTACTTTTGAAGCACGACACTATACCTGTTAAAGAACTCTAAGATAAGCGGCCATACTTATTTAATTACTTGGGCAATTGAAGACATGCAAGGACTTTTTTTAAAAGAATAATTTTAGTAGACAGAGACTACATGTACAATGAACACACAGGCCGGCCCTAGACATTTTGGGGCCTTAAGCGAGAACTAAAAATGAGACTTTTTTAATACTTATATATTAATTAAATTAATGTTTATTTAATATTTTTATATTATAATATATTTCATTTAAAATCTATTTTTTTTTCTTTTTGAGTTGCAATTGGGGTCTTTTGTGATATTTTCATTTAAATTTTGTGTTATATTTTATTTATTACTAATGAAAAATTTATCCATTGATCCTCTTTGAGGCTCAATTAATTTTTTTTTTTTTAAGTTTTTCAAATTTAGATGCATATCTTCTAGTAGGCATTTCTAATCAAACAATATATTTATAAAGTATAAAATAAAAAATAACTTTCAAGTATAGAGCGAATGAGAAATAAAACCTTATTTATATAAAATATATTGTTGTAGCTTTACAGAACAATAACAAGTTTTTGGTAATGTCAACCTACATAAATAAATATTTATTCAATATATTGCCACTAACTATAATATATATATATATATATATATAAATACAAGATTAAAATTATAAATAAAAAATTTAAGTACAATCATAACAAAAATTTAAGTACAACCATAACACAAAACTTATTACTAAGACCCACCTAAAAAAACACAAAACAAATAGTATCTAATCTAATATAGTAATATCAATAACCCAAAAAAAAAAAAAAAAAAAAACGCAGGCTTTATATATATAAAAAAAAAATGAAGGCCCAAATCAAACAAAAGTGAAACGTCCAGGCAGGAGGAGGCAGGCCCAAACCCAACAAATGAAGAGACCAATTACCAAATTAATTATACCTGATATACACAGAAAACTCAAAACGAAGGCGCAGAGCACTGAGCAAGGCGGAGAAAGCTGTGGAGAGAATCAGAGAAAAAGTAGGAAACATGCTGTGGAAGCAGGTAGTAGAATCTAGAGTACAACCCTATGAGGGGAGGTTGGTGCACAAAGGCTATTCTTGGGCCGTATAGGGTTATTCTTTGGAAATATATTTAGAGGGAGTGGACACAGTTCTCTCACTATATCAAGTTTGCGGTTGGTGATGGTTCTATAATAAAATTTTGGTCTGATGCTTGGTGTGAACTGTCAGCTTGAAGGGCACCTTTCCTGAGTTGTGTCATATTACACAGGATAAGGAAGCACTAGTAGCGGATCATATGCATTTTCACAATGGATCTGTTCATTGGCAAATAAATTTCATTCAAGCAGCACAGGACCGGGAATTGGAGTCACTCTCATCGTTCTTGGATCTTTCGTATTCTATTGATGTGCAAGGTCATGAAGAGGATAAGTTGTGTTCGAGCCAGTCAAGTGGTTTCAAGTTTAAAGCTTACAATAGAGTTCTAGCCCCCGCTGGAGTTGAGCATTTTCCTTGGAAAAGCATTTGGATGCCTAAAGTCCCAACAAAAGTGGGATTTTTTTTCTATGGGTTGGTTCTTTGGGAAAACTACTAACAGATAACCTGAGGAAGTGGAACTTGGTGTTGGTGAAATGGTGCAGTGTGAGCAAGAGGGGTGGGGAGACAATGGATCACTTGATGCTACATTGTTCTGTTGCGAGGGAGATGTGGGATATGGTTTTTGCTCTTTTTGGGGTCCAATGGATGATGCTTGGCAAGGTTGTTGACTTACCACCTTGTTGGCGGTGGATCTAGAGGGGAAGAAATGCAAGAAACTTTGAAGGATGTGGGGGAAAAATTCTTTATCTGAATTGCACTTCCTAAGAACTTTGTTCAAATGGCTTAGCCGTCATGTTCATCTAGTATACTTCCGGTGTACTAGATGAATTCTAATTGTTTTTCTAATAAAACTTATTACTTATAGAAATTGTGCAATCATTAAAAAATGAAACCACTATAGGTTGTTGACTTACCACCAGTCCTCCATCACAATTTTTTTTAATAGAAAATTTTTCCCTTTCTTATTATATATGTGCTTGGAATGTGAGAAAATATTTAAAAAATAGTAAAAGGTATGTGTTCCATAGAATTTACAAGAATATTACCAAATGCTAAAAATATATATTTCGGATAATTTTTCAAGAATGTAACAAAAAACTTGAATATTTTCCATTGAACTAAATAGTAAACACAACCTAAATAATTTTTTTAAAAAAATTTTTCACAATGTATTCTTCTTTATTGTGTTTTTCTAGAAATTTACCAAAAATTTTAGGACTACAGGAGTTTATGGGCTAGTTCTAGACTTTATACCGAATGTGGAATTTAAGCTATATATAACCCATTTAGTTTGGTTTTTGGACACAAAAGAAGAGGAATATACTTAATTGTGTCTCAAGGTTTTGGACATAACATGCTAATTGTACATTACAATTTAAAAGGTGATTTAAAGATTAATTCGAATCATGTCTATCTTAAACTCAGAAAAATCATTTGATGTCTTGACTTAATGGTAAGAAGAATAATCACTATAATATATGCTAGTAGTTACAAATCATATTGAAATTAAAATTAAAAGAAAAGAAAAGCCTTGGTTAACTAGTGGTGTAACCAATCAAATTTCAGTTCTTGCACTAATCTTTGTCGAATCACATTTACTTGAAATTTTTGGTTGCGGCTCAATGATCCATCTTGCCATAATAATAGGTATGGAGCCCATTCAGTCTTTTTTATTTTCGGCTTTTAGGCCCTTAAAATCCATGAGTAACTGACTTGGGTCCTATTTGTGCTGTATTTTCTATGGGCTTTTGAAAGATAAATAGCTACCGCTTAGCATAAGTATTGGGCCTCAACCATCACTATTGAGCCTGTATGTATGATTACACTGATGAAAAAATTGAGCCTCAACAAAGTAGGTTCTTTTATCTTTTTGCCGTTTTGGAAATATTAGGATGCAGGCTTTAATATTGCGAGATTGTATGAAATTCTTAAGAGGAGAGAATATGGCCTCTTCTTTCGTTGGGAACTTGGGATTTTATTTTTGTCTAACAATATGGCCTATTGGGCTGCCATTCGTAATTTTTTTTTTAGAAAAAAAAAATAAAAACTGTAATTAGAATCAGGCTGGATCAAAATTCCCAATTGGAATCTATGACTATATCATATCTTTCTCTCTCTCTCTTGAACAATCTAATGACAAAAGGGTCAAGTTTAGAAAAATAATGTAGAACCTGTCGACACAGTAGATGAGAAAGGAGGGAGGGGGAAGTTAAGATTTACAACAATAGCACTTACAAAAACTTACAAAAGAGCCTAACTTTTGTAAATACTAGCAACACTTATAAATCGAAGACTTACTCCCTAACTAACCGATATGGTATTTTAAACCACTTATCTTTCTTTTCTTTTTTTAAATAGGGTCATGCTAATGAATGCCCTTAGGGCATTGGTTAACAATCCATTTTAGGAAAGTTTTAACATCACTTTTATGGGAAATAAAAAAAGCCGTCAAAACATTAATTGTTTTATTTCATTTTCCCATAAAAACTTTCTTTAAATGGATTGTTAACCAATGCCCTAAGGGCATTCGTTAGCATTTCCCTTTTAAATAATATAGATAGAAGACACAAGAAATGAGGAAGGAGGAAGCGAAAAGACAAGACTTACAACACTATCACTTACAAAAAGGCCTAATCTTAAACATCTTAGTTATAAACATAAAAAAGTACCAGTTAATTTTAATTGTCTTTTAAGTCTTAAAAAAAAAAAAAAACTAATCAGATACTTGTGTCAGCCATGAGATCAACTTCCATTTTAAGTTTTTAATCACCGTTGAATGTATTTTCTTTTTACCAAACGTTGGGTGTTAAAGATACATGAGGGCTATTCCTAATTAAAATTGCACCTTAGCTGTAAGTGAAATTGACATTTCAAAGGCCATGAAAATACAACTACCACTATAATTAAATTCAAGTCGAAGTAGAAAATGATAAAACTCCAACTACTTTCCCATTTTTTTAAACTAATAAAATAGTATTTTTCTAATGTTATAGAGATTTTTTTTTTTTTTTTTGAGAAAAAATGTTATTGAGATGGTACATCTCGTTATAAAGATTTTTTATTTTTATTTTTTCGGAGTATTCGACAACCAAAACTAAACTCATAAGTAGGGGTGTGCATGGGTCGGGTTGGGTCGGGTTGAGGGAATTTTTTGACCCAACCCACCATGGTGGGTCAAAAAAAATTCGACCCAACCCGACCCATCACATATGTCCAACCCAACCCAACCCACATGGGTCGGGTTGAACCATGGGTTAGACTTTTTTTTATTTTTTATTATTATTAAATTGAACCTATGTTTTTTTTATTAATTATATAATATATTTAAATATATATTAAAGAAAGTAATAGGATTTTATATTATATATGTTTGTAGGATTTTATTTTATATTATATAATATATTCTATATTATATATTACTAGGTTTTAACTTAAAAAAAATATTTATTAAATATATATTAAAATATGGGTAGGTCGGGTCGGGTTTGGCGGGTTTGTAATTTTATGACCCATAACCCAACCCGACCCGCTACAAAAAAAAATTTTATAACCCAACCCAACCCACCAAGCCCTAAAAACCGACCCAACCTGGCGGGTTGGGTCGGGTTTGGCGGGTCGGTGGGTTTTTTGCACACCCCTACTCATAAGAAGGGTTGAATGTCACTGGACTATAAAACAACCGCCATCACTTCACGGTAAAAATTGAACTTTTCACTAGTCTAAAAGAATGTATTCTTTTTAATAAAGTCTTAAAAAATTGTAAATCCTAATATAATTCACTTAAAACCACATTTTACCTTATAAAAAGGATTACTAAATGATAAGACTGTAATAGTCTACTTTAAAAGAAAGGCACCATTACACCTACCATGATCATTTACATTTAAATTCAATTGTGATGAAGCAAATTAGCTAGATAGCCCTCCTCACAAAAAAAAAAAAAAAAAAAAAAAAAAAAAGAAAAAGAAAAAGAAAAAAGAAGAAGAAGCTAGATAGCCATGACAAATTCCTAGCTTAAGTAATCAGTGAGCATGGATTCAAAAAAAGTCATTTTTGTGCCTTGCTTTAGTAGCACAAGGGAAGAAGTGAAAAATACGATATACGTTGTTGGTTTAAGAATGGCTTGACCCAAGAGATTAATTAATTTTCCAAGTTAATCAGTTTAGCTTAACATTAGTAGGGATGGCAATGGGGCGGGGCGGGGCCGAAGGATGGGATCTTCGCCCCCGCCCCGTACAGATTTTTCTTGCCCCATCCCCGCCCCGCCCCGCCCCGCATGACGGGAAAAATTTCTTGCCCCATCCCCGCCTCTTAAGGCCCCGTGAAGACCTGCGAAGCCCTGTCCTACACAGTAAAACTTTATTTTTTGTTAATTTTCCCTACAACTATTACCATTTTTTCAAAAAAAATGACATGTTTCAATATTAAAAATATACTTGAAGTTATAAATAAATTTATCCTATCAAATCAAACTAATTTTTAGCAAAAACTAAATAATATTATCTAAATGTTTAACAAGACAATGTCATAAAAAAAATCTCATAGTATGACACGATAAAATAATCCAAACTCCTAATAAGATGATGATATAGGTCCCTTACTTCCAACTTTGCTAGAGAGAAAAAAAAGGTAGAACCACGTTAGGCAAAATAAAATAAGATGATGATATTTTTGTTTAAATAGTAGGGTTTTAAAGTATGAAAAAATTACATCTTAACCCTTATTGACGAGGGGCGGGGCAGGGCGGGGCGGGTATGGGGCGGGGTGGGTTTAAAAAGTGTAAATCCATCCCCGCCCCGCCCCGTGGTGCGGGTCTAAAATCTCGCCCCATCCCCGCCCCATCGCCTTTGCGGGGTGGGGAAAACCCACACAAGGCGAAGCAGGGAGGGGCAGGTGAAGCGGGGCGGGGAAAAATTGCCATCCCTAAACATTAGGTTAATTATATTGTGTTAAGGGATCTAAATCTTTAGAGAGGTAGAACTTATAACTTTGTTGCTCTTGTTTATTGAATTTTAGTTTAAAAAAAAAAAAAAAAAAAAAAAAAAAAAAACGAAAAAGTCTAGTCAAGACAGCCTCTTGTTTACTCTTATTTCGTTATAATTTGTTTTCCTTGCCCCGCATTCCGTTTCAGTAGTCCCATTCCCATTACTTTTGGTAAAGGCAGCAAAGGCCAATCTAATCTAAAGCGGTCCACCATAAAAGTTATTTTCCTCTAGAGAAATTGTAATCAACTGAGAATTCCTAAAACGGTCCCTATAAAAATGAAAAGAATTACTAACACGGTAGGTAGCATAGTGTTTTTTTCTTTTTTTTTTAATCGGTAGGTAGCATAGTTAGTACAAAAACAGGATGAAAAAGATGTAAACAAATAAAAAGGTAGCCTTTATTTTTTTACTTTTAATTTTGGACTATACTTTTTTTTTGGGGGGGAAGGGATTTGGACAAATATTTTAGACATTCATTAATTTTGTTACTTAAGTCATCAAATGTCTCTACATTATACAATATCTCATATGATCTCCAATTTGATTGGATATCAAATTAGATTATATAAATGTTTATTGCATGGACGTTTGTTAGGTCTCACATTGAAAGTGTAGTAGGTATGGACAACGTACTCTCATAAAAAAATGAAAAGAAAAAAAAATGGACTACTGACAACATTCAGAACAATTGAAAATTGTTCATCTGGGATTGCTCTGTTTTAAAAGCCTTGAATCTCAAATCTCCATGCTCCTTTGCACAAAATTTCGAATCAGGCATGGCTAGCTACTAGCCAACTATATAAGCACTGTGCATTTGCCGCATGCACACATAATCAAAAGTTTGTTTAGGACTATGCCATTTGCCGCATGTATACATAATCAAATGTTTTCAATCTTTCCCAACCAAAAAAAAAAAAAAGAAATGTTTTCAATCTTTTACTTTAAAAAAAATACATCAGCAAATGTTTTTTTTTTAATTTCAAAGTAAAGCAGAAAAGGTTTTAACCCACTTAATTTTGTGCTTTATTTATTATTTTTTTTATGGAAAATGTTTTTCTCCAAACTAGTTTGGAGGAATCTTTCTCCAACTCCTATGTGATGGTTGAAAAGACAATTCATATATAGTTTTAGACTTTTAATTGCATAAAATTTTAAAAAAGTTATGTGAGTTATTTAAATAATATACTTGGATAATGTTATAAATTGAAAGGTAGTCGGTTGGGGGATATTCGTTCAAACTAGTTAAGCGTAAACTTTGTTGTAATTATGTATTATCTTATAAGCTTTTTTTCCTTTAAAAAACATAACATTTTAAAAATGCAATATGGATTATCCGTTAGCCTTTCTCCTCTTTGTCGTAGGGTATGATGATGAAAGAAAAAAGTTTGACTCCAAACTGGTATGGAATTGTAAAACCTATATTTTTAGGTTGACAACCATGAACAAATTGTAACTGTTAGAATTTAGTTTGTTTAGTTGTTTAGTCTAGAAATATTCAGTTAAACAAGAAAAATGATGTCAGCATAGTTGAAGACTCAAGAAATCAGAAAAATTGAAGTGCAAATAAATTACACTTATCTCGACTGATCGAGATGCACATCTTGATCGATCGAGAGTCGTGTAGATTGCAGATCTGGTTTTCTTCTTAGTAATTTGATCTAGGATTTTAATGGATCTTAAGTATATATAAATATAAACCCTAGAGCATGTTTTTTCATATTCAAGAGGGCAGTATTATGTACACAAATCTAGAAATTTTCCATACCCTTTTGGAGTTACAACTAGAGACCTTGTGCAAGCAATAGATCCAATCATAAATCAAAGTTGCTGCACTTAGTTAATGATAGTTGTTGATCTAAATCTTTGAGTGAGCTCTCAAGTCACAAACTGGAAAGTTTGTGTTGTTGATCCAAATCTTTGAGTGGAGATCTTAGAGTCATAAATATGGGAGTTTGTGTGCAACAGTTTCACAATAGAAAAGTTTGTGGATTCGGAGTTATGTGTGGTCATACTAGTAAGTACTACATGAGGTAGCAGTAGATTTAGAGTTAAGTCTATTATATAAACTTTGATTCTATTCGTGAAATATTGCCTTGAGAATTGTTTAGATTATATCATCTCTAAGTTTTTTACTTTGAAACCATAGTTTCAAAAGTTTTTGTGGGTCATTATTATTGGTGTTCATGTGATTTATATCTTTGTGATGCTTATTTGATTTTGATCTTTTGCATAATTAATATAATAAACTATTTGATTAAAAGTTGATTAAATATGAGATAACTGGGGTCTTGAACCCTAGCAGGAATTATCTTTTACAACTCATTACGTGATGATTTATAAAACTATTTATATGTATTATTTAAATAAGTTACACAACTTGTTTGAAAAATTATCTAACTAAAACTACACATGAATATAGTATTTTTAATCATCACATAATAAATTATAGCAAAATAACTCCAAATCTGTTTGGAGTCAAACCTTTTGGCCTTGATATCAATAATTTACTCTTATCATCTTTGATTAGACATAGCAAAACAGGTCAGAATTTTCTAACTCGACCCGACCCAACCTAAATCCGATTTTTTTGACCCAAAGCAAAAACAAGTTGAATCGTGACTTGACCTGTGATTTTAGTAGGTTAACCCAAACCAACTCGAGCCCTGACCTATGACCTGAACCATTTAAAAAAAAATTGGTAAAAAAATAATAAAATTAAGACAATATTGGTTTGTTATGAGTTTTAAGGAAACAATTGAAACATTTACATAACCGCATGCAAATGAATTGAAAAATGAATGGTTGAACATTTTGTAATGAGTAAAGATTTTTAGGTATCAAATAGCAAAATACATGCCAAGATAATCTGGTTACAGTAGGGTTAAAAACATAGATTTAAAATTATAGACATATGTGAGAAACATTCATAAGTGTGAAAGTAGTGAAATCAAAGTATCATATTAGCATAAATTATGAATGCATGAACCTATTTTTTAACAATTTATGTCCAAAATAAACGGCTTTTCAAAATAAATTATGATATTTCCTAAAGTGTATGTTGCTTACAATAATATGATATTCATAAAAGAGACAGTGTATAAATAAGTAAACTGTCAAACTTTAATATATATTCTTAAATTGAAATAAAGTGTCAACCACAGTTGATAATAGATTACAAAATTATTTTTCAAGATTGTAAATTTCTTATATATTTTTATTCTTTGTCAAATGACAAATAATTTATCCAATTAGTCATTTGTAATTTTGTTTTATATTTTGGGATGTTAATATTGTGTAGAAATAAAACTTGTGTATTTGTTTTACTTATCTTTGCGGTATTTAGTTTTAGTTAACAATGTTGGGATTTGTATAATTTTAAAATTATTGAATAAGTATTAATAAGTTTAACTGAGCTCATTCTTGATATAAGTGATAAATTCAAAGTAATATATTTTAAATCAAATAATTTGCTGCATGACTTTTCAAATGGCAAATTCATGTTGTTTTCTTTATAAAAAAAAAAATTCATGTGAAATATACGGGTTAATCCAACCTGTCCTGACCCGGTCCAACCCACAACCTAATTGACCTAAACTCCCTTTTTTAACTCACTTAAAATAATCTGTTTTTAACTCGTAACCCATTTAATTCACAATTCTATTGATCCGACCTGACTTGCAGTTTGCCATGTCTATCTTTGATGACTTCAAATTCCTTCTTAAAAAAAGACTTTAGAAGAGGCTCTTATCATGTTTGATAATTTTATATTCTATCTTAAAAAGAGGCTTTAAATTGTCGCCTTGGCAATAGTGGGATAAAGCAAAAGTGGTAGGCAATAACCAGTAGGCAATGGCCAAGCCCACGTGATCACCTTTGTTTTTGCTTTCTATTATTCTTTCTCTTCTCTCATTTGAAATACTTTTGCATACTCACGTTTCTTTTTCTCCTCTCTTCAATTAGAGAATCTTCATTTTCCCTTTTACTTTTCCATTATTACCTTTCATTGCCCATCAAATCAATTATGTTGCTTTAGTTTTGGCCAATCACTCAATAGATAGGACTGCAAAGTTCCTATCATTCAACTCAAGAAAGGCAACCAGCTGGACTACGTGAATCATGCTAAGCAAACTTCGCACTTGTTGCATTTTAAAATGACAGTGAAAATCAGATCTTATAGCAATTCTTGAATTTTCTTACAAAATTTTTTTCTCGTGTTTAACGACATTAATAAAAATATTTGACTATTTTTTAGGTGTACACAGTTTTCTTGTCAATGCACATCAGGTATCAAAAAGAAAAATCCCTTAAAAGTAGTTGATGTTTTTATATAGAGATTTCGAATACAGAATTTCATGACCAACTTGTATGATGCATTAATGAAAAATTATATGCTAAAAAGGTTTATATATAATCTTATATTGATTGCTAATAAATGAAGAATAATTATCTATCTTTACACACTAAAAAATTGTTGTAGAGTATTCTTAGGGTGTCCGCTCTTAAAGACTAATAATCTAACAACAAAAATATTAGAAGTTACTTCAAATTCTGTTGAATCTGAACTTTGTGTAGGTTTAACGAGATTACATAAAAGCAAAAGGGTCCTTATAATTGTCACCTACCATTTTGGGTTATTTATTTATTTATCTATTTATTTATTACTAGGAGAGTTTTGTAAAACTTATTGTCGACATATTTGCTAGTCCTTGAACATCTTGAAAATCAGTTGAGGAGCAACTTGGATGTGAATGTGCTTAATCATCTTTTTTAATGTTGCAACGTCATCCATGATGGGAACATTCTCAAAGCTAGAAAGGCGATGTATCTGAATTAGTTTCACTCCTTGATTTGATTTTAGAAGTAGGATTATTTCCTTGAAACCTGGCTTCCTTGCCTCATATAATGCTTCTCTGATTGTGGATAATTGGTTGTTCTCATCATTGCAAGAGTACCATGAATAACAACCTTTACAAACAGACTAGCCTAAATGATTTTTGATCACAAAGGCACCCTCATTCCAATTAGCTTTGCGTGAACGCTTTTGTGTCAACTTTTATTATGGCTTGCCAATTCTAATTTTGACATGAAATCTGGTTTTCAGCACTCAATGCTGTTGTTGAATCATTTTGGAGACATTCATCTAAATCTGTGGTCCATTCTGTCAAGAGTTTCTTGATGCATCCTAATTGCATAGCATTTTTATATTCATATGTATATATCTGTCTGCATGTGTATGCAAATTAATTAATTTAATATGAAAATCTTACAGCTTGGAATATACATAATACATGACTATGGCTATTCTGACTGTAGGCAAAACAAAGACTTGGTTAAGCAATTGAGTTCACCGTCTCCTATTAATAGTTCAAGGGCATTGCATTTTCCACAAAATGCATGGTTGGGAGCAGTTCAAAGCGTGCTTGTGAAAATAACATTTGTGTCCTTCATACAATGAGCTTTATTTTGCTGTCCGTCTGATCTTCGCTGTTTCGAATATGGTTCTAGAAGAAAGGAGAGAAAATCTTAGTTGGAACAATTGCATTTATATTTGCATTTAAAAGAATATTTGAACCCCTAGGTTGATTTTAAGTGGAATTTAATTATTTTTCCAAATTAGCAGGTTATGCATTTTCAATTATAATTAATTGGATATACTGGTTAATTATCACATATTATAAACTTCACTAAAAAAAAGCACAAAGTAGTAAAGTAAAGAACACAAATAATCAAAAGGAAAAATATTGTATATTAGCTAGGAATTTATACTTCAACTAGCACCTCGGTGTTTTTAACAGTGACATTTAAGATTTAAATTTGTCAACCCTCAACTAACGATGTATCTTAATGGATTTTATATTAAATTATTGATCAATGGTGTTAAAACATTGACCAAGATAACCTACAGTGTGCTTTTTATCATTCAAATTTCAAGTGAGCACTATTGTATATTGGTTCCTCCATCAACTTTCAATAATTATTTTTCTTATGCGTCTAACAAAGCAATGATATGTCAATTTTTTAATGATGTGGAAATTACTTTTATTATAAAGAAATTACATGCCAAAAAACCTCACCACCCTATGCATCCCAATCTCTCTCCTCTAATTTCCACCGCCTTGAATTTGCTATTGTCTTTGGAGCCAGTAGCGGCTCCATCTTTATGTCAGGGTGGTCATAGGATCACCCTGACTTGCAAAAAAATGTATATATATAGTTGTAAAAATGTTGAATACCTTGACTTGAGAATCACAAGAATTTGGATTCAACAAAAATAAGAGTAATGCTAAATATGCGATAAGTTATTATCGATTATAATTTAAGCCCAATACTAATATCATTTTTTTTATCTACTAATAATAACTTATTGCATAAGATTTGTTGTAAAAATGTTGTGAATATAGTATTATTCTAAAAATAATTTTGGCTCCCCAAACATAATCCTTAATCCCTTAAACAAAGGGGAAAAAAAAACTCAAATAAAGAAAATAGAAATTAGCCCAAATAACAACAAAAATAACCCCCCCCCCCCCCCCCCAAAAAAAAAAAGATTAGACCAACCAAGTGAACAAAGTATTCAAACAAAAGCCTATTCAAAATTCTATAAAAAAAAAAAAAAAAAAAAGCCTATTCAAAATCAAAAAATAAAAATCATAACCATTCGAATTTGTAATTCGTTCAATCTATTACATAAAAATAATCATTAATTTCATTTTTTATTAAAAAATGTACCAAAAGAAATATTATGGTTATGAGTTTTCCTTGGTGGTGTCAATAGTTAGCACTTGATACGTGAGAGTCCAAAATGAGGTTAGAATCTCTCTTGAGGAAGGATTACTAATTGGGCATCTACTTTTAAGAAAAGCTTATGGACATTTATTGGATATAACCATGGTTGTCAAAATCGCGATCTGGATCGTAAGATCGCACGATTTTACGATCTCACCTCACCAAAACGTTTAAAATTGCACTAGAATCGTAAAAATGCTAGGATCGTATGTAGGATCGTGTAGAATCGTATAGGATCGTAGGATCGTATGGGATCCTACCGATTCTACCGATCCTACCAAAATATCAGTTTTTGGTTTTTTTTTTTTTTTTTTGGGATAAATTTTTGGTTTTGATGAAACTTTAAGGGTTTTTATTTTTCTATGTTGTGATGGAATGGCTTTTTATTTTTATTTTTTATAAAATTATGTTACCCTAAGCAAATGTTTTCTAGTTTTTAGTTCACTTATAATAAAAATGAAGGAATGCTTCATCATTTCTAAATGAAGAATTTATATTGTCTTTGCTACATTTTAAGCTATAATGTTGTTAAATTTGTTTGATCAATATACTAATTTGTGTTATAATATTACTAAAATGTTTTTCTTATATATAATTTTATTAGTATGCTTGTATTTGTATATTGATTGATTGATTTTTTTGAGCATGCTTTGTAATTGTTGCTGAGTGGTATAACTTAAATGGTTGAGTGTGAAGTTAGATATTTTTGCAGCTCTACTATACAAATATATAATGTCTACATAGATGATAAAATGGTTAATGATGATTAGGACAGTGGTCATAAAAATCCTATAATAAGAATAATTAAATGTTCACTCTACCTTAATATTAATCTTGCATTTGGATTTCATATTTTAGTTAGCTAGTTTCCATTTGATAACTTATTTTGGATTTTAAACTTGGAACTTAGAACTTGAAAAATATTTCCATATTGTTGATAAATATTTTTGACCAACCGAGGAACATGTAATATAAATGCCTAAAAAAAGTTTGGTATTTGGTCGTTAATTAAACATTTATTGAACTTTTTAGATACATTGGGTCAAAACGTAAATATATTTGTTTCATTAGTATAGACGTAGCAATGTAAGACATGCAAATTACATTATATAATGCAAATCTTTGTTTTTTTATGGATAAATTCATAATTTACTTGATTATTCAATATACAAAGTCATTATCAATGTATTTTTTTGCTATAAATATGAAAATATCTAGGATCTTACAATTTACGATCCGATCCTACGATCCACGATCCCACCTACCTCTCACGATCTTACGTAAGATCCCGATTTTGACAACCTTGGATATAACTGATTACCATATATTTTGAGATCACTTAGGGCCTGTTTGGATTGAGGGGAAAGGGAGTAAAAGAATTAGGAGAGTAGAGTTAGCTGAAAATAGGCTAATTTTCAGCCAATTCTATTCTACTGTCCCTCCTTCCCTTTCAATCCATTAACGTTCTGGCCTCCTACTTGTGGGTTGCCTAAAACTTAGCTATCCGTGTCAAGCTTAGAAAAATCCTCCCTTTGGTGTAAATCCAGTTGTGAAGGTAGACACCTTTTAATTGAGAACAATTGACCATTTTCATGAGAAATTGAGAACTTGAGCCATTATGATGTCATGTACATAACTACAAACTAAGGTTACCTCAAAGATTGTACTATATAAATTCTCATGAGTATATCTAATTATTATACTGAAATTATGCTAATTTGGACACTGAATGTTTATTTGAAAGATTAGAACTTACAAAATGGTTACTAGTATGCTCAATTGTAACTTGACGTAAGTGATGCTATCAATTAAAATTTAACATTGCTATGGGCATAAATTGAAATTCTCAATAATTTTTTGCAGATGTAGATTAAAATTTTTTGTTCAAAAGTAACCATGCCGAGATACAAATTCTTAACTTTTTGTTACAACAATTCACTTTTCCTGTTGTATTTACCCACTATTTGGTGAGTGAAAAAATTTGAATCAATAAACATATAAACTAGCTGATGAGAATACTAAATACCAAAAGTTTTACAATAATACGGGCATGAATTGAAAGTCATTAAATTTTCCTATAATACTTATCATACAACCCCTTTTGTAATTGTCAATTCAATGAGCACCGCAAACCCTCAATGTGATGCTCATTTTACAAGTATAAGTGCTTGTGGGGTGTGGGGGGTAAGGGCCGGAATTCAAGTCTCTAGTAAGGAGTTTCACACATATACATTTAGATTAGGTTAAAGTAGAATTCTATTTTGTATTAAAAAAAAAATTGTCAATATAATGGATTTGGTTTATGAAGTGTGTTCTAGAACACTTGACATCACCTTATATTTGCACAAGATTTCATAACAACACAATTATAATAATTAATCTGCTTAATAGTACAACATAGATTGAGAACTTTATTTATGAATCTATAACTAAATAAAAGAAAAGACAAAAACCCATTTCCTAAACTTTAGTGGAGTTTATGAAAATGTCTTGTGAGATGTGATACTATCTATCTCAAAACTTGAACATGTTAACCCAGTCCCAATCCCTGTACTATCCGATGTCATCCCATGTTCATTGTGAACATTAGTAGCCCAAAGACCATCATTTGTAACATCAATACAAAATGATAATGTATCCAAGTAAAGATGCTCACCACTAGGATTGATACTCTCTTTCTCAGCGTCCGCATTCTCTTGCAGCTCCAATGCCAACTTGAGCTTTTCCACCACATCACCCATTTTGGGCCGTTGGATGCCTTGATCGCGCGTGCAACTCTCTGCAATCTGCACGAACACTTTGAAACACACTGGAGCTATCTTCCCCTTCAAATATGGATCAATGATTTCATTGATTGTCCCTCTCTCAATGCACTTTCGAGCCCAATGGGCTAGGTTCCATTCTTCTTCCTCTAGTTTTTGATTTAGTGCCTTTCGGGCACATAATACCTCCAACAACACTACACCAAATGAGTACACATCAGACTTGTCTGAAAGCTTTTGACAACGTGCGTATTCTGGATCCAAATAGCCCCATGTACCTTTAACCATGGTACTAACTGCAGTATTATTTTGATCCATTTTAGACAATCCAAAATCTGAAACCTTTGCAACCCATTTGTCGTCCAATAGAATGTTAGTGGTCTTCACGTCTCGATGGATAATAGTATGCTTCACACCTCTATGAAGGTAGTCTAATCCACGTGCCGCTCCAATGCATATGTCGAGCCGCTTTTTCCATGGGAGAGTGTCATTGTTTGTGTCATAAAGATGTTCACGGAGAGTTCCATTAGCCATGTAATCATAGACAAGGATCATCTCACCCTTCTCGTTGCAGTATCCGATAAGAGAGACTAGGTGAACATATCGAAGCTGAGAGAGCATCTCAATCTCAGTTTGGAACTCGTGGGCACCTTGTCGCGACTCAGGGTTCAAACGCTTAATTGCCACGGTCATGGTTTCCTCATCATCAATTTGACCCTTATATACGTTGCCAAAACCACCTTTTCCTATAATTAAATCTTCATGGAAGTTGTTGGTTGCAATTTTGATGTCGGCAAGTGAAAAGTGATGGCACAGTTCTTTCCTCAGTGAGGATGTCTTTTTCCCTGTTTGCTTTCCTTTGTATGGGTAGAGCCTCAGCCAGCACAAGCACCAGCACCTTGATAGTGGGTAGTAAGAAACATAGCGTTTCGACTTCTTTACTCTCCAAAATACCATGCAACCCATAAGAAAGAGTAGGACCAAGAAACCGATACCAATTCCAATGGCAATGAATTTCTTTGTCTTGGACATCATGGCTGTTGGTTGATTGGACATCATGGCTGTTGGTTGATGAAGATCATGTAGTGGTGGAATATCGATAAAAATTTCCTCACCGTGTTTAGCAAGATTGCCGTCAGTATTGCTCAGTTTGAACACTTCCAGACCGTTTAAAATGGGTTCTTCGTGTAGATCAATCGAGAGAATATGGCTGTTGTCCTCAACTCCCTTCTTTTGGATCATTACTACATAGTCTTTGTAAACAGGCGTACCGATTTTGTCAGTCCAAAATATTACATCAGCATCCATTTCGGCAAAAAGATAGTCTATATATATGATGAACCGCCTTTGACCAACGTCATTCATATTGGGGTCTATTTCACAGAAATGAAGCCTCACCAGGTAATAAAATCCCATGTCAACTGGTAATTCCCACGTTAAATTGGAAAGCCTGTTCTCGGTGCGGTTAGAACCCATTGTCGTTACATACCGATAGACGTCATCTGGTGCCGAGTAATTTGGTATTTTTGCGTAGTCGAGTTTCAAAGATGGCTCGTGTGACATTTGGCCTCCAACCTTGAAATAATTACCATCTGTGGACCATTCTCTAAACAAGCCAGTGTCGTCCGTTTGTCTTATCAAGTACCCACCAACGTTTAATCTATAAACCATCTCGAGTGCCATGTCATTGTTTATGTAGAAAGGATTTCCGCTGAGATTCGGAATGCCTTCCTCACTTTTACCTTCTGGCTTGTAGTACAGGTCGGCAGGCATGGACACAATCTCAATTCCATTAATGAAAGCATGGAAAGTAGTTGAAAAAGGGATGAAGGTTAAGTTCAATTTTTTATCCTTCCCGACATTGATGCAGAACTCTTTGAAGAAAGTTTTTTCCTGCAAAGAATCATCAAGTTTCTAAGTAAGGTGAACGAACCTGCTATGACAGTGAATAAGGCCTTAGACCCTTCAAAACCTGGGTAAATGACTGAGTTAAAGTGCAACCGAACGAATATCAGACCAACGGTGAGTGGAAATACGTACGTGAATTGAGAATAAGATATACGTGCAGTGGAGTAAGGGGCTCTTGTGACGATGAGTTCTACTGGGGCTCTATAGATTTTAGATTTGAGATTATTTTCTTCTTTGGGAAAGTACTCGGATTGAAAGTCTCCAGTCCAGTCGCGCCCATTCGAATCCATCGACTTGCCAGAAGTGGCACTGCCACAGTCGAGGGTAATAACATCAATAGGGATATAACGATAGGGTGTGGGAGAAGCTACTAGTGTGATTTGATAAAGAAGGAAGGATAAGCAGAAGATGGAAACAATAGGGGTAAGCATCGAGGGATTCCTCATGGGTGCAAGAGGCTAATTGAGGAAAACAAAAATAACTGAGAGGAAAAGCTGCTTAATTTTAATCCTACTTTAATTATAAAGGTATATAACGCCATTATTGAGTTATGGGTTGTTCGACAGTACCCTTATATTTTTAGTGGGTACAGTACCTACCAAGATCTTGACTATCAACTCTAATGCTTTTAATCCAAACCATATATTTAAGTTTAGTGTAAAACCAATTACTGGTAGAGCAAGTTACCGTATAAAAACAAAAAACGAAAAAAACCAAAACAAAGAACCAAATCATCTTCACTCTCGTGTTTTTTGAGTTTTGGGGGGGGGGGGGGGGACCAAGCGCTTGTAAGACATATAGCTCCCTCAGAGTATGTTTGTTTCTTCTCTCTTGCGGACGTGTTTTCTGTGTTATTGATTTGCTTGTGTTATGAGTTTTTTTTTTTTTTTAGAGAAATAGCCTTGATTGATTCAAAATAGTTTTGTAATATGTCCTGTGATAATAGTTTGGCTATTGCTAGGTGCTTTGATATGTTAAAGAACTAAAATAATTTCAACCATATGGGTTGGAGAGTTCTTATTGTGGACATCAGTTTTGGGAAGTATCTGAAGTATTCGGATGTATCTCACTCCTGGCTTTGATTATTTGTTATATGGTTTATTGATGATGAACTACTCTCTCTTAAGTCTTAACTTTATCTAATTCGACGGTTGAAGAATGGGATTGGGATATATGTAATGCAGCAAAAGCACCTTTTCCTGTCCCATTTGATCAGCTTTTCATCTTTGCAACATGTTTTATTTTCACTTGTTGCTAAATGAAGCTTCCCTGTACGTGAAACATATGTGCAAGACATCCTGTAAAATGGTGAATGGCAATAGGAATATAACCATATAAGTTATTAATATATTCTCTTTTTTCTCTTTTTTTAGGCATGTTATTAAAATGAAAATTGAACTACTGCATAAATGATGAAAATCCAAAAAGAATGCTAAGAAAATGCCTGCATTTAAATATTTTGTTATAAATTTAAAGGATATTAATTTATTTTTAATTCTTATATTCCTTTGGTGTTTATCACTTTAGTCATAATGTCTATATGCTATATTTGATAAATTCAACTTTGACGTGCAGAAAATACCAGAAGTAGTCTTCATACCAGAAGTATCTCCTTAATTGAGATCTTGCTACTAGTTCTCCATTTTCCCCATTTATCTGCATTTTCCCTGAAAACTAATGCAAGGCATATTGATCTAATGTTTAATTATAAGATGAAAATGATTAATCCATGTGAAATTAAACCGAGAAAAAATATGTGGGTTTCAATTATCTCAATTGGTAAAGTCTTTGATGGTTGAGTAAAGTCTTTGATGGTTGAATAAGAAATCTAGGGTTCAATTGCCGCCTATACCAAAAACTGATTGGTGTCTTAGTCTGATGATAAAAAACTCTTATCAGAAGTGGACATCATAGGTTAAAACTCTCTTAAAAAAAAAAAAAAAAAAAAAAGAGAAAAAATAATTAATCCATGTGAAATTGACATTATAGTCCTGGAAGGACCGTATATACAATGCAGTATGTCATATGTGAAGTGGATTCTAGACATAAGTGATTTAACATATATCAAAGGTCTAGAGCCCAGTCCGCCAATTTTTGGCATTTGGGCCCCCAAAACCCAAGCTCTTCAACACTAGCTCACTTGAGCCCTATTTGTGCTGTATATGCTCAGTAGGAATGCATGTTATTGTTCAAACTATCACATGGTGCAAAGGTCTTATTGCATAATTTCATGTGTTCTTTTTAGTAAGAAGAAAAAAACAACGGCTTGATGGACAGTTTTATGAAAACAATCTAAGGGTGATGATTTCTTGTCTAAAAGTTATTTCGGGAGAGCTAGATATTCCATAACCAGCAAAAGGCTTTCAATTTGTTTCATGGTGATAGAGAAGGAGTTTAGATTTTCATACAACCAATCCTATAAAAATAAGAAGAAATTCGTTAGAAGATTAATGGGGAGATGATTCCACATGAATTTGGCTAGACGATAGTCCCTTAACATTTGCAAAGTAGTTTCTAGCTGATGGCATCTCAGACAAACTTGTTATTTTCATATATAGATTAGACAACATTGTTAAGAAAAATTGATCTTCAGATTATTGTTATCTTTTTCCATTATGAATTCAAATTCCGTGGGCAACAAAAAGGTGCAGTGATTTCACAGTTTTAATTTCTGGAAAAACTAGTTGTTGACCCACGCTTATCTATTTTTTTTTTTTTAATATAAAAAATATAGGTGTTTTAATGTTTTTGAATAATTAGTGTCTATAGTAGTAAGCTAATTTAGGAATATTATAAAATTATTGTGAACTTTTGTGGAACTTGTGTCCCTAAAAGAACTTGCCACAATAAAGCGTTGTGTATATTTAAGTTATTAATATAATCTTTTAATAAATGGCATTAGCTATGGTGTCGCAAGTCTATCATTAGAACCCCACCCCCTATCCTTCACTATCTACCTACTAAAAAAAATTTATTAACATAATTTGCTTGAAGTGAAACATTTTAGCTAGATTTTCAATAAGTTTAAAAAATTATTCAAATTGACCAAAGGTTTCTAGAAATTTTAAGAGTGGTGTACCATCCCATGTCTATGTAATTTTATTTATTTATTTATTTATTTTGAGAATCCATGTCTATGTATCTAGAGGTGCACATTTATATAGATACATTAAAATTATTAACATTATTTAAAAATAAATAAATAAATTATAGTTCCAAGGTTTATAGAAATTTATTTATTTAAAGTATTACGTTAGAAATTTTAAGAAATTTAGAAAGAGTATCATTATTTATTTTATCGTGGGTCAATTCAATCTACAGCATTGGGTTCACCCGATTATATTGGAACTAGGAACGTGACATTACTGTTGGAGTCCCCTTGTTGATGTGGGACTTGAGTTGCTAGAATTGGTGCAGTTGTTGGTATTGTTTGATCATGTACTCTTTGCCATTGGATGCCACCCAAGTGTACTATTCAGTGGCGTTTATTAATTATTATGGGAACCAATTTCCAAATCGTTCTGTTCAACAAAGAAAGGCTTTTTTTTTTTTCTTTTTTTTTTTTTTTTTTGTATAAACTGAGTGTTAGAGCATTATTGCCTGTGTGTGGAGGTATGGGGGTCATTGTTTTTTTAGGCAGGATTATCTTTTTTTTAGAAAAACATTTCTCAAAATTGACATAGTTTTAAAAAATGAAATTTCCAATCATTTGATGTCATTTGTTAGCACTTTAAAGCGAATAATTATACTACTGTTGTATAATTATGTCGTAACAGTGGAAGTTCTATTACCAATTTGTTGTAGGAAAAGGCTTCAGAATTTATATAGTACTTCCACACAAGATGATTGTGAAATATAAACTTCAGAAAGATGTCCAAAGTAAATTAAAGGAAAAAAGAAAAAGAAAAGAAAAGAAAGAGAACTACTCATAAAAAGGAAAATATATATATATATATATATATGATACAATGAGAACTCGAAAGAAAAATCAACACAAACACACACAAGGGGTGCATCAAGGATTTACGTGAATCGGCCTTTGGCCTACATCCATGGACAATGACAAGGAAAACTTTCACTAACAAATTTAGATGATACAAAATGATATAAAGGCACTCTCATAAAACTCAAATCCTAATACACCCAAAATTATTCCCTCACACAAAATAAATCTCTCTCAAATACAAAGTTTGGGGTAGAATACCACGTTCAAGGGCTACACCTTAAATAAGGAGAAGTTTTCTCTTCTCTGAAATTGTTGCACAAACCTCCTCCACAAAGTCTCCTTCAAAGAGGTCTTTCACTCTCATATTTTATTGCTCAACACTAATATCTGAATAATTAGAAGGTGTTTCAACAGCCTCATACTCTCACATGACATTTTATTTACAACATGTGGAACCCACACATTTTGTATAAGGAAAATCTTATAAGATAGTTTTTTTAGAATAATAAGCTGCATGCAACAAAGCCAACTTAAGGCAATCAAAACTTATAGACATGTTCTATAATTTTGACAGGTCCAATACAATATTGGAGCACTGGACCCGAGCTAAGTCCTGTATTAAATGTTAGCTCGAAAATTCAAGCCAACTTTTGACAACCATTTACACGTAAAATAATAATTTCAGTATTAACAATTCTACAAACAAACTATTAACATGCATTTTATTCAATGTTGAGATACATATAAATTTACCAATACTCGAAGAGTCTTTTTGAAGTACACTCCAAATTCCACACATATGCCTTTTTTCTTTTTTTTTTTTCTTTTTTTGAGAAGCAATCCCACACATATACCTAATACGAAGTTTACCATAAAATTACAGCTCCCAAAGAAAATTATTGAGAGTCAGAGACTTGTACAGAAACATGAAACTTAAAATTGAAAACACAAAGGTAAACCACAGTTACTAGGATGCAATAAGGCATTACAAAAGTGGACCAAAATTTACAATTAAAAAGGAATTAAAGAAAATTGTTCGTTTGTAGAAGATTTTAATTACACTTTTTGTGAGATATCGGAATGGAAGATAATTCTAATTAGTTATTTCCTTTCAACCAAATAAAATAAAAAAGTTATAATCAGTACAAATAACTTATCAAACAGAACCAAAAGTCCCTGACTTCCACCTTTGACAATAACACTTACACAAGTTATTCCATTTACGGATCAATATCTGTCAGGCAAAATAATTTAAGGAAAGCTTTAAGCCATTACAAAAATGTATGTTATGTAACTTATTTTTATAGAATGGTTTTGGAAATATTGAATTTGATAACTAATTAGAACTTTATTTGACATGGTGTAAAAGAATAATAATAATATTAATCATATATACCATTAGTTGTAGGACGATGGTGACGTTGTTAGTAACTGTAATCATCAAATGATCTGAGAACTAGAAAAATTAATTGTATTATCAAAACAACGAAATGCAAAGGGCTTTTGTACAGAGAAGCAAATTACGGCAAAAGTGACAGATTTATTTGCATAGAACTGTAAAAGAGAAAAGTTGGGAACAAAGGATTATTACCAGTTAGTTTTGAAGCTGCCTCTGAACTCTAGCCATTTTCACTAATATTGCCACATATAGCCTATCTTTGAAATCGTTCAAGAACCTGAAATACGCAACTCGCAATGACATATTCAGTACTAATGTGCCAACAACTCCCCGGAAACCTGCAATAAATCCAAGGGCCACACTAACATAAAATCCTATGGATATAAGCCCTTCTTTCTCATCTTGCATGCCAGCATGTTCTCTGCTCTTGTTCATAGCTGGATTTTGAGCTATTTCTTCTCCCAGACATTTCTTTGGAAGCAGGGCTCCGCAAAGATTTGGATTCCCCACATATGAGGATGCATTAAAGGTATCAAGTTGAGGGCTTGTCGGAATTTTTCCGGACAAATTGTTGTGACAAGTCCAAGACACTTAGACGATCAATATGAGAAAGGCTTGAAAAAATGCCACCGAAAAGCTGGTTCTTAGATAGATCCAAGGCATCTAATGGTTGTAACATATCAATCTCAGAAGTTATTTGTCCAGTTAAACGGTTTCTTGAGAGATTTAAGTAAACCAATCCAACAAGTTCCACAATTTCTCCTGGAATCCGCCCAGTTTAATTATTGCTTGAGAGATCTATGCTTTTTAATAGTCCAAGAATATTTATATACTCATTCTCTTTTCCCTTTCACACAAACAACATTCAATCAGCATACAACATATAAATATAGGGATTTGCTGCTGATTTTATAATAATGGGAAATGGTGGCATTTGGACTCCCTTTTTGAGTTAAGGCAGTAAGATTGTTGAGGCATTTTGGCATACTTCTTGAGATTTGGTTTAACGCAAGGTCTAAATTTGAAGATGTGCTAGTCTAGATAACAGAAATGTGTCGGGATGGCTCCATAGAAGTAATTGGATCGAAGGATAAGTACAACTAAATTTGGATGACTAATCCCCAACCACATTAGAATCTATCCTGATAGATCATTTTGTTTAAGATTAAAGAATATCAAATTTGTGCAATTCTTCCAAGGAGGAAGTTCCCACTAAAATTATTGTTACCTAAATCCAATGTCACAATCTCAGGTAGAAATCCCACCGAGCTTGGGATTGTCCCATGAAAATGATTGTTTGCCAAATTAAGAATTACTAATTCTTCAAGATGCATCCAACATGAGTCTGGTATCCGTCTTGATAACTGGTCATTGGAGAGATCTAGAAAGTACAAATTCCCATTTTAAACTTCACACAAGGAAAAAATTGGGCATGAAAGCATATTCTTGGAAAGATCCAAATATCTTGATTCAAACAAAAATTGAGGTATTTTGCCTCTAAGTTAATTTGAACTCAAGTCTACAATTGGGGAATAAGTAAACTCCAATGACAAATTTGGAAGTTGGCCACTTATTTAGTTGTAAGACAAATTCATATATTCTAATTGAGGAGAAAAGACCAAACTGAAATTGGAAAGGGTATCCGAAATTCCAGAATTGGAGATATCAAGCCAATTGTAATTTTTTTTGAGTTTGAAGCTATTTTGGAAATCCAGGGCCTAGTTGGCAAGATCCCAACCATATCGTTTCTAATTGGAAAGGTGGAACCCAATCAGAGCTGAAGTTGAAAATCAATAAGTTATTAGACAAGTCCAAAAACTTTGATTTTGTAAGTTTTGAGAAGTGGGCATTAGAAATAACACCTTCCAATGAATTATCTCCAGGAAGCAGAAACTCTAGGTTGGATTGTTTTCCCAAACTTTTAGGTATTGTCCCTTTCAAATGATTTTTATAAAGGATGCTTAAACTTGTTAAAATGTGAAAAAATAGTAAAAAGTATGTTTTCTATAGCATTTACAAGAACATTACCAAACACAAAAAAATATATATATATTTCGCAGCATTTTTCAGCAATACAACCGAACAATTGAATATTTTCCATCAAATTAAACACGGCCTAAATAAATTGTTTTTATTTTTCACAATGTATTCTTCTTTCACGTGTTTTTCTAGAAAGTTACTAGAAATTTTAGGACTTCTAGAATTTAGGGGCTAGTTCCAGACTTTATACCAAATGTGGAATTTAAGCTATAGCCCATTTAGTTTGGGTTTTGGACACAAAAGAAGGGGAATATATTGAATTGTGACTCAAGGTTTTGGACATAAAATGCTAATTGTACATTACGGTTTAAAAGGTGATTTAAAAACTAATACAAATTGCATCTATTTCAAACCTAGAAAAATCATTTGATGTCTTGACTTAATGGTAAAAAGAATAATCAATATAGAGAATATGCTATTAATTAGTTACAAATCATATTGAAATTAAAATTAGAAAAAAAGAAAAGCCTTGGTTAGTTTTTCTTTTTTCTTTTGAGAGAAGAAAAACTCTTGGTTAGCTAGTGGTGTAAGTGTAACCAATCAAATTTCAGTTTTTGCACCAATTTTGCTGGATCACATTTACTAGATATTTTTGGTTGCGGCTCATTGATCCATCTAGCCGTAATAATAGGTATGGAGCCCATTCAGTTTTTTTTTTAATTTTTGGAATTTGGGCCCTTAAAAGTTAAAACCCATGAGTAACTGACTTGGGCCCCAATTGAGCTGTATTTTTTGTGGGCTTTTGAAAGATAAATAGCTGCCACGTAGTAAAAAGATAAATAGTAAAAAGAAAGAAGACGAAAGTCATTGGAAATTTGTTCCAACATATTAGGAACCTTTTTTTTTTTTTTGGAGAAGGTATTAGGAACCATTGTCAAGAAAAGGAAAATGCTAAAGAAAAAGTAATGGTATGGTTCAAGTATATGGCGGTGAAGTTTTGAAGTGGTAACTTTAAACCCCTCAAAGATGAAAATCATAGGAAATTTCTTAGCTTAGACAAAAGAAAAGTCGCAAATTTTGATTTCGGTAAAGACCGGGGTTAAAGAATTAAAAGATCTAGACATCTGGACTTAGTTCCACTATTCTAGTCTTTAACACGGGAGAAGTATTTCATTGATGGCGATATTATTTCCAGCCATCTTTGTATTAATCTCTTTCTTTCAAAGGTGATAGTTATTACAGAGAACCTACCCAACACATACTAGAACTGGAGGTAGTAAAAAGTCATGGTTAACACTGAGTTTAAGGTGTAAGAAATTTAAAGCAGAGGAAGAAAATAAAACATATCTCCAGCTATTGTTGTTCAAATGATTTATAAAAAAAGACTCAATGTAAAGCAGAGAATTAGAAGAGCTTCTAGTCTATAGGTCTGTGACCTTCTCCTTAGAAATGGTTTTGATGGAGAACATAGGCTTTTTAAGGCAAGACTAGAGGCTCCTAATAGGATGTAACTTTATCTATCACTCTTATTAACAAATAAATAATAAATTCAGATAAATAATATTAAATAAAATATATGTGGGCCACATTAAGTCCCCTAATGAAGATAATTTTTACGTAAGGGTCATTCACATTTTGTTACAGCTGAATCAAATTAATATCACAAATTTGTACAGCTTCCATCTCCTGCTTTCAAGTATGAGGGAGTATGATTCCCTTCAAAGTATAGATATTTTTTCTATTATTTTCTTAGATTTTAGTTGATTTCATAATTAAGTAAAGAATATATATAATCTTGTAAAAAATGAGTAGCGCTATAGCATTGGGAAAAAAAACTTGAAAAAAGAAAAAGAAAAAAGGCAAGATATATATATATATATATATATACACACACAACTCGTTTCACTATGACTCATGTCACTATGACTTTATCAATTGTGATGAAGCAAATTAGCTAGATAGCCATAAGTCCATGATAAATTCCTAACTTAATAAATCAGTGAGCATGGATTCAATAAAGTTATCCTTGTGCCTTGCTTTAGTAGCAAAAGGGAAGAAGTGAAAATTACATCTTTATTGTCTTAGGTTCAATTATTCAAAAGTAATAATTGAATCATTTTAGTACATTTTTTATTTGCAGAATCACTCAAATGGTTTCAAATCCTTTTTACCACCACACCAACAGACTCTCATTCCAACTCCAAACCCCTTTTACACTGCCAAAAATTAAACCCATTGTCCATTGAAAATTGTTATGAACTATAAAATTTTAGTCAGATTCAAAGGTGACTAATCCTACTGAACATGGGAGAAAGAGATTGCTTTTTGTCATAATTCTACTTGATTCCCTCTTCCATTCAATTTATAGATAACTAAGACTAAAATAATCTTCTGCAATAATATTGATCCATGGGTCAGTTTTCTCAACAAAACAAAGAAGCCTACATTTTATTTAACAACTGTGAAAACCGAAAAGATCAGTAATTGTTTCCTCGTACTCTCGAACACTTAAACAACCTCATGTAAATGATAGACCTACCATCACAATATTCAAGCATCTTTAATTTGGCTAACAAACTCATCATAACAATGGGCTCCATATTATAACACCTACGGAAACTGAATCATAACATTATAAAATTATAATTAAGTTTTTCATACTTAATCATAATTTTAACATTCTTAAAATTATGATTTGATAAAAAAAATGTTTATTAGAATATAATTTTTACAACAATATTACTTTAAAGTACCCATTTTATTTGTATAGTGGCCTTAATTTTGCCAAGATTAATTGACTAAAAAGATAGCTACAAGATTAACTATAATTATATTTTAAGCATGTATGATTGTAATTACATTTCTAATTTAAATAATAGATATTCATTGGAACAGTATTAAAATTATTATATAATCAATAAATTTATTTGTAAAAAGCATAATAAAGTCATATCAATAGAATTAATTTTTATATTTGCTAATATTTGTATTTATAGAAAGAAAAATATGTTTGAGTACAAAAATATTTTCTTGTTTATGTTTATGTTTATAATCTAGGAATTCAATCCATGATATTGAGCATTTACTTGGTCTGGTCTGTATGAACATGTGCCATTCTTTCCGTGAAATAGTACATAATTCAAAAAACTGGGAGTCATTGCCTTGTGTCACACTACTTCATAGAGCCAAATTTGAATTTACAAAAACATTGAAATGAAAAATAGTTGATTTATAGTTTAGAAATTAGGTAATGGAAATCCCAACTTTGACAATTGAGGATTGAGCAAAGTGTAACTTTCGAAATCTAATTACATATGAGCAATATTGTTATGATGTTGAACTGGTGCGTCTCAAAGGAGTTGTAGAAAATTGGATTTGGTGATTATTAAGCAATCTCTCTCGATATTCAAGCTTGGTTACTTCGTCAACCCATCTAATGAATTACTCTAAAATCTTCAAAAATGTGAATATGCACTATAGTTGATGTTAGAAGTATAGATTGCAAAACTAAAACACAATTATTTCATTAGTCCATAGGTAATGATTTCATTTCTTGTTGCTACAATGTTACTTCTCCTTACTCTACCACAAACCATAAATTTAATTCGTTTGTATACTTCCACACAAAGGATGTAGTGGATTCTATTGGTTGATCTATTGAGATTTGTGTTCTAAAATCCAATTTGTATGACAATTTCAATAATAAATTGTTTTATTCTCCCATATTATATAGGCCTTGGACATTATAATTCACTTAATGAATAGTCAATTTATTGGATTCATTTTTTTTTTTTGCATGTTAAAATACTTGTTAGTTTGGCACATGTTCTTTTATTTATTTACTAAAAGTTTAATATATTCATTTGTAAAACATTTTCACTTGGTACTTGAGAGTTGATTTAAGATTGGTCAAAAGAACTAAAGACTTCCTAAGAAATGTGCCGAACATATTTTTCACAAATATCAATATTGATATGTAAATTCAAAATACACATGATACATATGACATTACAAAATATATGTATTAAATAAATTTGTAAAAAGAGAAGTTGCTATCATACATATCTATTGGAACCTAACTAACAACATACATACCCTTGAGAACTCAGCGCCGTAATTAAATTTTTTATTGCTTTCACTATTATTCATAATTTTTTTTTTAGGAAACATTATTAAGAGTGTGCATAAGTTAGGTTGGGTCGGGTTGAAGAGATTTTTTGACCAAACCCATCGTGAAAGGTAAAAAAAATTCAACCCAACCCAACCCATTACATAAGTCCAATCCAACTCAACCCAACTCACGTGGGTTGGGTCAGGTTGGGTTGAACTCATAGGTTGAATAAATTTTTATTATTATTAAATTGAGTAGAAAAAAATATAAATATAAATATATTAAAAAAATTCCAAGATTAGAATCAATGTAGGGAAAATAACACTAATGACTAAACAACGATAGTAATTTACTAAGATTTGTGTGAACTAATTGGCTTTTATATAAGATAGAAAGAGTTGGTTATTTTAAAAAATTTATTAATTATATAATATATTTTTAATATATATATATATATATATATTATATGAGTGGGTCGGATTGGGTTTGGTGGGTTTGAAATTTTATGACCCAAATCCAACCTAACCCGCTATCAAAATTTTTTTTTCTAATCCAACCCAACCCACCAAGGTCTAAAAACCGACCCAACCCAGTAGGTAGGGTTGGGTCGTGTCGGTTTTGGTGGGTTGGTTGCACATCCTAATTTATTATTCATAACTAAAGTGGTATGATGTGATTAAAGTAATATCATTTCTAGATGATTTCATCACTGACACTACTTTAATTAATATTAATTATAATATATCATTTTAAAAATTGCAAAAAATATTTGTATTGTTAGATTTATTGTTCGTCATCATCAGTGAAAGTGCGATGCTTGTCGGCAAGATCAAATGTGAAGTCCTTGAGTCAGATGGGTGGAGTATTGGACGGCTGAGAGTAGAGAGGTGAGAAGAGAATATGGATTAGGGATCTTAGATGTTGGTGAAGTTGTTAATGTGGTTACAAAATTTTGCTATCCGTGTCAGAATAGTGTGAATTTGCTAACTAGACTCATGTTAAGTGTTGGTGTGGCATGTTATCACCAGTAATTCGACTGTTGGGAGACATCATTTGGTGAACCCATGACCCACCTAGATGACTCATGAGTAAGATAGAAGTCTACAGTACACCAGATGGCAGTAAATTGTTAGGTTGGATGGTCATAGAATTGTTGGTACACATATTTTGAAGAGTAATATTTTGTATATGTGCAACAAATTTGAAAAAAAAAAAAAAAACATTTATACTAGTTGAATTGACAAAAATTCACTGATTGATAAGATAAAAATCTACTTTTTTCCACTCCAATCATCTATTTCTCTATTTATTTTCTTTGTCGGTACACATTAGGTTTTATATTTGTAACAATTAATATGGCAAATGACAGTATATTGTTAGGTTGGATGGTCACAAAATTTTTGAAGTGATATTTTGAGGAGTAATATTGCGTATACATGCAACAAATTTGGAAAAAAAATTTATACCAATTGAATTGGCAAATATTCACTGTTTGATAAGATTGAAATCTACAATTTTCTACTCCACTCTCCAATCATCTATTTCTCTATTTATTTTCTTTGTTGGTAGACATTAGGTTTTATATTTGTAACAATTAATACGGCAGATGACAGTATATTGTTAGTTTTGATGGTCACAAAATTTTTAATGTCACCCAGAAAACTTTCAAACACCGTTTACTCAATAATTAAATAATTTAAAAAAACTTATAACAGTACCTAGCTACAAGACAAAAGAGAGACAACTAAATATACCTAACTGTTCACTGCAATCTCACACGAAATTTTCACATAGTCATGATATTATTCTTCTTCTTCTTTTTGCCACTAATAGTTCCCTAGGGTAAGGCCTATAGGTTACATGTAGGGTCAAAAGTCACTCGTAAAAGAAGAGTACCACGTGGACTCATCCTTTATACATTTTTTTTTTTTTTTTTAATCTACCACCTGCCACCATTATCAACTTTTGAGACGATGATAGCTCCAAGTACAAGTTAGGCACATGGCCTAACGGAAATACAACCATTTTTTACTTCTTTTTTTTTTTCTCTTCTTTTTTATTGTGATAGCATGTCAGAACTCAAAGCCTATGAGCAAAGGGCATTAATGTAATATAAAAGTTACAAACAGTGTCCTTCAAAAAAATTAAGCATATTCATAATTTTAGGTATCAAATATTGGAGGAACTAAACAAAAATCACAAACGTTAAAAATAAGTACACCTTATTAAGATTCTAAATAAATTTATTACCAAAATTCATCACCTATATTTTTGGTAATCAGATTCATCACCTATATATATATATATATATATATATATATATGATAACAAACAATTATAGATTTTATAATGGATTGGCATTGCCAAAAACATTAGAGGTTGAAACTACTTATCACTAGCAAATACAGATTGGCTCTGCTACTAAAGTCTTTATAGTGGAGCTCTAAACAATTGAGTTAGAAAAGTAGAGTCAAAAGGCAAATGTACTATATGTGCTATGCATGATAGCTATCAATGGCTAAAAATGAGTGTAATAGTGACCAACAAAACTCACTTTCAAGATTCTCAGGACTGGATGAATTTGATATTATTGCTGCTGACTGTTTATCTCTGCAATACAAACCAAAAAAAAAAAGTGACTCCTAATCCTAAGGAAAAATGTGGAATAATTTAAAAATAGACATGTGATGTGACCAACCTGTAAAGGATGTTACCTTGTCGTGTTGCAGCCACTTGTCAGTGACAGTGATGGACTAATATTCGAGCAACAGCGTCAGTTCATGTAAAATTTTACAAAATATTCCTGGGCTCACGAAGGCTGGAGATAGAAGTTACTGACCTTGGATTATAAAGCAAATGTAACACATCACAAGAAGAAAAAGAACATGAAAGTACCTGTAGGTGAATTAGAATTAAAGAGCCCAGATTGAACCAATTTAATATGGATTCAATGCCTTAATCTCTTTTTCTTCGCCTATTGATTTCAAGTTCAGGTATGTTCAAATTCAAAATTTCATTCCAAAATTGTGTAACAATCAAACCAATGGTAAGAAATAGGGGTCATCCCACTCTTCCCCCTCTTCCAAGGCACAAAACTATTCAATCACCAGGATAAGAAATCTATATGCTTCTATATTCAACCTCCTAAATCCACAACATAAAACATTGATAATTAGCAAAGTAGAAAGTATACTAAACCCCAAAAACTAAAGCTAGAAATTCATACGTTACGATTAGAATTTCTTGTCGGGGTGGGGGTGGGGGGGGGGGACAATCATTTACCCCCACATACTTTTCCTACAATGAAATCAATGGTTCTTACATTTGCATTTTGTATAAGGACTGACAATTTTGAAATGTTGCCAAATGGAAGCGACAACCATTTCACCACGTTGTAGGCTACTAGATTTAATATTCTAGTCTGACTAAAATGGGGAGCCTAAGCAGTTTTTAAATTACTTTATAGGTCTTACCATAGCTGAAAGCAAAACAAAGGAAATTATGGCCAAGGCATAAAGTTAGAATTAGTTGCTACACAAATACTCCTCAGTTCTTTGTATACTAACTTTCAATGGTGATCTGTGCCCACTTGTCAGGCATTGAAACAAAAAATTCAACACCAAAGCAAGGCAATACATCCTCGTATCTGTACCTTAAATTTTTTAGATAGCGGCAGAATCTTGTCCTGGATTAGCTTATTTCCAAATTCTCCAACAACAGTTCAGGTAAAAGGGTGACTCAACAATCAAGCAACAATCCACATCACAATTAGCATACATTGCCATGAATTCTGCACGAAATTATTTCAGCAACAAGATGAAAAGTGCATGAACAGTGCATAAACAGGGTTAAACAGTGATTTTTGTCTCTGCACAGTATTGCTACAGTGAAAAAGTGCATGAACAGCATCAATTACTGTTCATGCACGATGAAAAAAAAAAGAGAAAACGTGCTTGAGGAAACGCAACGGAGAATAATCTGTATCCAAACCGGCACTAATATAAATTATTTTTAGAGATAAAATTGTGTAAATTTTACACGTATGATTATAAAGCTGCTGAAACCTCTAATAACGTCACGGTTGTCACGTTTTTTTTTGGGTACTTACAGCTCAGCCATTGATGAAGCTTCAACCTCAGACATTGAGATCGCACCACTATCTGCTCTTATTCTTCTTTTCAATCTCGCTCGCCCTCTCTTTTTGCGTTTTTGTCGGCCGCTGTTTCTGCATATTTTTCTTTCTCCGCGTTTTCTTCGTTTGTTGCTTCTGCGGTTTTCTCCCTTTTGCGTTTTTCCTTTTTGAAGGAACTCTAGAGTCCTCTGCTGGACTCTTTGAAGGTGATTGACAACTTTTCTGTCACCCACTAACTGCAAGCTGTCAAACAATCTTCTTTAGATTTATAGAATTAATCAATTTTTTAATGGTTTGGCTGACCACCCTTTTAGCTTTGTTTATTTTTTATTTTTAAAATTTAACTAAATACATACTGTCAATTCAATTGTCAACCATTCTTTTCAAAATTTTACGGGGCTTTGTTCTTTATTTAATCAATTTTTTAATGCATTATCCAGCCACTCCTTTAGCAGTTTATTTTAAAATATTTCATAAATAGTTGAATATTCAAATGGGCTTTGACATAAAACAATTTATTGGATAGTGAAATGGACTTTGAGCATAACTTGTAATTTAGACATAAGTCTCGTAAAAAATTGAAAGAGTACAATATTGAGTTTTATATCAAAAAAAAAAAAAAAAATTGCTTAAGATATAATATTTCTTATTTGTCTTAGGAAAGTTATGATACAAAAATTACATTTAAAAATTAGATTTCTATATATATTTGGACTATTTTAGTTCATTTTTCTACTTATATTAAATTAAAATATTTATTTATATTTTAAATAATTATTAAATTAATTATAATGTTATTACGGTTTAATCTCAGTCTAACCTCAAAAACTTTGAACCTCTCTCTCTTTCGGTTCATTGAACAGTCCGAGTTTTAAAACCATGGTCCCAAATTGTTTGGCCTGTCTTTTATTTTGAGATGCTCCAAAATTATGTCATATTTGAAAAGTCAAACACTATTACTTTATTAACATTCCCTTTATGCTTTTAATTTTTTTGTGGGAGCATTTTTTTAATTAAAAAAAATTAAAAACCTAAATTTTAAAATACGCTAAAGCTATTGTTTTGCCACTAGCACAGAGTAATAAATCTCAAGGCCAGACCGCTAGTCTTGTATCTTCCGTGAGGGTAGCACATATATAGACTGGAATCGTGGCCTCAATTATTTATACATGTGTAACTATAAATTATTAGCAATAACTAGAAAAATGTAAGAAGAAGAAAGTTACTGGAAATTTCTTTTAAGAATTTTAGTAGATTAAACTCTATTTCAAAAAAAAAAAAAAAAGCTAAGATTCTTAATATGTTAAACACCATTTTTTAAAAAAATAAAAAATGATGTTTAATTGTTTTCATCTTGTGCAATTATGAGTGGGCAACAAAAATAAGTATTTGTTGCAAAAACTTTCCAAGTCTTCCACCAGAATGCATAAAACTTTCCAAGTCTTCCACAAATACATACACTTGTTACAATTCAAACTAAAAATAAGTATTGCACGTCTTATGATGTGCTCTTATCATTAGATATGTTATAAATATATTAAAATAATTAACATAATTTCCTCTAGGCTCTAAGTGCAATCCATTACCTAAGTTGAAAGAGATTTTTTTTTTTAATTTCTCAAATTAAAACTATATACCAAAAATTTAAAGAAAAAAATTATCATAATTTATTTAAAAATATATATTATACTTTTTGTTTTTACTAAAACCTTGGTCTTACACATTATTATTATTATTATTATTATTATTATCATCATCATCATCATCATCATCATCATCATCATCATCATCTACTTCATTGTTCAATTATGAGTGGGAAACAAAAATAAGTATTTGTTGCAAAAACTTTCCAAGTCTTCCACCAGAATGTATAAAACTTTCCAAGTCTTCCACCAAAGACATAAATTGGTTACAGTTCAAACTAAAAATAAGTATTGCGCATCTTATGATGTGCTTTCATCATTAGATATGTTATAAATATACTAAAATAATTATCATAATTTCCTCTAGGCTCTAAGTGCAATCCATTACCTAAGTTCAAAGAGATTTTTTTTAAATTTCTCAAATTAAAACTGTGGGGGTAGAAATGTCAAAACACCAGTGCGGGCCTTGGGCTTTATCCAGGACATTGGCTTCACTAAAGGGTTACTAGGCAGGGATAAGATCGCCTAACTCATGGGCCCAGGAGCTCACCAATCCGGGCATTGGACAATTAGGGAGAGTCCGAGGAGAATGTATCCTCGGACAACGGAAACAAAGACTAAAGGATGCAGCACGATGCCTAGGGAAGAACTCTTGAAGCCCAACAAGTCATGTCACACTCCAAAGGGACGCCAAGAAGGAGAACAAGTGAGAAGGGCTTTGCATAAAGCTGCCACCACCGCATTGAAGGCTTTCCACCTACCCGCCTGGCTGCATTAATGAGGAAGTGACACCTGAGGGGACGGTGATCAGCCTTATGGCCACTAGGGAAGTTTTCAAGGAAAGAATGGATAGGAAAGGGATCTACATTTATGGCTCCGTGAACAGGAACAAGAAGATGGGAGTATAAATAGAGATGGGGAGGCCCATGGAAGGGGATCCGGCTTCCTCAAGAAAAGGGCTTCTTCTCTCAAGCAGAACTAGGGAATGAGCGCTGGGACTCCTCGACTTACGTCCGAGAAGATTAAAAACCAAACCTCCGGCTCACTACACACGACCGTGGACTTGGCCCAACATCACTGCTTTCTGTGGTCTAGGGAACTCTCAGCTTGAGCCCATTCTCTACAAATTCTATTGTTTAGACCATTCGAGCCTGCCTAGTCACGACCTTGGATCCTGGCCTGATTTGTGCTCTTACAAAAACTATATACAAAAAATTTGAAGAAAAAAAATTATCATAATTTATTTAAATAAAAAAATATTATAGTTTTTGTTTTTACTAAAACCTTGGTCTTACACGGTACTTCATTGTTCAATTATGAGTTGGCAACAAAAACTTTCCAAGTCTTCTACCAAAGACCTACATTGGTTACAATTCAAACTAAAAATAAGTATTGCGCGTCTTATGATGTGCTTTCATCATTAGATATGTTATAAATATATTAAAATAATTAAGATAATTTCCTCTAGGCTCTAAGTGCAATCCATTACCTAAGTTCAAAGAGATTTTTTTTTTTAATTTCTCAAATTAAAACTATATACCAAAAATTTAAACAAAAAAATTATCATAATTTATTTAAATAAAAAATATATATAGTTTTTGCTTTTACTAAAACCTTGGTCTTACACACTTTCAAAAAAAAAAAAAAAAAAAACCTTGGTCTTACACGGTACTTCATTGTTCAATTATGAGTGGGCAACAAAAATAAGTATTTGTTGCAAAAACTTTCCAAGTCTTCCACCAAAGACATACACTGGTTATAGTTCAAACTAAAAATAAGTATTGCGTGTTTAGCCGTGCTTTCATCATTAGATATGTTATAAATATATTAAAATAATTAACACAATTTCCTCTAGGCTTTAAGTGCCATCCATTACCTAAGTTCAAAGAGAATTTTTTAAATTTCTCAAATTAAAACTATATACCAAAAATTTAAAGAAAAAAAATTATCATAATTTATTTAAATAAAAAAAATTATAGTTTTTGTTTTTACTAAAACCTTGGTCTTACACGGTATTATTATTATTATTATTATTATTATTATTATTATTATTATTATTATTATTATTATTATTATTATTATCTACTTCATTGTTCAATTTTAATTATATTATTGAATTTTTTTTAATTTGCATATAAATTTTTGTTAGTTTGTATATCACATAAACATAATAATTATTGTTGTTATTATCTTCTTCCAGTCATTGAAGAAAAATATGGGTTTAATATTATTCATCTAATATTAATGTAGAAGAATATCAAATTCCATTAATGTTTTGGCCTGATAATAAAGAATTATTATATATATATATATATGGAAAGGACAACATATTTTAAAATTTTATTGTATTTATATATAAAAAAGTTACATATTTTAATTGAAAAAATCATTTACATTATAAAAGTCCTCGTCCATATTTTCAAAAAACAATATGTATATTTGAAACATGGACCCATTTCAAACTGATATTATTTCAATCAAAATTTACAAGTAAAAAACTTCATGTCCCTATAATTTATTAAAAATAAACATAAGAGCTGAAAAATCTTTATGTCCCTATAAATATAAGAGTTTTGGATCATTTATGTCTTTGAACACTTCAATAGTTCAATTGCAAATTTTTTACTCAAACTAGTAGACAAGTGGTAACTAATATTGAAAATAAAAATTGTAAGAATTTCACTGTGGAAGATGGTGAAAAATGAATTTAATTATATGGAACATTTAATTTCAAGAATGTCACTATGAAAGATACTAATATCTGTGTAATTTTATATGTGTATGTGTTTGTCTATGTATATAAAAGTTTGCATAAACTAATAAATTAGTGACACAAATCGGCCTCTAAACAAAAAATTCTGATCCTATGCCTTTTTTTCTCTTTTTCTATCCACCCATTGACGTGGTGGCGATCCATCCCCATTGTGGAGTGTACTGTGTATACCATGTGTTTCACAAGCCATTAATCATTATTACCAATATGTTTTGTTAAGAAAACTTTCCAAGTCTTCTGTTAAGAATAACAATATTATTATTAACAACGCAATGTGTTATACTATGTTGTATATGCTAGAGTGAATGCGGAAGGGGAAGCATAGAATAGGAACATCAAGAACACGAGGTTTACGTGGTTCAGCCTTGTCGGCCTACATCCACGGAGGAATCCCTTAAGGGCTACATCTTTATTGTATAAGAGTGTAGTACAATAACCTGTGTTACAATGAATCCTAACATGAGTATATATAGGCGACTAAACCCTAGACTACTAGTATAAGCAGGACTGGGCTTGGGCCTATTACATTGGGCTAATATATTTAATATATCTCTAACATCTTCCACCAAGGACATACACTGCTAGGACTGAGTCACTGACTATGGTTCAAACTTAAAATAAGTATTACGCGTTTTATGATGTGCTATCCAAGTCTCCCACACCGTCTTAGATATGTTATAAATTTATTAAAATAATTAACATAATAATTTCCTCTAAGTACATCCATTACCTAAGTTTAAAGAGATTTTTTAAAATTTCTCATATTTAAGCTATATACCAAAAATTTAAAAAAAAAAAAATATCATTATTTATTTAAATAATAATAAATAATTATATTTTTTTGTTTTACTAAAACCTTGGTCTTACACGATATTCTTTTATTATTATTATTATTATTAATTTTTTCAATTTTAATTATATTATTGAAGTAATTTTTTTAATTTGCATATAAATTTTTGTTAATCTATGCATCACATAAACATAATTATTATTGCTTTTGTTATTATCTTCTCCTAGTTGTTGAAGAAGAATATGGTATTAATACTAATTTCCTCGTCATGAAAAAAAATGATGAATGAAGAAAGAATAAAATAGAAAAATAATAATAGTATTTAGAATTAGAATGATATTCATGATAATGAGAATTAACATAGTAGAGAAACAATTAGTATTACCAATTATGTTTGAAGCCGCCTCTATAATTTAACCATATTCATTGCTCCTGTCACATACATCTTATCTTTGACGATGTTTAAGAACTTCAAATAGGAGAATCACCAACCTGTTTAGTAGTATTGTGCCAAAAACCAACAACAACTCCGAGGGCCATACTAACATAAAACCCCATTGTTATAAACCCATCTTCCTCCTCTTGTATGCCAACATGTTCATTACCTCTATTCTCAACTGAGTTTTGAGTCATTTCTTCTCCTAAACATTTGTTTGGAAGTGGAAATCCACAAAGATTTGGGTTTGCTTCATATGAAGTGGCATTGAAGGTATTGAGTTGAGGGCCAATTGGAATTTCACCTGACAGGTTATTGTTTGACAAGTTCAAGAAACTTAGAGAATTAATTTGAGAAATGCTTGAAGGAATTCCACCACACAATTGGTTCTTAGATAGATCTAGGACATTTAATGACTCTAACAAACCAATCTCTAAAGTTAAAAGATTTCTTGAGAGATTCAATGAAATCAATCCATAAGTTCCATAATTTCTTTAGGAATTTCCCTGGTCAATTTATTGCTCAAAAGATCAATGCTTTTTATTAATCCAAGAATACTTCTGTACTCGTACTCTTTTCCTTTCCACATCCAAATTGCATGATCATCATAACTACTGAAACCAGAACTATTTGGGGTGAGGAGTTTCATATAAAAGTGGGTGATGGTTGAATTTAGAGTCCATTTCAAAGTCAAAGCAGTAATATTTTTGAGGCACTTTGGTATACTTCCTGAAATTTGGTTTAAAGCAAGGTCTAAAACTTGAAGATGTGTTAGATGGCATAGATGTGAATGAATGCTTCCAAAAAAGCGGTTAGATCGAAGGAAAAGGAAAATTAAATTTGGATGGTTGCTCCCTAACCACATTGGTATCTCTCCCGACAAGTTATTATCTTGAAGACTAATAAATCTCAACTTTGTGCAATTCTTCAATGACAGAGAAAGTTCCCCACTGAAATTATTATTGCTTAAATCCAATGTTTCAATCCCAAGTAAAGAGCCCTCCAAGCTTGGGATTTTCCCATGATAGATTGTTTGCCAGCTGAAGAATTTTTAATCCTTCAAAGTGCATCCAACAGTCAGGGAGCTCTCCTGATAATTGGTTATTGGAAAAATCTAAAAAGTTAGATTTTCCATTAGTGACTGTACATAGTGATTGTACAGGCAGCTTTGAAAACATATTCTTCAAATGATCCAAATGTGTTGCTTTAAATAAAAATCTTGGTATTTCACCTTCTAGTTTATTGGAACTCAAGTCTATTATAGGAAAAAAGGAGAACTCCTTTGACAAATTTGGAACATGACCACTGATTTGGTTGTGAGATAGATTCAAAAAAGTTTTTTGAATAGAAATATCAAGCCAATAGAAATTTTTATGAGTTTGAATCCATTTTGGGAATTGATTGCCTAGTTGGCAAGACCCCAACCCTATCCCTTTTAATTGAAAATGAGGTACCCAATTAGAGTTGATGTTGAAAACAAATGAGGTATTAAATAAGTACAAATACTTCAATTTTGTGAGTTTTGAGAAGTGGGCTTTAGAAATAACACCTTCCAATGGATTATCTCCAAGATACAAATGCTCTAGGTTGGATTGTTTTCCCAAACTTATAGGTATTGTCCTGTTCAAATGATTCTGATAAAGCCATAATTGTCTCAATGATGGAAATGTTGTAAGATCAGGTAACGATCCCATGATTTGATTACAATCTAACCACAAATCCTCTAATGAGTTGTTTGCACACCCAGACAAGTTTTGAATAAAATCAAGAAGTTGTCTGCTGAGATAATTCATTGAGAGAATCATTGTTTTCAAATTTCATATACCACCGAAGGCTTTTGGTATCTTGCCTTCAAACTCATTAGAGTCAAGATAGAGATGTGCAAGAGAGTTTATTCTAGTAAAAGCATCTGGAATTAAACCTTGAAATTGGTTAGAAGAGAGATCAAGTTCAACAAAACTAGTGTTGGAGTTGAACAACCACTGTAGTACTGAAGAAGAATAAGTGAGATTATTATAAGAGAGATCGTGGACATCAAGAGAAGTAGAAGAATTGACAAGGGGAACAGAGAAAATATTCGGAAGATTACAAGAGTACAAGTACAAGGATGTCAAGTACGGCAATTTATTCACAACATGGAGCCAATTATTGACTTTGCTTAGGTTAACGATACTCATGCGAAGGTATTCTAAAGAAGAAAGTTGAGTGAGCCACTCTATGTTTTCAGGTATGTTAAAATGATTCCCGCCAAGATCAAGGAACTGCAAGCTCGAAAGATTCCCAAGCTGAAAAGGTATATTTCTTCCAAAATTAGCATTATTAAGGTCAAGGTGTATTAAGTTGGAGAGAGTACCAATAAATTCTGGGATTTGGTTGTAATTAAAATCACTGAAGCTCATGTCCAAATAAGTCAAATATTTCAACTCAATCAAGGAAGGATTAAGTTTACCTCGCAAAGGCCTAGAGGGAATGGAGAACTAGACATTGAGATTAAGCATGATGACGTGGCCTGTTTGGTTGCTACACCTGACCCCACTCCACGTGCAACAATCTTGATTGGAGCTCCAAGAAGAAAGAAGGCCATAGTCATCAATAAGGTCTTGTCTAATCTTGAGAAGAGCCTGTCTCTCACGCTCTTTGCAGCCAAGGCGACCATCTTCTAACCCCAAATAATTTGCAATAGTTGGTTTCATGCACAACAAAAAAAGAAGAATTGAAGTGAGGAGAAATTGAAGGGAACTTCCACCCATGATTAGGATGAATTTAGAAGATCAAGTATATGATTAAGATGAGAGCATCAACACATCAAATGAGCAATGTTTACAAGAATGATTTTATTTGCCTCAATTATTTATACATGCGTTAAGTAGAAATTATTAGCAGTAACTAGGGAAAAAAAAAAAAGACGAAAGTCACTGAAAATTTCTTTTAAGCTTTATTAGATTAGATAATAGACACCATTTTTAAGAAAAAGTATTTGTTTAACCATGAGTTCGAATTTCGTGGTCCGATGCATTGGTTGCCAGTTTTATTTTCTAGAAAGATGGATACAAATGCATATAAGACGCTCCAATTAGTTTAATCACTGATGCTTCCCTCTAAACTTAAAAGTCCAAACCTTGTATGCTCAGTCCACAATGGTCAATGGGGTTGGATAGCCAACACGGCAAGTTGTTGGTAGAAAAGGAGTAAAAAACATAGGCACCAGTCTTTGTTTAATCACTGATGTCTCCCTCTAAACTCTTGTATGTTCCCAGAAGGTAGCACATATATAGACTTCACTTGGTTGTCCTGGTTGGTTTGTGCAATTTTGGTCCCATGCCTCTTTTTTTACTGTAACTTTGGTCATAGATGGTATTATTTTTTATTATTACTATTATTATCTACCTCATTGTTCAATTTTAATTATATTATTGAAGTGTTTTTGTAATTTGCATATAATTTTTTTGTTAATTCCGTGCATCACATAAACATAAGTATTGTTGTTGTTTTTATTAATTTATGGAAAAAATTTGATTACAAACTTGGTTGTAGCTAATGACTATTAACTTCCACGAAAAAAAAATTAACATAACTATATATGTTAAAAATTTAATTGTTACATTACATGTTTTTTATGTTCTAAATACGCATGTTAAATTTTGTGTCAATCATAAATTATTTATTATATGATCTATAAATTTATTTTTAAGCATACTTTTAGACTACAAAAATTTGAAATTTAAATATTTGATTGATGATATAATTATTGATTTTTGATCTTCTAGAAATTTTTCAAGCATTGAGAATATGAAAAGAAAAATGTAATCTATTAATAAATTTATCAAAATTCACATCAAATAAAAATTATATTGAGTGGAATTGTAGCCATTCGTTACAATCAAATTTTTAGCCAAACCTTGTCTTTAATTTATGAGTAATGCTACAGATACAAACTATTTTACAACAGTTTTACAAAATGTTGATGTGACCAACCTCTTATTGGTATTAATTTAGGCTCACTATTAATATCATTTTTTTCATTTACCAATAATCACTCACTATATCAACCGTTTGTAAATTTTTTTGTAAAATAGTTTGTATTTCTAGCATTATTATTAATTTATTATCTTCTTTTGGTTGTTAAAGAAGAATATATGAGTTTAATATTATCCATCTCATATTATTATAGAAGCATATCGAATTCTCTTGGTGTCTTGATCACATGATAAAGAATCATCATATAGAGCAGACATGAAAAGTAAAAATTCTATGCATTATAAAAGTTCTCAGTCATATTTTCATAAATAAATATAAAATTGCTAATTGGGGTATGGGGACTTGAACTGCTGATATCTTCATTGAAACATTGAAACTTCAAAGAAGTATTAGTTAAGATAGAAAACTCCCACTAACATTGAACTACTTTCATGTTCTTTTCCCTCTTAATAAACCTAGTGATACATGCTTTTTCACAATTGTAACTATGAGTCTGAATGCATATATATGCATATAAGACGCTCCAATATTAAAATAAAGTACTAAAAAAAAAAAAAAAATCCTTGAACCGATCAGATTTCTGCTCTTGCACCAATCTTTAGTTTAAACACAGTTGCCTCCCTCTGAACTTAGAAGTCCAAGTCAATGGGGGTTGGATAGCAACACGGCAAGTTGTTGATAGAAAAAGAGTAAAAAACATAGGCACTAGTCTTTGTTTAATCAGTGATGTCTCCCTCTAAACTCTTGTATCTTCCCAGAAGGCAGCACATATATAGACTTTACTCGGTTGTTCTGGTTGGTTTATGCAATTTTGGTCCCGTACCTCTTTTTTTTACTATAACTTTGGTCTTAGATGGTATTCTTTTTTATTATTACTATTATTATCTACTTCATTGTTCAATTTTAATTATATTATTGATGTGTTTTTGTAATTCACTAATTTGCATATGACTTTTTTGGCCATAGTAATCAATAAGGTCTTGTTCAATCTTGAGAAGAGCTTGTCTCTCGTACTCTTTGCAGCCAGGGTGAGTATCTGCTAACCTCAAATTATTTCCAGTAGTTAGTTTCGTGCACAACAAAAGGAGAATTAAAGTGAGGAGAAATTGGAGGGAACTTGTTTTCATTAATTAGAGGATCAATAATGTGATTAAGATAAGAGCATTGACACATCAAATGTGCAATGTTTCAAGAATGATTTTATTAACCTAAAATATGTCTTAATTATTTATACATGTGTTACGTATGAATTATTCGCAGCAGATTGTAAATGAAAGAAGACGAAAGTCACCGAAAATTTCTCTTGATAGAGTATACACCATTATGTTATTGCCAACTTTTTTAGTTGCGAATTTTCCAAGTCTTCCAAGTCCAACTTTTAATAAAAAAAAGTTACACAAATATAATATTCACTTAATAATGTTGTTTTCACACTGCACTCTTCTCTCACATACGTGTTTCATTACCTGCTTCGATATTAATATGCTTTATATATTGTTCAGGTTTGATAAAAGTTAAAGCGAGGTGACTGGGGAGTATATTGTATTATTTGCAAAATGGCTGAGGACTATAATAGAGTATATTATATTGTTCTGCTTATTTTGCTGAAACTGAAAACTTTTTACTCAAAGTACTGTGAATAAAACTAAAAGTTAGATAAAATAGTACAGTAAGACCCATAAATGGATCAAAAAGTGTAGCGGGACTCATAAATAATAGCAAAAATAAGCTGAATAATAAAATAAACTGATTTTTTTAATTTAAAACCAAACGTGCACTAAAAAGTCAAGTTATAGAAAGATACTATTTTCACACTAATAAAGTTATGAGTAATGTTAGGATCATAATTTTTATCACAACTTTTGTTACAACATACTCACATGGCAAGTCATGAGTGGGGGAATTATGGACCCACCACTTTTAGTCCACTACTAACAACTTGTCACGTGAATAAGTTGTGATAAAAGTTGTGATTCTATCATTTTTTAAAAGTTATAGAAGATAAAAGTTTTCACATTGTATTCTCCTCTCAAAATGTTTTTCTTTATGTGCGAAGAGGGTCTATAGCACAAAATTTGCCAAAAACTTTAACAATAGGATGATGTAGTAAATAAAAAGTTGATATTAGTGATGAATTTAGATAAGAATTAATAAAAATTTGCCAACTCAATTGTTGTAAAAAAAAATTATATAATATTTTATTATATAGGCATTGCTCATACAGCCATGAGAGAGAGTAAATGTGAAATTCAAGCAATAACTCATTATAATTTCGTTTTTGGACACAAAAGAAGGGAAATATGTTCTGGCCTTCTTCATTGTGCTGCGTCTCAAGGTTTTGGACATAAAATGCTGATTGTATATGGCCGTCAAAAGATTTTTGTTATGTGGGCCTTGGTGATCCATTACTCAATGATCCATCTATCTAAAATAATAGGTATGGAGCCCATTTCATCATTTATTTCAAATTTGGTCACTTAAAACCGAAGCCCTTCAACGACTATCTGACTTCGGCCCTATTTATGCTGTATTTTTTGTGGGCTTTTGAAAGATAAATAGCTGCCGCGTAGCCTAAAAGTTGGGCCTCAACAAACACCACTAGAAGGTAGGTCTTTTTAGTTTTGAGTTTTAGGAAAATACTGGGACGTGCAACTGTACAAGTTTAATCAAGATTGCTTGAACTTCTTAAGAGAAATACACGATTATACCATATCACCATGTCATATCTCAATTATATGAACAGCCAAGTGACTTAAAAAAGTTTTTGTTTCAAACACATTAATTTTTTTTAATAAGTTTCTTTTTATTCGTATTGAATTCAATCATTTTTTTTATACGAATTGAATACAAATTATTTGTCCTATTTTGAGTGTTCTACTTTATAGTTTACCAATTGCAGTATATCACACGCGTCTTTTTTATTTACATTGTCTTAAAATCAAATTAGACCATAAAAATCCAATGGAAATAAGGTGGCACAGAATTTTTTTTAAAAATCCAGCTAGACATATGTAGGCATGTAGCTAAACTGAAAAGTCCATTTCTCCATCTGACATTTTATAATGTTTTAAAGTCATTGCCCAGAGTAAAGAATCTAGGCATTTTCATGGAACTCATTATAAGTATATTAAAATTATTGACATAGTTTACCTGGAATTATTAACATAGTTTATTTGAAAGAATTATATAAGAATCCATATTTGATGTAACTATTTAATTATCAACCAAAAAAAAAACTGTATATTTAGTATATTTTAGAAGAAGGCTATAACTTTAATTAAGTAAATGCAGCCAAATTGGCTAAAACTACAATACTAAGATATAAAGAAATATCCTTCATTCATACTGAAAAACTACTAACATGCCTAACAACAACCACTTTCACTAAAGGCTTGTATTGAACCTACCCAGTGAACCAAAAGTAAAATGTAATGGTTCAAAAAGAACAAGAACTATTGTTATTTAAAATGTAATTTATATATACTCCACATATTTTAATACCAAATATGGCTGATTTCCTGTCATATTCTCTCACATAATTATCTCACTATTTGAGAGAGAGTTTAGAAGTAACTTGCAGCGGGATTTTGTGGTTTATGATTCTCCTCCCATATAGATAGATCAATTTGCTTTTACTTTAGGATTATGTTGGTTTGTATTATGAGAGGTGTTGCAATAACTCATACCCTGTTCCTTAGTCTTTTATATTAGATTCCTTTTTACACAACACCCCCCCCCCCCAAAAAAATGTGTGAATAACCAATACTTCTAAATTAGCCTACTACCTTACAAATGAGCTAACCACAATTTGTTATTTAGTTTTTTTTAAATCACTTGTGTGTGTGGTTGTAAGCTAATTTATGAATGTCATCAAATTACTGTAAACTTTTGTGGAGCTGTGTTCTGAATGTTCAATTAGTGTGTAAAACACCTATGAACGTTTAGACCCCCAATTCACAAATTACCAATACAAGCTTATAATCAAACAATGTATGTGCGGAATATGAAAATAAGCTAACACAGAATTGATAAAACAATCTAAACAGAAATTAATCACAACCACAGCAGTAATTAAAAGGCAAAGATTAAAGGAAGATGATGCAAACACAAAGACAACACAGTGATGTGTTATCGAAGAGGAAACCGATGTGTTATCGAAGAGGAAACCGAAGTCCTCGACAAAAAACCTCTTCGTCGCCCTCCAAGTAGTCAATAATCCACTAGAGAATAAAGTTTGGATACATGAATAACAGAAGACCCTCCAAGCCTAATCTACCTCGTGCACTTAAGCCCTACAAGTTTTTTACTCCAACAGGGTTACACCGAACCTTATCTTCTCTAGCTTATTGGATCCTGCAATAGCTCATTGCATCAACCATAATGAATTGGTCCCTTTTGAACTGCTTCCTAAGTACTAAAATACCTCTTTACAGATATGGGTATGGTGAGATAAGGATTTGGCTAATGAACCTCTCAAGGATATAACAATGGAGAGGGTGAGAATAGAGGAATTTGGAGAATCAAATGATGAATATTGTGTATGAGTCAATCTTGTTTTTCTCTAAGGTCTCTCTCTCAAAATTCTTTCTGGAAGCTCTCAAAATTCTTTCTGGAAGCTCTCAACATTTCGTGAGTATAAGAGTATTTATAGTAGGGTGTGTATAGAATGCGAAGAGTCAATTACAGCCAAACAGGGCATTCTAGCGACTCGAGCTCGTGACTGGAATAAGTCGCGAGTTTGAGTCGCGAGCTAACTATCTGGCCAGCTAGTGGTTTTGTCCTATAGTACAACAACTGGCGTGACCCTTTAGCTCCCCTTGCATGCTTCACACGTGTGTCACCTTTGGTGACTCACTAGTCGTGAGGCTTTTCTTGAATGCACACTCTTGAGTTTTTCTTCACACTCTCTCACACATTACCCTTACATGATTCCCACCTAAATACAAGGTTTCTAAATACTGAATTACAAGCAAATTTAGCATGGAATAAAGCCAACAAAATGATTGAATAAATTCAACCTTACAATCTCCCCCTTTAGCTATTCCGTGACGAAACTCAAAAACAAACTCTAGATTTAACATGTGAGTTGGGAACAGTTGAACAAAACTCACCCACACCTAACTTTAGAATTTGTGAAGCTCTTGAACCATACGGATAAGTATTTCTTGAAAACAACAATACAATACGATCATTGTAAGCAGAAAACTTGAAATGCATATAGAGCAAGTACAATGCGATCAAGCAATAAAGAATATCAGCAATAAAGCATGGCTTGACCAAAAACGAGCAATCACTATAAATAGTGACTACAATGATCATTCACCCAAGGAATGAACATCTGAACATGCAAGCTAATAAGCTCAATGCAAAGTATCATTTTCATGTCCAACACTTAACTGATACAACAACATAAGGTAATTGCATCAAGGATATAAAATCCAACATGGGCACAAGAGTAATATACTAAAAGAAATGCATAACATTAACTAAAAATATTGAGCTACAAAGTTAAGGTACAAATCAATATAGTTTAAACAGCTAAACATAATCATGAACTATGAGCACAATATAACACAAATCTCTTTCTCTCTTTCTCCCCCTATCATATCACTCCCCCTATCATGAATCATAGGAGTTGTGATGAACTTGGAACATACATACCTGTAACTTGAAACACTTGCACAAAACACTTGCACAAAACACATTAGATCCTCAAGGTAAAGTAAGTAATAAAAGGAAAAGTATAATGTAACAAGTAAATTGCGATCAAATAAACATGATGTGAAACATGTGAGCAACTTAATCATACACCAAAATGGTTAAATAGAAATTGCTACAATGATCACATAGCAAAGTAAATGATCATCCGAACATGCATTCAATGAAGAACAATAGCATAAGGATGTATACATGTTTAACACATAAACACGATGCAATGAGAACAACAAAGCATATATACTAAACATAACTCAAAGCACCATAAAGCAAACAAGAAAACAAACATAGAGAAACACAATCAAAAAAAAGTTTTCTTATTAACACAATGTCTTCTCCCCCTTGGTATATGCATCTCCCCCTACAAATGTGCACAAGAAATAGTCTCCGGTATACTCTCTAAAGTATACTATCCCCTTTTTTGTCATGAATAGACAAATGGTCAAGGGAAAACGAGGGTAAGGGATGAAGGAAATGGAGCTTTTGAGAGTGAACATGGTGAGATTGGAAGAGGGAGACAATGAATAGTCACAATGTGTGAGGGAAAACTGAAAAGTTTTTGAAACTATCATGAAAATAACCCTTAAAGCGCAAAACACACATTTTTCGCGACTGAAATGAGTCGTGAACAAGTCACCAAAGCAAGCTCCTGAAAACCCTTGTGATAAAATTTGGAAAAATTTGTCTAAGTGTTTTTCGCAACTAAAAGTTCCACCCAGGAGTAAGTCGCAATAGGAGTCGCCAAACTTTCTAAATAAACCTCGAGACTAGAGCTTTTACTCGCGAGCAAGTTGCCAAACTGAGTCGCGAGAATTAAAAACAAAAAAAAAAAAACAGTTTTTGAAAATTTTTCTAAGTCTTTTTCGCGACTAAGGCCATGACCCGCCAGAGTCGCTAGTAGCTTCTGTGTAAGTTCGCGGTCTTACGACTGGCTTGACTCACAAGGCAACTTGTCAAAATAGGGTTGCATAGATTTTTGAAATTTTTCAAAACAAAAATACTTTCCAGAAACAAATAAAACACTCAAAAATCTTTTTGTGTTTGTGCAACATATTTAATCATGTACAATCACACAAATGAATAAGACATTAATTGAACATAGACATGAGTGATGTGTGTGGGTACCAAGGATGAGATGATCCTTAATCTAATATGAAACTTCAATGATCAATTCAACCAAGACATACACAATTAGCATAAGAAAAAATGACCAATCTCAATTATAGAAATATGCATATATGACCTCCCATAAAACTTGATTACATAATTCTAAAGCTTTTCATTTAGCTTCATACACATCATATCATTTGATATTTTATAATCAATATATCTCATTTTGAGATTGATGCCTGAAATTTTTTATTTTTCAATTTGATGAGCAAGCCTTTGGCTTTTTGGGCATCTAAACATTTTTATAAAAGTTACTTTTTCTTTTTCCTAGTCAAATACTAATATGTGCGACAGCTTTTGCAGCTCATTATCTCTTTTTATTTTGAGATTTACATTTGTTGAGCTCCTTAAGCAAAAAAAATAAAAGAGTGGGAAGATATATAACACAAGTTTATGCAAGTTTCAAGATCAACAAAACCATTGACTAATCATTCATGACAAGTTTGAAGATCTATTTACAACAGTCACATAGATGTCAAGATTTTTCCCACAATGATAAGAGTGCACAAAAAATAAGCTATGTTCGTAAAGGCACAAAGCCATTAGTACAAAGGTATAAGGTAAAACATGCTTGTGACAATACACAATAATGTCGATCAAACATTTTGAATTTTCTACTTTTTATGTGTTTTTGGATTTTTGACCAAAATAAAAAATAAAAATAAAGATTGATCAAGAATAGAAATGTAAAAATGTTCAAAGCAAATAACAAACAAGCCAAAGTTTTCAACACATGTTGGAATGATAACAAAAAGCACACAACCAATCAAAGTCACAAAACATAGGAAGTATTAATGCATGAATATGTTGTAGTGCTTATGCATGAGTACCCTTCTTCACCCATATAGCACGTGTGTTTTGGGTGATATCCCTAGAGGATTGGGTACTATTGTTTTGGCTTTTAAACCTTTTGTTGAAGCTTGTCAAACAAGTGGTGAATGCATCAATCATCTTCATTACATCTCCAATGTTAGACTTAGCTTCCCCCCCTTTTGATTGCTTGGAGTTCCTTTTACCCTTTCTTTGTCCATTTGGCCTTTAATAGTTGCCATTCTTTAATGCCCAAAGCTTCTGACAATTCGGTTTGGTATGTCCTTGAATTCCACAGTGATTGCAGAAATGTTAAGTTCTCGGACGTCTTTGTGACTGTGGGAGTGATTTTCCATTATCCTTAGGTTTGACCACTGATTGGTTAGGTGGCTTAGTCAAAAACTGTTGGTCAGTCACACTTCGCTCCTTCTCCGCCTTCACCTTCTTAATAGTAGTGATTACCACCATTCGTTCCTTAGTTTTTACAAACTTCATATCCTAGGACATATTGGAACTCACACTGCTTTCTCTAGTGTATTCCAATCCGTTTTGGTTGGAGAAAGGTTTTTGATGAGAAAGCACTTCATCAAGCTTCTTGGAGTAAACCCGTTCTACTTTAGCATTAGCTTGAATCACCTCAAGCTCAAAAAATTTTATCTTTGAGTAGGCTCCAGTCAGCTCTCCATTCAGTGTCTCGACTTCACACTTAGTCTCCTTGTATCGGACTAAAAGACTCTTGTAGTCTTGCTCTGCTCTCTTCATTTTCTTATGGTTGCTTTAGCCCTTTTTGAATATTGACTGGTCTTCTCAAGGAGGGAATTGTAGGTCGCTTGTAGTCCCACTATTCTTTCATCTTCCTCATCATTGGTTTCCTCTACTATCCCCATCGACTCCACTTTAGTGTTATCACCAAGCTCTTCCACTAACACACTTAAGTCATCCAAAGATCGCACGGGAGCATTGGTCATGAATGCAGAGTAGTCTCCATTTCTAAGGCGAAGACCTTCATCTAAAGATCCAATGATGTTACTACTCGGATGGTTTTTGATCACTTTTGATGATAGCTTCTTTGAGGTGGACACTTCATCATTCCGGGAGATAGGAGGATGAACTTCCGACGGAGTGAGAGGACTTGATGTTCTTGATATTGATCTTGTTTCCATTCTTGAGTTCACAGGAGTTGATTCCTTTTCCTGTGTAAGTTCTTCAACTTCAATATCTTGGGCTTCAACCTCAACTGTGGGTTCTTTGGACCTTGGCCCTTCTCCAACCATCTCTACCTTTGTCATAGCATCATCAATTTCCACATTGATGGACTCCATTACCGTCTTTGTTCTCTTGTTAAAGACTCTATATACTCGGCTGGTAGTAAAATACCCAAGGAAGATGCCTTCATCACTTTTTGCTTCAAATTTTCCAAGGTTCTCACGATCATTTAGAATGTAACACTTGCTTCTGAATACTCAGAAGTATTTCACTTTTGGCTTCTTTTCATTCCAAATTTCATAAGCAGTCTTCTTTGTTCTCGCTCAGAAGAATATTCTATTACCAATGTGACATAAAGTGTTCACGGCTTCTCCCCAAAACTTTTGAGGAATTTGCTTTTTGAGTAGCATAACTCTTGCCATTTCTTGAATCACCCGATTTCTCTTCTCAACCACTACATTTTGTTGAGGAGTTTTGGGGGCTGAAAATTCCTTTTTGATCCCATTCTTCTCACAAAAGACTCAAATCTTGTATTCTCAAACTCCTTGTCATGATCACTCCTTATCTTAACAATATGAACCCCTTTCTCATTTTGAAGTCTCTTGCATAGAATTTCCATTTCTCACATGCTTTTGATTTTTCTCTAAGAAATTCCATCCAAGTATATCTTGAGAAATCATCAACAATGACCATAATGTACCTATTTCATCCTAGACTTTCAGTTCTTGTAGGCCCCATTAGATCAACATGAAGAAGCTTTAAACAACATGAGGTAGCAATCACATTCACCTTGTGATGACTCTCCTTCGTTTGCTTCCCCATTCGACATGCACCACAAATAGTCTTCTCCACCTTTCCAAATTTTGGAAGTCCCTCAACAACTTCTAGTTTTGATACTTTAGCCACTTGTTTGAAATTTGCATGCACAAATCTGTGATGCCAAAGTTTCAACATGTCAACACGAGCACTTCTACAGGAAATTGGTGCCTTAGGAACTACTCCATAGCAATTTTCAATAGTCCTATTTCCCTCCAAGATTTGAATCTATTCTTCATCAATAATTATGCACCCCTTCTTTGAGAATTGAACAAGGAAGTCTTCATCACATATTTGAGTGATGCTTAAGATATTCGCCTTCAACCCTTTGATGTATAAGACATCCTTCAATAGAGGTAATCCCAAAATCTCAACAGTCCCTTTGTCGAGAACTTAAGCATGACTCCTATCGCCAAATGTCACATAGTCACCAACCTTCTCTTTGAGTGACTTAAACAGTGATTTATTTCCTGTCATATGAGGAGAATAGCCGCTATCAAGATACCATAAACATATATTAAATACCTTCAAAGAAGTGTGCACAAATAAGCAAGCATGGGACAAACATTCTTGACCTTCAAACAGAAACTTATCATCATTTTCCATGCTCTTATTAGATTGAATTTTCCTTTTCAGATTATCAACCTTACCACACAATATTCTATTTCTTCTTTTATACTTCTCAATCAAAGAATTAGACTTACATAGACTATTGTGTAGGAAGTGATTCTCATTTTGAAAATATTTTAGCATGTGAACAAACATTCTAGCATGTTTCTTTATTTTTAATAACTCTAGGAGTTCATTGTTAGGACGACCTTTAAACATACTCATAGAGTCATTATCACAAACATTTAAAGCACAATTCAACATAGCCTTTTCCATAGATAAGGGGTCAAGGATCGCACTTAGGAAATTGAACCACAACAAGTGCACTCACTCTGATACCAATTGAATGTTCAATTAGTGTGTAAAACACCCATAAACGTTTAGACCCTCAATTCACAAATTACCAACACAAGTTTATAATCAAACAATGTATGTGCGAAATATGAAAATAAGCTAAAATAGAATTGGTAAAACAATCTAAACCGAAATTTATCATAACCATAGCAGTAATTAAAAGGAAAGATTAAAGGAAGAGAGATGCAAACACAAAGACAACACTCAACAGATGCACCCAAGCTCCCAACAGATACAAAACGCTAAAACCAATATGCCTCAGATAAATAAATTGCCAATAAGCTTTAGCTCAAATGGCACTTGGTTCTTTTTTCATAATAATGGGATGGAAGGTGAGGTTAAGAGCCATTGGTGGGTATGTGAGAATCTGGTGAGAGCATCATATTCATAGACATAGTATAGGTTCAGATTCTCCAGCATGATCATAGAAATTAAATAGAGATACTAGGTAGTGTTTTGTGAACAAAGTACAAAAAAATATACCCCACCCCCGCCCCCACCCCCACCCCCAAAAACAGGGGGTTAAGTAAGTCTTGAGTTGACATAAAAATAGAAGGATATAGCTCGGAAAATTAAATATGAGATGCATTAATGTGGGAAGTAAAAAAAAAATCAAATCATGCTTATTGAGCTATTCAAAATGCAAGTAATAAGAGTGAATGGAGGGTAAGGTCGTGGGTTCAAAATGCAAGTAATAACTTCAACATTTAAAAGGCTTAAAATCTGAAGGACAACACTTGATTTGTCTAATTTAATGAAGGACAAGTACATCCCCATCACAATATTAACATTTATATTCCATGCTATGCTTGATATTTGAAATTGTATAGAACATGAAACTAATTGAAGTGGTGGTCCATATCTAAAAGCTACACAATCAAACTATAAAATGTGAAAAATAATGCCTAATCTGAGTTGTAATGCATAGGGCTCAAGGTTAGACTTTTAAATGATGAGAAGATTATAAAAACTGTAGGTACAACATGAATAAAAAATATTTATATTCTAATTCGACTTAGAACATACGAAAGTGGCTGTGCACTAACTAGTAGATATTTTAGTCAATGCAAAATGATCAAATAATAAATAAATGATTCTTCAATTAGATAATCCTTATGTTTGACATTCATTAGAACTGTAGTAGGCATCTTGCACTGTCAATTTCGGTACACCATGGAAAATATGACAATGACAAAGCCATTGACACCACAATTCAACTCCTTACAATAATTCTAAAAACAAGTTTGCAGGATATGACGTCGAATATCATAAAAGAATTGAGTATGTATTTATCATCATCAATTAGTTTTGAGATGAAGTGGCACATCTCATGGTCTAACAAGTAGTATTAGACAATAATATTATGCTCATTATCAATTAATTTTGAGATAGATTAGAGCATTCTTATCAAGAATGCTAAAATATTTAGCATTTACCATTTTAAAATCTTACTTTATCAATTTTAACATACCACTTTACAATTCACCAAACATCAAAACTTCTATTATTTTACCATTTCATTTAAATATTCTTTTTTTATTCTTTCTTTATGTTTTTTTTATTCTTTCTTTTTATGTTTTCAAATAACTACCAATAACTACCATTAAGCAACTATTTTTTTTTTTACAATATTGCTACAGTGGGTTGTTAGACATAGCAACCCATTATAGCTGGATTGCAAAAAAAAATAAAATTTGAGAGGTTTGATAAATAATGACTTTTAGTAATTATAGTATTTTGTATCTTAAATTTTAGTATAAATAGCATTTAGCACACACACATTTTTCAATAGAAAATTGCTAAACCAGGCAAGTAATTGAATCACAAAATCCAGCTAGTGATTCTCCAGTCAGTTGACTCTAACAGTGATAATTAAAACACACAAATGTTGCCATGTCATGAAATAAGTGCCGCAGAGAAAATAAATTAAATAAATAAAAGTGGTTGTAAAAAGCGACACAATAAATGCAAGAGCTAGAGGTTTTTTATTTATTTATTTTTTTTTTCTTCAGCATAAGCATTCAAGGATGATAATTGAGTTTCGTCTACCACACAATCATAAAAAATTTGAAGAAAGACTCTAGATTCATATTGGTTGGTTGGTGTGTAGGCCAGGCCAGGCCAGGCCATCCATGGAATTATGAAATTCAAACGAACGTGGCTTTTTCTTTTCCTAAAATTTCTTTGTGCCAACTGCCAACATATTTGATTTTGTCACTAATAAATTAATGAAAGCATCCGGTCGTCATATCATCCCCCTAATAATTAACTAGTCTCATCACACGCGCTTCGCGCGTGCGATGAGACTTTTTTTTGTGGTCTTATTTTGTAGAAAAAAAATTGTATTTAATTATTTTATATACATATATAATTTTTATTTTAAAAAATCTAATTTATAAGTAAATAAATCAATTTAAAAATTAATAAGAGAGTGGTCCTATTTTTTAGGCAATATTTTAGTGGGAGTTGGAGTTGCATTTTTACCGAATTGCCCTTTAGTTTTGTCTCTGCTTAAATATAGGACAGTATGGGCATTTTTGAACTAAAAAATGAGTTTTTACCAAATTGTCCTTTAATTTTGTCTCTACTTAAACATAGGACTATAGGGATATTTTTGAACTAAAAAAATAGGAATCCAAACAGGGAAAGCCCCTTAAATAGTAGTATAGATACTGTACCGGTAACTGTAAAGATTGGAGTAGGGAGACCTTTCGCAATATTTTTGCTAATAATTATTGAACAAAAAAATTGTCCTGCGTTTGGGGAATCTTAAAACTTCACAGCCATTGATAAGACGGGTGTATTTTGTCAAAAGACGTACAATGAACACACAGGACCGACTCTAGACATTTTGGGATTTTAGAGCAATTATATCAGTTTTTCTATTTTACACGTCTATTTTTACACTAAAAATTTACTTTTTATATTTTACACATTTCTTTTACAAAATACCTATATCAGCTCATCTATTCTACTACATCTTTTAATTAAATAATCAATTTTCTCACATTTTTTATTATTTCTCTCAACTACCCGAGATATATATGCGCTCTCTCTCTCTCTCTCTCTCTCTCTCTCTCTACCCATTTCAGCTCAACTTTCCCTTTCGATCAACTCTTCCTAACTCCGATCCACGATCCACGAACTCCGATCCACGATTCATGAGCTTCGAGCCACGAGCTCCGATCCACGCAAGACCCATAAGTTCCGATCCAATCAAGCACCGATCAAGCACCAATCTGTGTTTGTGTATCTCTGTTTTTTTTTTTTTTTTTTGAGCAAGTGTATCTTTGTGTTGATTTGTCTGTGTGGATGTGTTTGTGTTTGTGTTTGTATGCATCTGAGGAAAAAAAAGAAGATGATCAGTTACTGAGTTTGTTGAGCACGAAGAAGAGAGAGAAAAAAAAGGTGCGAATGAGAAATTAATAAAATAATAAATGGACGAGCTACAGTAGTCGTGTATATTTACACGTTTACTGTAGCTCGTGGATGGATTTGCACAATTTTACACCCTTTTAGAAGCACTAATGTGGAGCATTTTTAGGCAAAATGTGTAAAAGTGGTATGTTTTTCTATTTTACATGATTTTGCATCTATTGATATAGACACTCTTAGGCAAGAACGAAAAATGGGGCATTTTTAATACTTATATATTAATTAAATTAATGTTTATTTAATATTTTTATATTATAATATATTTAATTTAAAATCTATTTTTCTTTCTTTTTGAGTTGCAATTGGGGTTTTTGTGATATTTTCATTTAAATTTTGTGTTATTTTCATTTAAATTTTGTGTTATATTTTGTTTATTACTAATAACAAATTTATCCATTGTCCTTTTTGAGACTCAATTAATTTTTCTTTTTTCTTTTTTTAAGTTTTTCATATCTAGATGCATATCTTTTAGTAGACATTTCTAATCAAATAATATATTTATAAAGTCTAAAATAAAAAATAACTTTCAAGTGTAGAGAGAATGAGAAATAGAACCTGATTTATATAAAAAGTATTGTTGTAATTTTACAGAACAATAACAAGTTTTTAGCAATGTCAACCTGCATAAATAAAGACTTATTCAATATATTACCACTAACTATAATATATATATATATATATATATAAATACAAGATTAAAATTAAAAAAAAAAATTAAGTACAATCATAACAAAAATTTAAGCATAACCATAACACAACGCTTATTAATAAGACCCACCTAAAAAAACACAAAACAAATAGTATCTAATCTAAATTAGATTATCTAATATAGTAATATCAATAACCCAAAAATAAAAACGCAGGCTTTATATATATATAAATGAAGGCCCAAACGGGCCAAACCAAACAAAAGCGAAACGTCTAGGCAGGGGGAGGCAGGCCCAGACCAAACAAATGAAGAGACCAATTCCCAAATTAATTATACCTGATATGCTCATACACAAAAATACTCAAAACGAAGGCGCAGAGCACTGAGCGAGGCGGAGAAAGCTGTGGAGAGAATCAGAAAAAGTAGGAAACATGCTGTGGAGGTAGGAAGTAGAATCTAAAGTACAACCCTATGAGGGGAGGTTGGTGCACTAAGGCTATTTCTGGGCCGTATAGGGTTATTCTTTGGAAATATATTTAGAGGGAGTGGACACAGTTCTCTCACTTTATCAAGTTTGCGGTCGGTGATGGTTCTAGAATAAAATTTTGGTCTGATGCTTGGTGTGGCACTGTCAGCTTGAAGGGCACCTTTCCTGAGTTGTGTCATATTACACAGGATAAGGAAGCACTAGCAGCGGATCATATGCATCTCCACAATGGATCTGTTCATTGGCAAATAAATTTCATTCAAGCAGCACAGGACTGGGAATTGGAGTCACTCTCATTGTTCTTGGATCTTTCGTATTCTATTGATGTGCAAGGTCATGAAGAGGATAAGTTGTGTTCGAGCCAGTCAAGTTGAAGGGTTTCAAGGTTAAAGCTTACAATAGAGTTCTAGCCCCCGCTGGTGAGCATTTTCCTTGGAAAAGCATTTGGAAGCCTGAAGTCCCAACAAAAGTGGTAATTTTCTATGGGTTGGTTCTTTGGGAAAAATACTAACAGATAAACTGAGGAAGTGGAACATTGTGTTGGTGAGATGGTGCCATGTGAGCAAGAGGGGTGGGGAGACAACGGATCACTTGATGCTGCATTGTTCTGTTGCGAGGGAGATGTGGGATATGGTTTTTGCTCTTTTTGGGGTCCAATGGGTGATGCTTGGCAAGGTTATTGACTTACAACCTTGTTGGCAGTGCATCTAGAAGGGAAGAAATGCAAGAAACTTTGAAGGATGTGGGGGAAAAATTCTTTATCTGAATTGCACTTCCTAAGAACTTTGTTCAAATGGCTTAGCCGTCATGTTCATCTAGTATACTTCCGGTGTTCTAGATGAATTCTAATTGTTTTTCTAATTAAACTTATTACTTATAGAAATTGTGCAATCATTAAAAAATGAAACCACTATAGGTTGATGACTTACCACCAGTCCTCCATCACAATTTTTTTTAATAGAAAATTGTTCCCTTTCTTATTATATATGTGCTTGGAATGTGAGAAAATATTAAAAAAATAGTAAAAGGTACGTGTTTCATAGAATTTACAAGAATGTTACCAAATGCTAAAAAATATATTTCGGATAATTTTTCAAGAATGTAACAAAAAACTTGAATATTTTCCATCGAACTAAACAGTAAACACAACCTAAATAAATTTTTTTTAAAAAAATTTTCACAATGTATTCTCTTTATCGTGTTTTTCTAAAAATTTACCAGAAATTTTAGGACTACAGGAGTTTATGGGCTAGTTCTAGACTTTATACCGAATGTGGAATTTAAGCTATATATAACCCATTTAGTTTGGTTTTTGGACACCAAAGAAGAGGAATATACTGAATTGTGTCTCAAGGTTTTGGACATAACATGCTAATTGTACATTACAGTTTAAAAGGTGATTTAAAGATTAATTCGAATCATGTCTATCTTAAACTTAGAAAAATCATTTGATGTCTTGACTTAATGGTAAGAAGAATAATCACTATAATATATGCTAGTAGTTACAAATCATATTGAAATTAAAATTAAAAGAAAAGAAAAGCCTTGGTTAACTAGTGGTGTAACCAATCAAATTTCAGTTCTTGCACTAATCTTTGTCGAATCACATTTACTTGAAATTTTTAGTTGCGGCTCAATGATCCATCTTGCCATAATAATAGTTATGGAGCCCATTCAGTCTTTTTTATTTTCGGCTTTTAGGCCCTTAAAATCCATGAGTAACTGACTTGGGTCCTATTTGTGCTGTATTTTCTGTGCGCTTTTGAAAGATAAATAGCTACCGCTTAGCATAAGCATTGGGCCTCAACCATCACTATTGAGCTTGTATATATGATTACACTGATGAAAAAATTGAGCCTCAACAAAGTAGGTTCTTTTATCTTTTTGCCGTTTTGGAAATATTAGGATGCAGGCTTTAATATTGCGAGATTGTATGAAATTCTTAAGAGGAGAGAATATGGCCTCTCCTTTCGTTGGGAACTTGGGATTTTATTTTTGTCTAACAATATGGCCTATTGGGCTGCCATTCGTAAATTTTTTTTTTTAGAAAAAAAAAATAAAAACTGTAATTAGAATCAGGCTGGGTCAAAATTCCCAATTGGAATCTATGACTATATCATGTCTTTCTCTCTCTCTCTTGAACAATCTAATGACAAAAGGGTCAAGCTTAGAGAAATAATGTAGAACCTGTCGACACAGTGGATGAGAAAGGAGCCAGGAGGGAGTGGGAAGTTAAGATTTACAACAATAGCACTTACAAAAACTTACAAAAGAGCCTAAATTTTGTAAATACTAGCAACGCTTATAAATCGAAGACTTACTCCCTAACTAACCGATATGGTATTTTAAACCACTTATCTTTCTTTTCTTTTTTTAAATAATATAGATAGAAGACACAAGAAATGAAGAAGGAGGAAGCGAAAAGACGAGACTTACAACACTATCACTTACAAAAAGGCCTAATCTTAAACATCTTGGTTATAAACATAAAAAAGTACCAGTTAATTTTAATTGTCTTTTAAGTCTTAAAAAAAAAAAAAAAAAAAAAAAACTAATCAGATACTTGTATCAGCCATGAGATCAACTTCCATTTTAAGTCTTTAATCAACGTTGGATGTATTTTTTTTTTTACCAAACGTTGGGTGTTAAAGATACATGAGGGCTATTCCTAATTAAAATTGCACCTTAACTGTAAGTGAAATTGACATTTCAAAGGCCATGAAAATACAACTACCACTATAATTAAATTCAAGTCGAAGTAGAAAATGATAAAACTCCAACTACTTTCCCATTTTTTTAAACTAATAAAATAGTATTTTTCTAATGTTATAGAGATTTTTTTTTTTTTTTTGAGAAAAAATGTTATTGAGATGGTCCATCTCGTTATAAAGATTTTTTATTTTTATTTTTTCTGAGTATTCGACAACCAAAACTAAACTCATAAGAAGGGTTGAATGTCACTGGACTATAAAACAACCGCCATCACTTCACGGTAAAAATTGAACTTTTCACTAGTCTAAAAGAATGTATTCTTTTTAATAAAGTCTTAAAAAATTGTAAATCCTGATATAATTCACTTAAAACCACATTTTACCTTATAAAAAGGATTACTAAATGATAAGACTGTAATAGTCTACTTTAAAAGAAAGGCACAATTACACCTACCATGATCATTTACATTTAAATTCAATTGTGATGAAGCAAATTAGCTAGATAGCCCTTCTCACAAAAAAAAAAAAAAAAAAAAAAAAAAGAAAAAGAAAAAGAAAAAAAGAAGAAGAAGCTAGATAGCCATGACAAATTCCTAGCTTAAGTAATCAGTGAGCATGGATTCAAAAAAAGTCATTTTTGTGCCTTGCTTTAGTAGCAAAAGGGAAGAAGTGAAAAATATGATATACGTTGTTGGTTTAAGAATGGCTTGACCCAAGAGATTAATTAATTTTTCAAGTTAATCAGCTTGGCTTAATATTATGTTAATTATATTGTGTTAAGGGATTTAAATCTTTAGAGAGGTACAACTTATAACTTTGTTGCTCTTGTTTATTAAATTTTAGTTAAAAAAAAAAAAGAAAAAAAAAGAAAAAGAAAAAGTCTAGTCAAGACAGCCTCTTGTTTACTCTTATTTCGTTATAATTTGTTTTCCTTGCCTCGCATTCCGTTTCAGTAGTCCCATTCCCATTACTTTTGGTAAAGGCAGCAAAGGCCAATCTAATCTAAAGCGGTCCACCATAAAAGTTATTTTCCTCTAGAGAAATTGTAATCAACTGAGAATTCCTAAAACGGTCCCTAAAAAAATGAAAAGAATTACTAACACGGTAGGTAGCATAGTGTTTTTTTTTTTTAATCGGTAGGTAGCATAGTTAGTACAAAAACAAGATGAAAAAGATGTAAACAAATAAAAAGGTAGCCTTTATTTTTTCACTTTTAATTTTGGACTATACTTTTTTTTTTTTGGGGGGAAGGGGTTTGGACAAATATTTTAGACATTCATTAATTTTGTTACTTAAGTCATCAAATGTCTCTACATTATACAATATCTCATATGATCCCCAATTTCATTGGATATCAAATTAGATTATATAAATGTTTATTGCATGGACGTTTGTGAGGTCTCACATTCAAAGTGTAGTAGGTATGGACAACGTACTCTCATAAAAAAATGAAAAAAAAAAAAAAAAAGGACTACTGACTACAACATTCAGAACAATTGAAAATTGTTCATCTGGGATTGCTCTGTTTTAAAAGCCTTGAATCTCAAATCTCCATGCTCCTTTGCACAAAATTTCGGTTCTGGCATGGCTAGCTACTAGCCAACTATATAAGCACTGTGCATTTGCCGCATGCATACATAATCAAAAGTTTGTTTAGGACTATGCCATTTGCCACATGTATACATAATCAAATGTTTTCAATCTTTCCCAACCAAAAAAAAAAAAAAATGTTTTCAATCTTTTACTTTTAAAAAAATACATCAGCAAATGTTTTTTTTTTTTAATTTCAAAGTAAAGCAGAAAAGGTTTTAACCCACTTAATTTTGTGCTTTATTTATTATTTTTTTTTATGGAAAATGTTTATCTCCAAACTAGTTTGGAGGAATCTTTCTCCAACTCCTATGTGATGGTTGAAAAGACAATTCATATATAGTTTTAGACTTTTAATTGCATAAAATTTTAAAAAAGTCATGTGAGTTATTTAAATAATATACTTGGATAATGTTATAAATTGAAAGGTAGTCGGTTGGGGGATATTCTTTCAAACTAGTTAAGCGTAAACTTTGTTGTAATTATTGTATTATCTTATAAGCTTTTTTTCCTTTAAAAAACATAACATTTTAAAAATGCAATATGGATTATCCGTTAGCCTCTCTCCTCTTTGTCGTAGGGTATGATGATGAAAGAAAAAAGTTTGACTCCAAACTGGTATGGAATTGTAAAATCTATATTTTTAGGTTGACAACCATGAACAAATTGTAACTGTTAGAATTTAGTTTGTTTAGTTGTTTAGTCTAGAAATATTCAGTTAAACAAGAAAAATGAAGTTCAGCATAGTTGAAGACTCAAGAAATTAGAAAAATTGAAGTGCAAATAAATTACACTTATCTCGACTGATCGAGATGCACATCTTGATCGATCGAGAGTCGTGTAGATTGCAGATCTAGTTTTCTTCTCAGTCATTTGATCTAGGATTTTAATGGATCTTAAGTATATATAAATATAAACCCTAGAGCATGTTTTTGCATATTCAAGAGGGCAGTATTATGTACACAAATCTAGAAATTTTCCATACCCTTTTGGAGTTACAACTGGAGACCTTGTGCAAGCAATAGATCCAATCATAAATCAAAGTTGCTGCACTTAGTTAATGATAGTTGTTGATCTAAATCTTTGAGTGAGCTCTCAAGTCACAAACTGGAAAGTTTGTGTTGTTGATCCAAATCTTTGAGTGGAGATCTTAGAGTCATAAATATGGGAGTTTGTGTGCAACAGTTTCACAGTAGAAAAGTTCGTGGATTCGGAGTTATGTGTGGTCATACTAGTAAATACTATATGAGGTAGCAGTAGATTTAGAGTTAAGTCTATTATATAAACTTTGATTCTATTCGTGAAATATTGCCTTGAGGATTGTTTAGATTATATCATCTCTAAGTTTTTTACTTTGAAACCATAGTTTCAAAAGTTTTCGTGGGTCATTATTATTGGTGTTCATGTGATTTATATCTTTGTGATGCTTATTTGATTTTGATCTTTTGCATAATTAATATAATAAACTATTTGATTAAAAGTTGATTAAATATGAGATAACTGGGGTCTTGAACCCTAACAGGAATTATCTTTTACAACTCATTACGTGATGATTTATAAAACTATTTATATGTATTATTTAAATAAGTTACACAACTTGTTTGAAAAATTATCTAACTAAAACTACACATGAATATAGTATTTTTAATCGTCACATAATAAATTATAGCAAAATAACTCCAAATCTGCTTGGAGTCAAACCTTTTGGCCTTGATATCAATAATTTGCTCTTATCATCTTTGATTAGACATGGCAAAACAGGTCAGAATTTTCTAACTCGACCCGACCCAACCTAAATCCGATTTTTTTGACCCAAAACAAAAACAAGTTGAATCGTGACTTGACCTGTGATTTTAGTAGGTTAACCCAAACCAACTCGAGCCTCAACCTATGACCTGAACCATTTAAAAAAAAAAATTTGGTAAAAAAATAATAAAATTAAGACAATATTGGTTTGTTATGAGTTTAAAGGAAACAATTGAAACATTTACATAACCGCATGCAAATGAATTGAAAAATGAATGGTTGAACATTTTGTAATGAGTAAAGATTTTTAGGTATCAAATAGCAAAATACATGCCAAGATAATCTGGTTACAGTAGGGTTAAAAACATAGATTTAAAATTATAGACATGTGTGAGAAACATTCATAAGTGTGAAAGTAGTGAAACCAAAGTATCATATTAGTATGAATTATGACTGCATGAACCTATTTTTTAACAATTTATGTCCAAAATAAACGGTTTTTCAAAATAAATTATGATATTTCCTAAAGTGTGTGTTGCTTACAATGATATGATATTCATAAAAGAGACAGTGTATAAATAAGTAAACTGTCAAACTTTAATATATATTCTTAAATTGAAATAAAGTGTCAACCACAGTTGATAATAGATTATAAAATTATTTTTCAAGATTGTAAATTTCTTCAATGTTTTTATTCTTTGTCAAATGACAAATAATTTATCCAATTAGTCATTTGTAATTTTGTTTTATATTTTGGGATGTTAATATTGTATAGAAATAAAACTTGTGTATTTGTTTTACTTATCTTTGCATTATTTAGTTTTAGTTAGCAATGTTGGGATTTGTATAATTTTAAAATTATTGAATAAGTATTAATAAGTTTAATTGAGCTCATTCTTGATATAAGTGATAAATTCAAAGTAATACATTTTAAATCAAGTAATTTGTTGCATGACTTTTCAAATGGCAAATTCATGTTGTTTTCTTTATAAAAAATAATTCATGTGAAATATACAGGTTAACCCGGCCTGTCCTGACCCAGCCCGACCCACAACCTGATTGACCTAAACCCCCTTTTTTAACCCGCTTAAAATAACCTGTTTTTAACTCGTAACTCATTTAATCCACAATCTGATTGACCCGACCTGACTCGCAGTTTGCCATGTCTATCTTTGATGACTTCAAATTCCTTCTTAAAAAAAGACTTTAGAAGAGGCTCTTATCATGTTTGATGATTTTATATTCTATCTTAAAAAGAGGCTTTAAATTGTCGCCTTAGCAATAGTGGGATAAAACAAAAGTGGTTTCTACCAAAAAAGATAAAGCAAAAGTGGTAGGCAATAACCAGTAGGCAATGGCCAAGCCCACGTGATCACCTTTGTTTTGCTTTCTATGGCTCTATCTCTTCTCTCATTTGAAATACTTTTGCATACTCACGTTTCTTTTTCTCCTCTCTTCAATTAGAGAGTCTTCATTTTCCCTTTTACTTTTCCATTAGAGCATCCACAATGGGCTTGCAATATGCCAAATGCAAGCCCTATTTGGCATTTAAGCCCAAGAAACAGCCAACAATGGGACTTGTATAACCTCAGATTGCCAAATTTTTTTGGCATAGCGCTACAGTGCCATCTCACCTTTGAGATGGCACTGTAGCGCTATGCCAAAACACAAAAACATATTTTAATCTCTCCATCGTCTCTCTCTCTCTCTGTCAATCCGGGATTTTGCTCTCTCCATCGTCTCTCTCTCTCTCTCTGTCAATCCGGGTTTTTGCTCTCTCCATCGTCTCTCTCTCTCTCTGTCGCCATTGTTCACCAAGCTCTACCTCTGCTCTGCCGATTCATCCTCACCCTCACCCATACCGATTCACCCCCACCCTCACCCATACGGATTCATCCTCACCAGAGTTGCTTGGGCCGTTTTGCATGGAGTTCATCGTGGGGCGTGTGGGTTGCGGCTAGTCATGCGTGGAGATCGGTGTGGCGAGGTGGGTTTTGATTTTGGGTGGGTTCAGATGGGGTTTTGATCGGCGCATATAGAGATTTGGTTTTGATTGCGTGGGTTTCGTTCCGATTGGTGGAGATTTGGTTCTGATCGGCGCATATGGAGATTTGGTGGAGGTTCGTTCCGATCGGCGCATATGGAGATTTGTTTTTTCCGGTGGGCATGTGGCGTGGTGGTGGTGATTGGTGGTTTGTTGGGTTTCGGCGGCAGTGGTAGTCCGATCACTTTAAAGATCGGATGGATTGTTGATGGTGGGTTTTTTTATTTTTTGATGTGATTTTGGTATGGATTGTTGATGGTGGGTTTGTTGGTTTTTTGGCTGGTGGTGATTTTTTGATGCGATTTTGGTATGGATTTTTAGATTTGTTGTGATTTTTTGTTGCGATTTTGCTGGGTATGGGTTTGGTGGAGGTTGAGGCCGGTGCTAGAGGTTGAACCGTTGAGGGAGAAACAGAGGAACAGGAAGAGAAAAAGAAAAATAGTAAAAAAAAAAGATTAAAAAATAATATTTTAATAAAAAGGTGAAATAATAGAATTGTGGGATGTTGAGTGAATTGTAAAATGATATGGTATAAGTAATAAAGTGACTTTTTAAGATGGTAAAATAGGGTAGGATTTAGAATCTAGCTGTGGATGCTCTTATTACCTTTCATTGCCCATCAAATCAATGTTGCTTTAGTTTTGGCCAATCACTCAATAGATAGGACTGCAAAGTTCCTATCATTCAACTCAAGAAAGGCGACCAGCTGGACTACGTGAATCATGCTAAGCAAACTTCGCACTTGTTGCGTTTTAAAATGACAGTGAAAATCAGATCTTATAGCAATTCTCGAATTTTCTTACAAAATTTTTTTCTCGTGTCTAACGACATTAATAAAATATTTGACTATTTGACCATTTTTTAGGTGTACACAGTTTTCTTGTCAATGCACATCAGGTATCAAAAAGAAAAATCCCTTAAAAGTAGTCGATGTTTTTATATAGAGATTTCGAATACAGAATTTCATGACCAACTTGTATGATGCATTAATGAAAAATTATATGCTAAAAAGGTTTATATATAATCTTATATTTATTGCTAATAAATGAAGAATAATTATCTATATTTACACACTAAAAAATTGTTGTAGAGTATCCCTGAGTGTCCGCTCTTAAAGACAATAATAATCTAATAACATGGATGTTAGAAGTTACTTCAAATTCTGTTGAATCTGAACTTTGTGTAGGTTTAACGAGATTACATGAAAGCAAAAAGGTCCTTATAATTGTCACCTACCATTTTGGGTTATTTATTTATTTATCTATTTATTTATTACTAGGAGAGTTTTGTAAAACTTATTGTCGACATATTTGCTAGTCCCTGAACATCTTGAAAATCAGCTGAGGAGCAACTTGGATGTGAATGTGCTTAATAATCTTTTTTAATGTTGCAACGTCATCCATGATGGGAACATTCTCAAAGCTAGAAAGGCGATGTGTCTGAATTAGTTTCACTCCTTGATTTGATTTTAGAAGTAGGATTATTTCCTTGAAACCTGGCTTCCTTGCCTCATATAATGCTTCTCTGATTGTGGATAATTGGTTGTTCTCATCGTTGCAAGAGTACCATGAATAACAACCTTTACAAACAGGCTAGCCTAAATGATTTTTTATCACAAAGGCATCCTCATCCCAATTAGCTTTGCGCGAACGCTTTTGTGTCAACTTTTATTATGGCTTGCCAATTCTAATTTTGACATGAAATCTGGTTTTCAGCACTCAATGCTGTTGTTGAATCATTTTGGAGTCATTCATCTAAATCTGTGGTCCATTCTGTCAAGAGTTTCTTGATGCTATTCTGACTGTAGGCAAAACAAAGACTTGGTTAAGCAATTGAGTTCACCGTCTCCTATTCATAGTTCAAGGGCATTGTACTTTCCACAAAATGCATGGTTGGGAGCAGTTCAAAGCGTGCTTGTGAAAATAACATTTGTGTCCTTCATACAATGAGCTTTATTTTGCTGTCCGTCTGATCTTCGCTGTTTGGAATATGGTTCTAGAAGAAAGGAGAGAAAATCTTAGTTGGAACAATTGCATTTATATTTGCATTTAAAAGAATATTTGAACCCCTAGGTTGATTTTAAGTGGAATTTAATCATTTTTACAAATTAGCAGGTTATGCAATTTCAATTATAATTAATTGGATATATTGGTTAATTATCACATATTACAAACTTCACTAAAAAAAAGGCACAAAGTAGTAAAGTAAAGAACACAAATAATCAAAAGGAAAAATATTGTATATTAGCTAGGAGTTTATACTTCAACTAGCACCTTGGTGTTTTTAACAATGACATTTAAGATTTAAATTTGTCAACCCTCAACTATCAATGTATCTTAATGGATTTTATATTAAATTATTGATCAATGGTGTTAAAACATTGACCAAGATAACCTACAGTGTACGTTTACAGCAAGGTCCAAAAGTTGAAGATGTGTTAGACGACATAGATGTGAAGGAATGCTTCCAAAGAAGTGATTTGATCGAAGGAAAAGCACAACTAAATCAGGATGACTGCTCCCTAACCACATTGGTATTCGTCCCGACAATTTGTTATCTCGAAGATTAACAAATTTCAACTTTGTACAATTCTTCAATGAGGAAGGAAGTTCCCCAGTGAAACTATTGTTGCCTAAATCTAGTATTTCAATCCCAAGTAAGGAACCTATTGAGTTTGGGATTTTCCCATGAAAACGATTGTTTGCCAAATTAAGAATTTTAAGTCCTTCAAAATGCATCCAGCAGTTAGGAAGCTCTCCCAATAATTGATTGTTGGAGAGGTCTAGAATGCTCAAATTCCTATTATTGGTTGTACATAAGAATAAGGTCGGCTCCGAAAACATATTATTAGAAATATCCAAATGAGTCACTTTAAATAAAAATGATGGTATTTCACCTTCCAGTTTATTGGAACTCAAGTCTATTGTGGGGTGAGAGGAGAACTCCAATGACAAATTTGGTATATGGCCACTGATTTGGTTGTGAGACATATTCATATAAATTAATCGAGGAGAGAAGACCCAATATGAATTATAAAGGGAATTCAGTTTTTATACAAATTTCATATTCATATAAATTAATCAAGAATTCAGTTTTTTTTCTTAATTTTTGGGTTGAAAAGTATAAAATATGAGCCTGAAAATGCAATAAAAATTATAAATATTCCATTATAGATAGACAATTTGGTCCACTCGGTTAGTGTTTTACTTCTTCTTTGATCATTATTATTATTATTTTGGGTGGAAAGAGAGAAGGAGATAGACAAGTGTTTTACTTCTTCTTTTATCATTTTTTTGGGTGGAAAGAGAGAAGGAGACAGACAGACCTATAGACATTGAGAAATCGTCTTTGCCCAAGCTTTTCATTCTATTTAGGCCAGTTTTAAATAAAATTTTCATCAAATGACAGCCACATAATAACAAACTATTTTTGTCAATAAAAAGATATATTGTAGAATAAAATTAAAAGCATCTTACATATATAGAAGATAAGGGATTGTGCATGGCATCAAATCGCCACATCCCATGCACACTATTTACTTTTATTGGCAACTAAAAGCAAACTCAATGTGACTGTCAATACCTTTACACTAGTTTTTGCTGAGTCAAGAATCTGCATGCTCTTGAATAACCTTCCAAGCCCTAATCACATGTCTTTCCTCTGTCAGAGTTGCACCTATAGCACACCGTATAATGTATGCTCCATCAACCACAGTAGAAGACATGTACACATTTCTTGACCCATTAATAGACTCTAGCAGCTTCTTGTTTAGCTCATTTGCATATTCTACTTGATTGGCCACAATGTTATCATTTGGCCAAGGCAAAACCCTAAAGCAAACCAAAGCAAAGTTTCCAAGGGCCATAACTTCAAACATATTATCGTTTCTTACAAGTTCTTCAAAAAGCTTTGCCATTTTGACATGGCTTCTCAGGAAGTTTCTGAGGTTAGCCACGCCGTAGCTTCTTAGCACAAGCCATAGTTTCATGGCTCGGAATCTTCGGCTCAAGGTTATTTGCCAATCTTTGTAGTCAACCACTAGTTTTGAATCTGTGGCCTCGTTTCTCAAAAACTCTGGATTAGTTGAGAGAGGTTTTATTAAGGCACTTGGATCCTTCACCCAAAGGCAACAACAATCTAGAGTTGTGAGGAACCATTTATATGCATTCAAAGTAAACGAGTTTGCACCCTCAATCCCATCAATGAAATGATGAAACTTTGGGCAAATGCAAGCACTTCTAGCATATGCAGCATCAACATGAATCCATATGTTAAAATCTTTGGCTACTTCACACAATGGCCCTATTGGATCAATAGCATTTGTTGAGGTTGTCCCAACTATGGCACATAGAAAGAATGGGACTAGCCCAGCTTCAACGTCTGCATGAACTGCATCTCTTAGAGAGTTTGGGCATAACCCAAATGAATTTGACTTCATAGTAATTAGGACTCTGCCAATGTGTGATCCCAGGTATAATATATTTTTGCACATCTTGGAGGATGGTTTCAATTGATTTAGAATAATAGGGGGCAGATTCTGACAAGAGTTTTTTAAGGTAACTTGGCTCAACTCGGCTTAGGAGTTTGTAACTCTCTATATTTTGATAATAATCAACAATGAAGTCTATCAACATGTGGCCTTGCCTCCTGAGTTCCTCTGGGTCTAGAGGGTTAACCATCATGTGAGAATCATTTTCAAGTTCATGATCGAGCTTGAGGCTACCCATATTGATTGTTTTGAGTAGGATTTTTGCAAAACTAAATTTGCTCTATGAAAAATAAAGGAGAAAAATCTATGTAGAATCTAAGTTTGCGCTGGTTGAGTGAGATATAATTAGTGGCAAGGAGGGCTTATAAAGAAAAGAGAAAAGCAATTAATTCATTTGAAAAATGGAAATGCTGAAGTCGCTATCATACATATTTATTGGAACCTAACTAACAACATACATACACTTGAGAGCTCACTCCGTAATTAAATTTTTTATTGCTTTCATTATTATTTGTAACAGAAGTATTTGTATTGTTAGCAGGGCTGGCCTAAACATTTTGGGGCCTAGGCAAGAACTAAAATGAAGCATTTTTTTTTTATATTTATATATTAATTAAATTAATATTTATTTAATATTTTTATATTATAATATATTTAATTTAAAATCTATTTTTCTTGCATTTCAAGATAGAAATTGATTGATTAAATTTTTGTATTCAAGTTTTTCTAACATCTCATTTTCAATCGATAGTATAGCTAATCTACTTAATCTTTCTTGAGATATTGTCAATCTTAGATATGATTTTATTAATTTTAATGTTACAAAACTTCTTTCTGCAAAAGTAACTATAAAACGTATTGTTAGTAAAATTTTATAAGCAATGCATGTATTTGGACATTAATCTAACGTTTTTATATAATTTAGTATGTCAATTGAATATATCCTTTTTTCTTTTTCTTTTTTTACTGATGAAGGTAGGAGTGTATCCTTTTATTTGTAAAATTTCTTTTAAAACTTTTAACTCTAAAAATTAATTTAAACCATCAATATCATAATAAACATCATGTTTGAGAAAAGATTCAAGTTTAAGACAGTATTTTTGCAAATTATCATGATCTAGCTAAGAGAGAGAGGCAGAGAGCAAGAGTGAGAGAGAGAAAGAGAAAAGGTACAAGTAAATTTTAAGGATTTGAGATTTTTTATTTGAGATTGTTTTGTGGGTAATTTTTTAGACCGGATTTGCATTTTATCCAGTTGATTTTTGATTTGTCTAGAGGTTAATGATGATTTTTTTGGGATAATTGATTTTGTTTAAACCAAAATTTTTTTTTGGGTACCGATGTTTACAAGAATATTCCAAATTTTTTGTCTTTGATCACAAAAATACATCAAATTTTTTAGAGTTTCATCTTAAACTAAATTTTTTATTTATTATTTTTTTATACTACCCATTCTTTTTCAAAATTTTGGGCCCCCTTCCACTTGGGGGCCATAGGCAATGGCCTAATTGGCCTAGTGGAAAGGTCGGCCTTGATTGTTAGATTTATTGTTCGTCATCATTGATCAGTACAGTGCTTGATGGCGAGATCAGATGTGAAGTTCTTAAGTCGATGGAGTGCTAGACGGCTAAGAGCAAAAAGTGCGAAGAGAATAGGGATTAGGGCTGTTAGATGTTGGTGAAATTGTTCGGTTACAAGTTTTTGCTGTTTATGTGGGAATAGTGTGTATTTGTTGACATGATTTTAGAATTGTTGGTGTGGCATATAATTAGGTGTTGAGAAGGTATAAGTAATGTAATGTTACATAAACAAAGTGACGTACATCAACTAAACATTTTTGATGTTAAAAATATTAGCTTATGTTTGGGAAGCAAAATACTAAAAGTATTGTTGATAAAAGAAAAGTTAGTTTAGAATCTAATTGGATCTAGACCCTTTGGTTCTTATATTCAATAATTCACTTGCCACAAAAAAAAAAAAAAAAAAAAAAAAAAAAAAAAGAAAGATGAGATCCATCATCCATGGCACAAAATTGAACTCAAATTAAAATTCATTTAGAATTTAATTTAATTTAGACTCTTTGATTTTTGACCTAGTAATTCATTTGACACACAAAATTAAAAATTTGATGAAACATGTGGCTCAAATTAAACTCCAATTTAGAATTTAATTAAATTTTCTCTCAACTTTGGTTATATATATATATAGTGTTAGGTTCAAGTTACACCTGATATAACTATAAGCAATGTTACACCACTTAATATTTTTTAATTGGATGTGAATATTGACAAATCCACTGTTAGATTATATTATCTTCATATATTCCTCATGCTTGCAAAATTTTAAGGTGATGAAAGATTAATAGTTATGCCATCAATTAATTGTTAAAATTCAAGTTTTTGTAGTTTAAAATAATGTATAAAAGATTAGTTTAGGGATCAAATAGTAGATAACAACCGATTGATATGAAAATTGACATGCATGTTAAGAACATATAGAACATGTAATTCAATGATTAGATTTTCAAAATATTAATTCAATAACAAGTTATTTGGTGATGTAACATTACTTAAAGTTAGATTAGGTGTAACTTGATTACACCACATGACATCAAGGCCCATAACTCCACCAAACATTTCACCATAAATATTTATCACTGTTTTGTGTGTGGTTTGTAGACAAAGTGATTATGCCCTTTCTCAAAAAAAAAAAAAAAAGTGATTATGCCGTCTATTAATAGTGAACGTGTATGCAACGATATCATGTGTGTGGATACTGGATATTCGTACATCCCTTTCTTGAAAACTAAGTTTGCATCGAACCACATAATATAGTTTGCATCCACATATATCTTGAAAACTAAGTTCAACGATGTGGTGAACTTAGGCTGCGTTTGGCTCAACGGAAATCATTTTCCGAGCGTAAAATCATTTCAGCTGAAAATATTTTCGGGAAAGGAAAATATTTTTAGGTGTTTGGTGGCATTTTAGAAAATACTTTGGAAAGTATTTTCAAGTGTTTGGTAACATTCTGAAAATGTAAATTTTCCACTGATTTCTCACATTTTTTCAGCCATTTTCTCACATTCCAAACAACTTTTATAATACAAAATTACAATCCATCAACTTTTAAACAAATAAAAATCAAAACAACACCAGGAACAACCCATTCGGTCAAAACTGAGAGAAGGAGGTGAGATAGGGAGGATCGCGCCATGAACAACCCATTCGGTCAAACAACACCAGGAACAACCCATTCGGTCACCGATCTCGCCGGCCAGATCGCACCGCGATTGCAAGTCGCGATCTCCGCCTCGCGATCACCGGTACGAGATCGTCGTGCTCTCTCTCTCTTTCTCTCTCTCTCTCTCTCTCTCTCTCTCTCTCTTTGTCGTGCTCTCTCTCTCTTCGTGCTCTCTCTTGTCGTTCTCTATCTCCCTCTCTTCGTGTTCTCTCTCTCTCTGTTGGGAGCTGTTGCGTTGGTGGTGGATCGGAGCTGCTGCGGTTGGGAGCTACTACGTTGGTGGTGGATCGGAGCTGGGTGTGAGGAGTGCGTGTGAGAGAGGGGGGTTTTCTTTTATCTCAGTGAGGAGTGCGTGCTTTTTTTTTTTCAGTTTGAAGTGAAAATTTCAATTGAAAAGATTTTCCACCGCTTCAAGCCTAATTTTTTGTCAAACTGAAAACATTTTCAGTTTAACCGAATTTTCCAAGCCAACCAAATACTCTATTTTACGGAAAACAATTTTCGAAAGTGATTTTCAGTCGAAACAAACACACCCTTAGTTAATTTGCATCCGCATATATCCATGCCAGGGATATCCCCACCTTGTTCTCTTTATTACTTTTGAGATATTTGTAAGCCTTCGAATAATTTAAGGGTCATAACCTCCAATAGGGAAATCTTTGTTTTTATTTTTAGTTTTTTATGTGTGTCACCGCTCTTTTATAAATTTGAATTTGATACCATGTCATACTCATACCATAATTTTAAAGGTCTATTATTTTATTGTTTTATATGGGTTCCATCTAACTGTTTAGTATTTTGACTGTCCGTAGATATTATTTATTAGTGACCTATTAACATTTTGTGTTGGAACCCCTTTCTCTCTTCCTTATGTTTGTGTGTTTGTAAAAAAAAAAAACATTTTGGCGATCATCTATTTTTCTATATATTATTAATTAGAAGTCTACATTTTTCTACTCCACTCTTCCAATCATTTGTTTCTCTATATATTTTCTTTGTCAGTAGACAATTACGTTCTATATTTGTAACAATTAATATGGCAGATGACAGTATATATTGTTAAGATGGATGGTCACGAAATTGTTGATGTGATATTTCAAAGAGTAATATTGCGTATACAATGATACATCTTTAAAAAATGGAATTCAATTATCTTTTAAATCATGAAAATTAGTTATAATTAATTATGTACTAAATTTTGCAGCAACTTTCCTTTCAATATTTGAACACAAAAAATCCATTAGAAAATCATCTTTCATTTTCTTTCGAAAACTAATTCTAGCTATAGAATTCATGATTGAAAATTCTTATTTTTGTGATTATAGAGAAAATTGAAAGAGTAAATACAAGTATAACTATTCTATAAAGAAAATAGCATGGACTAGAAAATTGAAAATTTTTACTAATATTTAAATAGTGTTAACCTATAAAAAATTTAGAAAAAAAAAATTCCCTCTTTGAGTGTTAGGGATACACCATTTTTTGGGACCTTTTATTTTATTTTATTTTTTATCTATGTATATAATTGGGATAGAAATATTTGGTGTCCAATATTTTATAAATTAAAGATTAATAACCATATTAACAAATTGAAAGTAATTTAATAACAAAAAAACAAAATAATGAGGATATAATACTAAATTGAGCATTTCAATTCTTACATTTAGTCTATAACTAAGGGGATACAATAGTTAATAATTAGAGATTGACAAATAAAACCTCAAAGCATGCATGAAGCACATGTGAGGAAGCCAGTATAATTTATTAAAGTGATATGTTAACATGGCTATTATGCAACATCTACCTCATGCAATTGGGGCCTTAGCTACCGTTACCATTCAACATCTACCTCAAACAATAGGGGCCTTAAGCTAGCATTGGCACTCTTACTAGGGCTGATTTAAGTCCAATTGGCAATAATTTAAGTGGCCCACAGTTATAAAAATATTTGTACTATTTTTATTCATTAATGGTCATGTACCTAGAAAGAAAATTTTAGGGTGCCTACAAAAGTGACATTTATGGAATACAAACAACAACAACAACAACACACACACACACACACACAAAACCCAAAACCAAAGAGGAAGGTAAAAGTGACATTATTTAGGGTGCCTGCAATACTCGACAACAATATTCTCATAGGAAAAATCTTTCGGTATGCAGCATAGTTGATCATATCATTTTTGCTGTAAACTCCCATGATCTCCTGTGTGACAAAATGCATAAATTACTAACACATACATATGAGGTATTGATAAATAACTTTTTTGAGCAATTGCTGGTGAGACAAGTTGTTTTTTAAAAGATTCTTATGTTGTGTGGACTCAAATACATGAGCGAAGAAGCCAAGATTTACAATATTTATCTTTTCTAGTCTAGAAGAAACCAGATATCTAAAGAAATTAATGGTCTAGACTCTAGAGAACCTATAACCTCCATATCATCCATTTAACTACCTCTAGTAAAAATATCAACAATGCGTCAATACCAAAACTTTGTGGTAGGCTATCCCTAATTGTAAAATTATGATTTACAACTATGTTTATGTTGGCTTTAATTTCGTGTCAAATTTGATTGTATTTTATTCAATCATTTCCCTATACTTTTGTGGGATTTAATGTAAGAGTTGAGTATGAAAGTTTGGTAAAAAATTGTGCATACAGTGGAGTTCGCGACTTGCTCGTGTTGGGTTTTATGGATCCTAGTTATGTTTAATCTGGTTAATGACCCGATCCGACCCTACCCAAATAATGTTGCATGGCTTTCAATGAAATATTTTTTTAGGCTTAGTCCATGAAGCGGAGGTTTGGGCTGATAGGCCCAAGCCATAGCGTTTGCCCTTGGGGAAAATTTTTTGGCCCGTTTTGTAGTCCATTGTGAATCCTATGTGCAAGATATATAAAAAACTGTTTTGGTGATTAAGGTTTTTGTTGTTGGTTTGAGAGAGTGAAAAACTGTAAGCCACATTTTACATTTTTCCCTGATAATAGTGAAATTTCTGCAACTCCGTGGACGTAGGTAACTTGCCGAACCACATAAATACTGTCTTGTGTGTGTAATTATTTTTCTTTTGCATGTGTTTTCTCTATTTTTTGTTTCTCACAAGTTAGGAATTTCGTGTCAATTCCTTACAGCCCACGACTGGCAATTCACAAAAGGTCACATGAAAAGTACATGATAGAGCTAAACAGCCTTTTGTTAGGCTCGACTTTGCTAACTTGAGCCATTAGTTTAAAATTGGGGTCTAAACAATCTATATTATTTTGCAATACATTTAGCTTTCACTTGTAAAAGTATGCTAATAATATTTCTAAGTTTTAGATATTTTTATCTTGGTGTGGTTTATTTCTTAGTCGAATTTATGTATTAGGATGCTAAAGTTTTTTTATTTTTTTATTTTTTATGGGAGGATACTGAAGTTTTAAAGCCATAAAATTGAACTGTTGGTCTATTCCTGTCTTTCCTCAGAACATAATACAATTGCACATTCAAGAAATATTTTGCTTTGATGAGAAAGAAAAATAGAGAAACTATGCCTAGGTTTACCTCTAGTGGAAAATCTCCGTTCTCCCTTTGAGAATATATTATACAGGAGGTGATAGAAATTTCTGTTGCGAAGAAAAAAGTATACAATGAGCTTGATTTTTTTTTGCCGGTCATTATTTTCTGGTTTTTATTACGTTTATGTAAAAATGAAATTGGGAATGCGATCAACCAAAACTGATGGTTACTTTAATTATCAAATTATGAAAAATATGGTGATGAATGATATTTCATTACCAATATGAAGTTGAAACTTTTCCTTCATGAGTCTTAAGTAGGCATTCATGATAATTCTCTAGTTTTAATAACCATACAAAATAATTTTTATACCTTAAAAAAAAAGAATTATAAATTAATGTGTTGTTGACCACCTAGACCAAAAAAAAATATACTTGAACATTTTAAATAAAAATTTAAGCCCATTAAATTAAAAATAAAATTTGAACTCTCCAAAATTTTGGTCTAGTGAATATTAAACACCTAAAATTGTGAAAAATGCTACATTCACAACATTTCCACGATACCTTTACATCAAATCCTAAGTGACTGGTTATTATCAGTGGACACAAAAACAATTACAATTTCAGTGATACATAAGTTAGAAATAGTAACAATCCATCTTGAATTTGTTGTGAAATTGTTGTGGACATAACATTTTTTAAAAATTGTCCAAACAAACAAATTAGCCTAAAAGCCCAAATCTAATGTTTAATTGTGATATTTTAAATTGTTTTTTTTTTTTTGAGAGATATATTTAAAATTGCTAATTTTTTTAAAAATTGCATATTTTACAATAGTTAGTCAGTTTGTGTTTGCTATTGTCTTTAACTTAATTTATTGAATTTATGTGATGCAAATGATTCTTCACCAAATGTACCCGCCCAGCATCAATGAGGACTAACATAGCCCATCCGGTATTTGACAATATGTTGCCTATTGTCCTTGAGATTGGTATACACCTGTTCAAGAAAAGGCAACTTCTCCCCAACCACCTGAAGCAAGCTCTTTGGACAACAGATAATTGCATGCTTTTCGGATGCCAGAGCTATTCTTATATGTCCTTCCAGCAGCTACCAACCCCTTTATCCCAAACCTTCCACCATAGGTGAAGCAGACTCCCCATGATCCATACCTATTTAAATATTTTAGATTAATTGGATGCAAGTAATTTCATAATTGTTCAAAGGTCAAACAATTCCAAGATAAAAAGTGACTAATTAGGTTAAAGGTGCTCAGGCACTGATACAAAATTTAAGTGGGAGAAATTAGTGACAGACAATAACAAAGACATTCAAGCAAAAATGCAGAATATATAAATTGAAAAGTAATCTGAAAGCAAACTAGGAGCCATCTGATTCTTGTACTTTTTCAATGAACACTGCAGCTTTTGTAATACAATTTTCTATTTCTTCCCTCCCACATACGCTCAGGATATAATTTCTTGAATGATGTCAGTGCTTGAATGGCAGCTGACGTACACTGTTCAACATATCAACACGATCACTTCATTCAACATCATATTAGAATTTATCAACGAAAGTGAAATAGAATTACTACCATGAAGAATGAAGTGTGATGAAATCTTACTTACGGATAATCAATAATAATATCACCAAAGGTTTCAGCGGGATTGAATAACTGAATGGAGACAACAGACCATGCAAATACACTCTCACCAAAAGTAAATTGTTCTCTTTTTAATTGTTCATGTAAGAGTTTTATGAGCATATTCGAGAAGTTGAAAATCCCAAAATGAATTCGACCAACTGTGGCTGTGAATTTACTGATCAAAATAGGTAAGGTTTATTTATTTAAAATATTAATCAGTCAGGTTGGTTTGACCCGACCCCGACCCGAGACCTGAAATAAACTTGTGTCTTCGGCCCTAGCCTGACCCGAGCATCCATCAGACCCACCCAAGACCTTTTGGGCCAGGTTGGGTCGGGTTGGGTGGTCGGGTGGGCCAGGTCCATGCTCAGTCCTAATCTCAGCATTATTCCAATACACTTGCAGCATAGGATAAAATGAACTATACAGCCAATTACAAGATAAGAACATGTAGTTTAGGATTACATAACCCGACCACTGTTACAAAGCCACCAGTTAAAAGCAAGATTGGCATAGTAAAGTATCTTCATTTCACACATCATCTCCTTATCCCCCACTCAAACCCCAAGAAAGGCAAAGAGAGGAGAAAACACATGGATATGGATTACAAAGAGCTATATTTTAATTTCTATTTTCTAGTAAATTTCCAACTGACTGCCCTATAAAAATGCGTGTGACTCAACCATCACTTTAGGGGTTAGAAACAGCCGCCTTGTATGGATAAATTACTAAATGATATGAATTCTTTACCACATTCCCTATATCTAAAAAGAGCTCATCAAATCATAATAAAATACAACCATAAAATCATTAGAAATTGATACGGAGTTGCATATGAGCTCTAAATCAAAAGGCACCTCATTCCCCATAAGAAAGGGCAAAGGGAAAGGGAAACTTATATAGAGTTAATCATCACATTGATCCTAAATTTCCCAGGTCAAAACACCATTGCTCTAAATCAACTTCCTACTGTCTTTTTTTTTTAGATTGATAAGTATACACAAACACCCAATGAGTTTTAAACCTACATTGTTACCCTCCACCATTTCTTATGGGAGGAATATGGTATCATTAGAGTGCTCATTTACCTCAACTCCCTACAATCCCTTATCAATGTTATATAATTCTCAATCATCGTAGGAAAGTAAAGACTATGCAAAACACACACACACACACACACACATCTACATAGGAAGTCCCCTGGGGCAATCAGTGATTACCAACCAGAGCTTACATAGGAGCCATGAGCTGAGTCCCATGACATGTAAGCCGGTCTTTTACTCTGCAAACAAGTATCGTTGGTAGACTGTTAGGATGCCAGTATCTCATCTCAGTGAAAATTCAGCTTTTTTTTAAGTCTGTGAATCAAGGGTATTTTGCAGAACTATCTCAATTCAAGGGGTTTCCATACAATGAAATTCACGGTGGAATAGCTTCTAAAGTGTCATTCCAAACACTGATGGTTTTTTATCCAATGGATTAGTATGAATCACAATATTGGTGCAGCCAAAAGTCACAAAAGATTCGAGGGCAGTGTTATATAATATATGTCTAAGAACATAAGCAAGGAAAAAAAATTCGTAAGTAATTTATAATATTTTTCTAAGTGAAGGCTAAGCCTAAACATTCATTTTATTTGATTGCAAATATCACCGGGAGAACAGGGCCAGCTTAGTCATGAAGCTCTTAATAAGGGGATACTTGGCAATAATTCACACTTTCAAGACATAGCAAATTCATGGTAAGAAAAGTTATTTAAAACTAAAGGTAAAAGTAAAAGAAAGAAGCCTTAAGAAGTTATAATAGTTACCTCCAATCACTGGTAGGATCTAGTTAATTCATAAGTTGCAAAGCCACCATCAGTATTCTTCAGTGATTCCCAAAAAAGGCATCCATAACCATAAGAATGTTTATAAATCACCAGCTACTGAATTGCATAACTAACTGCTAACAATACCAGAGACAAGCAAACTAAACAAAATTAAATAAATAAATAGAGACCTGGATGACAAGGGAGAAGGTAAGGGAAGAGCCATATTTCTGGCGGCAGTGGATTATTGCCAGACCATTCGTACACTCTTTAAGTAACTGAAACCAGAGAAAATCAACCACAAGTCAATTGGAATTATCCCTATATACATAAAACCAAAACTTCATATAACCATTAGATTCAACAAAATTGAGAAATGCCACTAACAAATAAGTCAACAAACAAAAGTGAAAACAACCCATTTCACCATATTCGCCATAGAACTAAAACAATCAAGAAAGAAAGAAAGAAAAATTGAACAGATTTAGGATAGTGGGTACATGGGACCAGACCTGAATGCTCATGAGAAGGTCATAGCTGTGGCGTTTCTCGAACCGCCGATCGGAGAAGCCACGTCGAGCATCTTCGATCTGCTGAAGCTCTTCTGGGGGGGGTACCTAGTTGCCTTTTTATTCTTAAAAAAATAGTTTTTCTTTTTTGTCCTTTCTTTTCTCAATATATATATATATATATATATATATATATAGTTGATATTAGTGTAGGCAAAAAAGGTAATTAAAATTTTCAGCTTAAATTAAAGCTAATAATATTTGTTGTAAAAACATTATAAAAATATTGAAATGTAATAAATTTCAAAAGCAATATTATTAATTTATTATATATTAAGAGATTTCAATCCCGTAGAATTTGTTTACTTAGTTGTCCTTTCCCTTTTTCCCACAAGAAAAAAATAGTTTTTTATTTTTTGGTAGATAAGATGTGGATAAAAAGAAGAAATTGGTAAAGTATTTTGTCTTTGCATAAGATATTTGAGACAAGCTTGAACACTGTCTACACCAAAAATATATTAATGGTTTGATCTAATAATAGACAATAATTATCAAGAAATGATGTACACCAAAAATATAATAATGTTTTGACTTGATAATAAACAATAATTATCAAGAAATGAACATCATTTTCTGATAATCCTAATCATAAGTAATTTGTATATAGAGAAAAAAAAAAAAAAAAGAGTCAAATTCTGAATCATATAATTGTCACAATTTTCTCCAATTTTTGTTTCGGGATTTTTTTTTTTTTTTTGGCCTTATTTAAGATTAAAATCATCATTTAATTTTATAAGTTTACGTTTGACAAAGATTATTTTGGTCAACTTATTTTACTATTTAGATTAATTTTGCTACTATTTATAAGTCTCACTGCACTTTTTTGTATTATTTATGGCTCTCATTATACTATTTCAATTAATTTTTACCTTTATCTATAGTACTTTTAATAAAAAAATTTCAATTTCAACAAATAAACGGATCCCAAAATAAACAGATTACAAACCAACTCAACTCTAAATTTAAGTTCTCAAGGCCACAAGAGAATCCACGGCCTCTCTTTTAAATAGAGAGAAAAAAAGGCATTGGACACTGTACAGAAACTGTGTCAAATTTCTACTAAATTTTCTATAGAAAAAAACTTCATTGCTAACATGACACACAATAACCCGAACGCCAATTAAAAGCCCAAGTAAGCTCCAAGTCCAAGCTTATCCAGTTGAAACCCAAAGTTCAAACTCACCTAAAAATTAAAATACCCAATCCTTAAAAACACATTACATTAAAGCCCAATATTGAACCCAGATTGAAGTCCATAGTAATGGGGGAAAAAATAGTTAAAAAAATATAATTTCCCATCATAAATTGATGTAAAAAAAAAAAAAAGCCCCATTTCCAACATCACACACAATAACCCCAACGTCAATTAAAAGCCCAAGTAAGCTCCAAGTTGCCTAGCTAGTAGAAACCCAAAGTCCAAACCCATTTAAAAATTAAAAAACCCAAACCTAAACTCACATTACATTAAGCCCAATATTAAAAACCCAGATTGAAGTCTATAGTAACCACACCAATGCCAACTGTTTTATTTTATCTTTTTCTTTCTTTTATTTTCTTAAGAGAATAGTTTTAATGAACACCATCGAAAGGTTTTGGGAGTTTACATAATTTTAATTTGACAAAATATCTTTCATTTATCTTTATTTCTCAAAACTGTTAATTGGAAAAAAAAAATAGTATAAAAAATAAAATTGTCCATCATTAATTAATGTAATTTGTAAGCAATTTAAAGAAAAATAATGTTACCACTTCGTCAATAATCATAGCACATGAAAAATAAATAATTTTAGGGTAAAAAAGTCTACACTTTAATAGCCACTTTGCTCGCTTAGATCAAAATACATATCAAATTATCAACCCTCATCAAATATTAATTATTGAAGCACAAACCTAATGACACTGTAAATGTTTTGAGAAACACACCAAATCTTTCTCACATATTGACACACCGTACACAAACACCCATACATTACATATATGATATCACCCAAAGAAATTTATTCTGAGTCCGAGGCTTATATAGCAACACCTGGTGTGAAAACAAAATGATACATGTAAGATGGCAATATAAAATTGGACATAAATTAAAACAAAAATTAAAAAAAAAAAAAAACTAAAGAAAATAATTTGTTTGAGGAAGGATAATATTTTTTTAAGATGTTGGAATGAAAGATAAATTTAGTGTAGAACTTATTTTAAACAAAAATAAATAAATAACCTGCTTGCTTAACGAATAGTCAATTGAAAGAATAAAATTCTAGAAAATATAAAAGAATGACAATATTTGTTGCGCTAGCATAATCTTTTATTTTATTTTATTTTTTGAGCAAGCTTAATCTTTTATGAAACAATAAGTCTTATGTAGAATTCAATGGTGGCCTTCAAAGATATGGAAATTATAAATTTTTTGACAAACTATGGAAACTAGAAATGGGCCCAAACAATGACAGCCTTTTATATAGAAAAAATATTATTACCAATTAGCTTTGAAGTTGCCTTTGCAATCTAGCCATAGTCACTACTCCAATCACGTATAGCCGATTTCTGATATTGTTCAAGAACTTGAAATAAGATAATCGCCATGACTTGTTTAGTAGTAATGTGCCACAAACTCCCCAAAAACTGACGCCAAATCCAATGATTGCACTAACATAAAACCCTCGGGTTATAAACCCATCTTTCTCATCTTGCATGCTAGCATCTCCACTGCTTCCATTCACAGTTGGATTTTGAGGCGTTCCTTCACCCAAACAATTCTTTGGAAGTGGGAATCCGCAAAGATGTGGGTTCCCCTCATATGCAGAGGCATTAAAGGTACTGAATTGAGGGCTTGTTGGGATTCTGCCTGACAAATTATTGTTTCTCAATTTCAAGAAATTCAGACCATCAATAAGAGAAAGGGCTGAAGGAATTTCACCACAAAGTTTGTTATCAGATAAATCCAAAACTTCTAATGAACTTAACAGCCCAATATTTGAAGTGATTTTTCCAGTTAGCAAGTTCGTTGAGAGATTCAAAGAAATCAATCCATCAAGCATCACAATTTCTTCTGGAATTACCCCACTTAATTTGTTGCTTGAGAGATCTATGCCCTTAACAAGTGCAAGAATATTTCTATATATGTATTCTCTTCCTTTCCACATCCAAATTGTTTGATCGATATATCTAGAAGATAGTACTTCATATGAATGGTTAATGGCTGCATTTGGGCTCTTTGTATTAGTCATGGAAATAAGGTTGTTAAGGCATTTTGGTATACTTCCTGTGATTTTGTTCAAAGCGATGTCCAAAAGTTGAAGATGTGTTAGATGGCATAGATGTGGAGGCATTCTACCGTAGAAGTGATTGGACCTAAGAAAAAGGACAGTTAAATTTGGATGGCTTCTCCCTAACCACATCGGTATCGGTCCTGACAAGCTATTGTTTCGAAGATCAAGAAATATCAACTTTGGGCAATTTTTCAAGGATGAAGGTAGTTCCCCACTAAAATTATTATTGCCTAAATCCAGAGTTTCAATCTCAATTAAAGAGCCCACTGAGCTTGGGATTTTCCCATGAAAATTATTGTTTTCGAGCTTAAGAATTTTAAGTCCTTCAAAATGCATCCAACAATCAGGAAGCTCTTCTGATAATCGGTTATTGGAAAGATCTAAATATCTTAAACTATTATTATTGGCAGCACATATGGAGAAGGCTAGCTTTGAAAGCATATTTTTGGAAAGATCCAAATGTACACCTCTAAATACGAATGATGGTATTTCACCTTCAAGTTCATTTGAACTCAAGTCAATGACAGAGCCAAAGGATGACTCCAATGACAAATTTGGAATATGGCCACTAATTTGGTTGTCAGACAAATTCATATAGAAATTTTTATTCGGGAAGATCCAATATGAAATGGAAAGAGAATCCAAAATCGTAGAATTGGAGAGATCAAGCCAATAGTAACTTTTTTGAGTTTGAAGCCATTTCGGTAATCCAAAGCCTAGTTGACAAGACACTAAGTATAGCTGCTCTAATTGAAAAGGTGGAACCCAATTAGAGCTAAAGTTGAAAACCAAAGAGTTATTATATATGTGAAACACCTTCAATTTTGTGAGTTTTGAGAAGTGGGCTTCAGAAATAACACCTTCAAATGGATTACCACCAATATATAATCTCTCTAGATTGGATTGTTTTCCCAAACTTTCAGGTATTTTCCCACTTAATTGATTGTTAGAAAGCCATAATTCTCTCAATGATGAAAATGTGGTGAGATCAGGAAATGATCCCATAATGTGATTGTTATCTAAATACAATTCCTCTATTGAGTGGCTTGCACACCCAGTCAAGTTATGAACAATTCCTAGAAGTTGTTCACTAAGATTGTTACTTGACAGAGATAATATTTTTAAATTACACATTTCACTGAAGCTTTTTGGTATCCCACCTTCAAACTCATTATCATTGAGAATAAGAACCTCAAGAGAGTTTATTATGCTAAAAGCATTGGGATTTAAACCTTGAAATTGGTTACCAAAGAGATAAAGTTTCACAACAGTGATATTGGAGTTGAACAACCACTTGAGATTGTTATAAGAGAGATTGAGGACATCAAGAGAAGTAGAAGAATTAACATGGGGAATGGGAATGTTAATGTATATAGTGTTATGGGCTTTAGGCCCAACTAGTTTACTTGTAAACCTTGAAATTGGTTACCAAAGAGATAAAGTTTCACAACAGTGATATTGGAGTTGAACAACCACTCAAGTGCTGAAGAAGACAAAGTGAGATTGTTATAAGAGAGATTGAGGACATCAAGAGAAGTAGAAGAATTAACATGGGGAATGGGAAAAATATTCGGAAGACTACAGGTATGCAAGACTAGGACTGTCAAATAAGGTAGTTGATTCACTACGTAGAGCCAATTATTAACTTTGCTCAAGTTAATGGAACTCATGCGAAGGAAACTTAAAGAAGAAAGTGGACAGAGCCAGTCTAAGTTTTCAGGCTCATTAAAATTATTCCAGGCAAGATCAAGATATTGCAAGCTAGAAAGGTTCCCAAGCTGAAAAGGAATATTTCTTCCGAAATTAGCACGAGAAAAGTCAAGGAGTCTTAAGTTTGAGAGAGAAGCAATGGATTTTGGGATTTGGGTATGATTAAAATCATTGTAACTCACATCCAAATAAGTCAAATATTGCAACTCACTTAAGAAAGGACTTAGTTTACCTCTCAAAGGTTCCACATCTGAGATACTAAGATTGAGCTGGATTACGTGGCCTGTTTGGTTGCTACAGTTGACCCCTCTCCATCTGCAACAATCTTCTCTCCCCATTTTAGTACTCCAGGAAGAAAGATGGCCATAATCATCAATAAGGTCTTCTTTAATCTTGATAAGTGCTTGTCTCTCACGCTCTTTGCAGCCAAGGTTAGCATCTTCCACACCCCAATAATTTCCAAGGGCTGTTTTCATGCACAACAAAAAGAGAAAAAAAGTGAGGAGAAGTTGGAGGGAATTTCCTCCCATGATTAGGATGAACGTAGAAGATCAAGAATGTGATTAAGATATTAAGAGCATCAACACATAAAAGGTGCAATGTTATGAGTATCTTACAACCCCCGAGCCACAATTATTTATATACGCATTATGTAGAAATTATTATTATCAAATAATAAATAAATAAAAAGAAAGAAGTCGAAAGTTGTTGGAAATTGCTTTTGATTGATTAGACAGCATTGCGAATAATAATTCTAGTACCATATGCTTTCACACACATTTTGCTATAATTATCTTACATAATAAACTATAAATAATGGAGAAAAAAAATGGTGGATTCATAAGATGTGATAGACAACCAATCACACTCTGTCATATAAGACAATTGTGGCAATATGTATATTATTTGTAATATTATTGTTATATTTAGCAAAAAATTTGGATAGTCTCATGAAATTATAAATGCATTCCACGTTGTAATTATAGTGACAGCCCGTAAGAAACCACTTTTCCATGTCAATCACTAAATTAGGGATTAATTACAATTTTTTTTTTCTAAATTTGAAAGTAAAATTCATGGAGAGATTTAAACTCTAGAGTCTACACATCTCCATTGAAAAATACCAAAGTGTGTGCTGTACTACAAAAATATTTGTAAATTAAGGCTTACAATATCCTAAGCAGCACCAGCTGAAAGTAAATAAATTACTGTTGAAAGGAACAATAATTTTTTGAATAAAAAAGATCAATAATTATCCCAAAAAATAGGGTTCCAGCATCATTGATCACATCATTAGGTATGACTTACCTCTAGTATTTTTTTAACTGGAATCTCATTTTGTTTTAATAAAAAACTGTCATATCATCTACTAATTAAATAAAACATAGAGATTACAACAAATTACCACTTGCTATTGTATATTTAAAATAAAAGGATATGTCTAGTTAAAAAAAATACCGGAGGTAAACCAAATCCCACATCATTGACATCAGGGGCCATAGGCCACCAATGATCTCAACACCCTGGTGTTTCATTAATGGTAACCTTCTTTGTTGCAACCAATAAATGAATTATCACAAGATTTAGTTTTCACAAAAACTTGGGCAAATTTTACTTTGCTCTATGGTTTGCCTGAAAAACACTTTGCTTACATGTGGTTTAAAAATTAGTATTTTACCCACCTAAGCTTTGTTTATCTCTAGTTATCCACATCCGTTAAAAATAGGGGTAAATTTATATTTTTGCTATCCTTTTATGCCATATAAAAAAACTAAAAAATCAAGAGAAAAGAAGATCTAAAAGCTAAGTTTTGTAAAAATTAAAAACTAACTTTTAAATATTTTTTTCTCTGACCTTTGAAGGAATTCACTATACCACGTTTGAAATTTAAAAGCTAGGATTGAACTGACCAAGAGGCATGTAGAAGCAAGCAGGCCAAGGAAGTCTGCATAATTAATTTCATACTCCAAGTTTGCCATGGTTTTATAACTCTAAAATGGGTATCAAAAGCTGTCCAGATAACGGACAATAAAAAGCTACAAAGCCACCATGCTCTTAGTAACCAGGTAAACTTGTTGTTCTTCTTATTGGGGTTTATGTGTATAGTAACAAGTATGATTTCCCATGATACAGGAAAATATGATTGAAGAAATTACAATCAAATTTGGCACGGAATTAAAGCCAAAATAAAATAGTTGTAACTTAACAACTTTACAACAACCATGAACAAATTGTAACTATTAGAATTTAGTTTTTTTAGTTGTTTAGTCTAGAAATATTCAGTTAAACAAGACAAATGAAGTTCAGCATAGTTGAAGACTCAGTAACTCAGAAAAATTGAAGTGCAAATAAGTTTCACTTATCTCGACTGATCGAGATGCACATGTTGGCCTATCGAGAGTCGTGCATATTGCAGATATGGTTTTCTTCTCAGCCATTTGATCTAGGATTTTAAGGGATCTTAAGTATATATAAATATAAACCCTAGAGGCATGTTTTTCCATATTTAAAAGGGCAGTATTATGTACACAAATCTAGAAATTTTTTATATCCTTTTGGAGCTACAATCAGAGACCTTGTGCAAACAATAGATCCAATCATAAAGCAAAGTTACTGCATTTAGTTAATCATATTTGTTGATCTAAATCTTTGAGTGGAGATCTCAAAGTCATAAAGTGAAAATTTTGTGTTGTTGATCCAAATCTTTGAGTGGAGATCTTAGAGTCACAAATATGGGAGTTTGTGTGCAACAGTTTCACAGTAGAAAAGTTTATGGATTTGGAGTTATGTGTGGTCACACTAGTAAGTACTACATGAGGTAGCAGTAGATTTAGAGTTAAATCTATTGTATAAACTTCGATTCTTCGATTCTATTAGTGAAATATTGCCTTGAGAATTGTTTAGGCTAAATCATCTCTAGGTTTTTAACTTTGAAACCATAGTTTCAAAAGTTTTTGTGGGTCATCATTCTTGGTGTTCATGTGATTTATATCTTTTGCATATTTAATCTAATTAATTATTTGATTAAAAGTTGATTAAATATGAGATAATTGGGGTCTTAAACCCTAATAGGAATTATCTTTTGCAACTCATTACTTGATGATTTATAAAATTGTGTATATGTATTATTTAAATAAGTTGCACAACTTACTAAAAAAATTATCTAACTAAATTAACCGACACACGAATATAATATTTTTAATCGTCACATAATAAATTATAGCAAAATAACTCCAAATCTTTTTGGAGTCAAACCTTTTGGCCTTGAAATCAATAATTTTCTCTTATTATCTTTGAATTTAGACATGGCAAAACGGGTCAGAATTTTCTGACTCGACCCGACCTGACCTGAACCCGATTTTTTTGACCCAAGGCAAAAATAAGTTGAACCGTGACTTGACCCGTGATTTTAGCAGGTCAACCCAACCCGACTCGCGACTCGACCTATGACCCGAACCATTTTTAATTTTTTTTTTGTAAAAAAGTAATAAAATTAAGACAATATTGGTTTAATTGTTTGTTGTGAGTTTTAAGGAAACAATTGAGACATTTACATAACTGCATGCAAATGAATTAAAAGATGAATGGTTGAGCATTTTGTAATGAATAAAGATTTTTAGCTATCAAATAGCAAAGTACATGCTAAGATAATTGGTTATGGTAAAGTTAAAAACATAGAATTAAATTGTAGACATGTGTGAAAAATATTCATAAGTGTGAAAATAATGAAGTCAAAGTATCATATTAGCATAAATTATGAATGCTTAGACCTATTTTTTAACAATTTATATCCAAAATAAATGGCTTTTAAAAATAAATTATAATATTTCCGAGAGTGTGTGTTGCTTACAATGATATGATATTCATAAAAGAGACCATGCATAAATAAGTAAACAATCAAACTTTAATTTATATCTTTAAATTGAAATAAAGTGCCAACCACAGTTGATAATAGATTATAAAATTAATTTTCAAGATTGTAAATTTTTTATATATTTTTATTCTTTGTCAAATGACTTATCCAATCAGTTATTTGTAATTTTCGTTTTATATTTTGGAATGTTGATATTGTGTATAAATTAAACTTGTGTATTTATTTTATTTATCTCTGTATTATTTGGTTTTAGTTAGCAATGCTGAGATTTGTATAATTTTAAAAGTATTGAATAAGTATTAATAAGTTTAACTGAGTTCATTCTTGATATAAGTGATGAATTCAAAATAATGCATTTTACATCAAGTAATTTGTTGCATGACTTTTCAAATGACAAATTCATGTTGTTTTGTTTATAAAAAAAATTCATGTGAAAAATATATATGTTAACCCGACCTGACCTGACCCGATCCACAACCCAATTGACCTAAACCCTTTTTTAACCTGTTTAAAATGACCTATTTTTAACTCGTAACCTATTTAATCCATAACCTGATTGACACAACCTGGCCACTTGTTTGCCATGTCTATCTTCGATGACTTCAGATTCCTTCTTAAAAAAAGGCGCTCGTTTTTCATGTCTATTTTTGATGACTTCAGATTCCTTCTTAAAAAAAGATGCTTGTTTGCCATGTCTATTTTTGGACTTGAAAACAAGAAGTCGCTATTATCATGTTTGATGATTTCAGATTCTATCTTAAAAAGAGACTTTAGATTGTCGCAATGGCAATAGTGGGATAAAGCAAAAGTGATAGACAATAACCAGTAGGCAAAGTCTATCTTTGATGACTTCAGATTCCTTCTTAAAAAAAGACGCCATGTCTATTTTTTGATGACTTCAGATTCCCTCTTAAAAAAGATGCTCGTTTGCCATGTTTATTTTTGGACTTGAAAACAATAAGGGTTCGTTTGGTTTAAAATTTATCATCACTCAATTCTCATCACCCATCACTCATCACTTAAAATACCTCAATTTTCAAAACTCCTGTTTGGCCACTTAACTCATACCAGTTTTCAACTTCAAAGAGGTGCACTGGGTTTCACCAAAAAAAAAAAAAATCAGAGAATTGTCAAACATTGCTGCTGGGTTTCACCGAAGGAGGGAAAAAATCGTTTGTCAAACATTGCGGCTAGGAGGTTGATTTAATTACAAAAATGCCATTGAAAACTAAGTTTTGGAAATTGAAAACACCTAAAATGTGTTTTTAGTTTCCATAACTCATAACTTAAAAATCAGATAATTAAGTGATGAAAACAAGAGGTGAAAACTAAGCTAAACAAAAAAATTTTATGTGGATCCCCTGTGTTTTGATAACTCAGCTATGAGTTTTGGATTATATTACTCAAAACTCCTTAAAACCAAACAGGCCCTAAGTCACTCTTATCATGTTTGATGATTTCAGATTCTATCTTAAAAAGAGACTTTAGATCGTCGCCATGGCAATAGTGGGATAAAGTAAAAGTGGTAAGCAATAACCAGTCGGCAATGTCTATCTTTGATGACTTCAGATTCCTTCTTAAAAAAAGACGCTCATTTGCCATGTCTATTTTTGGACTTGAAAACAATAAGTGGCTCTTATCATGTTCGAAAGAGGCTTTAGATTGCCGCCATGGCAATAGTGAGATAAAGCAAAAGTGGTAGGCAATAACCAGTAGGCAATGGCCAAGCCCATGTGATCACCTCTGTTTTTGCTTTCTATAGTTCTCTCTCTTCTCTCATCTGAAACACTTTTGCATAATCACATTTCTTTTTCTCCTCTCTTCAATTAGAAAGTCTTCATTTTCCCTTTTACTTTTCCATTATTACCTTTCATTGCCCATCAAATCAATCATGTTGCTTTAGTTTTGGCCAATCACTCAATAGAGAGGACTGCAAAATTCCTATCATTCAACTCAAGAAAGGCAACCAGCTGGACTACGTGAATCATGCTTAGCAACCTTCGTATTTGTTGCGTTTAAAAATGACAGTGAAAATCAGATCTTATCCCATCAATTGACAAGGGAATTAAATAGCAATTCTCGAATTTTCTTACAAATTTTTTTTCTCCTATTTAACGACATTAATAAAAATATTTGAATATCTGACTATTTTTTAGTGTACACAGTCTTCTTGTCAATGCACATTAGGTATTAATAAGAAAAATCCCTTAAAAATAGTCTATGTTTTTATTTAGAGATTTGGAACACAAAATTTCATGACCAACTTGTATGATGCATTAATGAAAAATCATATGCTAAAAAGGTTTATATATAATCTTATATATAACAATTATTTCAGTAGTTCATGGGCAATGATTTCATTTCTTGTTGCTACAATATTACTTCTCCTTACTCTACCACAAACCATAAATTTAATTCATTTGTATACTTCCACATAGGGGATGTAGGTGAGCTTTCAATATCCATATTTTCATGCACAAAGTACACATTTTTTCCCAATAATGACAGTTAAAAGGTGTTGTAGTATCCCTAAAGTCATTTTTGTATTAATACCAACAAATTTGGGTAGAAAACACTTTCGAAATTAACAATTACACACTTAATTTCATTGAACCTATCCAACGAATAATTAGTAAAAATCACTAAGATAAAAAGTACATTGTTTAAGTTTCTCTTAGGAAAAGACATTTCAACACCATATATAAAAAGCCGAACTATACCCATCCACGTAGTAAGACAATTTAGCAAGCCTTGTAGTACACCATATTTGAAAAAATCATGTACACTATAAAAGTCCTCATTCATATTTTTATAAAACCATTGGTCTATTTGAAACATAGACTTCTTCGTTGGGAACTTCAAAAGGTGTTAGGTGAGTTACAAGGCTTTTAGGCTATGTTTGAAATTATCAATTACACATTTTCATTGAACCTATAGAAGGAATAATTAGTTAAACTCATTGGAATCAAAATGTACATCGTCAAAGTTTCTTTCAAAAAAAGACATCTTAGCACCACATATAAAGCTAAACTAGACCCATCAACGTGAATACGGGGTAAGAAAATTTAGCAAGTCTAGCATGCCATATTATATGACAATTTATTCTGAAATTTCAGTTTTCCAATCAATTTACATTTTCTTCAATTAAAGTAGACTATAAAAACGTATATAAGGGGACATAACAAAGTATTATAAATTCATCTAGACATATATAGCGAAACTGAAAGCTCAATGTGGGGTCCGACAATTTATAATGTCTTCAACTAAAGTCATTGCATGCAAACGTCAATCCAAAACATTAAGTCATGGCAAAATGTTAAAAATGTCTTTATCAACTTTATTAAGTTGGAATCATTTTTCTCCAAAAAAAAAAAAAGTTGGAATCACTGGTTTAATATGAGCAGAAAGTAAATGAAATACGGATTTTTTTCACACATCTTGTACATATTTTCAAGCACAAGTACACATTTTTTTCCCAGTAATCATAGTTAAAATGTGTTGTAGTATCCCTAATGTCATTCTTGTATTAATACCAACAATTTGCATAGAAAACACTTTCGAAATTAACAATTACGCACTTTCATTGAAGCTATCCAACGAATAATTAGTAAAAATCATTGGGATAAAAAGTACATTGTTTGAAACTTTGAGTTTCTCTTGGGAAAAGACATCTTAACAACTTATAACTAAACCCATTAGTGTAGATTAGGGGGTAAGACAATTTAGCAAGTCTAGTAATAAGCCATATATGATCATGCTGAAATTTAATTTTTTAGGATTCCATCAATCAATTTACATTGTCTTAAATCAAAGCAGACTATACAAATCCAACGTAAGTAAGGGGACACAGAAAATTTTAAAATTGTCTCTAAATCAATGCATATCTAAATCAATGCATATTACTCCATTAATCACCACAATTAAAAGGAATAAAAAGAGTTTCTATTTTTTTTAATGTGGGACAAAACATTTTCACTAATTCCTTATTTTCTATATTAACTCTTATATCTTTACATTTATATGGGGTAAATTGCAAATTACACTCTTAAAGTTTGGGGGTGATTGGGTTTTATACCTTAAAATTTAGGAATTTCAATTTTACCCCCTAAAATTTAGAGTTGTTTGGATTTTACACCCCAAAATTTTGAAACTTTAGGGTGTAAAATCTAAATACTTCAAAACTTTAGGAAGTAAAATACAAACATTTCTAAAATATAAGGGGTAAAATCCAAATTTTGAAACACAGGTTATAAAATCCAATCAACCCCAACGAATAATTAGTAAAAATCATTGGGATAAAAAGTACATTATTTGAAGTTTTGAGTTTCTCTTGGGAAAAGACATCTTAACAATTTATAACTAAACCCAATAACGTAGATTAGGGGGTAAGACAATTTAGCAAGTCTAGTAATAAGCCATATATGATCATGCTGAAATTTAATTTTTCAGGATTCCATCAATCAATTTACATTGTCTTAAATCAAAGCAGACTGTACAAATCCAACGTAAGTAAGGGGACACAAAAAATTTTAAAATTGTCTCTAAATCAATATATTAGTCCATTAATCAGCACTGTAGGGACACAAATCAAGCTGAACCAGAGTTGGACCTTCAGACCAGCCCAATGAGCCCTAAACAATGAATTTATAGAGAGTGGACTTCTAATCTAGGTTTTAAGACGGTAGAAAACACAAAGGTTGGACTAAATCATAGAATTCATGCATAAATCTCATACATAGATGTAATAATCCTTTGTTTACATGGATGCCAAGGACAATCCTTGGTCTTTCCTTACAAGTTTTCTCCCTTTTTCTCCCCCCCCCCTCTCTCTCTCTTCCTCCTTTGCCTTTTATAGGCCTGCATCTTTTTCTCCTTCCTTCCACGTGTGATCCAGATCTCTCTTTTGGATACTTGTCCCATCATTCCTTCTTACCCAAGTCTCTGGCGGTAAGAGTGAGGTTGAATTTCAATGTTAAGGCGTCACTTCCTCATTAATGCGGCCAGAGAGGTAGGTGTGGAGCTTTCAATGTGGTGGTAGCAGCTTTTTCCTTGATATTTGTTTGTCACTTCCCTTTATCCCTTATCTTCGTTTTCTCAGCTTCTATATCTAAGGTCTTTAGTACAGGAGTCCTTGAACCGCCAGATCACTAATACTGTCCTGGGCAGCATGCTGCCGAGGGCAAGATCATCCTCGGACGTCATGTCTCGTGGTGTTCTGCTCATGCATGGCACATTCCTTTATCACGTGGCATCGTAGGCTGGAGTTATTATATCCTTGGACCATTTCACGTTGTTGGGTTGGACTTTCCTCCTTACGGGAGCCTGTGGGCTGGCCCAATATGTGCTTTGGGCCCATGGGCAGTACAAGCACAATTAAAAGAAATAAAAGAGTTTCTGTATTTTTTAATGTGGGACAAAACATTTTCACTAATTCCTTATTTTCCATATTAACTCTTATATCTTTACATTTATATGGGGTAAATTGCAAATTATACTCTTTAAGTTTTGGGGTGATTGGATTTTATACCTTAAAATTTCAGAATTTGGATTTACCCCCTAAAATTTAGAGTTGTTTGGATTTTACACTCCAAAATTCTGAAACTTTAGGGTGTAAAATTTAAACACTATAAAACTTTAGGAAGTAAAATACAGACATTTCTAAAATATAGGGGGATAAAATCCAAATTTTGAAACACAGGTTGTAAAATCCAATCAACCCCAAATTTTAGGAGTGTAATTTGCAATTTTTCCTTTATATTATCTTTTTTATTCATCTTAATTAAATAATATTAAAATGTTCCAACAAATTGGAATCAAGATCTCCTGACATTATAATATGCACCCTGCAGAGAGTAAATGAAATATGAATTTTTTTTTTCACACATGCTGTACATTTTCTACACTCAATATCCATATTTTCATGCACAAAGTACACTTTTTTTTCCCCAATAATCACAGTTAAAAGGTGTTGTAGTATCCCTAAAGTCATTTTTGTATTAATACCAACAAATTTGGGTGGAAAACACTTTTGAAATTTACAATTACACACTTAATTTCATTGAACCTATCCAACAAATTAATTAGTAAAAATCATTGGGATAAATAGTACATTGTTTAAATTTATCTTAGGAAAAGACATTTTAACACCATATATCAAAAGCCGAACTATACCCATCCACGTACTAAGAAAATTTAGTGACTCCGCCTAGTAGTACTAGTACACCATATTTGAGTATATAGGTATTTCATTCTTTCATGATTCCATCAATCAATTTACATTGTCTTAAAATCAAAGTAGACCATAAAAATCCAACATAAATAAGGGGACACGAAATATTTATTTATTTTTTAAATCCAGCTAGACATATGTAGCTAAACTGAAAGTCCATTTCTCCATCTGACAATTTATAATGTTTTAAAGTCATTGCCGAGAGTAAAGAATCTAGGCACTAATATTTTCGTCATCGAACTCATTATAGGTATATTAAAATTGTTAACATAGTTTACTTCAAGTTAAACTTATTTGAAACAATTATATAAAAATACTATTTTTATTAAAAATCAGAAATCAAAAGCTTCAAATTAGTAGAATTTAAGGAAGTTTTAATATTTTTAATCTATTATACTTCTTATTTATAACAAAATTTGAGTTTTATTTGATTTGTTTTCCTCATGTAACTTGAAATTTTTTTTACTGTTTGAGAGAGGTGACTTGGAATTAGTTTGAAATAAAAGCCACCCAATGCTATTTAATTTTTCATCCTAAAAAATAAGTGCTCCCTTTCACTATCAGTGTTTTCTGACCCTTTGAAGCTTCCCTCACGGCCTAAGTCCTAACCACCAAATGAGTATTTTAAGTTAAGGCTAGCAAAAAGATTAATGCAAATAATTGGAATAGATTATGAAAGAATTGTGCACTATCAAGTTTTGTAAGACCTTGTTTCTCAAAAAAAAAAATATAAAAAGTTGTGTAAGACCTTACTCTTTTGTTCTCTAATGTTTAAGGTGGCCATACTATTATTTTTACTATGATTATTATTGACTTGTGGCTAATATTATTATAGAATAATATCAAATTCCATAATCTAACATTGATATGGCCATATGGGTTTAACTAGCTTAGGTTCTGTTTGATTAAAGATTTTTGTTTTTGATTTCAAAACAGTATAAAGATGATTTTCAAAAAATAAAATATGAAACTAGTTTTCAAAGAATAATTTTTACATTATATATGCGTTTGGCTTTCACTTTTGAGACCAATTTCCAAAATACTAAAAGCAAAAAAGTGATATTTGAAAGATCATTATTACTTTACTTTTTTTTTTAATTTTTATTCTTTAGAAAGTAACCTATAGATTACTATTTTCTTTTCGGATAATGATAATTTTCAAAATTAAATTATGAAGTCTATTGTTTTCAATTTATTAATAACTATGTCATTAAAAATATTTTTTGTATATTGAAAACATCATCTCTACAGTTTTCCAAATCCTATTTTAAGCAGAAATAATAGGAAATAATTTTCTAAAATTTGAACTTAGAAAACATCAGCCAAAATAATAGATTCAAGTGTGATACCCACAATTTATTAATGATTTACAAAAAAAATTGTATTAAATCTTATAGCCACACAAGCCCTAAGCTAGTTAATTTTTTTCTTTTCTTTTTTTGAGAAGAATAGTTAAAATACTTGATTTAAAAATACTAAATTTACTATCAATTTTATTATAAAATATTTACAAATTGACATGATAATAAATGTGATTGGTATGCATTAATTATATTATTTAAAAATTAGTATTTACTTTAATTATTTGTTTTATATTTAAAAGTTGACATACAATTTTATAAGGTTTAATATACTAAAATTTGTATTGTCCAGAAGTTATTCTTATACTAATACCAACAATATTAGGGTATAAAAATACATCTGAAATTGACAGTTACACAATTTCGATGAATCTATAGAAGGATTTTTTTTTTTTTTTGGGAGAAACAATAGAGCCATTTTTTTTTTAGAAACAATAGAATGAATAATCAGTAAAACTCATTGGGATAGAATGTACATTGTCAAAGTTTCTTTTAGGAAAACACATCTTAACACCACATATAAAGCCAAACTAGACTCATCAACGTAGAATAGAGGTTAAGACAAATACAATAAACATAATTATTACTGTTGTTATTATCTTCTTCTAGTTGTTAAAAGAAAAATATGGGTTTAATGTTATTCATCTAATATTATTATAAAAGAAAATCAAATTTCATTGATGTTTTAGCCTGATAATAAAGAATCATCATACATATGGAAAGGAACATATATACTTTAAAATTCTATTGTATTTATATATTAAAAAAAATTACATATTTTAGTTGAAAAAATCATGTGCATTATAAAAGTCCTGATTCATATTTTCAAAAAACAGTTGGTCTATTTGAAACATAGACTTCTTCACGGGGAACTTCAAAAGGTGTTAGGTGAGTTACAAGACTTTTAGGTTGTGTTTGAAATAAACAATTACTCATTTTCGTTGAGCCTATAGAAGGAATAATTAGTTAAATTCACTGGAATAAAATGATCGTCAAAGTTTCTTTTAGAAAAAGACATCTTAGCATGCAAAGAAAAAGAAAGCTCATATGGGGTCCGACAATTTATAATGTCTTCAATTAAATTCATTGCATGCAAACGTCTATTAGGATCCAAAACATTAAGTCATTGCAAAATGTTAAAAATGTCTTTATCAACTTTATTAAGTTGGAATCAAAGAGAGTCTTAGCACTATGATGTCTATTCTGTTTTAATATGAGCAAAAAGTAAATAAAATACAGAATATTTTTTTTTTCACACTTCTTGTACATATTTTAATGCACAAGTATACCCTTTTTACGTACCCAGTAATCACAGTTAAAACGTGTTATAGTATCTCTAATGTCATTCTTGTATTGCTACAAACAATTTTCGTAGAAAACACTTTCGAAATTAGCAATTACACACTTTCATTGAAGTTATTCAACGAATAATTAGTAAAAATCATTGGGAGAAAAAGTACATTGTTTGAAACTTTGAATTAACAAGTTATAACTAAACCCATTGACGTAGATTAGGGGGTAAGAAAATTTAGCAAGTCTAGTAATAAGCCATATATGATTATTCTGAAATTTAATTTTTTTCAGGATTCCATCAATCAATTTACATTGTCTTAAATCAAAGCAGACTATACAAATCCAACGTAAATAAGGGGACACGAAAAATTTTAAAGCCTTCAACTCATATGTTGAGTGGGTGCTATTGGATTGTTTTTGTGAAAATCATAGATCAATTTGTGTCACTATGAGTACAAATAGTGAATTGCTAAGTTTACAACATTTTCACAACAAATCTTAAATGGTAGGTTGTTATGGATTGCTATGAGTAGACAAAAAAGTACTTTTAGTAATAGGTTCAAATTAGAACCAATTATAACTTAATCCCTAATATTTGTTGTGAAAATATAATGAATATAACATTTCTCACATATATACGGGAGGTAGACTTCAAATTCATCGGAAATTATAACTAGCTCGTGTCACTACAAGTCTGCGACACTATCAAAAAATTGTGGTAATGCATATTAGATAGCCATGACAAATTCCTAGCTTAAGAAATCAGTAAGCGTGGATTAACATTAACAAATCACTTGACCCTTGTGCCTTGCTTTAGTGGTAAAAGGGAAGGGGTGAAATATAAGACATACGTCTTAAGGTTCAACTATTCATATAGCATTGAATGATTTCAGTAAATTTTAATTTGCAGAACTACTCTAAAAGGTTCAAATCCTTTTTACCACCACACAAACAGACTCTCACTCTAACTGCAAACCCCTTTTCACACCGCCAATTAGGTTTTCAACCTAATTGTTGAAGAGATTAGGAGATTAGATAATTTCCATATGGTTTTGATTGGTTTAATATTTGTGAAAGGTATCACTTGGAAGGTGGAGTATTAAAATTTTTTATTTAAGTTGTGAAAGCTAAAACATATTGAAACATAAAAAATCACTTGTAAAATTATAAGACCTTTTGCGTATGCTATGTGAGAGCTATGAAATTATACATTACTAATCAACTATTTAGTTAGGTGATGTTGGGTGAAGTGGTATATTTGATGTTGGGTAAAGACACATGTCAATTTTTTAAGGAATCACCTAATTTTGGGTTACATTAAACCGAAAAACAATAATTAATCTGTGTAAAATTGATAGTATAGTCCTGGGACCGTATGTACAATGTAGTATGTCATATGCAAAGTGGATTCTGGACGTAAGTGATTTAACATAAATAAGAGATCTAGAGCCCAGTTTGTCAATTTTTGGCATTTGGGCCCCCAAAACCCAAGCTCTTCAACACTAGCTGACTTGAGCCCTATTTGTGCTGTATATGCTTAATAGGAATGCATGTTATTGTTCAAACTATAACACGGTGTCAAGGTCTTATTGCGTCATTTCATGTGTTCTTGGAGAGCCAAATATTCCATAATTAGCAAAAGGTTTTCAATGTGTTTCCTGGTGATAGAGAAGGAGTTTAGATTAATTTTCATACAACCAATCCTATTAAGATAAGAAGAAATTCGTTAGAAGATTAATGGGGCGATGATTCCACATGAATTTGGTGCGACAATAGTCCCTTAACATTTGCAAAGTGGTTTTTAGCTGATGGCATCTCAAACAAACTTGTTATTTTAATATATAGATTAGACAACATTGTTTAGAAAAAGTGATCTTTAGATTATTGTTATCTCTTTCCATTTATGAGTCCAAATTCCGTGAGCAACAAAAAGGTGTAGTGGTTTCACAGTTTTAATTTTTGAAAAAACTAGTTGTTGACTCATGCTTATCTATTTTTTTTAAAACATAAAAAATATAGGCTATTTAGTGTTTTTGAATAATTAGTGTCTATAGTAGTAAGCTAATTTAGAAATATTATAAAATTATTGTGAACTTCTGTGGAACTTATGTCCCTAAAAGAACTTGCCACAATAAGGTATTGTGTATATTTAAGTTATTAATATTATTTTTTAATAAATGGCATTAGCTATGGTGTCCGAAGTCTATCATTAGAACCCCACCCCCTATCCTTCACTATCTACCTATTAATAAAAAATTTATTGACATAATTTGCTTGAAGTGAAACATTTTTGCTAGAGTTTCAATAAGCTTAAAAAATTATTCAAATTGACCAAAGGTTTCTAGAAATTTTAAGAGTGGTGTCCAATCCCATGTTTATGTAATTTTATTTATTTATTTATTTTGAGAATCCATGTCTATGTATCCAGAGATGCACGTTTATATAGATACATTAAAATTATTAACATTATTTTTTAAAAAATAAATTATATTTCCAAAGTTTATAGAAATTTATTTATTTAGAGTATTATGCCAAAATTTTTAAGAGATTTAGAAAGAGTATCATTATTTATTTTATCGTGGGTCAACCTATTCTACAGCATTGGGTTCACTCGATTATGTTGGAACGAGACATTACTATTAGAGTCCCCTTGTTGATGTAGGTCTTGAGTTGCCAGAATTGGTGCAGTTGTTGGTATTGTTTGATCATGTACTCTTTGCCTTTGGATGCCACCCAAGTGTACCATTCGGTGGCGTTTATTAATTATTATGGGAACCAATTTCCAAATCGTTGTCTGTTCCACGGACAAAGGCATTGCTTGGGCTATTTGGTTCAACAGAAACAGGTTTGTACATGAGGGCTGTGGACTCCCCTCTAAACAGGTGTGGCAATTGGCTAAAGGTAGTGCTAATGACTTTGCTTGCTCTGCCATGTGGGACTTCAGCCAAATTAGAACTCTCCCGTCCAACTGGGTTCCTCCTCCCCCCGGAGTCCACAAAATAAATGTTGATGGGGCATCGTTAGAGCTGGAAAGTTTCTCAAGTATTGGTGTTGTCGTTAGAGATTATATGGGTCAAGTTGTGGCTACCCCTTGTAAACCTCTTAAAGCTTGCTTCTCTGCTGAGCTTACGGAGATCATGGCTTTGGAGCAAGGTGTTCTTTTAGCTTAGGAGCTCCAGCTGTCTCGGGTCATTATTGAATCAGATTCCTTCAATGCCATTCAAGCAATCCAGGACAAAGCCACGGGTAGCAGCTTTGGGCACCTCATTCAGGGGACCCTTCAGGCTAGTATTTCCTTTGAGACTTGCCTTTTCAAACACCAAGCAGAAACTTCAACACAGTGGCCCACGAGCTCGCCCAACATGCTAGAAGATAGGGAACTCAGCAACTATGGAAAGGAGTTACGCCTCCTATTGTAGCCCCTTTCCTTCAATCTGATATGTTGTAATGCTTTGTTTCTGCTCTGCTTTGTAGGCTACACTGTTTGACTCTTTTATTTGGTTTAAATCCAAATCATTCACCATTCAAAAAAAAAAAAAAAAAAAAGAAAGGCATTGTTTTTTTGGTATAAACTGAGAGTGCTAGAGCATTATTGCCTCAGGGTGGAGGTATGCGGGTCATTGGTTTTTTAGGCAGGATTATCTTCTTTTCAGAAAAACATTTCTCAAAATTGACGTAATTTTAAAAAATGAAATCGCCAATCATTTGATGTCATTTGTTAGCACTACTTTAAGCGAATAATTATACCACTGTTGTATAATTATGTTGTAACAATGGAAGTTCTATTACCAATTTGTTGTAGGAAAAGGCTTTAGAATTTATATAGTATTTCCAGACAAGATTGATTGTGAAATATAGACTTTAGAAAGATCTCCAAAGTGAGTAAAAAAAAAAAAAACTTAAAATAATAGGAAACAATGGGATCTCGAAAGAAAAATCAACACTAACACAGACAAGGGATGCATCGAGGATTTACGTGGTTCAGCTTTTAGCCTACATCCACGGGCAATGACAAGGAATACTTTCACTAACAAATTTAGAGAATACAAAATGGTGTAAAGGTACTTTCATAAAACCCAAATTCCAATACATTCAAAATTATTACCTCCACAAAATAAATCTCTCTCAAATACAAAGCTTGGGGAAGAATACAACATTTAAGGGCTACACCTAAAACATGGAGAAGTTTCCTCTTCTCTGGAATTACTGTACAAACCTCCTCCACAAAGTCCCCTTCAAAGAGGTCTTTCACTCTCGTATTTTATTGCTCTACACCTATATCTGAATAATTAGAAGGTATTTCGATAGTCTTATATGACATCTCATTTACAATATGTGGAACCCATACATTTTGTATGAAGACAATCTTATAAGATAATTTTTCTAGAATAATAAGCCACATGCAATTGATAATAACTAAAATGCATTTGAATAGGATGACTTACTTTTTTCCTTAGAATTTAATCATTTATATATGCAAAACAAATTTGGAACGGAAGCGAGGAAAAGTTGGAGGAAACTTCCACCCATCATGAGGGAAATCATAAAGGTATGGTTTTCATGTTCTCAAAAGCACTGCTTTTAGTATTTAGAATATCATCAAATAGAAACTATAATACAAAAATCAAAGAAGAAAGAAAAGTGGGAAAATTTAGATTTTAGGTAGGACTAGGGTCAAAGCATAGGATGCTTCAATATCAAATTGCTTTATTGTCGATTGTAGTTAAAGGTGTAGTTTGAATATATATAAATATAGCTTAGAGTTATATTAAGTATAACTTGAATCTAACCCTATATTTTTATATATATATATATGGACACATGCTTCAAATTTAAATTGAATGGAACTATATTGGATCATTTTTAAAAAATTAAATCATCGTTCAACTCATGTCACTTTCAAGTATCAACGTAAATAAGGGAGTATGGACTTCAAAGTCATCGAAGACTATAATTTGTGTCACTATAACTTTATCAATTGTGATGAAAGCAAATTTGATAGCCATGAGCCCGTGGCAAATTCCTAGCTTTTAAGAAACAGTGAGTATGGATTCAACATTATCAAAACAGTTGATCCTTTGTGCCTTGCTTTAGTAGCAAAAGGGTAGACGTGAAAAATTCAATATACGTCTTTACCGTACGTCTTAGCTTTAAGTTATTTCAGAAGAGCCGGATATTCCACAAGCAAAGGGATTATCAAGGTGTTTCTTGGCAATAGAGAAGGTCTCATTTGGGAGGAGTAATTTTTAAAGTAACAATTTTTTTTTTTTTTTTTTACAAACTACAGTAAGTGGTTATTAAATATAGATTGATGATGCTCACTGATTTCACAGCGCATTTTCCATCTATCTCCATCCAGATAAGTTCACACACGCTCTCACATGTGTATGGTTTTTTTTTTTTTTTTATGTCCTCATAAACTTCTGTGTACATACATAAATTGAAATTGTTGAATTTTTGTGCATACTCAATTGTAAAAAAAATCATTTACCATAAAGTAGTGTAAAACCATAATTTAACTTAAAATTCAGTCTGCCAAAGCAGCAGAAAAATAATAGGACAAATCCTCTAAACCATATAACCACATTACAAATAGACCCTAGCATGAGATGCCAATAAACCAGACATTCTATTCCCACTAGTAGCAACAAAACTGAACTGTGCCCAGGTACAACAATTTGTCAACAACTTGAGTTCATCTATCAAATGACCAAATGAGGCCATTGGGAGACATTCTTATTGCATAGTTTAGATAAAGTGTGTAAAGATACCAATTTCCTGAAAGAATTTAGTAGCTTCAAATAGCATCCTGAATGTAACTAAAAAACTCCATTTGACCACGAATTAATGGAATTCTCCAAGACTTGCTAGCAATAAACCCTGCCCCCCTCCCCCTGTGTCTCAAATAATGATTCCAAGCCCTGTACAGTAAGAGTAAAACCATAATTTAACTTAAAATCATTTACCATTAAGTAGTGTAAAACCATAATTTAACTTAAAATTCAGTCTGCCAAAGCAGCAGAAAAATAATAGGACAAATCCTCTAAACCATATAACCACATTACAAATAGACCCTAGCATGAGATGCCAATAAACCAGACATTCTATTCCCACTAGTAGCAACAAAACTGAACTGTGCCCAGGTACAACAATTTGTCAACAACTTGAGTTCATCTATCAAATGACCAAATGAGGCCATTGGGAGACATTCTTATTGCATAGTTTAGATAAAGTGTGTAAAGATACCAATTTCCTGAAAGAATTTAGTAGCTTCAAATAGCATCCTGAATGTAACTAAAAAACTCCATTTGACCACGAATTAATGGAATTCTCCAAGACTTGCTAGCAATAAACCCTGCCCCCCTCCCCCTGTGTCTCAAATAATGATTCCAAGCCCTGTACAGTAAGAGTCCGGAAGGAAATGAATAGATCAAATTAAGGTTTGTGGTTATTAAGAGTGTTGAAAATGGTAATAATAACCAACACAAGTTCAACCTAGAACCAAGATTAGTGATGCATGCAACATAATTGAGTAATTACCTCAGTAAGACACTTAAGACGTAACGCATCTTGAAAATGGAGACTTTTCAAATTTTTAAACTAGAAAGTATATTTAACATGTTATAAACTTGTTGATTAAAAAAAAAAAAAAATGTTGTAAGCTTGCAATTCATTGGGATCAATCATGGTTGTGTAAAAGGATATATAATTACATAACCAAAGGGAAGTAGAGGGTCTATGACATGTTTTTGTAAAGCATAGTTCACTGAGAATTTTGAATAAATGAAGAACAAAGGCAGAGACATGTTCATAAATTTGGGAGTAATAATGATGATAATAATACTACTTTAGACTTTAGATATCAAGAAAAAAGAAATAATGAAAAAAAAAAACTTAGAATGACATTCATGATAATGACAATGATAGTAGAAGTACAGAAACAATTATTACCAATTATGTTTGATGCTGCCTCTGTAATCTAGCCATATTTATTACTACAGTCGCATCCAGCTTATCTTTGACATTGTTCAAGGAATTGAAATAGGAGACTCGCCATGACCTGTTTAGTAGCAATGTGCCAAAAACTCCACAAAAACCGATGACAAATCCAAGGGCAACACTAACATAAAATCCTGGGGTTATAAACCCATCTTCCGTCTCTTGAATGCCAGCATGGTCATCACCTCTATTCACGGCTGGATTTTGAGTTGTTACTCCTGGACATTTCTTTGGAAGTGGAAATCCACAAAGATTTGGGTTACCTTCATATGCAGTGGCATTAAAGATATTGAGTTGAGGGTCTGTTGGAATTATGCCCGAAAGGTTATTGTTCGACAACTCCAAGAAATTTAGAGAATTAATAAGAGCGATGCTTGAAGGAATTCCACCCGATAATTGATTCTCAGATAGATCCAAGACTTCTAATGACCGTAACACACCAATTTCTGTAGTGATTCTTCCAGTTAGAAGGTTTCTTGAGAGATTCAAAGAAATCAATCCAACAAGTTCCATAATTTCCCTTGGAATTGGCCCAGTAAGTTTATTACTAGAGAGATCTATGCTCTTTATTTGTCCAAGATTACTAGAGAGATCTCTTCCTTTCCACAACCAAAATGCAAGATCATCACAGTGGAAAAAGTCTATAGGACCTTTATAAAGATGACCAATGGTTGAAATTGGACTAGTCAAAGCAGTAAGACTATTGAGGCATTTTGGTATACTTCCTGAGATATGGTTTAAAGCAAGGTCCAAAAGTTGAAGATGTGTTAGACGACATAGATGTGAAGGAATGCTTCCAAAGAAGTGATTTGATCGAAGGAAAAGCACAACTAAATCAGGATGACTGCTCCTTAACCACATTGGTATTTGCCCCAACAATTTGTTATCTCGAAAATTAACAAATTTCAACTTTGTACAATTCTTCAATGAGGAAGGAAGTTCCCCAGTGAAACTATTGTTGCCTAAATCTAGTATTTCAATCCCAAGTAAGGAACCTATTGAGTTTGGGATTTTCCCATGAAAACGATTGTTTGCCAAATTAAGAATTTTAAGTCCTTCAAAATGCATCCAGCAGTTAGAAAGCTCTCCCAATAATTGATTGTTGGAGAGGTCTAGAATGCTCAAATTCCTATTATTGGTTGTACATAAGAATAAGGTTGGCTCCAAAAACATATTATTAGAAATATCCAAATGAGTCACTTTAAATAAAAATGATGGTATTTCACCTTCTAGTTTATTGGAACTCAAGTCTATTGTGGGGTGAGAGGAGAACTCCAATGACAAATTTGGTATATGGCCACTGATTTGGTTGTGAGACATATTCATATAAATTAATCGAGGAGAGAAGACCCAATATGAATTAAAAAGGGAATCTGAAATTCCAGAATTAGAAATATCAAGCCAAATGCAATTTTTTTTGAGTTTGAAGCCATTTTGGGAATTGAGGGCCTAGTTGGCAAGACCATAAAGCTATTTTTTCTAATTGGAAAGGTGGAACCCAATCCGAGCTAAAATTGAAAACCAATGAGGTATTAGATAAGTCCAAATACTTCAATTTTGTAAGCTCTGAGAAGTGGGCTTCAGAAATAAAACCTTCAAATGAATTATGACCAAGATACAATCTCTCTAGCCTGGATTGTTTTCCCAAATTGTCAAGTATTGTCCCATTCAAATGATTGTGATGAAGTCGTAATTCTCTCAATGATGGAAATGTTGTGAGGTCAAGTAACAATCCCATGATTTGATTCCAATCTAAATTCAAAACCTCTATTGATTGGTTTGCACAACCAGTCAAGTTATGAAAAAATTCAAGAAGTTGTACGTTAAGATTGTTCACTGGCAAAGATAATGTGTTTAAATTACACAAACCACTGAAGGTTTTTGGTATCCCACCTTCAAACTCATTATAATCAAGAAAGAGATGTGTCAAAGACTTCATTTTGCTAAAACCATCTGGAATTAAACCATGAAATTGATTAAATCGTAAATCAAGTTTAACAACACTGGTGTTGAAGTTGAACAACCACTGTAGTACAGAAGAAGAAGAAGTGAGACTGTTATCAGAGAGATCGAGGGAATGAAGAGAAGTAGAAGAATTAACAAGCCTAACAGAGAAAATATTTGGAAGACTACATGATTCCAAGTGCAAGGATGTCAAGTAAGGTAGCTTATTCACTACTTGGAGCCAATCATTAACTTTGCCCAAGTTAACAGAACTCATGTCAAGGTATCTTAAAGAAGAAAGTTGAGGGAGCCGCTCTAAGTTTTCAAGATTATTAAAATTATTCCAGCCAAGACCAAGATACTGCAGGCTCGAAAGGTTCCCAAGATGAAAAGGAATGTTTGTTCCCAAATTAGCAGAGTTAAGGTCAAGGTGTATTAGGTTGGAGAGAGAACAAATGGATTTTGGGATTTGGCTTTGATTAAAATCATTGTTTTGCACGTCCAGATAATTCAAATATTGTAAGTCAATCAGAAAAGGACTAAGTTTACCTCTCAAAGGTTCCAAATTGGAGAAATTAAGATTGAGCTTGATTATGTGGCCTGTTTGGTTGCTACAGCGAACCCCTCTCCATTTGCAACAATCTTTTGACCCTTCTTCAGCACTCCAAGAATAAAGATGACCATAGTCATCAATAAGGTCCTCCTTAATCTTAAGAAGTGCTTGCCTCTCCTGCTCTATGCAGTTGAGGGTTGGCTTCGTGCACAACAAAAAAAGAACAAAAGTGAGGAGAAATTGGAGGGAATTTCCACCCATGATTTGGAAGAACATAGAAGATCAGGAATATGATTAAGAAAAGAGCTTTGCAATGTTACAAGTATGATTTCATTGTCTAGAATCATAGCCTTAATTATTTATACATGCGTTAAGTAGAAACTATTAGCACTAAATAGTAAAAAGAAAAAAAAAGAAAGACAAAAGACAAAAGATTAGACACCATAAGTCCTTCAAGACAAAACATAGGTTGGTTCGATATTGATTTCCACTATCAACCTGGCCCTTAGTAGACGCAAAACAACAGTTGATGTGTTTTACCTCTTCAAAGTTATGCAAATAATTGCTTTCCAATTTCACTTTCTAAAATCGCAATATTGTGACTAAACTCTCGTCTCATATATGGGGAAGCACAACTTGTCAAAGCTGCAAAAAAAAGCAGCGGAAGTTCCAAGAAAAAGCAGCCTTTCCCTTTTCAGAGAAATTTAAGGTGGGTTAGGTGCTACGTGCTAGCCAGCCTGCCAAAGAGAGAGTTAAAAAATAAAAACACGGAATATATATATATATATATATATATATATATATATATATATATTATCTTCATCTCTTCTAATTTCTACTTTCTAAGTTGATATTCAAACACTTCTTCTAATCTTTTTCTTATTATAATTTGAAAAATGTTAGCAAGTACAGTTGTGTTACATGTTATTGTTTCTCAAATTGGGTCTTACTAAATAAAAATGACAAAAATTTATTTAAAAAATTACAAAAAAAATATAAAATTATTAAAAAGTTATTAAGACGCTGAAAAAGTAAAATAAATAAAAAACTGTATTTAATTATTTTATATATATATATACTTTTTATTTTTAAAATATAATTTATAAATGAATAAATTAATTTAAAAATTAATAAAATAATAATTCTATTTTTTAAGGTAATGTTTTAATGGGAGTTAGAATTACATTTTTATCGTATTGTCTTTTAATTTTGTTTCTATTTAAACATAAAATTGTAAAAACATTTTTAACTAAAAATAAATATGAAATTTAAATAAGAAAATCCTTTAAATAGGGATATAAATAAATTGATGGAAAAAAATAGCAACATGACGTGCGTTCACACACCTTGACTTTTCTTTATCTTTGGATTTTCCTGTTGTAGGACCACATTTCCGGCCGTGGTGGAGCAAAAAAAAGGCCCCACGTACGGTCACAGTGTTTTGCCTCTTCCAAAAAGACCACCTGACCTGAAAAAAATATATATTTTATATGTAGTGCGCATTTGTAAAGTTTTATTGTTTTTATTTAGTTTATTTTTGTTAGTGAGTTTATTACACTTTTTTATAATATTTATAAATACAACTTTCTTATTTTAATAAAAAATAAATTTTAATTTCAGTTAAATAAATTATTTTTAAATAAAAAATAAAATAATTTAAAATTTTATATTTGCCTACCTTAAAAAAATTTTGTAACCACCCCAACTTCTTTTTATAACCAATAAAACTAAACCTGGTTCATAACGTGTTCACTTCACAATTATTATGGTCTTTCAAGAAAAAAAAAAACCCAAAAAATATTTATAATAATACCAAACCCAATAAAAAGCTCAAGATCAGTACTCACACACAACTCAGACAGATTTTTAAATCAATAAAAATAAAAATAATTTTAATTTCTATAAACTAAATACCCAATCAAATTTTAAACAAAAAAAAAAAAATTCCTATCCAAAAGGGAAATAAGAACCTCAGCAGTCAGGACCCTATCCCAGAGCATATCGGCGAGATTGCCTTGGCCCAGAACAGCCGCCGGTAATTTGGTAACCCAGCCCAGCCAGCCGTCATCGCCTGGCCTGGCCAGTGGCCTCAAACGCAAGCCCTCATATCATCTCCAGCATATCTCAGTTCTCTCTCTTTTTTCTCAATCTCATCTCATCTCTACTCTCTCTCTCTCTCTCTCTCTCTCTTTGGGACTGAAAAATCTGATTCATCATTTGATGTTCTGAACTAAATAGTGAGTAGCACATGCACAACCGTAAATACTAAATAGTGAGAAGATTTGCCTTTATTTGACTTTATTGGTTTGTCCTTTTGTGTAACGATAATGTTTTATATTTCTTTAACTTCACCCACCCACTGTCCACAGACTAGTCTGACCTGTGACTTACTAGACTCAGGCTCTCATCTTTTGTCTTTTGTGTAACTGTTTAAGTGTATGTAATTTTTTTTGGATAGGCGTGTATGTAATTGTGTGTGTGTGTTTTTTTTTGGGATAGGAGTGTATGTGCTTGGGTTGATTGGCAATTGCTTCATGTGTTTCCGCTGGGGGTGGGGTATGTGGGAGTAAAAGAGAGATGTTATGTCCATAATAATTTTATAATATTTTTATAATAAATTATAGGTGGTTAGTTGTTACTAGTTTAAATTTAAATTTAACACTAAGATTATTTTTTTGTCTCAATAATAACAACCAGTAATAACCTGCCACTTAGAATTTGTTTTGAAAATATTGTAAAAATATTGTAGACATATCATTTCTCGAAAGTAAAATGGTGGGCGTTAAAAGAAAGTGCACAAGACATTTAAAAAAAAAAAAAAACTATGTCAGACAACTATTTCAAAATATGAAAATTCGAAGAAAGAAGTTGTAAAACTTTATTTATTTGTGTTTTTTTTTTTTTTGTTATTATTGTCAATATATGAAAATTTCTTTTTATTAAATTGTGTAATTTATGTGTAATTAAATTTTTTATTGCTTTCATTATTATTTGTAACAGAATTATTTGTATTGTTAGCAAGGCCGGCCTAAACATTTTGGGGCCTAGGCAAGAACTAAAATGAAGCATTTTTTTTTATATTTATATATTAATTAAATTAATATTTATTTAATATTTTTATATTATAATATATTTAATTTAAAATCTATTTTTCTTGCATTTCAAGATACAAATTGAATGATTAAATTTTTGTATTCAAGTTTTCTAACATCTCATTTTCAATCGATAGTATAGCTAATCTACTTAATCTTTCTTGAGATATTGTCGATCTTAGATATTATTTTATTAATTTTAATTTTACAAAACTTCTTTCTGCAAAAGTAACTATAACACGTATGATTAGTGAAATTCTATAAGCAATGCATGTATTTGGACATTAATCTAACGTTTTTATATAATTTAGTATGTCAATTGGATTATATCCTTTTTTCTTTTCCTTTTTAACTGAAGAAGGTAGGAGTGTATCCTTTTATTTGTAAAATTTCTTTTAAAACTTTCAACTCTAAAAATTAATTTAAATCATCAATATCATAATAAACATCATGTTTGAGAAAAGATTCAAGTTTAAGATAATATTTTTGCAAACTATCATCTAGCTAAGAGAGAGAGGCAGAGAGCAAGAGTGAGAGAGAGAAAGAGAAAAGGTATAAGTAAATTTTAAGGATTTGAGATTTTTGATTTGAGATTGTTTTGTGGGTAATTTTTTAGACAGGATTTGCATTTTATCCAGTTGATTTTTGATCTGTCTAGAGGTTAATGATGATTTTTTTTGAGATAATTGATTTTGTTTAAACCAAAGATTTTTTTTGGGTACCGATGTTTACAAGAATATTCCAAATTTTTTGTCTTTGATCACAAAAATATATTAGATTTTTTAGAGTTTCATCTTAAACTAATTTTTTTATTTATTATTTTTTTATACTACCCATTCTTTTTCAAAATTTTGGGCCCCTTTCCACTTGGGGCCATAGGCAATGGCCTAATTGGCCTAGTGGAAGGGTCGGCCTTGATTGTTAGATTTATTGTTCATCATCATTGATTAGTACAGTGCTTGATGGCGAGATCAGATGTGAAGTTCTTGAGTCGGTGGAGTGCTAGACGGCTAAGAGCAAAAAAGTGCGAAGAGAAAAGGAATTAGGGCTGTTAGATGTTGGTGAAATTGTTCGATTACAAGTTTTTGCTATTTATGTGGGAATAGTGTGTATTTGTTGACATGATTTTAGAATTGTTGGTGTGGCATATAATTAGGTGTTGAGAAGATATAAGTAATGTAATGTTACATAATACAAAGTGACGTACGTCAACTAAACATTTTTGTTGTTAAAAATATTAGCTTATGTTTGGGAAGCAAAATACTTAAAGTATTGTTGATAAAAGAAAAGTTAGTTTAGAATCTAATTGGATCTAGACCCTTTGGTTCTTACACTCAATAATTCACTTGCCACCAAAAAAAAAAAAATGATGAGATCCATCATCCATGGCACAAAATTGAACTCAAATTAAAATTCATTTAGAAGTTAATTTAATTTAGACTCTTTTATTTTTGACCTAATAATTCATTTGACACACAAAATTAAAAATTTGATGAAACACATGGTGCAAACTAAACTCCAATTTAGAATTTAATTAAATTTTCTCTCAACTTTGGTTATATATATATATATATATATATATATATATATATAGTGTTAGGTTCAAGTTACACTTGATATAACTACAAGCAATGTTACACCACTTAATATTTTTTAATTAGATGCGAATATTGACAAATCCACTGTTAGATTATATTATCTTCATATATTCCTCATGCTTGCAAAATTTCAAGGCGATCAAAGATTAATGGCTATGCCATCGATCAATTGTTAAAATTCAAGTTTTTGTAGTTTAAAATAATGTATAAAAGATTAGTTTAGGGATCAAATAGTAGATAACAACCGATTGATATGAAAATTGACATGCATGTTAAGAACATATAGAACATGTAATTCAATGATTAGATTTTCAAAATATTAATTCAATAATAAGTTATTTGGTAATGTAACATTACTTAAAGTTAGATCATGTGTAACTTGATTACACCACATGACATCAAGGCCCATAACTCCACCAAATATTTCACCATAAGTATTTATCACTGTTTTGTGTGTGGTTTGTAGACAAAGTGATTATGCCCTTTCTCAACAACAAAAAAAGTGATTATGCTATCTATTAATAGTGAACGTGTATGCAACGATATCATGTGTGTGGATACTGGATATTCATACATCCCTTTCTTGAAAACTAAGTTTGCATCGAACCACATAACATAGTTTGCATCCACATATATCTTGAAAACTAAGTTCAACAATGTGCTGAACTTAGTTAATTTGCATCCGCATATATCCATGCCAGGGATATCCCCACCTCGTACTCTTTATTACTTTTGAGATATTCATAAGCCTTCGAATAATTTAAGGGTCATAACCTCCAATACGGAAATCTTTGTTTTTTATTTTTATTTTTTTATGTGTGTCACCGCTCTTTTATAAATTTGAATTTGATACCATGTCATACTCATACCATACTTTTAAAGGTCTATTATTTTATTGTTTTATATGGGTTCCATCTAACTGTTTAGTATTTTGACTGTCTGTAGATATTATTTATTAGTAACCTATTAACATTTTGTGTTGGAACCCCTTTCTCTCTTCCTTATGTTTGTGTGTTTGTAAAAAAAAAAAAACATTTTGGTGATCATCTATTTTTCTATATATTATTAATTAGAAGTCTACATTTTTCTACTCCACTCTTCCAATCATTTGTTTCTCTATATATTTTCTTTTTCAGTAGACAATTGCATTCTATATTTGTAACAATTAATATGGCAAATGACAGTATATATTGTTAGGTTGGATGGTCACGAAATTGTTGATGTGATATTTCAAAGAGTAATATTGCGTATACAATGATACATCTTTACAAAATGGAATTCAATTATCTTTTAAATCATGAAAATTAGTTATAATTAATTATGTACTAAATTTTGCAGCAACTTTCCTTTCAATATTTGAACACAAAAAATCCATTAGAAAATCATCTTTCATTTTCTTTCGAAAACTAATTCTAGCTATAGAATTCATGATTGAAAATTTTTGTGATTATAGAGAAAATTGAAAGAGTAAATACAAGTATAACTATTCTATAAAGAAAATAGCATGGACTAGAAAATTGAAAGTCTTTACTAATATTTAAATAGTGTTAACCAATAAAAAATTTAGGAAAAAAAAATTCCCTCTTTGAGTGTTAGGGATACACCATTTTTTGGGACCTTTTATTTTATTTTTTTTATCTATGTATATAATTGGGATAGGAATATTTGGTGTCCAATATTTTATAAATTAAAGATTAATAACCATATTAACAAATTGAAAGTAATTTAATAATAAAAAAACAAAACAATGAGGATATAATACTAAATTGAGCATTTCAATTCTTACATTTAGTCTATAACTAAGGGGATACAATAGTTAATAATTAGAGATTGACAAATAAAACCTCAAAGCATGCATGAAGCACATGTGAGGAAGCCAGTATAATTTATTAAAGTGATATGTTAACATGGCAATTATGCAACATCTACCTCATGCAATTGGGGCCTTAGCTACCATTACCATTCAACATCTACCTCAAACAATAGGGGCCTTAAGCTAGCATTGGCACTTTTACTAGGGCTGATTTAAGTCCAATTGGCAATAATTTAAGTGGCCCACAATTATAAAAATATTTGTACTATTTTTATTCATTAATGGTCATGTACCTAAAAAGAAAATTTTAGGGTGCCTACAAAAGTGACATTTATGGAATACAAACAACAACAACAACACACACACACACACAAAATCCAAAACAAAAACCAAAACCAAAGAGGAAGGTAAAAGTGACATTATTTAGGGTGCCTGCAATACTCGACAACAATATTCTCATAGGAAAAATCTTTCGATATGCAGCATAGCTGATCATACCATTTTTGCTGTAAACTCCCATGATCTCCTGCATGACAAAATGCATAAATTACTAACACATACATATGAGGTATTGATAAATAATTTTTTTGAGCAGTTGCTGGTGAGACAAGTTGTTTTTAAAAGATTCTTATGCTGTGTGGTCTAAAATACATGAGTGAAGAAGCCAAGATTTACAATATTTATCTTTTCTAGTCTAGAAGAAACCAGATATCTAAAGAAATTAATGGTATAGAGCAAGGCCGGCTCAAGGTATTGTGGGGCCTAAGGCGACAACTTTAAATGAGATCTATTTTTATACTTTGAATATTAATAGAAAATTTATTTAACTTTTTTTTTTCATTAAAAATCTATTTTTTTTAAAAAAATTACAAACTAAAACAAACTTATCACATTACTCAATGACTATACAACTAAAATAAACACTATTTATTGAATGAAGTAACTAAATACTAAAAAAATATGATTGAAAATTTTAATAAAGTTATATATTTGATATTTCTAAATAGAATTTGAGTATAAATTTATTTACTTGTGTAAGATTAATAAGTTCTTTTAATATTTATATGTGAAAGATTAAATGATTGACCTATTCAATGAAAATATTTTTCTTTAACTGGTTTTTCTTTGATAAAAAAACTACATTTTTATTTATTGGTGAATATTTAGGACTTAATTAATACTTCTATTGGAATATCTCTATTAGTAAAAATTTAGGGGTCTTTTTGCATTGGGGGCCTTAGGCAGTTGCCTATTTGGCTCAATGGTTGAGCCGGCACTAGTCTAGAAAACCTATATCCTCCATATCATCCATTTAACCACCTCTAGTAAAAATATCAACAACGTGTCAATACCAAAACTTTGTGGTTGACTATCCCTAGTTGTAAAATTGTGATTTACAACTATATTTATGTTGGCTTTAATTTCATGTCAAATTTGATTGTATTTTGTTCAATCATTTCCCTATACTTTTGTAGGATTTAATGTAAGGGTTGAGTGTAAAAGTTTGGTAAAAAATTGTGTATACAGTGGAGTTTGCAACTTGCTCGTGTTGGGTTTTGTGGATCCTCATTGTATTTGATCTGGTTGACGACCCGATCCGACCCGACCCGAATAATGTTGTATGGCTTTTAATGGGAGATTTTTTGAGGCTTAGTCCATGAAGCGAAGGTTTGGGCTGATAAGCCCAAGCCATAGCGCTTGCCCTAGGGGAAAAATTTTTGGCTCGTTTTGTAGTCCATTGTGAATCCTGTGTGCAAGATATATAAAAAACTATTTTGGTGATTAAGGTTCTTGTTGTTGGCTTGAGAGAGTGAAAAACTGTGGGCTGCATTTTACATTTTTCCCTAATAATAGTGAAATCTCTGCAACTCTGTGAACGCAGGTAAATTGCCAAACTACGTAAATACTGTTTTGTGTGTGTAATTATTTTTCTTTTGCATGTGTTTTCTCTATTTTTTGTTTCTCACAGGTTAGAAATTTCGTGTCAATTCCCTACAGCTCATGACTGGCAATTCACGAAAGGTCACATGAAAAGTACATGATAGAGCTACACAGCCTTTTTTGTTAGGCTCAACTTCGCTAACTTGAGCCATTAGTTTAAAATTGGGGTCTAAACAATCTATATTATTTTGCAATACATTTAGCTTTCACTTGTAAAAGTATGCTAAAAATATTTCTAAGTTCTAGATATTTTTATCTTGGTGTGGTTTATTTCTTAGTGGAATTTATGTATTAGGATACTAAAGGTTTTTTTTTTTTTTTTTTTTTTTATGGGAGGATACTGAAGTTTTAAAGCCATAAAATTGAACTGTTGGTCTGTTCCTATCTTTCCTCAGAACATAATACAACTGCACATTCAAGAAATATTTTGCTTTGATGAGAAAGAAAATTAGAGAAACTATGCCTAGGTTTACCTCTAGTGGAAAATTTCCGTTCTCCATTTGAGAATATATTATACAGGAGGTGATAGAAATTTCTGTTGCGAAGAAAAAAAGTACACAACCAGCTTGATTTTTTTTTTGCTGGTCATTATTTTCTGGTTTTTATTACGTTTATGTAAAAATGAAACTAGAAATGTGATCAATCAAAACTAATGGTTACTTTAATTATCAAATCATGAAAAATATGGTGATGAATGTGATTTTCATTCAAGACACGATTGGTAAAATTAACACAAATATTACCTCTGTGAATCAAAGTATTAATTATATAATGTATGGATTTTTGAACAGTAGATTTTTAAACATGACAGTTCAAAAATCCCATTAGTTTTCACAAAAGAGAATTTCCACTCTCTCTTGTTTAATGTATTGCATACAATCAAACACAGAATACGGATTATCAGAACCTATTTTCTCTGCGGTTAAATGTCAGTGACAGCAGGTTGTGTATGGAGCTAATATTTCATTACCACTATGAAGTTGAAACTTTTCCTTCATGAGTCTTAAGTAGGCATTCATGATAATTCTCTAGTTTTATTGTATTTTATTTTCTCTAGTTTTAATAACCTTACAAAATAATTTTTATACCTTTAAAAAAAAGAATTATAAATTAATTTGTTGTTGACCACCTAGACCAAAAAAAATATACTTGAACATTTTAAATAAAAATTTAAGCCCATTAAATTAAAAAATAAAATTTGAACTCTCCAAAATTTTGGTCAAGTGAATATTAAACAACTAAAATTGTGAGAAATGCTAAATTCACAACATTTCTACGATACTTTTACAACAAATCTTAAGTGACGAGTTATTATCAATGGACACAAAAACAATTACAATTTCAGTGATACATAAGTTAGAATTAGTAACAATCTACCTTGAATTTGTTGTGAAATTGTCGTGAACATAACATTTTTCAAAAATTGTCCAAACAAACAAATTAACCTAAAAGCCCAAATTTAATGTTTAATTGTGATATTTTAAATTGTTTTTTCAAAAGATATATTTTAAAATTGCTAATTTTTTTAAAAATTGCATATTTTCCAATAGTTAGTCAGTTTGTGTTTGCTATTGTCTTTAACTTAATTTATTGAATTTATGTGATGCAAATGATTCTTCACCAAATGTACCCGCCCAGCATCAATGAGGGCTAACATAGCCCATCCGGTATTTGACAATATGTTGCCTATTGTCCTTGAGATTGGTATACGCCTGTTCAAGAAAAGGTAACTTTCTCCCCAACCACCCGAAGCAAGCTCTTTGGACAACAGATAATTGCATGCTTTTCAGATGCTAGAGCTATTCTTAAATGTCCTTCCAGCAGCTACCAACCCCTTTATCCCAAACCATCCACCATAGGTGAAGCAGACCCCCATCGTCCATTCCTATTCAAATATTTTAGATTAACTGGGTGCAAATAATTTCATAACTGTTCAAAGGTCAAGATATACAAGTGACTAATTAGGTTAAAGGTGCTCACTGCTCAGGCACTGATACAAAATTAAAGTGGGAAAAATTAGTAACAGACAATAACAAAGACATTCAAGCAAAAATGCAGAACATATAAATAGAAAAGTAATCTGAAAGAAAACCGGGAGCCATCTGATTCTTGTATTTTTTCAAATGAACACTGCAGCTTTTGTAATACAATTTTCTTGCTTAGGATATAATTTCTTGAATAATGTCAGTGCTTGAATTGCAGCTGACGTACACTGATCAACATATCTACATGATCACTTCGTTCAACATCATATTAGAATTTATCAACGAAAGTGAAATAGAATTACTACCATGAAGAATGAAGTGTGATGAAATCTTACGTATGGATAATCAATAATAATATCACCAAAGATTTCAGTGGGATTGAATAACTGAAAATTGATGGAGACAACAGACCATGCAAATATACTCTCACCAAAAGTAAATTCTTCTCTTTTTAATTGTTCATGTAAGAATTTTATGAGCATATTCAAAGTTGAAAATCCCAAAATGAATTCAACTAACTGTGGCTGTGAATTTCCTGATCAAAGTAGGTAAGGTTTGTTTATTTAAAATATTAATCGGTCGGGTTGGGTTGACCTGACCCCGACCCGAGACCCGAAATAAACCCGTGTCTTTGGCCCTAGCCCGACCCGAGCATCCATCAGACCCGCCCAAGACCTTTTGGGTCGGGTCGGGTGGGCCGGGTCCATGCTCAGTCCTAATCTCAGCATTATTCCAATACACTTGGAGCATAGGATAAAATGAATTATACAGCCAATTACAAGATAAGAACATGTAGTTTAGGATTACATAACCCGACCACTGTTGCAAAGCCACCAGTTAAAAGCAAGATTGGCATAGTAAAGAATCTTCATTTCACACATCATCTCCTTTAACCAACTCAAACCCCAAGAAAGGCAAAGAGAGGGAAAAACACATGGATATGGATTACAAAGAGTTATATTTTAATTTCTAGTGAATTTCCAACTGACTGCCCTATAAAAATGCGTGTGACTCAACCATCACTTAAAGGTTAGAAACAGCCGCCTTGTATGGATAAATTACTAACTGATATGAATTCTTTACCACATTCCCTATATGTAAAAAGAGCTCATCAAATCATAATAAAATACAACCATTAAGAAAGGGAAAAGGGAAAGGGAAACTTATATAGAGTTAATCATCCCACTGATCCTAAATTTCCCAGGTCAAAACACCATTGCTCTAAATCAACTTCCTAAAATCTTTTTTTTTAGATTGGTAAGTCTACACAAACACCCAATGAGTTTTAAACCTACATTGTTACCCTCCACCATTTCTTATGGGGGGAATATGGTATCATTTGAGCGCTCATTTACCTCAACTCCCTACAATCCCTTATCAATACTATATAATTCTCAATCATTGTAGGAAAGTAAAGACTATGCAAAACACACACACACACACATCTATATAGGAAGTCACCTGGGGCAATCGGTGATTACCAACCAGAGCTTACATAGAAGCCATGAGCTGAGTCCCATGACATGTAAGACGGTCTTTTACTCTGCAAACAAGTGTCGTTGGTAGACTGTTAGGATGCCAGTATCTCATCTCAGTGAAAATTCAGCTTTTTTTAAGTCTGTGAATCAAGGGTATTTTGCAGAAGTAAAAATTCCTAATATATTTAGCCATCTCAATTCAAGGGTTTTCCATACAATGAAATTCACGGTGGAATAGCTTCTAAAGTGTCATTCCAAACACTGATGGTTTTTTTCCAATGGATTTATATGAATCACAATATTGGTGCAGCCAAAAGTCACAAAAGATTCTAGGGCTGAGTTATATAATATATGTCTAAGAACATAAACGAGGAAAAACAATTCATAAGTAATTTATAATATTTTTCTAAGTGAATGCTAAGCCTAAACATTCATTTTATTTGATTGCAAATATCACTGGGAGAACAGGGCCAGCTTAGTCATGAAGCTCTTAATAAGGGGGTACTTGGCAATAATTCAAACTTTCAAGACATAGCAAATTCATGGTAAGAAAAATTATTTAAAACTAAAGGTAAAAGTAAAAGAAAGAAGCCTTAAGAAGTTATAATAGTTACCTCCAACCACTGGTAGGATCTAGTTAATTCATAAGTTGCAAAGCCACCATCAGTATTCTTCAGTGATTCCCAAAAAAGGCATCCATAACCATAAGAATGTTTATAAATCACCAGCTACTGAATTGCAGAACTAATCCACTAACAATACCAGAGACAAGCAAACTAAACAAAAATAAATAAATAAATAGAGACCTGGATGACAAGGGAGAAGGTAGGGGAAGAGCCATATTCCTGGCGGCAGTGGATTATTCCCAGACCATTCATACACTCTACGTAACTGAAACCAGAGAAAATCAACCCCAAGTCAATTGAAATCAACCACAAGTCATATAAGCAATTTACTAGAGTATGAGGAATAAAATCATTAAAAAGGTTTCCACAAAATCAAAGACCAAAAAAAAAAAAAAAAGTTAATTAGTAAGGCATTCATCCCTTTATTAACAGTGTGACTAAAAGTGAAATTCAAAGTGGAAAAGGAGCATTATATATAAAAATGTCTATGTTGCAAGAAAATATTCTTGCCTGATGATTGTACAGATATCTGCAGATCTCGCGAATATGTTCTTTTGATAAGACGGCATTGAGTGCTCCAGTAATTGAAAGAGTAATCACCTATTGCATTTTATAAGAAGGATCACACTTCAGGTCATCTCAAGATAACTTTAGAGGAAAAATTCAAGAAGTGAAAGAACTTCATTTTTCTTCTGGGGTTTTTTTTTTTTTCCCAGTTCCTTGCTAAGCCTTACAAGACCTCTTCCAGTTCATTTTGCGAATCCAACAAATTTTCAAATCAAATATGCTAATCTTATAACATGAAACTGTGTGCTTTCAAATTCAACCACAATACATAGATTAGTCCACTTTTACTACACAAAATTATGAGATCGCCTTCTTTTTCCCCACTCTTATGGAAAAAATTCCGTTTTGTAGGTTTCATCCTTACCAAACCAGGAATTAGAAAAATGGGACCCCCATAATCCCCCGGCCAGTGACCATCACGTGCCTGAATTGTTGGCCCTTTGTAAAGTGATTGTTACTGCCTCCTTTGTGAGTTCTTCTGTATCTTGTACTTGGATTTGTGGTACAGTAGAAAAAGATGGATTCTCCTTTGCAAACTAAATTTGAGAGGAAAAAGTAAAACAACATACTGTGAATCAATTAGTACAGAAAGAAAAATAGAAAAAACCAAGTCAATTACAAATTTCAATATGTTCCCAGCAAAAAGTAATTGCCTAAGGATAATATGACCTCAAGTTATTTCACAATATATACATTAAGACAAACATACCCAGTGCATCTAAATTTTGATTAAAAAAAATGTAAAATTGCATATCATTTCTTAAGCATTAGTTTCCAGAAAATTGATAAATGCCACTAACAAAAAATTTAAATACTAAAAATCATTTCATACACCGAATACATTTTCTTTTCTTGATGATTACAGACCCACTTAATATATCATAGAAGCAACAAAGATTTATAATTGTTATCAAACAGAAGATGTTCCATGAGCTCAGAAGAAGAATATGATCCCAATTCAATTCTCAATTTCTCAGTATATACACATATACAAACACACCCAATTCATCTTAATCTGAATTGAAATTTAAAAGTATATACAACCATTAGCTTCAATTAATGTGGGAATCATAAATTACTCTATGACCAAATTTCTGGATTAAAGGCCCTTCAGGATGCGAATTGTCATACCACAAGTAGATTTCAGTACCAGGCCCCACTAGGAACTTGAGACGAGGCCTGAATAAGTCTCTTGAGTTTTAAAATTTTCCACCACCCCCATGAACAATCTTAAGGGATCTTAAAACTCCAGAGACTTTGGCCCTTAAGTTGATACAATTATATCCAAGGAGGTAAGGGACTCAGACAAGGTGATCCCTTATCTCCTTATCTTTTTGCGCTTGGAATGGAAGTATTATCTTGAATTCTACAATGCAAAATCCAGAAAGCAGTGGCCTTTAAATTTCATCCAAAATTTGAAAACCCCGCTTCACAACTGGTGGTTAGAATATGATAATCACAGACACCACATCATGATCTCGATTCAATTGTCAACACATACATAACTACAAAAAAGCCCCAATTCATCCAAATCTTAACAGAAAAACCAAAACTTCATATAACCATTAGATTCAACAAAATTGAGAAATGCCACTAACAAATAAGCCAACAAACAAAAGGGAAAACAACCCATTTCACCATATTCACCACATAACTAAAACAAGCAAGAAAGAAAGAAAATTGAACAGATTTAGGATAGTGGGTACATGGTACCAGACCTGAATGCGCATGAGAAGGTCAGAGCTGTGGCGCTTCTCGAACCGCCGATCGGAGAAGCCTCGTCGAGCATCTTCGATCTGCTGAAGCTCTTCTGGGGTGCCCAGTTCTGGGTGGAACTCCCAAACTTGACGTCCCAAATGACCGTTCAAAGTTCTCAGCCACGTTTCACTGCCAGTACTGCCACCACTTTCATCATCATTGTTACGTTCTTCTCTCACTGTCTCTGCACCGGTCTTGAGCTTCCACATTTGACAGTTGCTTTGATCAAATGAGAGAACTTTGAGAGCAGGAAGAGGTTGACAAGGGAGACTGCGGAGGGGACACCAGCCTGTTTTCCCTCGCTTCTTCCACTTCAACAGTTTGCACGCAAAACGATATAGAAATTTTGCAACAAATCTTAAATTCTAAAGGGAAAAAAAAATAATTTAAATTAAAACTAATAAAAACTTAAATTTACTATTTGTTTAAAAAATATTTACTACTTATTGTTTATTGTAAAAATATTATATACATAAATTTGTATTATCTGCAGAACTTACATACCTAATTGCCCTTTTTTAAAAAAAAAAATTAGTTTTTCTTATTTGTTCTTTCTTTTCTCTAAAATATATATATATATATATATATATATGTAGTTGTTATAGTGTAGACATAAAAGTAATTAAGTTTTGAATTTAAATTAAAACTTATAATAAATTACCATCAATTTTTTTACTATAAAAGTATTATAAAAATATTATAAATGTAATAAATTTTAAAAATAATATTATTAATTTATTATATATTGAGAGATTTCAATTACGTGCAGAACTTGTATACATAGTTGTCTTTTTCCTTATCCCAAAAATAAATGGTTTTTCTTTTTTTGTCTTGTCCTTTATCAAAGTAATGTACACGTGTAGTGATCTATTATTAGAGTCATGCGAACGAATGCCTTTAGGGCATTAGTTAACAATCCATTTAAGAAAAATTTTAACACCACTTTTATGAAAAATAAAAAAAGCTGTCAAAATATTAATTACTTTATTTCATTTTCCTATAAAAATTTTCTTTAAATGGATTGTTAACTAATACCCTAAGGGCATTCGTTAGCATTTTTCTTATTTTATAATTTTTTTGTGGATAAGACGTGGATAAAAAGAAGAAATTGGGAAAGTATTTTGCCTTTACATAAGGTATTTGAGACAAGTTTGAACAATATTTACACAAAAATATATATTAATGTTTTGACATGATAATAAATAATAATTATTAAGAAATGAATATCATTTTTTGATAATCATAACCATAAGTAATTTGTATATAAAGAAAAAAAAAAGTCAAATTTTGAATCACACAATTGTCACAGTTTTCTCCAATTTTTTGTTTGGGATTTTTATTTTAAGCCTTATTTAAGATTATCATCATTTAATTCTATAAATTATCTAAAAGCCACAAGAGAATCCACGGCCTCTATTCTAAATAGAGAGAAAAGGGCATTGGACACTCTACAATCTACATAAACTGTGTCAAATTTCTACTCACCCAAACATGGTAGCCACAAAACTTTCTATTAAAAAAAAAAACCCTCATTTCTAACGTCACATACAATAACCCCAATACCAATTAAAAGCCCAAGTAAGCTCCAAGTCCAAGCCTAGCTAGTAGAAACCCAAAGTTCAAACCCACTTAAAAATTAAAATACCTAAACCTAAACTCACATTACATTAAGCCCAATACTAAAAACCCAGATTGTCGTATCAAAAAAAAAAAAAAAAAAAACCCAGATTGAAGTCCATAGTAACCACACCAATGCTAACTGTTTTTTTTTTATCTTTTATGAACACCATCGAGAGGTTTTGGGAGTTCACATAATTTTAATTTGACAGAATATCTTTCATTTATCTTTATTTCTCATAATTGTTAATTGGGAAAAAAATGGTATAAAAAATAAAATTTTCAATCATTAATTAATGTAACTTGTAAGTAATTTAAAGAAAAATAATGTTACCACTTCATCAATTATCATAGCGCATGCAAAACTAATTATTTTAGGGTAAACAAGTCTACATTCTACAGCCACTTTGCTGGTTGAGATTTAAATACATATCAAATTATCAACCTCAACAAATATTAATTATTGAAGCACGAACCTAATCCCACTGTAAATGTTTTGAAAAACACACCAAATCTTACTCACATACCGACACACTGTACACAAGCACCCATACATTACATATATGATATATATCCCAGAGAAAGTTATTCTGAGTTCCAGGCTTACACAGGAACCCCTGGTGTAAAAACAAACTGATTAAGATGGCGATATCAAACTAGACAGAAATTAAAACAAAAATAAAAAAATAAAAACAAACTAAAGAAAATAATATGTTTGAGGAAGGATAATACTTTTTTAAGATATTGGAATGAATGATAAATTTAGTGTAGAACTTATTTTAAACAGATAAAAAATAGAAAAAAATTAACCTTCTTGCTTAATGAATAGTCAATATTGAAAGAATAAAATTGTATAAAATATAAAAGAATGACAATATTTGTTGCGCTAGCACGATCTTTTATTTTATTTTGAGCAAGCATGATCTTTTATGAAACAATAAGTTTTATGGCACAAACACTTTCACAGCTTTTGCTACAATGGTTAGGAACTTAGGGTGATCTATTGTGATTTTTTTTAATATTATTTAATAATTTTGGGAGAGGATTTGATTTTGAATCACTATTTTTCATGTATAGTTTTTCTCATAAGATACTCTTTTGAACATATATTGAATGCTTTGAGAAGATAATAATTTTTCTTATAAGTAGTCTTCTATGGTTTTTCAAGTAGTAAAAACTTAAATTTACTATTTCTTTAAAAAATATTTACTACTCATTATTTATTGTAAAAATATTATATACATAAATTTGTATTATCTGCAAAACTTATATACCTTATTACCCTTTTTTTTTAAAAAAAATAGTTTTTCTTATTTGTTCTTTCTTTTCTCTAAAATATATATATAGAATTTAAATTAAAACTTATAATAATTTATCGTTAATTTTTTTCCTGTAAAAGTATTATAAAAATATTATAAATATAATAAATTATAAAAATAATATTATTAATTTATTATATAGGGAGGGATTTCAATTACGTGCAGAAGTGTACACATAGTTGTCTTTTTCCTTATACAAAAATAAATGATTTATCTTTTTTGTCTTGTCCTTTATCAGAGTAATATACATGTACAGTGGTCTATTATTTTATAATTTTTTTTGTGGATAAGACGTGGATAAAAAGAAGAAATTGGAAAAGTATTTTATCTTTACATAAGATATTTGAGACAAGTTTGAACAATATTTACACAAAAAAAAATATATATTAATGTTTTGATACGATAATAAATAACAATTATCAAGAAATGAATATCATTTTTTGATAATCATAACCATAAGTAATTTGTATATAAAGAAAAAAAAAAGTCAAATTTTAAATCACACAATTATCACAGTTTTCTCCAATTTTTTGTTTGGGGATTTTTATTTCAAGCCTTATTTAAGATTATCATCATTTAATTCTTTAAATTATCTGAAAGCCACAAGAGAATCCACGGCCTCTATTCTAAATAGAGAGAAAAGGGCATTGGACACTCTACAATCTACATAAACTGTGTCAAATTTCTACTCACCCAAACATGGTAGCCACAAAACTTTCTATTAAAAAAAATTTTCTTAAAAATAAAAACCCTCATTTCTAACGTCACATACAGTAACCCCAATACCAATTGAAAGCCCAAGTCAGCTCCAAGTCCAAGCCTAGCTAGTAGAAACCCAAAGTTCAAACCCACTTAAAAATTAAAATACCCAAACCTAAACTCACATTACATTAAGCCCAATATTAAAAACCCAGATTGAAGTCTATAGTAACCACACCAATGCTAACTGTTTTGTCTTATCTTTTATAAACACCATCGAAAGGTTTTGGGAGTTCACATAATTTTAATTTGACAGAATTTTTTGTTTTTTGAAGCCAACAGAATATCTTTCATTTTTCTTTATTTCTCATAACTGTTAATTGGGAAAAAAATGGTATAAAAAATAAAATTTTCAATCATTAATTAATGTAATTTGTAAGCAATTTAAAGAAAAATAATGTTACCACTTCATCAATTATCATAGCACATGCAAAACTAATTATTTTAGGGTAAACAAGTCTACATCCTATGGCCACTTTCCTGGTTGAGATTAAAATAAATATCAAATTATCAACCTCAACAAATATTTACAAATAATTATTACCCTTTTTAAAAAAAAAAGTAGTTTTTCTTATTTATTCTTTCTTTTCTCTAAAATATATATATAAAAATTAAAGTAAAACTTATAATAATTTACCATCAATTTTTTTATTGTAAAAATATTATAAATGTAATAAATTTTAAAAATAATATTATTAATTTATTATATATTGAGAGATTTCAATTACGTGCAGAACTTGTATACATAGTTGCCTTTTTCCTTATCCCAAAAAAAAAAAGGTTTTTCTTTTTTGTCTTGTCTTTTATCAGAGTAATATACATGTGAAGTGTATACATAGTTGTCTTTTTTGTGCATAAGACGTGGAGAAAAAGAAGAAATTGGGAAAATATTTTGTCTTTACATGAGATATTTGAAACAAGTTTGAACAATATTTACACAAAAAAAATATTATATTAATGTTTTGACATGATAATAAATAATAATTATCAAGAAATGAATATCATTTTTTGATAATCATAATCATAAGTAATTTGTATATAAAGAAAAAAAAAAGTCAAATTTCGAATCACACAATTGTCACAATTTTCTCCAATTTTTTGTTTGGGAATTTTTATTTCAAGCCTTATTTAAGATTAAAATCATCATTTAATTCTATAAATTATCTAAAAGCCACAAGAGAATTCACGGCCTCTATTTTAAATAGAGAGAAAAGGAGGGCATTGGACATTCTACAATCTACATAAACTGTGTCAAATTTCTACTCACCCAAACATGGTAGCCACAAAACTTTCTATTAAAAAAAATAATAATAATAAAAAAAAAAAAAAAAAAACATCACATACAATAACCTCTATACCAATTAAAAGCCCAAGTAAGCTCCAAGTCCAAGCCTAGCTAGTAGAAACCCAAAGTTCAAACCCACTTAAAAATTAAAATACCCAAACTTAAACTCACATTACATTAAGCCCAATATTAAAAACCCTGATTGAAGTCCATAGTAATCACACCAATGCTAACTGTTTTGTTTTATCTTTTATGAACACCATTGAGAGGTTTTGGGAATTCACATAATTTTTATTTGACAGAATATCTTTCATTTATCTTTATTTCTCAGAATTGTTAATTGGGAAAAAATCGTATAAAAAATAAAATTGTCAATCATTAATTAATGTAATTTGTAAGCAATTTAAAGAAAAATAATGTTACCACTTCATCAATTATCATAGCACATGCAAAACTAATTATTTTAGGGTAAACAAGTCTACAACCTACAGCCACTTTGCTAGTTGAGATTAAAATACATATCAAATTATCAACCTCAACAAATATTAATTATTGAAGCACAAACCTAATCACATTGTAAATGTTTTGAAAAACACACCAAATCTTACTCACATACCGACACACCATACACAAACAGCCATACATTACATATATGATATATCTCCCAGAGAAATTAATTATGAGTCCGGGGCGTACACAGCAACACCTGGTGTGAAAACAAAATGATTAAGATGGCAATATCAAATTGGATAGAAATTAAAACAAAAATAAAAAAATTAAAACAAACTAAAGAAAATAATATGTTTGAGGAAGGATAATACTTTTTTAAGATATTGGAATGAAAGATAAATTTAGTGTAGAACTTATTTTAAACAAATAAAAAATAGAAAAAAAAAATTTCTTGCTTAATGAATAGTCAATATTGAAAGAATAAAATTCTATAAAATATAAAAGAATGACAATATTTGTTGCGGCTAGCACGATCTTTTATTTTATTTTATTTCTTTTTTCTTTTTGAGCAAGCATGATCTTTTATGAAAAAATAAGTCTTATGACATAAACACTTTCACAACTTTTGCTACAATGGTTAGGAACTTAGGGTGATCTGTTGTGATTTTTTTTTTTATATATAATTTAATAATTTTGGGAGAGGATTTGATTTTGAATTAATATTTTTCATGTATAGTTTTTCTCATAAGATACTCTTTGGAACATATATTAAATTCTTTGAAAAGATAATCATTTTTTCTTACAAGTCGTCTTCTATGGCTTTTCTAATAGTAAAAGGCACATAGCTTTCATTAACTATGACTTTTCTTTATTGAATGAAAAAAAGTTGGAGCACATTGTATAATAATTATTTGTAAATTCCCCAAATTATTTCTTTTAGATCGTAAAATTTTCTTCTTTTGTTAAAAAAAATTAATTTATATTTTTTGAAGTAAAGAATTCTCTACTATATATATATATATATATATATATAGAAGGTTATGGTTTTTCTATTTCCCCATTAAAATCAAGGGCAAAACTACCATATGAGGTTTTTTTTTTTTTTTTTTTGGGTGGGGGTCTAAAATAAACGATAACATACTAACAACAACAAAATAACTAACATTCATATATGATTGAGTTTTCATTATCTTAAGATGTATTGTTTTTATTTTCTCCTTAATGAATGTTGCTATCTTCTTTAAAATAAGAAAAGAAAAAAAAAAGACCCAAAACAAAATCCCCTTCTTATCACAATATACTAGTAGTAAGTAAATTTTTTTATCTTTTATTCTTTTATTTGCTTACTTCACTAATTTTATGTAGAATTCAATGGTAGCCTTCAAAGATATGGAAACTAGAAAATTTTTTGACAAACTATGGAAACTAGAAATGGGCTCGAACAATGACAGCCAAAAATAGAGAAAATATTATTACCAATTAGCTTTGAAGTTGCCTTTGCAATCTGGCCATAATCACTCCTCCAATCACGTATAGCTGATCTCTGATATTGTTCAAGAACTTGAAATAGAATAATCGCCATGACCTGTTTAGTAGTAATGTGCCAGAGACTCCCCAAAAACTGACCACAAATCCAATAGTTGCACTAACATAAAACCCTCGAGTTATAAACCTGTCTTTCTCATCTTGCATGCTAGCATCTCCACTGCTTCCATTCACGGTTGGATTTTGAAGTGTTTCTTCACCCGAACAATTCTTTGGAAGTGGGAATCCACAAAGATTTGGGTTCCCTTCATATGCAGAGGCATTAAAGGTATTGAGTTGAGGGCCTGTTGGGATTCTGCCTGACAAATTATTGTTTCTCAAGTTCAAGGAATTCAGACCATCAATAAGAGAAAGGGTTGAAGGAATTTCACCACAAAGTTTGTTATCTGATAAATCCAAGACTTCTAATGAATGTAAATGCCCAATATCTGAAGTGATTTTTCCAGTTAGGAAGTTCCTTGAGAGATTCAAAGAAATCAATCCATCAAGCATCACAATTTCTTCTGGAATTACCCCAATTAATTTATTGCTTGAGAGATCTATGCTCTTAACTAGTACAAGATTATTTCTATACTCATACTCTCTTCCTTTCCACATCCAAATTGTACGGTCAACATAGCTTGAAGACAGTATTTCATATGAATGGTTAATGGCTGCATTGGGACTCTTTGTATCAGTCATGGAAATAAGGTTGTTGAGACATTTTGGTATACTTCCTGTGATTCTGTTCAAAGCGAGGTCCAAAAGTTGAAGATGCGTTAGAAGACATAAATGTGGAGGAATTCTTCCGTAGAAGTGATTGGATCTAAGGACAAGGACAACTAAATTTGGATGGCTTCTCCCTAGCCACGTTGGTATCGGTCCCGACAAGCTATTGTTTCGAAGATCAAGAAATATCAGCTTTGGGCAATTTTTCAAGGATGAAGGCAGTTCCCCACTAAAATTATTATGGCTTAAATCTAGTGTTTCAATCTTAGTTAAGGAGCCCACTGAACTTGGAGTTTTCCCTTGAAAATGATTGTTTGCCAACTTAAGAATTTTAAGTCCTCCAAAATGCATCCAGCAGTTAGGAAGCTCTCCTAATAATCGATTATTGGAAAGATCTAGAAATTTCAAACTATTATTTTTGGCTGCACATAAGGACAAGGCTAGCTTTGAAAACATATTCTTGGAAACATCCAAATGTTTTCCTTTAAACACAAAAAGTGGTATTTCACCTTCCAATTTATTTGAGCTCAAGTCAATGATAGAGCCAAAGGATGACTCCAAAGGCAAATTTGGAATATGGCCGCTGATTTGGTTGTAAGATAAATTCATATAGAATGCTTGATTTGGGAAGATCCAATATGAATTGGAAAGAGTGTCTGAAATCGTAGAATTTGAAAGATCAAGCCAATAGTAACTTTTTTGAGTTTGAAGCCATTTGGGTAATCCAGAGACTAGTTGACAAGACACTAAATATAGCTGCTCTAATTGAAAAGGTGGTGCCCAATTAGAGCTGAAGTTGACAACCAGTGTGTTATTAGATATTTGAAACACCTTCAATTTTGTGAGCTTTGAGAAGTGTGCTTCAGAAATAACACCTTTGAATAGATTATCACCAATATATAAACTCTCTAGATTGGATTGTTTTCCCAAACTTTCAGGTATTGTCCCACTTAATCGATTGTGAGAAAGCCATAATACTCTCAATGATGAAAATGTTGTGAGATCAGGAAACGATCCCATAATGTGATTGTTATCTAAATACAATTTCTCTATTGAGTGGTTTGCACACCCAGTCAAGTTATGAACAATCCCTAGAAGTTGTTCACCAAGATTGTTACTTGATAGAGATAATGTATTTAGATTACACAGACCACCAATGCCTTTTGGTATCCCACCTTCAAACTCATTATCATCGAGAATAAGAACCTCAAGAGAGTATATTCTGCTGAAAGCATCAGGAACTAAACCTTGAAATTGGTTATCAAAGAGATAAAGTTTAACAACACTGGTATTTGAGTTGAACAACCACTCTAGTACTGAAGAAGACAAAGTGAGATTGTTATAAGAGAGATTGAGGACATCCAGAGAAATAGAAGAATTAACATGGGGAATAGGAAAAATATTCGGAAGACTACATGCACGCAAGAGTAGGACTGTCAAAAAAGGTAGTTGATCCACTACGTGGAGCCAATTATTAACTTTGCTCAGGTTAACGGAACTCATGCGAAGGAAACTTAAAGAAGAAAGTGGACGGAGCCACTCTAAGTTTTCAGGCTCATTAAAATTATTCCAGGCAAGATCAAGATATTGCAAGCTAGAAAGGTTCCCAAGCTGAAAAGGAATATTTCTTCTGAAATTACTTTGAGAAAAGTCAAGGTGTCTTAAGTTTGAGAGAGAAGCAATGGATTTTGGGATTTGGGTATGATTAAAATCATTGTAACTCACATCCAAAAAAGTCAAATATTGCAACTCACTCAAGAAAGGACTTAGTTTACCTCTCAAAGGTTCCACATCCGAGATACTAAGATTGAGCTGGGTTACGTGGCCTGTTTGGTTGTTACAGTGGACTCCTCTCCATTCGCAACAATCTTCTTTCCCCTCTTTAGTACTCCAGGAAGAAAGATGGCCATAATCATCAATAAGGTCTTCTTTAATCTTGATAAGTGCTCGTCTCTCGGGCTCTTTGCAACTGAGGTTAGCATCTCCCACACCCCAATAATTTCCAAGGGCTGGTTTCATGCACAATAAAAAGAGAAAAAAAGTGAGAAGAAGTTGGAGGGAACTTCCACCCATGATTAGGATGAAGGTAGATCAAGAATGTGATTAAGATAATAATAGCATCAACACATAAAAGGTGCAATGCTATGAGTATCTTACAACCCAAGAGCCACAATTATTTATACACGCATTATGTAGAAATTATTATTATCAAATAATAAATAAATAGAAAGAAAGAAGTCAAAAGTTGTTGGAAATTGCTTTTGATTGATTAGACAGCATTGCGAATAATAATTCTAGTACCATATACTTTCACACACATTTTGCTATAATTATCTTACATAATAAATTATAAATAATGGAGAAAAAAAATGGTGGATTCATAAGATGTGATAGACAACCAATCACACTCTGTCATATAAGACAATTGTGGCAAAATGTATATTATTTGTAATATTATTGTTATATTTAGCAAAAAATTTGGATAGTCTCATGAAATTATAAATGCATTCCACGTTGTAATTATAGTGACAGCCCGTAAGAAACCACTTTTCCATGTCAATCACTAAATTAGGGCTTAATTACAATTTTTTTTTTCTAAATTTGAAAGTAAAATTCATGGAGAGATTTAAACTCTAGAGTCTACACATCTCCATTGAAAAATACCAAAGTGTGTGCTGTACTACAAAAATATTTGTAAATTAAGGCATACAATATCCTAACCAGCACCAGCTGAAAGTAAATAAATTACTGTTGAAAGGAACAATAATTTTTTGAATAAAAAAGATCAATAATTATCCCAAAAAATAGGGTTCCAGCATCATTGATCACATCATTAGGTATGACTTACCTCTAGTATTTTTTTAACTGGAATCTCATTTTGTTTTAATAAAAAACTGTCATATCATCTACTAATTAAATAAAATATAGAGATTACAACAAATTGCCACTTGCTATTGTATATTTAAAATAAAAGGACATGTCTAGTTAAAAAAAATACCGGAGGTAAACCAAATCCCACATCATTGACATCAGGGGCCATAGGCCACCAATGATCTCAACACCCTGGTGTTTCATTAATGGTAACCTTCTTTGTTGCAACCAATAAATGAATTATCACAAGATTTAGTTTTCACAAAGAACTTGGGCAAATTTTACTTTGCTCTATAGTTTGCCTGAAAAACACTTTGCTTACATGTGGTTTAAAAATTAGTACTTTACCCACCTAAGCTTTGTTTATCTCTAGTTATCCACATCCGTTAAAAATAGAGGTAAATTTATATTTTTGCTATCCTTTTATGCCATATAAAAAAACTAAAAAATCAAGAGAAAAGAAGATCTAAAAGCTAAGTTTTGTAAAAATTGAAAACTAACTTTTAAATATTTTTTCTCTGACCTTTGAAGGAATTCACTGTACCACGTTTGAAATTTAAAAGCTAGGATTGAACTGACCAAGAGGCATGTAGAAGCAAGCGGGCCAAGGAAGTCTGCATAATTAATTTCATACTCCAAGTTTGCCATGGTTTTATAACTCTAAAATGGGTATCAAAAGCTGTCCAGATAACGGACAATAAAAAGCTACAAAGCCAACATGCTCTTAGTAACCAGGTAAACTTGTTGTTCTTTTTATTGGGGTTTATGTGTATAGTAACAAGTATGATTTCCCATAATACAGGAAAATATGATTGAAGAAATTACAATCAAATTTGGCACGGAATTAAAACCAAAATAAAATAGTTGTAACTTAACAACTTTACAACAACCATGAACAGATTGTAACTATTAGAATTTAGTTTTTTTAGTTGTTTAGTCTAGAAATATTCAGTTAAACAAGACAAATGAAGTTCAGCATAGTTGAAGACTCAAGAACTCAGAAAAATTGAAGTGCAAATAAGTTTCACTTATCTCGACTGATCGAGATGCACATGTTGGCCTATCGAGAGTCATGCATATTGCAAATATGGTTTTCTTCTCAGCCATTTGATCTAGGATTTTAATGGATCTTAAGTATATATAAATATAAACCCTAGAGCATGTTTTTCCATATTTAAAAGGGCAGTATTATGTACACAAATCTAGAAATTTTTTATATCCTTTTGGAGCTACAATCAGAGACCTTGTGCAAACAATAGATCCAATCATAAAGCAAAGTTACTGCATTTAGTTAATCATATTTGTTGATCTAAATCTTTGAGTGGAGATCTCAAAGTCATAAAGTGAAAATTTTGTGTTGTTGATCCAAATCTTTGAGTGGAGATCTTAGAGTCACAAATATGGGAGTTTGTGTGCAACAGTTTCACAGTAGAAAAGTTTATGGATTTGGAGTTATGTGTGGTCACACTAGTAAGTACTACATGAGGTAGCAGTAGATTTAGAGTTAAATCTATTGTATAAACTTCGATTCTATTAGTGAAATATTGCCTTGAGAATTGTTTAGGCTAAATCATCTCTAGGTTTTTAACTTTGAAACCATAGTTTCAAAAGTTTTCGTGGGTCATCATTCTTGGTGTTCATGTGATTTATATCTTTTGCATATTTAATCTAATTAATTATTTGATTAAAAGTTGATTAAATATGAGATAACTGGGGTCTTAAACCCTAATAGGAATTATCTTTTGCAACTCATTACTAGATGATTTATAAAACTATTTATATGTATTATTTAAATAAGTTGCACAACTTACTAAAAAAATTATCTAACTAAACCTACACATGAATATAATATTTTTAATCGTCACATAATAAATTATAGCAAAATAACTCCAAATCTGTTTGGAGTCAAACCTTTTGGCCTTGAAATCAATAATTTTCTCTTATTATCTTTGATTAGACATGGCAAAACAGGTTAGAATTTTCTGACTCGACCCGACCTGACCTGAACCCGATTTTTTTGACCCAAGGCAAAAATAAGTTGAACCGTGACTTGACCCGTGATTTTAGCAGGTCAACCCAACCCGACTCGCGACTCGACCTATGACCTGAACCATTTTTAATTTTTTTTTTTGTAAAAAAATAATAAAATTAAGACAATATTGGTTTAATTGTTTGTTGTGAGTTTTAAGGAAACAATTGAGACATTTACATAACTGCATGCAAATGAATTAAAAGATGAATGGTTGAGCATTTTGTAATGAGTAAAGATTTTTAGCTATCAAATAGCAAATTACATGCTAAGATAATTGGTTATGGTAAAGTTAAAAACATAAAATTAAATTGTAGACATGTGTGAAAAATATTCATATGTGTGAAAATAATGAAGTCAAAGTATCATATTAGCATAAATTATGAATGCTTAGACTTATTTTTTAACAATTTATATCCAAAATAAATGGCTTTTAAAAATAAATTATAATATTTCCGAGAGTGTGTGTTGCTTACAATGATATGATATTCATAAAAGAGACCATGCATAAATAAGTAAACAGTCAAACTTTAATTTATATCCTTAAATTGAAATAAAGTGCCAACCACAGTTAATAATAGATTATAAAATTAATTTTCAAGATTGTAAATTTTTTATATATTGTTATTCTTTGTCAAATGACTTATCCAATCAATTATTTGTAATTTTCGTTTTATATTTTGGAATGTTGATATTGTGTATAAATTAAACTTGTGTATTTATTTTACTTATCTTTGTATTATTTGGTTTTAGTTAGCAATGCTGAGATTTGTATAATTTTAAAAGTATTGAATAAGTATTAATAAGTTTAATTGAGTTCATTCTTGATATAAGTGATGAATTCAAAATAATACATTTTACATCAAGTAATTTGTTACATGACTTTCCAAATGGCAAATTTATGTTGTTTTGTTTATAAAAAAAATTCATGTGAAAAATATATATGTTAACCCGACCTGACCTGACCCGATCCACAACCCAATTGACCTAAACCCTTTTTTAACCTGCTTAAAATGACCTATTTTTGACTCATATCCTATTTAATCCATAATCTGATTGACACAACCTGGCCACTTGTTTGCCATTTCTATCTTTGATGACTTCAGATTCCTTCTTAAAAAAAGGCGCTCGTTTTTCATGTCTATTTTTGATGACTTCAGATTCCTTCTTAAAAAAAGATGCTTGTTTGCCATGTCTATTTTTGGACTTGAAAACAAGAAGTCGCTATTATCATGTTTGATGATTTCAGATTCTATCTTAAAAAGAGACTTTAGATTGTCGCAATGGCAATAGTGGGATAAAGCAAAAGTGATAGACAATAACCAGTAGGCAAAGTCTATCTTTGATGACTTCAGATTCCTTCTTAAAAAAAGACGCCATGTCTAATTTTTGATGACTTCAGACTCCCTCTTAAAAAAAGATGCTCGTTTGACATGTTTATTTTTGGACTTCAAAACAATAAGGGTTCGTTTGGTTTAAAATTTATCATCACTCAATTTTCATCACCCATCACCCATTACTCATCACTTAAAATACCTCAATTTTCAAAACTCCTATTTGGCCACTTAACTCATACCAGTTTTCAACTTCAAAAATGTGCACTGGGTTTCACCAAAAAAAAAAAAAAAAAACAAATCAGAGAATTGTCAAACATTGCTATTGGGTTTCACCGAAGGGGGGAAAAAATCGTTTGTCAAACATTGCGGCTAAGAGGTTGATTTAATTACAAAAATGTCATTGAAAACTGAGTTTTGGAAACTGAAAACACCTAAAATGTGTTTTTAGTTTCCATAATTCATAACTTAAAAATCTGATAATTAAGTGATGGAAACAAGGAGTGAAAACTAAGCTAAACAAAAAATTTTATATGGATCCCCTGTATTTTGATAACTCAATTATGAGTTTTGGATTATATTACTCAAAACTCCCTAAAACCAAACAGGCCCTAAGTCACTCTTATCATGTTTGATGATTTCAGATTCTATCTTAAAAAGAGACTTTAGATCGTCGCCATAGCAAAAGTGGGATAAAGCAAAAGTGGTAAGCAATAACCAGTCGGCAATGTCTATCTTTGATGACTTCAGATTCCTTCTTAAAAAAAGACGCTCATTTGCCATGTCTATTTTTGGACTTGAAAACAATAAGTGGCTCTTATCATGTTCGAAAGAGGCTTTAGATTGCCGCCATGGCAATAGTGAGATAAAGCAAAAGTGGTAGGCAATAACCAGTCGGCAATGGCCAAGCCCATGTGATCACCTCTGTTTTTGCTTTCTATAGTTCTCTCTCTTCTCTCATCTGAAACACTTTTGCATAATCACATTTCTTTTTCTCCTCTCTTCAATTAGAAAGTCTTCATTTTCCCTTCTACTTTTCCATTATTACCTTTCATTGCCCATCAAATCAATCATGTTGCTTTAGTTTTGGCCAATCACTCAATTGAGAGGACTGCAAAGTTCCTATCATTCAACTCAAGAAAGGCGACCAGCTGGACTACGTGAATCATGCTAAGCAACCTTCGCAGTTGTTGCGTTTAAAAATGATAGTGAAAATCAGATCTTATCCCATCAATTGACAAGGGAATTAAATAGCAATTCTCGAATTTTCTTACAAATTTTTTTTCTCCTGTTTAACGACATTAATAAAAATATTTGAATATCTGACTATTTTTTAGTGTACACAGTCTTCTTGTCAATGCACATTAGGTATTAATAAGAAAAATCCCTTAAAAATAGTCTATGTTTTTATTTAGAGATTTGGAACACAAAATTTCATGACCAACTTGTATGATGCATTAATGAAAAATCATATGCTAAAAAGGTTTATATATAATCTTATATATAACAATTATTTCAGTAGTTCATGGGCAATGATTTCATTTCTTGTTGCTACAATATTACTTCTCCTTACTCTACCACAAACCATAAATTTAATTAATTTGTATACTTCCACATAGGGGATGTAGGTGAGCTTTCAATATCCATATTTTCATGCACAAAGTACACATTTTTTCCCAATAATGACAGTTAAAAGGTGTTGTAGTATCCCTAAAGTCATTTTTGTATTAATACCAACAAATTTGGGTAGAAAACACTTTCGAAATTAACAATTACACACTTAATTTCATTGAACCTATCCAACGAATAATTAATAAAAATCACTAGGATAAAAAGTACATTGTTTAAGTTTCTCTTAGGAAAAGACATTTTAACACCATATATTAAAAGCCGAACTATACCCATCCACATAGTAAGACAATTTAGCAAGCCTTGTAGTACACCATATTTGAAAAAATCATGTACACTATAAAAGTCCTCATTCATATTTTTATAAAACCGTTGGTCTATTTGAAACATAGACTTCTTAGTTGGGAACTTCAAAAGGTGTTAGGTGAGTTACAAGACTTTTAGGTTGTGTTTGAAATTAACAATTACACATTTTCATTGAACCTATAGAAGAAATAATTAGTTAAACTCATTGGAATCAAAATGTACATCGTCAAAGTTTCTTTCAAAAAAAGACATTTTAGCATCACATATAAAGCTAAACTAGACCCATCAATGTGAATACGGGTTAAGAAAATTTAGCAAGTCTAGCATGCCATATTATATGACAATTTATTCTGAAATTTCAGTTTTCCAATCAATTTACATTTTCTTCAATTAAAGTAGACTATAAAAACGTATATAAGGGGACATGACAAAGTATTACAAATTCATCTAGACATATATGGCGAAACTGAAAGCTCAATGTGGGGTCTGACAATTTATAATGAAATTCCAGAATTAGAAATATTAGCACTAAATAGTTAAAAAAAAAATTTTTAAAAAAAAGACAAAAAGATTAGACACCATAGGTCGTTCAAGACAAAACATCGGTTGGTTTGATATTGATTTCCACTATCAAACCAGGCCCTAAGTAGACGCAAAACAACAGTTGACGTGCTGCCTGGAGCAAAATAAGGCCCCACGTACGGTCAAAGTGTTTTACTTCTTCAAAAAAGAGACCACCTGACCTGGGAAAAAAAAACATTTTATAGGTAATAACTTAAAATTTTATATTTGTTTATCTTAAAAAAAATTTTGTGACCACCCTCAATTATTATTTTTTTTAACCAATAAAATTAAACTCTGTTCACTTAACAATATATTAAAACCTTTCAAGAAACTAGAAAAAGCCTAAAAAATATTTATAATAATACCAAAACCAGTAAAAACCTCAGGAAAAAAAAACGCTCAAGATTAATCCTCACTCACTACTTAGACAGAGTTTTAAATCAATAAAAATAATTTTAATTTTAATTTCTATAAACTAAATGTGTTTAAATACTGCTTATTTTGCTAAAACTCAAAACTTATTACTGAAGGTACTGTAAATAAAGGTAAAAATTAGTTGGAATAGTACAGTAGAGTCATGAATAGTACAAAAAAATACAGTAAGACTCATAAATAGTAACAAAAATAAACTAAATAGTAAAATAATTTTAATTTTTATTTGGTTTCCAAACGCACACTAAATACCCTATCAAATTTTAAACCAAAAAAATTCCTAACCTAAAAGGGAAATAAGAACCTTAGCAGCCAAGAGTTAGGACCCTATCCTAGAGCATATCGGGGAGATTGCCTTTGGCCCTTGGCCCAGAACAGCAGCCGCTAAATATAGAATAGCTTTGCCCTTATTTGACTTTATTGGTTTGGGGCAGTGAACTAGACCAGTGGGCGTTATAAGTAAGTGAACAAGAAATTATAAAATACAAAAAAAATTAAACTATGTTAGGCAATGATTTCAAAATATAAAGATTCATAGAAGGAAATGGTAAAACTTTATGTATTTGCTTTTTTTTTTTTTTGTTATTATTGTCAATATATAAATTTCTCTTTTTATTAAATTGTATAATTTATGCTTCTTAAGGACTATCTTAAAAAAGATTTCTGGAGCCGCCATTCGCATCTAATTGCCACATCCCATGCACACTAATGTAAGTGGCCCACAATTATATTAATGCTAATCGCAAACACAAGCGATATAAGGGAGTAAATAATTATTTTGTATTGTAATACAATTTATAATTTTTTTTTCTAAATTTGTTAAAGATAAACTGTTCTCCCTAAATATTAAATAGTTTCTATTTATTACAATTTCATCCAATTACGTCTACTTCGGTTCAATTTGGTCCACTGGGTCAATTTCAATCCCCTTCAATCTATTTTAGACTAATTGAGCCTTAAATTGATTCTTTTTGTAGACTGTTTATATATAAACAGCATCTTAATTTATTGAATGATTTCATTCTGTCCATATATATTTATCTATCATCTCATAGTGCACTATTTAAAGCCTAATAGTCCAACCACCCAACTGTGACATCTTAGAATATCCATATAACATAAAGATTAGGCAATTATTGAATTTTGTTGGAAAAATCCCTGTCATAATTCTACTATACATGCATAGGTTATTAAGTAAAGTTGAATGTAAACTTCAATCAATTTGATTCTTATCCATACATAATCACTATGATAATGAGAAAGCTCTTGATATAAATATTCAATACCAAAATATAGCCAATACAAATGCGAGGAACTATACAATTTCGCAATGTAATACCTTTTCCAAAATAAACCTTTAAACCATAAATAAAAAAGGATAATGCATTCCAAATCATATGAATCCCAAAAAGCCAATTATTACACAGCTGATTGCAACAATAAAAGCAGACTAATTTGCCCATAAAAATATTAAACAAAGTAAAGCTTTTAAACTACTAATTCTCTCAACCTAAAGTAAAAAATCAACTTTTGAGACTAATAAATATGCATGAGATACATCAAAATCTAAAGCATTATTTCCCATCTCGAAACTTAGCTTGAAAATTATAGGTAAAAGTCAGTGGTCACCTTATCTAAATAATTTATTACCTCTTTTTTCCTTTTACTGCCTTCTAATTTGATGGTGTGGGATGATCACTTCATCCTATTTGAGCCTCATCTTTTCCTCTAAACCGATATGCAAATCAATTTATTTAGTAAAAAATGTTCATTGACCCATCATTAACATATTAATAAATCTGAAACTTTTTATTAGTATCAAGCAAGCAACCACAACCCATATTAATATTTTGTTAAGAACCTGTAGTTCTTGATCAATTGGAGTGATGAAGTGTGTGACTTGTGAATTGTAATGGCTGATTTGAGTTAGCTGGGCCTGCTAAGAATTTAGGGAAGAGATTAGAGAACAAAAGAAAGAAAACTTAGATTATTATTCTTCTGATATTCTTTCTTACAATCATTGTAGCCTTTTAAACTAAGCTGCAACTGAAACTTAACTCCTAATCTATCACATTCTCTATAATACGTTGAGCACACGCCTAATTAGTCAGGTCATCTATAACACAATGTGACCTGCCAATAACTACCAAAACATCTTAATTGCATGTAAGCAAGCTTCTAAATTTGTGACCAAGAATTAAAAGCACATCTCTATACCATTCTCTTCTATAACTGCAGCTACTTTGTTCTTGCTTTTCCCATATTTTATGACAATTATAAGTGATAACATCTTATATCCAACCTGACAGGGACATAGGGTTTATCTGGTCACCAGGTTACCACTCATAAAATGTAAAATTTACAGCAGGTGGCCAAGCACTTTGTTGAGCTGCTCTATGATATTAAAACATTTCAAATATTTGGAAAGGAGTTAACCACTCCACACAATAACTTAGGTTCAAGTAATAACACAAGCAATTGCTGCTATTCTAAAGTTTCCACAATGTTTAAATGTACATGAAATTCAACAATTATTAGATCACGAGTATTATTACATACCACCTTTACCTGAGACTTTAACAAAATTGCAAACATGCATGCCTAAGCAATCAAGATGCCCCTGTAAGAAGTGAAGATTAACAATTAGTCACAACTGAAGTAAAGTTACAGAAAAAGGGATAGTTGTTCCCTAAAACCAATTAAGAGTCCTTTCACACAATTATGGAAAGGGAAACGCTAGCCTAAAATACAAATTTGATATATAATAAATGGCAGAAGGATAAGGAAAATGAAAAATAAAAATGTTTTTATGTTAAAAGTAGAAAAACAATTTTAAAATAGCCCTAAATCCTAATCACAAAACTTTAAATCCAAGAACTCCCAAAAGATCAAAGCAAATTTCACAAAACTCTAGGACATATATCACCTGCAAAATTAATCTTATAAACTATGCAGCAAATGAGACTCTAATGCTGAAACAGGGTGCTAATACTTCTATTTCTAACATTTTAATTCCTTGTTTTCTCCAGTAGAGAATAGGGTTACTATAAGTCTATAAGTGAATCTGGTAAGTGGTGTAATGAAGGATCATACTTTAATAGATGATGGCCATGAGTCTCTTAATTGATGGGCAGATTATAATAACTTTGTCATGAATCATGATACTCATTGAGAAAGTATCAAACAGGGGCCAAAAACACCCTTTCACAGACCTTTTCTTTTAAAGGGATAGGTAATAGGTCATACATACAAAACCAATGGATTTGTGGCAAACTATGATGAAATAAAGCTTCAAGACCCCAAGATTTATAAAATACTAAGTTCAAAAACTAAATTCCCACAGCCATGAACTATATATTATTCTAAAGATCTGCAATGGCACATTGTCCCTATTTAATGGCACTAATCTTGGCTTTGCATACTAACCCACCATTCAACTAACCCATAAAAACAATTACGATACAAAACTCACAACCCAAACTCAAGACCAAGGCTTCAAAAGATAAAATTGTTTTTTTTTTTAAGACCCAAATGTAATTAGAGCAAGGTGAATTTTAAATGTTCCCTAAATCTTAAATTAGACCTTTTTTTTGTGCAGTTATGCCAATAGTCCAAGTCTTGCAGCAATTGAGTTAATGAACGAACCTCATGAGCAGGAGTCACTCTAGACAACCTTAAAAACTATTATAAATCCGGGTATGATGCTCTGAGAAAGTACACACCAAGTGCTTATGTGATCCTCTCAAACCAGTTGGGAAATGCGGATCCAAGGAGCAACTCTCATTTGCTACAAACTTCAATCATGTAGTCAGTGACATGCATTACTACAATCTCGATTCAAATGAGTTTAGCAACATGAATGCACAATCTTATGCTCTAAAAACCGTGACAACTTCCAATGGCCCCCTTTGTTTTGTAAGCCAATCTTATGCAATAGTGGCAGCCACTGTTGTTGTTTGGTATAAATCTTTCCTATTTGGACAGAACCTAAGACCAAGACCACCTTTAAATTAGACCCAAATTCACTGAACCCACAATTCATTCTCAACGATAAATTTCAAATTTGCAGAGAATATCCCAAACTCTAATCTCAATGCACAAACCCACCATGAAATAAATCATTAAAAAATCAAACCTTCTTCTCAATATCCCTTAAACTTTCAAACACATAATCTCAAAGACCATTGTGATTCAATTCATCTCCTTTCTGCTATATAAACCTATCCTATTTGCAAAACCTGAAATTGTCTTCAAAATTTAAATACCAAAACGTCAAGACCAAGTCCAAGTTCAATACCAATCCCACCACCAATAGTCTACTAAATCAGTAAAAACATCTAACATATGACCTCATATTCAGAGATCCACCTCTAAATCAAACCCAAACCCACAATTCAAAAGAAACCAATACCAAACTCTAATCTCAAAACACAAACCCACCACAAAATGAATCATAAAAAATTCAAACCCAAAGATCAGTTTTCCCTAAAAGTTCAAATACACAATCTCAAAGTCTGTTGTGGTTCCATCTTGGTTCAAATTAGAACCTATAAATCCCAAATGGAAGCCAAAAACGAATTAGAATTTAAAATCCCTAGTGAACTTCGAATTTATATCTAGAAGAGAAACTATACCCTAAAATCAAGTTTCTAAGTGGTAGCCACATGAACCTAGATAAGAATTCACAAGATTAAATCCCAAAAAAAAAAAAAAAAAAACCTAACAAAAGTAGCATTAACAATACCCAACAACAATATTAGCAAAAACCCAACAAAAGTAGCACTAACAATACCCAACAACAGTATTAGCAAAAGAAACTGAATAGAAAATATTACTAACAACAACAACAGTAATTCTCCGTAAGGGAAGAAGAACAGTTTGCTGCAAGGCAATGCCGTTTCAATCTCTTCTACCAAAAAAAAAAAAAAAAATCCTAAACAAAATCAAACCTAACACAAATAGAAAAAACAAAATCAATTCTAACCCAAAGACCTCAGTTCAAACAAAATCTAACCCAAATTCATTTTTTATTACCAGATTTCTTAAAAATGAAAAAAATTACCGGTAGCTGTTTAGGCGATCTGATGTTGGTGACCGACTGGCTTGCCGGTGGATGATAGTCTTGACACTCCAACGATCCCTCTCTCAGTCTATTTTTGTCTCTCTTTGTCTTCTGTTGAAGAATCCTCAGATTAGTTTCTCTCCTTCTCGGTGTTTCATAGTTTTTTTTTTTTTTTAAGTAGAATGTAAAAGAAGAAGAGTTCTTTATTGGGAGTTTTTTTTTTTTTTTTTGGGTTATTTACCGTTAATTCTTAAAAGGTGTATTTAGAAAGAATTGAATTAAGGGAAATTATTACGCAATCTCAGAGTCCTATAAATATGTATCTCCTCCTCTTATATGAATAGTGAGTTTTACTGATTAAATTTATTGTAAAGCTTACCATTTTTGTAACAGTAAGAAGTACGCATTTATATTACTCGGAGAATAGCTAATAATTTTCTTTGAATTAAACGATTAGTTAAAAACGTTAAATCCCGAAAAGTAACGGTGTTTGGTGTTTTTAAATGTTAACGTGACATAAATTTATGTAGTCATATGGTGCAATGAAGCGTAGTTAACAAAAAGTCAAATATTTTAACAATTAGTTATTATATAAAGAGAAATGATATGTCCACAATATTTTCACAACAAATCCTAAGTGGCAAGTTGTTATTGGTTGTTATTGTTGGGGCAAAAAAGTAATCTTACTGTTAAGTTCAAATTTGAACTAATAACAACTAACCACCTATGATTTGTTGTAAAAATATTGTGAACGTAACACCTTTCTTATGTAAATTATATAGATATAGATATGTAGATTATATAGATGTGAGACTAAGTGTGTGTTGGATTCCCCAAAAAAAAAAAAAAAGTGTGTATTTGGATACAAATGAAATTTAAAATTATTTTACTATTAAGTTTATTTTTGCTACTATTCATAGGCTCCACTGTACTTTTTGGTATTATTTATGAACTCCACTGCACTATTGCAATTAATTTTTACTTTTATTTACAGTACATTCAGCTATAAGTTTTCAATTTTAGCTAAATAAAAAGTATTCAAACTGACCTTAAGATAGGTTTACGAAGGTTTTATATGTCGAGCATATAAGATACGTTTTTCTATTTCACATACACACACTCACCACTTTTGCATAAAAACAGTAACTTCAAGTCACAATTTTAGTTTAAAGAAAAAGTAATATGTTTAAATAAGTTAAGAAAGAGAGTATGCATTCGCATCAGTCAGGGTGAAAATGCAAACTAAAAGTTCAGCAACCCAACTCTTTTCATTTACATATATATCAGTCCACTTGACACATCATTAATAACGTAAGACCTTAAGTTCATCAAAAAAAAAAAAAAAAAAAAAGTAAGACCTTAGATAGTCCCTTACACTCTTACCAGTTCACTACACAAATCAACTATTTGATTAATATTTATAGAGGGAAGGGCCATATTGTTAAAAATATTTATAGAGAGAAGGGCCTTAAGCATTCCAGCGTCATTGATCACATCACTGACATCAACAGCCTTAAGCCACCAATGATCTCGCCATGTTGAAATTGTTTAGTGCGACAAGGATCCAACAACATGAGTAGTCCTCCAATCCAAACATGTACACGTCATATAGGATGGCTTGAAGAAAGGCGATCACATGACCACTCTGACCTAGAAATAAAATAATTATTATATAAAAGTTTCAATAATTTTATGATTTTTTTTACCTTTACAAAATACTTGTGACCACCCTAAAATTTTTGATCCACAACAAAATTAAATTTGGGACAAATTTTGTTAACAAACTTGTTTGTAGATTAAGACTACAACTCTACTCGATATTTTTTTTATTAAATGTGAATTTTGACAAATTTGTTATTGAATTACATTTTCTTTTTATATTCTCTATACTTACAAAATTATAAGAAAATCAAAGATCAATAGTAATGCAATTAATCAAATGTTTAAATTTTGAGTTTTTATTGTCGAAAATTATACATAAAAAATATGTTTATAAATCAAATAGTAAAGAACATCCAATTGACATGAAATTTCACATGTGTTTTAAGAACATAAAGAATATGCAATTTACAGTTAAACAAATTAACATGGCAATAAATTTTGAAAATCTAGCGTAACCATATTAATTTTTTTAGTGAGAGTTATAATGTTAAACTATAATTATATTTGTAGCTAAACTTTGATATCCTTAACAATATATTACGCCCTTCAAAACAAAAAATAAAAAGTCAAATTTTTTTGAACTAAAATTTTGAAAAAGAATGTAGCATGCATCATTGATAATAAGACTATCATGCAATAATTTTAAAATAAAAAAACTCTTGAAAGGAAATTGTAAGATTTTATATACTTGCATTATTTGGTCAATATATATATATATATATATGGAATTATCTTTTTATTAGATTTTATATTATTTAAGTTTCTTAATGAGCACCCTAAAAACATTCGTAGAGCCACCACTGAATTCATAGGTTTCAATCAATTGACTACCTCCTATTTCCTATCTCTTCTCCACTCGCTAACCATCTATTTCTCTATATTATTTTTCTTCGTCATTAGACAATTAGATTTGACAATTAGGTTTAGATTTGACAATTAGGTTTAATAAGGCAGATGACAGTATATTGTTAGGTTGGAAGCTCATGAAATTGCTAATATGATCTTTTGAATGTATAATAATTTCTCTAAAAGAGGTGTTCAAGATCTTTTCTTTGGGGGCCTGAAAATAAATTCAGCAATTCAAGAATAAGAAATGCACTGAAATTCAGAACTAAATTAAAATAAAGAATTAAATTAGCACCAATTCAATCTTAACAAACTACAAACAATAGGACAGGTATACAATGATTACATTTTTACATAATCATTTATGATCTATAAAAAAATTGATATTTTTTTAAGTTATGGAAATCACTTATAATTGATCATGTACTAAATTTTGCAATAACTTCCCTTTCAATATTTAAAAACAAAGAATCCATTTTCTCTCATTTTGTTGCAAAACCTAGTTTATAGCATTCATGATTTAAAATTCTTAATTTTGTCATCATAGTGAAATCTGAAAGAGTAAATATATATACAACTATCAATAAAGAAGATAGCATGAACCAAAATAATTGAAAGTCATGTTTCTTATCATTCTATATCGGTTATTCTTTTTACTTGAAATTTAACTAATGTTACCCAATAAAAAATTTAAAAAATCAAAAAATACAGATAAAGATTAAAACAATCCTTCAAGTGGAGCTAAGTATCACAATATCACTCAAAACCTGAAGTTTAAAACTTTTAACTTTGGATTTCAAATATCAAATAAGCAAAATATCCCACCAAACACATGTTGGTCAAGTGATCATTATTTTTTTGTAAAAGATTATTTGTGCCAAATTTAAATTTGGGAGAGTTAATTTTAGATTAAATTTGGAGGGTCATATATATACTATATTTTTTAAATTCTAGGGGGTATGACATTAGGCACATGATCTAAGAATAGCTACGTCTTTGAGTGTTAAGGTCATGTAGACTTCTTATTGTGTTTCTCAATTATGATGCATACCCTTTTACGTATGTGTTCCTCTAATAATGGACTAATTAAATGATGCATATAATTCTCTTTTCTCTCTTATTTGCTGCACGTTAAATTTATATTTGACTTTGTTTTTATTAATCAGGGACGGAACTAGGATTTTTTATGAAAATAACATTTATTTCATATTCAACAAAATACTACATATAAAATAAGTATTTCTTAAACATTTCGTATTATAAAACACATCAACAAAGTATAACATACAAAATAAGTATTTCCTATTTTGTGGACGATTTTTGTTTAGTCTATATATATATATATATATATTTTTTTTTTTTTTTTGTAGTTAAAGGGGCATGAATTTTATTTATTTATTTCTTTTCTTGTAGGTCAATATCTAAATATTTTAGAGGAGGAGAAACAAATAGATATATATATATATATATATTTTAGGGCAAACCTTAATTTTTTTTATACCAAATTTTTTTTTTAATGGGGGGGGGGGGCAATAGCCCCCCTCTGCCCTACTGTAGTTCCGCCCCTGTTATTAATGGTTTTAACTATTAATATTTATTTTAAATGCATTTGAAAAAAAAAAAAAATTAATCCATGCAAGCTTGTTATTTTTCCTCTCAATTTCTACAAAATCCTCAATTTAAAAAGTTATATTCAAAAACATCCATCTTGCAAACTACTTTTGTTAATTAAACTTAAGGGGTAACTTTCACTAACTATCCCTAAGGTTTGGACTAATGCCAACCAAGTCCAAAACAATTCAAAACTAACAATTTTAGTCCTTTAGTCCAAACAGACTATAACGCTGTTAATTCACCTCTCATCCCTCTCTCTAACTCTCTCTCTCTCTCTGTGTTTCTCTAACTTGGATTAAAAAAATGTATATATGAAGAAGAAGAACTTTCTCAATGAACAAAAAAAAAAAAAAAAATATGTTTGAATGAAACCAACAATCAAAACTCATTTTCATTGAATGAGGAGGAAAACACAACAAATCAAGTTCATTTGAAGATTTAAACCTAAACCACAAAACAAACAATCAAGAACTGTGACAATAAAATCAACCTCTCAATTCAAAATTCTAATCCAAAACCAAAACTCAATCTATCAAAACATCCTCTTAACTGAACCACCAAATTCACAGACATTAGCAAGGAAAAATATTTACTCCTCTTTGTGGCTTTATGACCGTCCACCATTGACCACCCCCACAACAAACCCACCACCACCGATTGAAATTAACCTAACAAAAATTTATTTGAGTATTTAAATAATATGGAAGATAGAATAGATAATCTGATATGAGTGTTTTATAGGAATAGTTTTATAAATTAGAAGAAGTAGATAGTTAATGTAAAATAGGACCAAAAAAAAAAATAAAGATAAATTGATGTGAGTACTCTAAGTAGAGGCACAACAACAGTTTATTTGTCGCATGGAGTGAAAAAAAATGGCCACACAGTCAGTGTTTTACTTCTTCATTATTTATTATTATTATTATTATTATTATTATTATTATTATTATTATTATTTGGGTGGAAAGAGAAAATGAGACAGACAGATATATCTTCACTTTTTTCATTTAGCTTTTCGCTATGGATGAAAATGTCATCATACCGATTGAGAAATCGACTTTGGCAAAGCCTTTCATTCTAGGCCAATGCCTTTATCGAGTTATAAATAAATTTTTCATCATACGACAACCACATTATAGCTAATTATTTTGTCAACACAAAGATATATTGTTGAATAAAAACATCTTACATAGAAGATAAGGGATTGTGCATGGCATCAAATTGCCACATCCCATGCATACCTATTTGAATGAAAATCACGAAATAATACTTTCATAGGCTAATATATAAAGCAAACTCTAGTGTCAATACATTTAGACTAGTATTTGCTCAGTAAAGCATCTGCATGCTCTTGAATAACCTCCCAAGCCCTAATCACGTCTTTCCTCTGTCAGAGTTGCACCTATAGCACACCGTATTATGTATGCTCCATCAACCACAGTGGAAGACATGTACACATTCCCTGACTCATTGATCGACTCTAGCAGCTTCTTGTTTAGCTCATTTACACGCTCCGCATGATAAGCCACAGTGATATCATTTGGGCAAGGCAAAACCCTAAAGCAAACCAAAGCAAAGTTTCTAGGGGCCATAACTTCAAACCTGTTATCATTTTTTAGAAGTTCTTCAAAAAGCTTTGCCATTTTGACATGGCTTCTTAGGAAGTTTATGAGGTTAGCCACGCCATAGCTTTTTAGCACAAGCCATAGTTTCATGGCTCGGAATCTTTTGCTTAAGGTTATTTGCCAATCTTTGTAGTCCACCACTAGTTTTAAATCTGTAGCCTTGTTTCTCAAAAACTCTGGATTAGTTGAGAGAGATTTTATCAAGGCACTTGGATCCTTCACCAAAAGGCAGCAACAGTCTAGAGTTGTAAGGAACCATTTATGTGCATTCAAAGTAAACGAGTTTGCATTCTTAATCCCATCAATGAAATGATGAAACTTTGGGCAAATGCAAGCACTTCCAGCATATGCAGCATCGACATGAACCCATATGTTAAAATCTTTGGCTACTTCACACAATGGTACTATCGGATCAATAGCATTTGTTGAGGTTGTCCCAACTGTGGCACATAGAAAGAATGGGATTAGCCTAGCTTCAACATCTACATGAACTGCATCTCTTAGTTTGGGCATAATCTAAATGAATTTGACTTCATAGTTTTGATGGCTCGGAAGTTCTTTGTGTGGATTCCAACAATTTGACCTGCATCTTGTAATGCACTATGTGTTTGGTTAGACCCATAGACCACCAACTTTTCCATCTTCTCAATCTCACATCGGTTTAGCATCTGATCCCTCGCTGCAGCCAGTGTACACAAAATGGCCTCACAAGTAGTCCCTTGTAATACACCTCCACCATTGCTTTTGAAAAGGAAAGACTTTGGTAGCATAAGCATTTATTCAGCCTCATCACTTGTACTCACCTTCGGTCCACTAGCAGTCATAGTAGCCATAACTTCTCCTTTGTTATTTCGAATTATAGCACCATAGCTTGATCTGTCCAAGCCCGAAAAAATTGCTATATCAAAATTTAATTTGTATTCCGATTGTGATGGAGGTTGCCAAACGTCCCCACTGAGTTTTTGCCTAGTCTGAACAGACAAGTGATTTTAGGCATGCTTAAATTCATCAACAAACTCCTCTATTCTTTTATTTAAGCTACTCAGGTCCTTCAATTTGCCTCCAGCACCACACAGTTCCTCTAATTTCATATGAACCACGCTTGAGCCCAGAACAAAACCATTTCATCCAACGTTATGCGCTTCAACAAATCCTCCATCAACTGCTTCATGTTTAGCTGCTCGTGCATATTTTTTGTAACTTTCAGATGTTGCCAACCCAAATATCTTGAACTGCTGCATAATCCCATAAGGCATGGACCATTGATTCCAACTCTCTCGTATATAACGGACATTTGTTTTCTTGAAGGACTTTCCTCCTAGTCAGATTCCCTGTAGTCAGTAATATATCATGACAGGCCCGCCATCCAAATATTTTAATATTTTTTTTTTTTTGGAAGTTTAAGCTTTCATATTGCAGCCCAAATCTTCCTTTCAGCACAGCCCCCTGAAGTTCCTACCCGATTGCCATCAATTTGAAGTTTTCTAGCCACATGATAAGCCGACTTAACTGAATTAATGTAATCCAAGCCATCTCTTCTCCATTAGAAAATTTTTCACTGTTTGGAAATGTTGTTAATGATATTAGGCATTTGATTTGGTGGTTACAGTGGACTAGAGTTTGCTGCATTAGAAGAGGAGCAAATAAGGTGGCACATGCATTAGCTCAATATGCTAGGAATACATTAGATGAGGATTTGTATTGGATGGAGGATTCTCTTCTACCAGCCTTAGAAGCCTTGTATCATGATTCTTTAGCAATTTAAATGAATGAATATTTCCCCTTCATAGTAAGATACAGACGTACGCATAACTACTAACTAGATTATATATATACACAAGGGTGGAAATAGAAAAATTTTCAAATCCTTTTGAATATACAAAAATTTTCTAATTTGCAATACACATGTATAAAAAAAATGTTAAAAAAAAAAAAAAAAAGGACTCAGCATCTTGACCTTAAAGTAGCAACGTGGCATTATGCTACAAGAGTAAAACATTTGGCATCAAACTTAGCTCCTCTTTAAAGAATCGAATGACTAAACATACCAATATAACAAGAATTGTGTATTCATCAACAGATAATCAATTGCCTTTATAAATTAAAAAGGAAAAAAATAAAAATCATAAGCCACAAGATAAATAAATAGAAATTGAACTAAAATATAAATAATAAAGATAAGAAAATTTTTGAACCTGTCAAGATTTTAATACTATTTTCCCTTAACTTCAAGTAAGTTATTAAGAAAAAGAAAGTAATTGAATAAGAACGTGACTATGAGACCACTAAATGGATGGAAGTCAATGAAGTGTGAGACTAGAAAAATTACACCAAAGTGAGAGTCTTCTAGAATTGAGTGGTTCATGGCTGAAGTAAAGTACTGGGAAAGGGAAATTACTAGAAAATGAAAAAGAAGTTAGTAAAAAAAAATATATAAAAACAAAAAGGAAAAAGAATTAATTTGTTAATGGCTACGTGTTGGGGAAAGCAATTTGAGGTTGGAAAGGGACATGGACAGGTGGGACCATGCCGTGGGGGAGGGAGCCAATCAATTTCCTTGAGGAGGCCAGCTCATTGAAAAAACAAAGGGGGACATTGAGTCACTTTTTTAGCTATAGTAAACTGCACACAAGCTTTAGACAAGACTTCTTGTGGTTATATTTGGGGACAGTTTGTTCGGAATGAAAATAGGAAGGATGGAAAGTAAAAGAAGAAAAATAAGAATTTTTAACTATTCGTTTGAAAAGAAAAAATAGGAAGACAATGAAAAATATTGGGGAGAAAAGTGGTGAGATAGGAGGCTTTTACACTTTTACTGAAAAGCCCCCATCTCACTTGATGCTTCTTATCTTCTTCTTTTTTTAAACGTTACTTAACGTTTTTTTTTTTCAATGTTATTGAACGTTCTTCTTCTTCTTTATTTTTTTTCAACATTACCTGAACGTTTTTTTTTAACATGACCTAATCTAATTTTTACATTATAATAATAAAAATAATAATATAAATTTATATATATGATGTGATGAATTTTATATTATGTAATAAGTACAAATAAATCTATTTTTTTTTTACATATTATGTAACAAGGGTATAATAGTCAATTTATATAAATTACATTTTCCATCCTTCTATTTTTCTCTCCAACCGAACAAAATAGTTTTCCACCACTCCAACCAAACACACAAAAAGGAAAACTAAATATTTTCTATCCTCCCACTTTTCCATCCTCCCATAATTTTTCACCCTCCCACTTTTCTATACTTCCAACCGAACAAACCCTTAGAGTTTTGGTGTTACGAGAGTGCTTTATGGCACTTTTATAATCACCTTATTTTCTTAGCAAAACTTTGTCTTAAACACGGCCCATGAACTTTGGCCTAAGATTGAACCACGAAAATCTTTATCTTTTTATTATGTGATTGCTTCTTTAATTTTTCATTCTTTATTTCTATTTTGTATAAACTCGCTATTGTTTACAACATTGATAACAAATAAGTATTAAGGCTTTGTCTATATCAACAAGGCATTAAAAAGAAATATTTTGAATTTAAAATTAATAATTTTTTATGACTTCAATAAAGTATAAGGGGGGCAATTTTTTTTTCCCTATTGATAAAATTTATGATTGTTAATTGGAATTTACATCAACATATGAAATGGTTTTTAATAAGAGTGACCAACATTAAAAGTTGAAATTCTACATCTAACAGCATAAATTTTAGCTGCTCTACACATGAACTCAAAAAATTATTTGTGATTTCATTAAGGTTGTTGAGTACTTAGAGTGGCCTTAATATTCTGTTATTGCTATTACCTTACTTTCATTTTATTTTTTTTAAACTCATCTATATATTACTAAAAGTTGAAGCGTAGCAATTATTGTTGCTACGCTCCCGTTAAGCCACATCAGCGGCTACATCATCCACTTATTTTCTAATTTTTTTCTCTCTCTTTTAAATCTTTTATTCTCCATATTCTTAAAAATAAAAAAATAATAATAATTAAAAATACATCTTCTTCTCCCTATGAGTCCACATTTACTATTATATTTTTCCCAACCTTTCCCCTCCCTTTTTGGCTTTTCATCTCCCCACTACCCTCTTCTTTACCGTTACACTTAATCATTTTATTCCTTATATTTTGACTCTTTTTCTCCCCCATTTTATTTTTGTATAAATTCGATATCATTTCTCTCATTCAATCCATATTTTTCCTATGAAAAAGCTATAAGTGCTCTCTCTCTCTCTCTCTCTCTCTCTCTCTCTTTCCATGGATTTTTGTTCTTTCTTATAACTCTGATTAAGGTTGATGGTTTTTTTTTAATATATGTTTTGGTATTGTATTTCTCTCTCTCTCTCTCTCTCTCTCTCTCTCTCTCTCTCTCTCTCTTGTAGCTTTGGTTGAATTTTGGTTTAGGTTAATACTTGGTTTGGGTAAATTTCACAATCAGTGACCATTATGATACAAATTTGAATGAGCTTTTACCTTATCTTTCCTATGAAATCCCTTCCACTGGTTTTGCAATAGACACAAAAGGTTAAGGTGCAAACATAGTATATGGGCTTGCCATTTGTCGTGGTGATATCTTAGAGAAAGATATTACGTAGGAAAGATATCTATATCTTTCCTACATAATATTACGTAACTCAAATAGTAAAATCTCTTTTATTTATATATATATATAAGCTATATCTCTATCTATCTATATTACGTAGCTCAAATAGTAAAATCTCTTTTATCTATATATATATATATATATATATCTATATAATAACTAATAGCCGACACGTTTGACTTTTTATTGACCATTTCTCATTGCGCCACGTGGCTACATAAATTAATGCCACATTTACATTTAAAAACACCGAAACATTATATCTTTTCATTTAGAGGAATAAGATAAACGTTTCAGTGATAGTTTCTCTTGGGTAGTTGTTACAAAATAGCAACGTTCTAGATCAATTTTATAACATATAAAAATCATTCGTATCCCTTCATTATTTTAAACATACACAAACTCTCTCTCTCTCTCTCTCTCTCTCTCTCTCTCTCTTAAAATTGCATTATAACCTTTCACGTTCCTTACCCAATTCCCTACTCTGCATTCTCATCGTCTCCACCACCACCTTTTTTTCCATTTCCATTTCCAATCATGGTGTTTTCAACTTCCTGGTATTGGTTACGTTCTCTCTATTCGGCAGGCTGCAGAAACGAAAGTTGGAACTTTTTCACTTAGTGGGAGACAATATGGTGTGTTGGATTTTGCTCCTCTTACTCTGCATTGCTTTTTTTTTTTTTTTTAATCATTTTATTTTATTATTTGGATATGGGTTTGCATTAGAGAGTTCAAATGTTAAAGATGATTACAATTACTTTGTATTGATCCTGATGTTAAGTTTGTCTTATAATTTCACTATATCAGTTATGCTTATATACCGCACTGATTCCATTGGCAAAAGTCAATATTAGTTAGGTCTCATCAATTCCATCTTGAGTTTGACCCGAAGCAAATGTGAGTATGTGTCATGTAGGTAAAGCATCGCATGGGTTTTTGAAGGGCAATTTGTGATATTAAGATGAAATGGTGCAATCTGTCATCAATTCATAAGTTAAGCCACTTAACAGAATTTTAAACTTTTTAAGAAAAATTGTAGTCCCATATTTATAACAACTTCTTCTACTGTTATGAAAAAAAATTATATTCACCATTTTTCCTGATTCACATATTTGAACTTATTAAAACTTTATCCCTTAAAAATAGAGGTTAGTGACTCTTATATCATTTTTTCCCTAAGAGGAATGAAAGCTATAATTGTTAGTGCTTTAAAATAGTGTTGTTCATCTTTATGGGATCTCATATGATTAATAAAATATAAGTTTCATTCACTTTGATCTATGTTATTTCAGATTTTATATCATTTTAAATTCAGTTCTGTCATATGGGACTCTTAAATTGACATGCAACATATAGTATATTATTAATATCATCTCCTATTTCTAAGCATTTTATGTGTTTGCTATGCATTGTGTTAAAAAAATATATATATTTACATCAAAACGCATTATGTAGCTTTTGCCGTGCATTGCACCTTTTTACTATTTAACCAAAAAAACCAATTTACAAAGAACAATTTTAGAAAAGACCCACATATTTCTTGTATTTTTAAGAAAGATAAAAGAGAAGAAGTTGAGAAGAAGTTACCAAATGAAGAAATCATTTAGTATTACTGTTGCTACCGTTGGTGTAGCTTCATTCCAAGATCTTTTCACTATTAAACAAAAAAAAAAAAAAAGAATTACAAATAGCTATTTTGGAAAACACCCATTGGTTTCTTGTGTTTCTAAGAAAGATGAAAGAGAAGAAATTGAGAATAAGTTACCAAATGAATATGAACCACTATTTATACTTAAAGAATTATAACCCCTCAACAGACACCTTTTTCATTCAATATGTATATTTTTTATCAATAGGCACAATTTCACTTAATAGGCACCTTTTCGTTCAAGAGATACCTTTAATATATATCCAATATGAAGGGTTATGACCTTTCGATAGGTACCTTTTGGTATAAATAATTTGAATGGTTATGATATTTCAATAAGCACATTTTGGTATATATTACAACTGATTTTGTATATACCTATATATACAACACAAACTAAATTAGAGGCGCAATTTTATGTCTCTTATTCCTTTCCACAAAAAAACTAATTAATAAAACAACATTACTTTGTTTCCTCCTTGAAAATCATCCAATAGCTATTCCCGTGTATCGCACGGGTTAGTAACTAGTTTTTATAAAAGAAAGTCGGCCGAGAACACATTGGAAATATTATTTATGCACCTGCACTGATATTACTGCGGTCAAGATTGACAACTCTGAAATGCAGCAATAATTCCAAGACTCTCATTTTCTGACAAGTAATACCGAAAGTGAAATAAATGACTCTCCATTGAGGAGGAACTTAAACAATTGAAAAGCATTGTGAAATTTCAATGTCTATCCTCTCAGCTATATATATCCTCATTATAGTAAGCATTTTCTATGCAACGAACAAACATATAACAAAACCAGCAAAAGGATGGAGCAGGGAGATACGGAGAAGAATGACAAGGCCGCTTCAACAGAAGAGCCCCAGTTAAACTACAGAGGAATTAAAGCCATGCCATTTGTTATAGGTAAGAAAAGAAAAGAGAGAGAGAGAGAGAGAGAGAGAGAAGAGGGGGGGGGGGGGGACAGAGCATAATTCTAAAACATAAGTACGTTTTTTTTTTTCTTCTTATGTTTGATGACCAAAAATGCAGGCAATGAGACTTTTGAGAAGCTAGGGACCATTGGCACCTCAACAAACCTATTGGTCTATCTCACTACGGTGTTCAACATGAACAGCATCACTGCTACACTTCTTGTCAACATCTTCAATGGTACCACCAACTTTGCTACCTTACTTGGAGCTTACCTCTGTGATACTTACTTTGGTCGTTACAACACATTAGGTTTTGCCTCAGTCGCCTCTTTTTTAAAACTGCTATAGCACTATTATATATTCACAATCTTTCATATGAAATTTTGCTACGACTAGTGGCTTGAATAGTGCACGTGAGAGTGCATAGTCCTTGCCTTGGAAGGATTGCATAGTCCTTGCCTTGGAAGGATTTGTAAACCAAGTCCTGGTACTAATAGGACTGTTTTGCCGACAAAGTAAGCAATTCCACTTCTAGGTGGAGTTGTATTTCACTCAATGACAAAAGGCCCACATCTCTATATATATACACTAGTTATGCGGCTATTGTGGTAGTAGTAAGGAGTGCCGCAATATTAGAATAGGTATTCTCTGGTATTTAGTATAGAGTTCTAAGGCACTTTGTTATTCTAGTTTTGCTTCTGGTGATTAAGAGCTCTTTGAGTGTATTTGGGACTTGGGTTTTATGAGAGTGTTTTGGGTATTACTTTTGTAATCTCTTCCTTTTGTTAGTGAAACTTTCTCCTTGACACCGCCCGTGGACGTAGGCCAAAAGCCGAACCACGTAAATCTTTGTGTTCCCGTGTGATTATTTCTTTTGTTATTCTATTTCTATTTTGCATAAACCCAGTGTTATTTGGATACACACACAACAAATAGATATTCATGCTTCTACTATTCTCAACAAATTGGTATTAAATCTTCCGCTTTTACAACAAATTTAAACATAGTTTTAGATAAGCATGTGTGCATGCTCCTTTAAGGAATTGAAAACAACCATAACAAAACAGATGCCAGACTAAGTTGAGCATCAGAGTACTGAATTCGATTTTCGCATTTGATAAACCATTCAATACATATTGGACCTCCAACTGGATCCAAGTCATAATAGCTTCACTTCACTAAACTATGTTTCCAGGATTTAATAATTTACAAACTTACGCGTTATTTAAAATTTTGACGTGGTAGTAAATACACTTTTATAATTGTAATATCTAATATGAACCATGAAATTGAAGCAATTCAAATAGAGAATATCCATGTGAACTTTTCATTTATGACCCTGTCCGTTTGATACCTTGCATCTCTAATCTCTTTTTTTTTTTTTTTTCCTTCTTCTTTAAAGGGGATGCTTGTACTGTGTCTAACAGCAGCGATTGCCAAACTGCATCCTCCCCACTGTGGAACAAAAGAGATAGGGAATTGCCCTGGACCAACGCCATGGCAGATGGCTTTTCTATTAAGCAGCCTGGGACTACTTGTTGTTGGGGCTGGAGACATTAGACCGTGTAACTTGGCCTTTGGTGCTGACCAATTCAATCCCAACACTGAATCTGGAAAGAGGGGAATCAGCAGCTTCTTCAATTGGTACTACTTCACCTACACTTTTGCCATGATGGTATCTTTAACATTCATTGTATACGTGCAATCCAATGTGAGTTGGGCCTGGGGGTTGGCGATTCCTACTTTCCTGATGCTCTTGTCATGTGTACTCTTCTTTGTTGGTACACGAATTTATGTGATTCTAAAACCCGAGGGTAGTCCTTTGGCTAGCATAGTGCAGGTTATAGTGGCCGCAGTCAAGAAGAGGCAATTGAAGTTACCAGAGCAACCATGGCTCTCCCTCTTTAACCACATTCCCACAAGTAGCATCAACTCCAAGCTTCCTTCCACTGATCAATTCAGGTAACAGAAACTGCTCATCTACTAAAGCAAATTTTACTCCTTAAAACTCTATGCCTCTTGCCATTTTTTATTAGTCTCGTCCCTTACAAATTGATTATATATCACACGTGTATCAAAAATCATCATTCCCACTCTGAGTGTTCCACTTCATATTCTAACTAGTGCATATGCAGATTTCTTTATTTCCATTTTAAATTTTGATTACTTTATAAGAAAACCAAAAAAAAAAAAAAAAAAAGGGAAAGAGACAGCATTTCAAAAAGGAAAGAGAGAGAGAGAGAGACGTGTGGTACTCGTGTTTTGTGTGTTAAGACTATTCTACCTTAGGGACACACTCAACAAAGTCCTATTACACAGGAACTCTTTTTTATTTAGTTGACATGGCACGAGATATGCCACAAGCCTATAACTGACCAAAGAAATGATTTTCTCAGGTTTTTAGATAAAGCTGCAATCATAACCCCCGAAGACCAAGTAAAATCTGACGGATCAGCAGACAATCCATGGAGACTTTGCAGTATGCAGCAAGTGGAACAAGTAAAATGCTTGATGAGAGTGATTCCCATATGGGTTGCAGCCAGTATATACTATGTTGTCATAATCCAACAACAAACATACGCAGTATTCCAAGCCCTCCAATTTGATAGACGCCTTGGCAATACCAATTTCACCATCCCTGCTGCCTCCTACATTATCTTCACCATGCTTGCCCTCACTATCTGGATACCTGTTTATGACCGTATCATAGTCCCAACAATAAGAAGGTTCACAGGCAAAGAAGGTGGCATCACAGTCCTGCAAAAGATGGGTGTTGGCATGGTTCTTGCTATTATCACCATGCTTGTTTCAGCACTTGTTGAAGAAAGGAGGAGAACTTTGGCTATCACTAAACCAGTAGGTATAGACCCAAGAAGAGGTGCAATCTCTTCCCTTTCTCGCATGTGGTTGATACCACAGCTATCACTAGTAGGACTTTCTGAAGCATTGACTGTCGTTGGTGAAGTCGAATTCTACTACAAGCAATTCCCAGAAAACATGAGAAGCATTGGCGGGTCTTTCTTATTTGTTGGTTCTGCTTTGTCCGGTTACTTCAGTAGTTTCTTGGTGTCAGTGATTCACAGGACTACTTCTGGAGCTGCAACTGGGCAATGGTTGCCTGAAGATCTTAACAAGGGGAGATTGGATTACTTCTATTACTTGATTGCTGCAATAGAGGTAGTAAATTTGGGTTACTTTTTAATATGTGCAAAGCGGTACAAGTACAAAGGAAGCGACACCAGTGTTCATGAAGTTGACATGGGAAAAACGCAGTCTGAAAAAGAAAAGCCTCTAGTTTGAATCATTAAATATGAGGGAATAAAGAATAGGCCCCCCAAAAAAAATGGAAGAAGAAGAAGGAAGGTTAAACACCTAGAATAGAAAAACAAACTGTGTTGCCAGAGTTCTATTTTATACTCCATTAATTACAACAAATCATGTATTAAGTTGTAATTGGTAAAACATAAAATAGAACACTCACAATAGTACAAGATTTTCACTTTATAATGGAACATATCTTTATGAAATAGGGCATAGAAAAGGAAAGTTAACAGCAATCTGTTGTAGCCTTTCGGCGCTGTCGCAATAATGCATGATTTAAAAGGAGGTTGATTCTCATTCTTCACCAATTTCCTCCCATTTGCACCAAAAAGAAGACTTCAACTTTCCATCATATTAGTTCAGTATTTTGTGTTTGTTGTCAAAATAAAACAAAATTAATGACAGTTCACAATGTATTTCTTTCTGAGTTTCATTCTTGTTTGTTGCTAATTTATGTCTAGGACTTATACGGAGAAAGTATCTCGCAGACAGGGGCAGAACTAAGTAGATAGTAGGGGGTGCCATGACGCCTCTAAAAAATTTTAAAACAAGATTTTTAATAGGCAAAATGTGAGACACAAACTTAGTTTTGAAGACCTGGGCCCCAACCAAAAAATTGGACCCCCTCACCCGTGACTTGTCCATGTCTCCTTCCCAATTAGACTTACGTTTTTTAAACTTTTTCCATCCCCCTCCCAAGTTCCAACAGGTCAGTAAATGGTTAGTTCTGGTTTTTTAGCAATAGCTTTCTGTAGAAACTTCATTACCTTTCTGCAACTTTTTACAGCTTCATTTTCCTTTCTACCCACTAAAAAAAATCTCAAATCATCATCACGTGGTGCTCTACTCTTCTCACATTAGCTTAAGCTCTCTTTGATGTCTACCTTTGGCTACCAATGCCCTTTAAAAGAGACTAGAATAAAGATGATATTAGTAGCATAGTGTTCTCTAACATGATTAACAGGTCGGTCACCACAGTATTCTTTTGAGCGGCACAAAACTCTCTCTCATTTTTAATTTCTATTTACTCATCGTAAGGTTTATGTTTTTTTTTTCTTTCCTTTAATTTATTTTAACCAATTGATAGGTTTTATTCACTATTTTGAATTCCATATTTGGCTTCTACTCAAATTTGTCTTTGTATTTGATACTTGGAAAAACAATTCTTGAATATTTGTTACACATGTTTATAGCAAATTAAAAAACTTTTGTATACTTAATAGAGTTTAGATAAAGTTTCATATAAAATAATTTTTTTGGCATATAACTTCTATATATATATATACGAGTTATGACTTATATTTGAATTAAAATTTTATTACTAAAAAAACTTATGCATTGAGAAATATATGCATACATACATTTGCATGTATGCATGCACGAACATGGTACTTTGAGTTTTTTTTTTTTTTTGAATTAGAAACTAATACAAAAATTTAATCTCAGCCTCCCAAACAAAAATTTATGATTCTACCCATACTTGCAAGTATAAAAAGGCACACATTTAACAAATTAATAAAAAGTCACACACCTGACACTGATCTGCATAAGTTTAAGTACTTAATGACTCATGACGTGGGAAAATGATCATATGCGTCAAGCATATGAAGCGCACGTCTCACAAGAATGTTGGACACATATTTGTGAAAGCTGCACTCCTTACATCCATGGGTTCGCACGCCTATGAGAAGCGCATTCCATTTGTTCGGCGCACAAAATACCAGCTCCATGATGTGAGTTACAGTTCACGTGATGTTTGAATATGGTTTCCGACCTTCTAAAGAAAATTATATATCCTTGTAAATGCGTATTCAAAACAGACAGTCCACAATTCAGCAAAAAAACCAGACACAAAGTCCAAAAGTGTGTTAAAACCATGACGGCACTAGCTCAAATAATTGCAAACAAACAAAGATTACGAATCAAGCCATTAAGGTCCACATGATAGTGCTCGCTACTGCAATCATGCTACAATTTGGTAGTTAGGATAACCTTCTAGCTACCAGTCCGATTTGGGGCTCTGACAAATTGTTTACAAAATATCTGATTATTATGTGTCTCTCTAGACTTTCTTTCATTTTCTAGCCAACTTTAAGATAACAATGGACGTTTCCACACATTTATGATTGGACACTTGTTACATACAATGTCCACAAGTTCATGCAAAATGTTCCTATTTAAAATGATAATGTGTAGTATAATAACAAGTGTATCATAATCATTAACTTCAATATCTGGCTTATTTGTAAACCTGTAATATGTTATTATAAATAAACTCTAGCAATAAATTCTTATGATTTAAGTGTTTTTTTCTTGTTAAAGGTCTTATAACTTAATTAACACATTCACAAATACAAAGTGCTTAAGAGGAAAAGTGTTTGACTTATATGATTATTAGAATATTGTAATTTGTGTGTGTGTGTGTGTATATACACACACACATCCGTTGACATTGAAAGCAAGGGTTTGATGCAAATAGGTACTACATAAGTATATTGGAAATTACCTAACTTTGTCTTTGCTCAACCGTGAGACACGTACGTGGTTTGCCATCTTCCACAGACAATTAATATAATATTAATAATACTGCTTTGTAGGATTCTTTTTTCTTTCCTTCTATCTTTTATTACTAATTAATTTGAAGAATTGACCCCCAAAAAAAAAAAATTAATTTGAAGATGATGAGTATTGAGTAGTAAATGAAGTCGTTAGGTGTTAAATCCTAAGTCAACCTTGGAAGAAGTACACGACTTCTAGAATATATTGAGCAATTATAAAGTCAAGATCCAATTACTGTGTTGCAAACTTGAAATTAAATAATGAGTTTTACAAAGATCAAATGGATTAATGCCTAATTTACTTTCAGCAATGCTATCCTATCTACTCAAACTTTTTTTTTAAATCTTTTGCACAATTTACTAATTAAAATGGCAATTTTGATTAGAGTATTATGAACCATATACATGAAACACCACAAAGATATAATGACTTTCGCAAAAGTCAATTCACTATTATTGTCATTTTTCTTATATACACCAATCGCAACATATATATTGATGATGCCAAAATCGTCAGTCGAGGTGATCATCCAGAAGGAGGGTGGCTCAAGATCATCTAGAGGCCTACAAGGAATAAAGATGGAAAAATAGGAGTGAAGGTCATTAGTGTGGTGATAGCCACAAGGCTTCCGATGATAAAGTCAGACAAGTAGAATGAGAAAGACAATTTGTTGTATCTAGTAATTTTGTACCTCTGTCAAGGTTCTAAGGCACCTATATATATATATATATATATATATATATATATCTACTTCTTCTTATTGCTGTCCTGCACAATATATATATGTACCAACATATTTAAATGGTAGATTTAAAGAAAAACTTTTTAAAGGTTTTAACGCTTCATATTTAAATGATAAATTTAAAGCAAAACTTTTCAAAGGTTTTAACGCTTCTTTCCTTGCCCAGCAGGAAAAAGAAAATATTCAAATCCCACTTAAGTGGAAGGTAATGACTTCTTCGGCAGAGAAGAGGAACAAGGGAAAAGCTTCTATTCAGGACTATCCTCAAGACAAAGGACTCCCAGCGGGACAATCCTTTGTAATGCATGAAGGCGCATCTTCTGGAATAACATCCAGTTATGCAACATCCCTTCAAGAGAATGTACCAGCAGAGGTTGCATACTCCAGCAGTGACATGATTATTGCCCTGCAGGAAGTTTTGTCAAAAGAGCTCTAATTCCACAGTGGAATCTATAGTGATTTGCCTGATTCCATAAAATTCATTCTTGACAATCTCCAAGCTGCTTTTAAGGCAAACCAGAAAAATCTATTCAAAAGAACCCTTCAGGCTCTTGAAATACACCTTGTTAACCTTACAGCCCAAAATGAAGTATACAATGACTACCTTATTAACCTTAATCCAGAAAATGAGGCTCATAGGAGCAACCCGGTTTCCCCAAAAATACACCCTGTTGACTCAAATATTAATCTTTTCATTAGTCAACTCCTTGGCAAGGAGGAAATCCATTCAACGGATAAAAAGACTATAATGGGTACTGATTATGCACGATTAAGTCCTAAGTCTCAATTTGCCATAAGAAGTGCTATTGCCAACTTGCCCCTAGAAATACAAGCCCATATTTTTGAAAGCAAGGCTATGACCAAGGATCTTGATCTTTGGCTCAAATATTTCAAAATATTGATTCTAATCACTCCAACTCTTATGGAGCCCAATGGTCCCAGTAGTGTTTACTTGAAAAAGAAATGGGAAAAGCATTTCAAACATAGTCTCAGAGTCCATGAGAAGACTCACCATTTTCCTGGTCTTTTGATTAATTATGAGGATGATTCTAAGAAGAATGTTTTTGGTGATCCCTTCTGCTTATCCCAAATGTTTGAATTTGGCTTCATACGGTTCATAAAAATAACGGACCATAGCCAAATTAGTCAATTCCCTGATATCATCAAAAAAGCTATTGAAAATGAAGGCCCTTTTGTTACTATTCGATGCTGGAGTACTCTTCCAAAATGGATGATAAATGAGTAGATGAATGTTCAACCTTCCAAGCATCTTGTCCTTATTAACGGATATACTTACCAAGGCCAATAGTATAATGGTAATACTTATGTCTCCCACAAACAGCCATTTGCTCTTGCTGAATGTTGGAGAAGCTATTTCAATAATCAAATTCTAGATGTCAGCCAGGAATTATGGAAAGATTGCCATTTTGTTGGCAGCACAGATAGAATTTATGTTTTCATAAATAAACCTTATGCTTCAGCTGTCCGTCATCTTCAATGGACAAGTCATGCTGACCCAAGAATATTTCTCACAAGAGATCCTGTTTATGATCCTATGTTTTATTGTGGGCTCTGCAACAAATATTGCACCTATCATGGTCATGAGTGTAATGAAGATCCTCCATGGGACCCCTGCCAAGTTTAGGATTATCCTTCAGAAGGAGCTTTTACTGGATCCCATTGATTATTTGCCTAGCCAGCACAAAAGGCCAACAATGCTACATGCCACCAATAATACTACATGCCACCAATAATGTTACATGGTACATGCAACTTCATGATGGTCTTCTTTGACTACTTTATGGCAACTCTATCAATTCTACGCATGCTCATGAAAATATATTCACCAACTTTCATCCTGACTACTTTTGGCATTACACGCCAATAATAATGCTGCTGCCTTCACCAATTTCTACCTGGAAATGATTCTCTTATTGATTTGATTCTCTTATTGACTACTTGTGGCACTCCACACCAAGATACTTTCGGCTCCTGAAAAGGCGCTCTTAAAGCTTTCTACTGTTTTTGATACCCCTCACGGGTCCTGATATGAATAGTAAAAATGTCACTATTCACTTTTACTATTCACATCACTATTCACTTTTACTATTCACATCACTATTCACTTTTACTATTCACTACTTTTTGCCTATTTAAGAGGGGTTGTCCCTTATTGTTAAATTCAGAATTTTCTTTGTGAAAGAACTCCTCTTTGTGAGCTTACTTCAGAGTTGTCTGAGAGCTACCTTTAGGACTTCCTAAACACTTAGAAATTCTCACTATTTCCAACAAAGCTTGTAACTAGATTAGTGACTAGCCTTCAAGCCTTGTACTACTATCCCTATTAATCACTGTAATCTTGTAACTACTACTGTTGTAAGTGTTTTGAAATACTTTCAATAAACACTTCTGTTTTCAATACTTTGAATTATTTGGATATAACTGCTTAGCTGGCTCTGCTGCCTCAATACTTTGAATTATTTTGATATAACTGCTTGGCTGGTTCTACCGCCTTAATTTTAATTACATTATTTTGATATAACTGTTTGGCTGGTTCTATCGCCTTACTTTCAATTGTATTGCTTTCAGTATTTTCAATTATTTTGATATAACTGCTTGGCTGGCTCTGCCGCCTCATTTTACTATTATCAGTTGTGCTTCCTGTATCTGCTGCTTGGTCCCCCTCCCTTTATGGTATCAGAGCCATTCTTTCCTTGGCCGCCGGTAGAGTTGTTGTGTTTCCCTGTTTTTCCTGTATCTGTCTGACCTTGTGACCCTTCGTTATTGTGTCGATCTTGCCGTCGTTGGCGCCACCATAGTCGTAAAGTGAATTCCCGAGTCCGAACAGTAAGGCCCGTGTAAGCCGAGAGAGAGGCGTTGAGGGCGTGAGAGGAAAAAGGGTTGATTGCGGTATGTGTTACGAAATGCAACGGTTGCGAGAAAAACATGATAACTGAGTGTTATAACTAGGATAGTTATAGTAAGAATGTGGAGATCCAATTCCTCTATTAGCTCCAAGACTGGTTGTCCTCTTGATATTGTGAATGAAGAAGATCATACTGTAGAGAAAAGTGAGTACCCTGATTTTAGAAAATGGAACATACCCAAAGTTTCTACTAAATCTGTTCACGAACTTGGTTGGTCTGAAAATACTGTTTTCTCTGAATATAGAGTTAGAACTGTTGAACAAACTTTTTCTATTTCTAAGTTACATGAAAAATGCTGTTTATTTTCCAAAAAAGACATTAACAGTTTTGTGACTAAGAAAGTTAAATATTTACACATTGGACTTGTTCAAGTGGCTGTTAAACCTTTAACAAGAAAATGTATCAATGCTTCTGTGCTTATGTGTTTATGTGATGCTAGATTTAGACAATTTAATGATAATATTCTTGGCATGATTACTGCTTCTTTATATGATGGTCCTGTTTACTTTGATTGTTATCCTGATCTTGCTATTACTTTGGATGATCCTAATATTGTTAAAACTTTAACTCTGAACATATTGACATCTAGTTATGATATGGATGATGGTAGTAGACCTTTTGCTCTTATTTACCGTATTTACTATCGTTTGCTTGGCTCTCAATTAACTCCTTGTTCTAAGGATAGAGATCCTGCTGGTAATACTATGTTAATTCAATGTTCCACTCCTGATGCCTGAATTCGTGTTCCTAAACTAATTAAATGGGAAGACATTACTCTTCCTAAAGAATGGACTTTGGAAAAAGAAACACCTCCTGTTAAACTTTTAAAACCTGTTTTTGATGAACTTGATCTCACTCATATTCAACAATTTGCTGATGGCACTATTAAAATACATTTTGATGATGATACTTGCTTACCTCAAAACAAACCTTTGAGAATCAAAGAAGGAAGACATTCCTTTGTTGGATCTGAAAGTCTTGCTAAAAGAGATCATGAAATTGATGAGTTTTTGAAAAAGAATTTTCGAAAACAAGATTTAAAGCTAAAAGGAGTTGCTAGCAACACCTCCCAAGTTAGCAATGCTTTTTATTCAACCAAAATTGATTTTCCTCTTGATGATACTCAAAATACTAATGATGATGATGATGCAAAATCTGATGCTCCTTCTGCTACTGATTTTCCTCCTATTGAAACCCCTATTCTTCATAATCATCTCCGAGTTCTTAATAGACTCGAACCTTTTGAATATGATATGGTTTTTCTATATAATGAATTTATGTTGTTAAAGAACCATCCTAAAAGGAAATATTATCAAGATACTTTTGCTCAGTCCAAAAAAGATAGAGTCAAAAGAAAATGGAAAGAAAAAATGGTTGAAGAAAGAAAACATATTTTGTTTTTTTATTATCTTGAAAACTATTATGTTTCCAAAAATGATGTTCATACTAATTATTTAAATGTTATTATAAAATCCAATTTTGTTAAACCTGACAAAACCGTTATTCGGTCTAGTCATCCTCCTCTTGAAACTGTTTTAATCACTTGCCAAAGTGCTAATGAGAAAGTGGAAGTGAAAGCTTCTCCTTTCAAAATTGCTGATGATAAAACCCCTGTTTCTATTATTATTGAACAAAACAATTTTGCCAATGAATCTTTGCATATCATTGGTCAACAGCTTGACCGTATTGAAGAAAAAATTGTTCAAAAAACTGTTGCTCCAAAACCTGAGATTCCTTTGATTGATTTGAGTGATCAAAGAGAAAAGATTAATTTCAAAACTTCTCAGAGTAAAACTGTTGATCTAGTTGCTTCCCAAAATTCAACTCTTGACAAAGTTGAAAAAATGCTTTCTGATTAAAAGTTAAAACCGAGCAGTCCTCTGCTTCCAAAAGTGCTGCTTGTGCTATTTCAAGAAATGAAAAAGAACCTGTTTTTGAAGAAACAACTGATTCTGAATCATCTTCTCATGTTTCCTATGAAAATGTTTTTGATGATTTACAACCAGAAATTAAAAGATTTATTAGAAAACCCAATTCCATGTCTTTTACAAAAAACTGGTATCCAAAACCTACTCCTCCTAATATGCAGCTTGAAGAAAGATCTTTTCAAACTCAGTTTTCTGTTTCCGCTGATAAAATGTATGAATGGAATATTGATGGTTTGTCTGAACAAGAAACTATTAACAAACTTGCTCACATGTCTATGGTTGGTTTTGCATACATGAACAATCATAATGATCTCGATCATCCTGATGTTGTTAACCTGCTTGTCACTGGATTTTTTGGTACTCTTCGTGGTTGGTGGGATAAACATTTCACAGAAGAATCCAGAGAACTTATTAAACATTCTGTTAAAAAAGATGATGATGGCATGCCTATTTTTGATGAAGATATTGGTCGAGATATTCCTGATGGTGTCAATACCTTGGTCTATACTATTCTCAAACATTTTGTTGGTACTCCTTCTAATATTTCATCTCGCATTTCTGATTATCTGAATAATTTGAAATGTCCTACTATGTCTGATTATAGATGGTACCAAGATGTCTTTCTCTCCAGGGTTATGCTTCGGAATGATTCCCAAAAAGCTTACTGGAAAGAGAAGTTTATTGATGGCCTTCCTCCTATCTTTGCTCATAAGGTAAAACAAGAACTAATGGGTAAAAGTGATTCTATTGACTATGATAATTTAACTTATGGTGATATTTTCAGTACTATTAAAAAACTTGGTATTAACATGTGTAATGATGAAAAATATTTACGACAATAATTAAAAAATAAAAAGAAAACTAAATATGAAATGGGTAATTTCTGTGAACAATATGGTTTATCTCCTATTGCCCCTTCCAGGCAAAAAGGAAAAAGTAAACATGATAGGGTTTACAAAAGTTATTCCCATAAAAAGCATAAAAGATACCATTTTGTTAAACCCAATGATTATTATTCTTCTGAAAAGAAACCTGCTTTTAGAAAACATGTTAAACAAAGATCGAATAAAGGTAAGTGCTTTAACTGTGGCAAATTTGGCCATTTCAGTAAAGACTGTACTCAAAAGCCTGGTAAACAAAAAAACAAATTAAAAATGCTAAACATTAATGATAATGATCAAAATGAACTATTTCAGATTCTTGAATCTGTTGTTTCAAGTGAGTCTTTTGAAGAGGATTTCTCCTCGTCATCAGATTCGTCTTATCAGTCTTGTGATTCTTCTGAAACTCCTAATATTAGATTTGGTTGTAAAGGATCTTGTTGTAATGCTATGAAATCCCTTAATGTTTTAACCAAAGAAGAAGAACAAGAACAAGAACATTTGTTATTAACCACTATTGCTAAAATTGAAAACTCTATGCTTCAGAAAGAACTCCTTGATAAGTTTAAACAAAACTGTTAAAAAACCCAAAGCTCCTGTTAACTTTGAAGAAACTTTAGAAAGATTTAATAAAACTAGATCTAAAGAAATAACTGTTCATGATCTTCAAAAAGAAATCAATACTGTTAAACAAGAGATAATTCAATTAAAAAATGATGTTAAAAATATTTAAAAAGACAATGTTGATCTTAAACAAGAACTATTAATTCTTAAGATTGATAAAAATTTGGATAAAAATCTGTCTAATAATGATGAGCACCAAGATGGAGAAGGATCTTCTCAACAAACTCCTCCTTCTGGCAATGTTTCTAATAACTTGATTCCTGATAATCTTATTACTTGGAATGATAATCAACTTGCTCTTGTTAAACATATGATGCCTCCGAAATGGTTTACTAAAGTTAGAATTGTTGTTTTACATGATTATTCTTTTGATACTATTGCCATGATTGATTCTGGTGCTGATGTTAATTGCATTCAAGAAGGTTTGATCCCTTCTAAATATTTTGAAAAATCAACTGAAAGATTGGTATCTGCTAATGGCACACAAATGAAAATTAAATATGAATTGAACATGCTCATGTTTGCCATTCTGATGTTTGTTTTAAGATACCTTCTGTGCTTGTTAAAAATATGACTGATAAAGTGATACTTGGATTGCCTTTCATTGCTTCTTTGTATCCCTTTCTTGTTGAACATGATGAAATTACTACTGATTCCTTTGGACAAAAAGTGAAGTTCAAATTTTGCTCAAAAAATGCTGAGATTGATGTCTTTAATCTTATTTATGATGAAGTCAAGCATCTTAATTTCCTTAAGCAAGAAATTAAGTATATAAAAATTATTGAACAGCTTTCTAATAAATATATATATATATATATATATATATATACAGCTCTTTTTTCTAGCTGTTGGGGGTGTTTAATGGTGGTATCAATGTGGTTCCTGTAATGCCCCTAAGTAGTTTGAATGAGAATATTCTATCACTTTCAACGGCTAAACTACTTATTGTTGATATGTAACGTCATTCCATTTATTATGGCTTAATGGCCGTCCCCTCGTCTAGCGCTTATTTCTCTAGACAAGGGCGTGTCCCAAGGGAAGTATATTGGACTCAAAAAAAAAAAAAATTATATATATATATATATATACCCACACATACACACGAAATACCACAAAGATATAAAATGACTTTCACAAAAGTCAATTCACTATTATTGACATTTTTCTTATACACCAATCACAACATATGTGTGTGTGTGTGTGTGTGTGTGTGTGTGTGTGTGTGTGTGTGTGTGTGTGTGTGAAATACTACAAAGATACAAAATAACTTTCACAGAAGATGATTCACTACTATTGTTATTTTTCTTATACACCAATCACAATATATACATGAAACACCACAAAATACACCAATCACAATAAATCTTACAAATGTGTGTGCGTGTGTATATATATATATATATATATAACCTTGTGACGAGTGTGAAGAGAAGGACACATACACAGATCACTTACTCCATGATCATGCAATCCACATGTCAGATATCCAAGGTTGTCAAAATTGAGATCCTACATAGGATCGTGGGAGGTAGATAGGATCGAAGATCGTAGGATCGAATTGTGGATCGTAAGATCCTACCTATTTTCAAATTTTAAGCAAAAAACCTATTGATAGTAACTTTGCATGTTATATAATCACTTAAAATATGAATCCATCCATTAAAATTTAAAAAAAAAAAATTGTATCATAAAATGTAATTTGCACGCATTACATCATTCTTATGTCATTCTAATAAAGCAAAATATATTTACCTTTTGACATAATGTATCTAAAAAGTTCAATACATGTTTAATTAGCAACTAAGTACCAAAATATTATCTACACATATGGAAAGTTCGCTTAATTTTCTTTCTAGCCAAAGTAGACATTGAATATTTGTACTAGAGTTGCAAAAAAAAAAAAAGACTCCAAGATACAGAGCATGCTCAGAAAATCACACAGAGAATTCATCAAACAGGTTGTGTGCAATTCTAAACTACTAATTGTGTTTAATAATATTTCTCAAAGATTCAAATATTGAAGATCTTGTTTGATAATTTTTCAAATTTTACTTAATTTAGTTAACAAAATAGAAAAATGAAAACCTTAAAAGTTTTGTCAAAATCATATACACAACACAACAATATGGAATCAAATTATCAAAGTACAAATAAATGATAAACTACTAAGTATTAACTACCAAAACAAATTACCAGAAAGCTTAAAGGCAACGATGGCTCACGGCAACATCATTGAGAGGGCTGAGAGGTGCTAGGTTTTTGACAGAGGAGTGAGAAGGAGTGAGACTGAGGTGCTAGGTTTTTGACTGGGTTTAAAAAAAAAAAAAACATTAAACTTAAGTTAAGTAAGCTTAAAGGCAGTGATGGCTCACCATTAACAGGGCTAAGAGTTGCTGGGTTTTTGACAGAGGGCTGAGGAGGCGCAAGACAGAGGTGCGTGCTGGAGCTTTGTGTTCTAAATAGTTTAGGTTTTGTTTTTGAAAATGTTAAACTTATACCATAGGTTTTTTTGAGATTTTATATTGAGATAGGGGTAAATTTGGGACTTCAATTCATTATTGGGCTTCTAAAACCTGTTGAGCTTGTGGGTTTAAGTTTACCCAAATGAATCCCACTTAAAAAAAATAAATAAATATTCAAGCCATATGGTAAAATCCCATACGATCTTACGATCCTACATGATCCTACCTATGATCCTAACATTTTTGCGATTTTGCTATGATTTTAAACTTTTTGGTGAGGTGGAATCGTAAAATCGTGCGTTATTACGATCCGGATTGTGATTTTGACAACCATGCAGATATCTCATAACCTAGCCGGCCACATAAAAAAAATTATAAATTATAAATATTAAAAATAAAGTGGAATACTAAAATACCTAAAAGGGATGTCGGGGAAGATAATAATCCTTGAGATGTTTTGTAGTTGTCAATGTGTTCTCAATTAACATATGAAAAACTTTTTGTTCAGGATTGATTCTTATCAACATCTAGATAAAGCAATAAAAAAAAATAAAAACAAAATTCAACTTTGGATTTACTGTATATCTATATGTATAATTTAATAGATAGTGCTCCATGAGGCATCAGTGAAAGTGAGGTGGAATCTAATTTCTTCTTTCTTCTTTTTTTTTTTTGGTTGATTGGGTGTTCATTTGAGAAAAATTAGGGGACGTGCTTAGTGATGTGCAAATACATTATAAATTCATAAAAAAAAAAATTGTAAAAAAATCGTCTTTATGATTCATATATAATACTCATTAGGTAGTACTATATTAGAGCCAAATGAAAAGTATTTTACTTTCTTTTCAAGGAAGGTGCCACATGACACAATTTTTTTTTTTTTGTCTCCACATGACACAATTTTAAACTATTTTAATTTAGATGGAACAAAATTATTAGTTGGAAATTTGAGATAACATATACTGGACACTTTGTATTTTAAATATTTATCAGTCAACACATTAGTTACATATTTGGTATTTACACATTTGGCAAACTTTCTATGGCTCTTGATAGTAGTTGCTAAAATTTTTATTAAAATTGAAATATTAAAAAAATAAGAATGTTTACTGTTGAACATAGATATTACATAATATTTATTTGCTTAGGTGAATGGTTAAATAAACGGATACATTACATCACTTGCTTAGATGGATCCTTTCTTTGTCAAAAAAGAAAATGGTTCTTCACCATGACCCACCTCCACCTCCACCAATATTTCCTCCAGTACTCATTTCCCTCTCAAAGTGGCATTCTTCCTCTCAAATAAGAATAAGTCTAGTGGCATTAAAAAAAAAAAAAAAAAAAGTTTAGTAGCGTAAACTTTTTGGAAATGTCAGAAATAAATTATTTTGAAATTTTTTTTTATAAATTATTGATATTAAATTGATTATTAATAAATAAAAAAGTGATATTAATAATGGGTTTAAATGAAAATAAAAGAAAAATTCACTACATGACATTTTGTAAAAATAAAAATTGTGGAAAAATTTGTCCACTAGACTTAAATAAAACTGTTCAGCACTTCAGTTCCTAGTTCCAGTTCCTACTTGTTCACTTGACTTGTTAATATATAGGAGTTGAGTCACCTCAGATAGCAGAGAAAAAGAGAGAGAACGGAGAAGGATAATAAAGAAACCATGGAGAAGAACCCGAAAGCTGTTACAACTGATGAGCCTGAGATTAACTACAGAGGATGGAAATCCATGCCATTTATCATAGGTGAGTGAGAGAGAAGCTTGTCTTTTACTTCATACCCTTCTTGGTTCTTTCCTCTTTCTTTCTTTCCTTATTGAAAATTTCATCAACCCAGTTGTACTTGAGAAACGGAATAGATTCAAGGTGACTATAACCTCCTGAACATGGGAGAGAGTAAGAGAGTTGTTTTTTTTTTTAATATGGAGTACATAAATAAGACTGAAATAATCTATCCTAAAAGATAGGAACCAACTCCCATCAGTTGCATTTAAATTCAAATTGAAAGACAATACATTCTGATCTTTTATTTATCCTCATCTGCTGCTGCATTGAAATTCAAGCTGATCCAATCCGTTCCTGTGTATGCCATCCCTATTTCCTTCCTTGTGGCTCAGCAGTCGTGATGTCTCAATTTCGGACCTAACAGAAAATTAAACTTCTTACCATGAGTGTTGAAAATCTGTCAATAATTTCATATTGGAATCAACTACAGAATAATAATTTTTGCTTCAACTTTATCCATCAAAAAAAAAAAAAAATCATTGACATCCTCGCCTTCTATGGCCATAATATCCAACACAAGTTGATACTGGAATCAATATTATTGGTGCATGCAACATAGATAATTACCCTAAGAGATTAAGGCACTTAAGACGTAACGCATCTTAATAGTGCTTTGGAGAATTTTTATTTTGATGACTAGAAACTATATGTAATAGCACGGTGTAATTTATTAGTCGTTGTGTAAAAGGATTGAAAGTTTGTAACTTAAGGGGCTGGGAAGTAGAGGGTCTATGACGTGTTTTTGGTAAAGCAGAGTTCATGAAGGACAGAGACATGTTCATAAAGTTAGGACTAATGACGGCATTAATACTACTTCAATCGTCAAGAAAAAAAAAAAGGATGAATGAAAAGAGAATAAACAGAAAAATAATAACAGTATTTAGAAATAGAATGATGTTGACGATAACGATAGTGATTAACATAGTAGAGAAACAATTAGCATTACCAATTATGTTTGAAGTTGCCTCTGTAATTTATTCATATTCACTACTCCTATCACATACATCTTATCTTTGACAATGTTTAAGAACTTGAAATAGGAGAATCGCCATGACATGTTTAGTAGTATTGTGCCAAAAACTCCCCAAAAACCAACAAGAGCTCCGAGGGCCATACTAACATAAAACCCCATTGTTATAAACCCATCTTCCTCCTTGAATCCCAGCATGTTCACTACCTCTATTATCAACTGAGTTTTGAGTCATTTCTTCTCCTGAACATTTGTTTGGAAGTGGAAATCCACAAAGATTTGGGTTCACTTCATATGAAGTGGCATTGAAGGTATTGAGCTGAGGACCTGTTGGAATTTCGCCTGACAGGTTATTGTTCGACAAGTTCAAGAAACTTAGAGAATTAATTCGAGAAATACTTGAAGGAACTCCACCACACAACTGGTTCTTCGATAGATCTAGGGAATTTAATGATTCTAACAAACCAATCTCTGGAGGGATTCTTCCAGTTAAAAGATTTCTTGAGAGATTCAAAGAAATCAATCCATTAAGTTTCATGATTTCTCTAGGAATTTCCCCAGTCAATTTATTGCTCGAAAGATCAATGCTTTTTACTAATCCAAAAATACTTTTGTACTCATACTCTCTTCCTTTCCAGATCCAAATTGCATGATCATCATAGCTATTAGAGTGGAAAAAACTGTCATTAGGGGAGACGATATAATAATATGATTGGGTGATGGTTGAATTTGGAGTCCATTTATGTGTCAAAGCAATAATATTTTTTAGGCATATTGGTATACTTCCCGAGATTTGGTTTAATGCAAGGTCTAAAACTTGAAGATGTGTTAGATGGCAGAGATGTGAAGGAATGCTTCCAAAGAAGCGATTAGATCGAAGTAAGAGGACAATTAAATTTGGATGGTTTCTCCCTAACCATATCGGCATCTCTCCTGACAAGTTATTATCTTGAAGATTAATAAACCTCAACTTTGTGCAATTCTTCAATGACAAAGGAAGTTCCCCACTGAAACTATTGTTGCTTAAATCCAATGTTTCAATCCCATGTAAAGAGCCCACTGAGTTTGGGATTTTCCCATGAAATTGATTGTTTGGCAAATTAAGAATTTTCAATCCTACAAAATGCATCCAACAGTCAGGGAGCTCTCCTGATAATTGGTTATTGGAAAGATCTAGAAAATTCAAGTTTCCATTAGTGACTGTACATAGGGATCGAACTTGCTTTGAAAACATATTTTTCTCAATGATGGAAGTGTTGTGAGATCAGGTAATGATCCCATTATTTGATTATTTATTAAATTCAAATCCTCTAATGAGTGGTTTGCACACTTGGTCAAATTATGAATAAAATCAAGAAGTTGTCCACGGAGATAGTTTTTTGATAGAGACAACGTTTTCAAATTACACATACCACCAAAAGCTTTTGGCATCTTGCCTTCAAACTCATTAGAATCAAAATAGAGGTATGCAAGAGAGTTTATTCTGGTAAAAGCATCCGGAATTGAACCTTGAAATTGATTATCACTGAGATAAAGTTCAACGACACTAGTGTTGGATTTGAACAACCACTCTAGTACTGAAGAAGAAGAAGTGAGATTATTATAATGAAGATAGAGGGCATCAAAAGAAGTAGAAGAATTGACAAGGGGAACAGAGAAAATATTTGGAAGATTACAAAAGTCTAAGAACAAGATTTTCAAGTACGGCAGTTTATTCATAACATTGAGCCAATTATTGACCTTGCTCAAGTTAATGGTACTCATGTAAAGGTATTTTTAAAGAAGAAAGTTGGGGGAGCCACTCTAAGTTTTCGGGTTTATTAAAATGATTCCAACTAAGATCAAGGTACTGCAAGTTGGAAAGATTCCTAAGCTGAAAAGGTATATTTCTTCCGAAATTAGCACGATAAAGGTCAAGATGTCTTAAGTTGGAGAGAGAAGCAATGAATTCTGGGATTTGGCTCTGATTAAAATCATTGTAGCTCACATCTAAATAAGTCAAATATTTCAACTCAATCAAGGAAGTATTAAGCTTACCCCGCAAAGGCCTTGGGGGAAAGAACGGGACATTGAGATTGAACATGATGACGTGGCTTGTTTGGTTGCTACACCTGACCCCACTCCATTTGCAACAATCTTGGTCGGAGCTCCAAGAAGAAAGCCGGCCATAGTCATCAATAAGTTCTTGTTTAATCTTAAGAAGAGCTTGTTTCTCATGCTCTCTGCAGCCAAGGTGAGTATCTGCTAACCCCAAATTATTTCCAGTAGTTGGTTTCATGCACAACAGAAGGAGAATGAAAGTGAGGAGAAATTGGAGGGAACTTCCACCCATGATTATGTGAGATAAGAGCAATAGGATTCAAGTATGATTTTATTTGCTTGGAACCCTATCTTTATATACATGTGTTGATTGAGCTCAGTAGGTAGTATTAGTACAACGAATGAGGACGAAAGTCACTGGAAATTTCTTTTAGTAATGGATTAGACAACATTGTGACACAGACCAAGTCCAAGATTATTATTGTCCCATAGACAACTGAGGTCCCTCGATGCAGCAGATCACAACACACGAAGTCTCCCTCTCCTTAAAGCTAATGAGGAATATCCCGTTTATTTAGATTTTTACTGAAAGCCATTTACTTGTGTTTCAAAAAAATAATAAAAATTGAGATTTTAAAAAAATTGTAAAAATTATGCTTATAACTTCAAGCCAGCCGACATGTTAACATGTGTTTCATAAGCGAAAACTTTGTTGGAAAACTTTAAAAATTTTCTGAGGAAACTGAACTTGGTTCAAACTATGTCAAATAGTTTTGTTTTCTTTAACTATTATAAGTGACATTACTCTCTTTCCAACACATGACTAAGGAGATTATTATTATTAAATATTTTTTTGTTTGTTTGTTTTTTTTTTTTTTTTTTTTTAAACATAAGGGGATTATGTAATCATATAAAAAAAAGTTTTATTCTCTACTTCTCTTTACTAAAAACACGAGGAGGTTACATAATCAATAAATATTTATAAAAGCATAGACCTTATGCAAGAGTGCATAAGGTCCTACCATGTGGCATTTTTTATTTTGCATTTAACCATTTATACCTTTTTTTTATTAAGTTTGATTTTACTATCACCTAAAAGATTATAGCACCTTATTTTAGCTGTTATATAAAATATAGGCTGCTCTTGACAATTAGACCAAATGTTGTTCTCTACAAAATGGATTAACTTTTAAAAATATACCAAACCTTATGAAAAGCCTAAGTTTAGTTATTACCTTACATATTATGACTCAAATCTAACCCTGAACCATGTGTAAACCAAAGCCAAAACTCTTACACACTTACAAAATCTCTTCCTCCCCCACGTATAGATGATGCTTCTAGAAAATTTCATTCTCATGAAATCATGTCTTCCTTTTTTTCTCAATTTCAATTCAATACATTTTTGTCTATTAATAGTGTTTTATGCAATTTATGCTGGAGAATTCTCTTTGTCATCGACCAAAGCAACAAAAATTTATTTAAATCTTGGGATTCTTGACCGTTTTAAGCCCAAACCGCAAGCCGTTTTTTTCCAGTATTTAAAGAACATTATAAGCTAAGAGAGGGTTTTCAGAGTTTTTTAGAGAGATTAGAGTGCATCTTGTGCCTCTTTTTTAGATGTAGGGTTTTGTACTAAAAAATGATGTGTGTATATATATATATATATATATATATATTAAATATATGATATGATTGCCATAACTTTAGTAAGAAAAAGATAATAACAATGCAGCAAAATCCTCATACCATTGTTATCTATTCTATTGCAATTAAATATGCTTTGCTTTATATATTGTTCACATTTGATAAAAGTTAAGCTAGACGAGGAACATCCAGCTGAAAGCCATTTACTTGTGTTTCAAAAAAGTAATAAAATTTGAGGCTTTAAAAAAATGTAAATAAAAGTTAAAAATTATGCTTATAATTTCAAGCCAGCCGACACGTTAAAATGTGTTTCATAAGCGCAAACTTTGTTGGAAAACTATAGAAGATGGTGAAGTCTTACTATATTCTTCTTTGACACGACACCCTTTTCTTTACGGGAGAAAGGTGACTTGGAATTCGAAAGCAATATATATTGCCCAAAATGGATTCTAAAAGGTGTGATTATGTCAAATGGTTTTTCTCAGTTTAACTGCTATAAGTGGCATTACTCGTTTTTCAACACATGACTAAGGAGATTATTATTAAGGGTCATGCTAATTCATTTTAAGAAAATTTTGACACCACTTTTATAAGAAATGAAAAAAGTTGTTAAAATATTAATTTTTTTTCTTTTCCTATAAAAACTTTTTAAAATGGATTGTTAATCAATATCTTAATAGCATCTGTAAAGATTTCCCTATTATTAAAAATATTTTTTGGTAATAAACATAAGGAAATTATGTAATCATATAAAAATAGTTTTCTATTTCTCTTTACTGAAAACACAAGGAGGTTACATAATTTGATTAATAGCACATAAACTTGGTAGTTCTAGTTGCCCCTCAAATCCCATGCAACCTTGTGGATTTTGGTTTCCCTCTTTTTCTATAATAAATGTAACAATCCAAAGAAAAACACTAGTCATGTCTGCGTTATATCTCAAAATGGCTAATCACAATTAAGGCTTATTGTACTTGTTAATAAAAGCCTAATTTAACATAGTATATGGCCGATGCGAGACTCATTAAACACCCACATACATCACACAATCAATCAAATTGGAGCATAACAATAAATATTACCGACATTTTGACATGTAAGACTGTGAGTAGTGAAAAAAAAATTGTAAGTCTATGTAAAAGCGATGGTTCATGAACAATTATAGTTGCATATATCATTAAGTTGTGACAAAAGTTATGATAATTATATAGTATGAATCTAGAAGGATAGCTTGTATGTTATACATGTGTTTCACAAAAGATTCTAGACTTGGAAAACTTTCCAATTCTTCCAAGGTAGACCGCACCCTATTCAAACTAAAAGTAAAAAGGTTGTGTTAAAGAATAATATTTTCACACTAACCTCCGTCCTCCACTCCCCACTATCTACCATCCAACCACTACCACTCCACTAACATCTCCAATTTTTAGTGGCCAATTACCACCATTGGTGGCCAGTCGCCACCAGTCCCCAATCTCAATTTTTTTTAATCTAATTTTTTTTCCAATTTTTTATTATATATGTGCTTGGAAGATGAGAAAATGTGAAAAAATGGTAAAAAGTATGTTTTCTATAGCATTTACAAAAACATTACCAAACACTAAAAAACATATTTCGAAGCATTTTTAAGGAATCCAACTAAATACTTAAATATTTTTCGTTGAATTAAACACAACCTAAATAAATTATGTTTATTTTTCACAATTTATTCTTCTTTTGTTGGAATTTATGGGCCAGTTATAGACTTTATACCAAATGTGGAATTTAAGCTATAACCCATTTAGTTTGGTTTTTGGACACAAAAGGAGGGGAATATACTGAATTGTGACTCAAGGTTTTGGACATAAAATGCTAATTGTACATTATGGTTTAAATGGTGATTTAAAGACTAATACGAATTGCATCTATTTCAAACCTAGAAAAATCATTTGATGTCTTGACTTAATGGTAAAAAGAATAATCAATATAGAGAATATTCTATTAATATGTTACAAATCATATTGAAATTAAAATTAAAATAAAAGAAAAGCCTTGGTTAGTTTTTTTTTTGAAAGAAGAAAAAGCCTTGGTTAGCTAGTGGTGTTAAGTGTAGCCAATCAAATTTCAGTTCTTGCACCCATCTTTGTCGAATCGCATTTACTTGATATTTTTTATTGCGGCTCAATGATCCATCTTGCCGTAAAAGTAGGTATAGAGCCCATTCAGTCTTTTTTTATTTTTTGAATTTGGGCCCTTAAAACCCATGAGTAACTGACTTCGGCCCTATTTGAGCTGTATTTTTTGTGGGCTTTTGAAAGATAAATAGTAAAAAGAAAGAAGATGAAAGTCACTGGAAATTTGTTCCAACATATTAGGCACCATTGTTAAGAAATGGAAAAGGCTAAAGAAAAAGTAATGGTATGGTTCAAGTATCTGGCGGTGAAGTTTTGAAGTGGTTACTTTAAACCCCTCAAAGATGAAAATCATAGGAAATTTCTTAGCTTAGGCAAAAGAAAAGTAGCAAATTTTGATTTCGGTAAAGACTAGGGTCAAAGAATTTAAAGATCTAGAAATCTAGACCTAGTTCCACTGTTCGAGTCTTTAGCGTGGGAGAAGAATTTCATTGATGGCGATATTATTATTTCCAGCCATCTTTGTATCAATCTCTTTCTTTCAAAGGCGTGATAGTTATTACAGTGAACCTACCCAACACATATTGGAACTGGAAGTAATAAAAAGTCATGGCTAACACTGAGGTTAAGGTGTAAGAAATTTAAAGCAGTGAAAGAAAATAAAACATACCTGCATTTATTGTTGTTCAAATAATTTACACACACACACACCAAAAAAAAAACTCAATGTATCGCAAAGAATTAGAAGAGTTTCTACTTTCTAGTCTATGAGTCTATGGCCTTCTCCTTAGAAACTGTTTGATGGCGAACATTGGCTTTTTAAGGCTAGACTAGGGACTCCTAAGGGGATAGTTCTTTATCTATCAATCTTATTATCAAAGAAATAATAAATTCAGATAAATAATATTAAAATAATATATATATATATGGGCCACATTAAGTCCCCTAATGAAGATAATTTTACATAAGGGTCATCCACATTTTGTTACAGCTGAATTAAATTAATGTCACTAATTTGTGCAGCTCCCATCTCCTGCTTTCAAGTATGAGGGAGTATGATTCCCTTCAAAGCATCGATTTTTTTTTTCTATTATTTTCTTAGATTTTAGTTAATTTCATAATTAGGTAAAGAATATATATAATCTTGTAAAAAATGAGTAGCACTATAGCATTGGAAAAAAAAAAAAAAAAGCCAAGATATATGTATAACTGGTTTCACTATGACTCCTGTAACTATGACTTTATCAATTTTGATGAAGCAAATTAGCTAGATAGTCATGACAAATTCCTAGCTTAAGAAATCAGTGAGCATGGATTCAAAAAAGTTATCCTTGTGCCTTTCTTTGGTAGCAAAAGGGAAGAAGTGAAAAATACAATATTCATCTTTATTGTCTTAGGTTCAATTATTCAAAAATAATAATTGAATCATTTCAGTAAATTTTTTATTTGCAGAATTACTCAAATGGTTTCAAATCCTTTAAACCACCACACCAACAGACTCTCGCACCAACTCCAAACCCCTTTTACATTGCCAAAAAGTAAACCCATGATCCATTGAATATTGTTATAAACCATAAAATTTTAGTTGGATTCAAAGGTCACTAATCCTACTGAACATGAGAGAAAGAGACTGTTTTTTGTTATAATTTTGCATGATTGCCTCTTCCATTCAACGTAGATAAATAATTAAGACTGAAAAATCTTTTGCAATAATATTGACCCATGGGTCAGTTTTCTCAACAAAACAAAAAATCCCACATTTTATTTAATGACTGAGAAAACCGAAAAGAGCAGTAATTGTTTCCTCATACTCTAGAACACCTAAATAACCTCACGTAAATGATAGACCTACCATCATAGCATTCCAAGCATCTTTAATTTGGCTAACAAACTCATCATAACAATGGGCTCCATATCATAACATTATAAAGTTATGATTAAGTTTTTCATACTTAATCATAATTTTAACATTCTTAAAATTATGATTTGATAAAAAATTGTTTATTAGAATATAATTTTTACAACAATATTACTTTAAAGTGCCCATTTTATTTGTATAGTGGCATTAATGCATGTATGATTGTATACTTTAAAGTGCCCATTTTATTTGTATAGTGGCATTAATGCATGTAATTATTTTTTAATGCATGGAATTATTTTTTAATGCATGTATGATTGTAATTACATTTCTAAATTAAATAATCGATATTCATTGAAACAATATTAAAATTATTATAAAATCAATAAATTTATTTGTAAAAAGCATAATAAAGTCACATATTGATAGAATTAATTTTTATATTATCTAATATTTGTATTTATAAAAAGAAAAATATGTTTGAGTACACAAATATTTTCTTGATTATGTTTATGTTTATAATCTAGGAATTCAATCCATGATATTGAGCATTTACTTGGTCTGGTCTGTATGAACATGGTACATAGTACATAATTCAAAGAACTGGGAGTCAATGTTGATGTACATGGTCATTAAAAAGGTGATTTGAGGGTTAATTCAAATGGTGTATATACTTTAAAACTAATTGGTATTTTTTTTTTTTTTTACTGAGGAAAAAAAAAAAAACTAAATATATCTTGGCTTGATGGAAAAAAAAAAATCATTATAGAACGTACCGTTATTACTTCAAATTATATCATAACTAAAAATAAAAAGAATATATTGATAATTGATAGGCCCAGTTGTTGCACCAATCTTTGTCGAATCACGGATGCCTCCGTCTATAGTTGATTTTCTCGTATCTTCCCTAAGGTTACCACATAGACTTGGTTTTTGCGGCTCAAATCCAATCCAATTCCCTTCTAAAAGTGTTAGGTTTTTGCTTTAGGTCCAGCCCATACTGTTTCTCCTCTCTTTTTACTCCTCTACACAATGGGTCTCCATGCATTGGTGTCGTGTGAGTTCTAGGTGATCCATTACCCAAATGACCCATCTGCCCGTAGTGATAGGCATGGAGCTCAATGTATCAATCCGTCATTTTGTGAACAGATATCACGCAGTATTTAAAGTTGGGCCTCAATAGAATAGTACTTGAACGTGGATTTTTTTTTAATGAAAATACTATTGCACGTACTTAAGATTATTACGTACTTAAGATTATGAGAAATACACTAGCGCAATGGATACAAGGTTCAAAGGAAAGTGTTACATTTTTCAAATTACTCTACTGAGAATCAGGCTGTAACCAAAATAAGTAAATTAACCGATAGGAACAAGCAGTGAATAGAGAGATTAATGATCTATGTTCGTTAAAAATGTTGCTCACACTAGAAGCAATCTGGTACCTGAGGAATCAGTTGCTTTATAAGTGGGGCCATACACGTTAACATTATGAAACCACCCAATACATTGAGAAGAGAACTATGGAACGTGCTGTGATATCATCCAAGGACATGAGGGACAACCCACAGTCAAAAGTAAAATGGTTGGGGAAACTCCAGAGAAAGGATGGATTAAACTCAATGTGGATATTGCAGTGTCTGCAAAAGTAAACTATACGGAAGATTTGAGTGATTTGGGTACCCAAACTACTCTTAATGGGTTCAAATCCTTTAAACCATCACTCCAACCGTCCACCTCCAAAACTCACTTTACACAACCAAAAATCAATCCCATAATCCATTGAAAATGTTATGAACTGAGTTGTATTTGAGAAACAAAATAGAGAGACTTTTTATTTGGATTTAACGTGACTAGTCTCCTGAACATGAGAGAGAGACTTTGTAACTCATTTTGTGAAAAATAAAAAAATAGTCATTCATTTTGTAACTCATTGTGTGAAAAATATTGTCAAATTTTGTGTACTCAAAACTAAAAGATGATGCAATGTAAAGTTTAAACTCTACCAACTAGAGCATTTGCTTGTGAAAAAATTATTATTTGAACACGAGAACTTACTTTTTTTATTTTACTTATACACTTTTCAAAGCATCCTACATCAAATTATTTATTTTAAATTACATTTCATTAAAATATCAAATTTTCTTATTTTTTTAATTGTTTATCTTTTTTCACACACAAAAACCATCTACTCTCTTTCTTCATCCTTAAGACACAAAAAAATAATAAACGAAATACACAATATACAGTGTTAGTGTAAATTTACAGAGTTATTTTAACAGACTTGTAAATTTACATAATTATATACAGACTAATGTAAATCATTTTTAGACAAAATTGAGTAAATTTTACACATTTTTCTATTATACACAGACTATGACAGTCTGATAGACATAACACAAACCAAGTTTAATATTGTTATATCACATAGAAGGATAGACACGAAGGTCCCTCGATGCAGCAAAACACAAGAATTCACATTATTGACAATGTGATCTTCAAAACACAACACACAAAGTCTTCCTCCCCTTAAAGCCTGACAACAGACCTGCCCAATGCCGCAGCCTAAACATTCATTGTATTTGAGTTCAAATATCACTGGGAGAATAGGGCCAGCTGAGTCATGAAGCTCTTATAAGGGGGTACCTGGCAATAATTCAAACTTTCAAGACATAGCAAATTCATAAGTTATATTAGTTACCTCCAACCACTGGTAGGATCTAGTTATTTCATAAGTTGCAAAGCCACCATTAGCATTCTGCAGTGATCTAAGAACATCCATTAGAATGTTTATAACTCAACAGCTACTGAATTGCATAACTAATCTGTTAACAATACCAGAGACAAGCAAACTAAACAAAAAAAATATCACAACAAAATGGAAGAACAATAAAGTCCGGTGCACATATCATGCAGAAATGTTCGTATACAGAACTCTTTTCTTTTAAGAATTACATAAAACTTCAAAGTGCCACATTCTATTCTATGTTTACTTCACACCTTCAGATGTTTGATTCTGGAAAGAGTAATAAAACATTAAAACAAAAAAAAAACCCAACATGCTTATAACCAAATTTAATACTCCGCATATTATCTAATCCAATCAACCAAGACTCTTTAAGGCATTCATGACATTAACATATGCATACGAAAAGCTATAGGGTAGACAAACTACATCCTTTGTTGGAGGAATTTCTTTTCTCTTCCACTATTATCTTCTGAAGATATTTATCCGAATAAAAAAGAACCAGACGTATGAGAATTATGAACTTCAGAGTAATGTCTACATTTTTCAGAGAAAATAAGACAATAAATGTTCAGGTTAATATTTTCATCATTTGTGAATAAACGATAAATCCTTGGATGTTCAGAGTTCAGTACTGCCAACACCTACGTTCTTTAAATACTTAAATAATTAAGCAAGCCCAAGCTGAAGGCACAATTTGCTGCCATCAGTGAGGGAAATGTACATATATAAATTACTCTAGTCACTTCTGCCCCGATGAACAAAGCCTTGAGTTAAACGGCTGACTTAAGTCAATTACAAGAATCATGAGAGTAAACTATTATGTCTTTTCTCAATCTGTTAACATTTTTTTTAAAAATTGCTGTGTCAGACTCCAACTTTGAGCTTCTAAACATGCAACATATCTAACAATCACCTGTAAGGAAAGGAGAACATTAATAGCATCATATAACCACTTCACATCTAACGACTTCCCAACTGTTTCTGATGGGAATGTTGATAGTAATAAAACAGCCTGCACAAAGAAATAGATATCAGAAATTTTTTACATTATATAGTATGGAACTGTTTGTTCTAACTTTACCTTCAATCCTTCTGCAGAGCAATCAGAAATAGGCCATCCATGATCTGTAGTTTAGAATGGCCAAGCACCTTTTGAAATGTGACGATACCAAAAATTTAGATCTCCAGGACAATCTTCTAAGACCTTCAAAGCAAACCACAATTGGTCATGAAAAAATGAAAAGAATAATTTTAAGATATAATAATAAAAAAATTCTGCAAAGGAGAACCTGCGAATCCTTTATGTAGTCATGTGCTTTTCTTAAAGTTGCTCCATATTCTTCAGCAATGTTAGTTGATATAATTGCTTGAATAGCAAAAGAAGTATGCCATGATTTACTCCCATTATAACCCTACATCAAAATTAATACAAACACACAATGTGTAATTCTCAATATTTGAGATAGTGAAACATAATCATGGGCTCTATATACTTCATTGAATAATTAAAAAAATACTAAGGTCTCCCCCCCCCCCCCCAGAGAGAGAGAGAGAAATGGTTGTTAAGTCAGTTAAAAACTGTTTAACAGTAAATGTCTGAACCTGCATTTTCATGCCATCTTCAGCAATCCACAAATAATCAAAGATTCTTGGAAGATGTAATTTGAATGCCTGAGTTTGGATCCTCCGCCCAACAACAAAGCATATTCAACACCTGCATCATCCACAAAATACAAGGCCAATAGTTCAATGGAACTACCAACAAGTACAGTGAGTGCCTTTGAGGAGAAAACATTTTGTTAGACCAAAGAGAAAACTCTCGGTCTCCACTAGTTTTCCATCCTAAAATCACTCTAACTAAACACCCAATGAAATTATTTTTTCCACTTTTCTCTCCCCTTTTTCGATCCTCCTAAAATCACCCCAACCAATTGGGGCCTAACGAGAAATATAAAAATTATATTGTTAAACTTTCTAAATGGAAACCACAGGAAAGATTGGAGTGATTTGAGCAACCAAACTACTCTTAATGGGCTCAAATCCTTTAAACCACCACACCGAAAGGCTACCACTCCAGCAGTCCAACTCTAAAACTCACTTTACACAACTAAAAATATTATGAACTGAGTTGTATTTGAGAAACTAAATAGAATTTTTATTTGGATTTAACGTGATTGATCTCCTGAACATGAGAGAAAGAGACTTTTTTTTTTTTTTTTAGTTCTGCTTCATTCCCTCTTCCATTCAAAGTACATAAACAAGATTGAAATAATCCATCAGTTACAATTAAATTCAAATTGAAAGATAATACAATTGATCTTTTACTCCTAATCCAGTGCCACTTCTTTATCCTCATCTGCTACTGCACTGAAATTCAATATGATCCAATCTACTGCAGTGTCATCCTTTACTCCAATTCTCCATCCTTGCGGCTCAGCAACTGTGATATCTCTTGTGATGACATAAAAGAAGTAGAGTTTACTTAGACAGTTAGACATGTTGAAACAATGAAGGACAGATACGTGTATAAAGTTGAACATAGAATAGTGATAATAATACTAATTTAGACGTCAAGAAAAAATAATTGCAGCATATGAAGATAATAATAATAGTATTAAACTGTTAATAATATATCATTAGTGGTAGAAAGGATGATAATGATTTTGACGTCAATAGACCATAGTAACTATAATCATCAAATGATCTACTGAGAAATTGATTGTACTATCAAAACAATGTAAGTCTTTTTCCTAGAGAACAAATTGTGGTAAAAGTGGTTATTTGCATAGTAAAAGAGAAAAGTTGGGAACGAAAGAATTATTACCAGTGAGTTTTGAAGCTGCCTCTGAATTCTGGCCATATTCACTGATATTGCCACATATAGCCTGTCTTTGAAATCGTTCAAGAACCTGAAAAATGCAACTCGCAATGACATATTCAGTACTAATGTGCCAACAACTCCCCAGAAACCTGTGATAAATCCAAGGGCCACACTAACATAAAATCCAATGGATATAAACCCTTCTCTCTCATCTTGCATGCCAGCATGTTCTCTACTCCTGTTCATAGCTGCATTTTGAGCTATTTCTTCCCCCGGACATTTCTTTCGAAGCGGGGCTCCGCAAAGATTTGGATTCCCCTCATATGAGGATGCATTAAAGGTATCAAGTTGAGGGCTTGTTGGAATTCTTCCGGAAAAATCATTGTTTGACAAGTCCAAGACACTTAGACGATCAATATGAGAAAGGCTTGAAGGAATTCCACCGGAAAGCTGGTTCTTAGATAGATCCAAGGCATCTAATGATTGTAACATATCAATATCTGAAGTGATTTTTCCAGTTAAACAATTTCTTGAGAGATTTAAGGAAACCAATCCAACAAGTTCCACAATTTCTCTAGGAATTTGCCCAGTTAAATTGTTGCTCGAGAGATCTATGCTTTTTAACAGTCCAAGAATATTTTTATACTCATGCTCTTTTCCTTTCCACATAAAAAGCATACGATCAATATAAGAAATTCCGTATAGAATATTGCTGACCACTTCTGTAGAAGAATGGGCGATGGTTGCATTTGGACTATCTTTTTGAGTCAAAGTGTGAAGGTTGTTGAGGCATTTTGGTATACTTCCCAAGATTTGGTTTAAAGCGAGGTCTAAAACTTGAAGATGTGCTAGATGGCAAAGATGTATAGGTATGCTTCCATTGAAGTGATTGGATCGAAGGACAAGGATAATTAAATTTGGATAACTAGTCCCTAACCACATCGGTATCTGTCCTGTCAGAGCATTGTCTCGAAGATTAAGGAAGATCAACTCCTTGCAATTTTTCAGGGAAGAAGGAAGTTTCCCACTAAAACTATTGTTGCCTAAATCCAATGTTATAAGCCCATGTAGAAATCCCACCGAGCTTGGGATTGTCCCATGGAAATGATTGTTTGCCAAATTAAGAATTTTTAATCCTTTAAGATACATCCAACATGAGTCAGGAAACTGACCTGATAACCTGTTATTGGAGAGATCTAGAATCTTCAAATTCACATTTTGAACTTCACATAAGGAAAAAATTGTGCCTAAAAGCATATTCTTGGAAAGATCCAAATATGCAGATTCAAATAAAAATTTTGGAATTCTGCCACTAAGTTTGTTTGAACTCAGGTCTATAATTGGGGAAAAAGTAAAATCCAATGGCAAATTTGGAATTTGGCCACTTATTTGGTTATAAGACAAATTCATATAATTTAATTGAGGAGAAAAGACCAAATTGAAATTGGAAAGGCTATCCGAAATTCCAGAATTGAAAATATCAAGATAATAGTAATTTTTTTGAGTTTGAAGCCATGTTGGGAATTGAGGGCCCAGTTGGCAAGAGGATAATCCTATCCAGTCTAATTGGAAAGGTGGAACCCAATCAGAGCTGAAGTTGAAAACCAATGAGGTATTAGATAAGTCCAAATACTTCAATTTTGTAAGCTCCGAGAAGTGGGCTTCAGAAATAACACCTTTTAGTGGATTATCTAGAAGATACAGAGACTCTAGGTTGGATTGTTTTCCCAAACTTTCAGGTATTGTCCCATTCAAATGATTTTGAGAAAGTGACAATTCTCTCAATGATGGAAATGCTGCAAGATCGCGTAACGATCCCATGATTTGATTTTGATCCAAATACAAAACCTCTATTGAGTGGTTTGCACACCCAGTCAAGTTATGAATAAAATCAAGAAGCTGTCCTCTAAGATGGTTCCCTGATAGAGATAATGTTTTCAAATTACACATACCACCAAAGGCTTTTGGTATCTCGCCTTCAAACTCATTAGAATCAAGATAGAGATGTGCAAGAGAGTTTATTCTGGTAAAAGCATCTGGAATTAAACCTTGAAATTGGTTATTCCAGAGATAAAGTTCAACAACACTAGTGTTGGAGTTGAACAACCACTCCAGCACTGAAGAAGAAGAAGTGAGATTATTATAAGGGAGATAGAGGACATCAAGAGAAGTAGAAGAATTGACAAGGGGAACGGAGAAAATATTCGGAAGATTACAAGAGTACAAGTACAAGGATGTCAAGTACGGCAGTTTATTCACAACATGGAGCCAATTATTGACTTTGCTCAGGTTAACGGTACTCATGTCAAGGTATTCTAAAGAAGAAAGTTGAGGGAGCCACTCTATGTTTTCAGGTTTATTAAAATTATTCCAGCCAAGATCAAGGTGCTGCAAGTTGGAAAGATTCCCAAGCTGGAAAGGTATATTTCTTCCGAAATTAGCATCATAAAGGTCAAGGTGTATTAAGTTGGAGAGAGAAGCAATGAATTCTGGGATTTGGCTGTAATTAAAATCATTTTGGCTCAGGTCCAAATAAGTCAAATATTTCAACTCAATCAAGGAAGGATTAAGTTTACCTCGCAAAGGCGGTGAGGGAAAGTAGTCCGAGTCATTGAGATTAAGCCTGATGACGTGGCCTGTTTGGTTGCTACAGCTGACCCCACTCCATGTGCAACAATCTTGATCGGAGCTCCAAGAAGAAAGAAGACCATGGTCATCAATAAGGTCTTGTTTAATCTTGAGAAGAGCTTGTCTCTCATGCTCTTTGCAGCCAAGGTGAGTATCTGCTAACCCCAAATTATTGCCAGTAGTTGGTTTCATGCACAACAAAAAAAGGAGAATTAAAGTGAGGAGAAATTGGAGGGAACTTCCACCCATGATTAGGATGAATGTAGAAGATCAATAACGCACAAAATATGCAGTGTTACAAGTATGATTTTACTTGGAACCCTTTCTTTATATACATCCGTTGATTGCTTTCAGTAGGAAGTATTAGCATGACGAAGTCGAAAGTCACCGGAAATATCTTTTATTAGACTAGTCAACATTGCTATTTTTTTTTTTTTTTGAATGGGTAAGAATTATATCAAAAGAGAACGTCCAAAAGCAACAAATTTTACAAAATTGTTTTACACAAGCTGATGTAGTATATTTTTAATAATAGGCAAAAACAAATGATATTAGTAGTAGATTTAAATAAAAAACAATCAATCCTTGTCAAGTTAGTTTATAAAAAATAATGTCATTTATTTTGTAACTCAAAATATACATACCAATATAAATCATTTTCAGAGACAAAATTGACTAAATTTTACACATTTTCCTATTATACATGGACTGATCGACATGAATGATTATAAAGTTGCTGAAACCTCTAATAAGCAAGCTTGTGAAACCCGGACTGAACCGTACGGTCCGACGGGATTAACCGAAAACCGTTCACCAAAACGGTTCTGTTAACCTCAAAAATCGGCATATATGAAAAACTCAGTCACCCGTGCGAACCGCGGTTCAATCTCGCGGGTTCTTGCAGGTTCAGTGATTCAGAGTTTTTTTTTTTTTTTTGGGTACTTACAGCTCAGCCATTGATGAAGCTTCAACCTCAGACATTGAGATCGCACCACTATTTGCTCTTATTCTTCTTTTCAGTCTCGCTCACCCTCTCTCCCTCTCTCTGTTTTTGCCGACCATTGTTTCTGCATATTTTTCTTTCTCTGCGTTTTTTCCGTTTCTATGAGCGAACTCTAGAGTCTTCGGGACTCTTTGAAGGTGATTGACAACCTCTCTGTCACCCACTAAATGCAAGCTGTCAAACACTCTTCTTTAAATATTGTAAAATTAATAATCTTTTAATGGTTTGGCTGGCTCTTTTAGCTTTGTTTATTTTTTGTTTTTAAAATTTAACTAAATATATGCTGTCAAGTCAATTGTCAACTACACTTTTCAAAATTTAACAGGGATTTGTTCTTTATTTAATCAATTTTTTAATACTTTATCCGGCCAACCCTTTAGCAGTTTATTTTAAAAAAATTTCATAAATAGTTGAATATTCAAATAGCAGTTTATTTTAAAAAATTTCATAAATAATTGAATATTCAAATGAGCTTTGGCCTAAAACAATTTATTAGATAGTCAAACGTAGGTGGTAACTTTAAACCCCTCAAAGATGAAAACCATAGGAAATTTCTTAGCTTAGGCAAAAGAAAAGTAGCAAATTTTGGTTTCGGTAAAGACTAGGGTCAAAGAATTAAAAGATCTAGACATCTAGACCTAGTTCCACTGTTGGAGTCTTTAACGTGGGAGAAGAATTTCATTGATGGCGATATTATTATTTCCAGCCATCTTTGTATCAATCGCTTTCTTTCAAAGGCGTGGTAGTTATTACAGTGAACCAACCCAACACATACTTGAGCTGGGAGTAGTAAAAAGTCATGATTCAAATGATTTATAGAAAAGAACTCAAGGTAAGGCAAAGAATTAGAAGAGCATCTAGTCTATGAGTCTATGACCTTCTGCTTAGAAACTGTTTTGATGGTGAACACAGGTTTTTTAAGGCTAGACTAGAAACTCCAAATAAGATAGATCTTTATCTATCACTCTTATTATGAAACAAATAATAAATTTAGATAAATAATATTTAAATAAAATATATGTGGGCCACATTAAGTCCCCTAATGAAGATAATTTTTATGTAAAGGTCATCCACATTTTGTTACAACAGAATTAAATTAATGTCATAAATTTGTACAGTTCCCATCTCCTGCTTTCAAGTATGAGGGAGTATGATTTCCTTCAAAGCATCGATATTTTTTCTATTATTTTCTTAGGTTTTACTTAATTTCATAATTAAGTAAAGAATATATATATAATCTTGTAAAAAATGAGTAGCACGTTAGCATTGGGAAGAAACTGAAAAAAGAAAAAAAAAAAAAAGAAAAAAAGAAGAGAAGGCTATTTATATAACTAGTTTCACTATGACTCGTGTAACTATGACTTTATCAATTTTGATGAAGCAAATTAGCTAGATAGTCATGACAAATTCCTATCTTAAGAAATCAGTGAGCATGGATTCAAAAAAGTTATCCTTATGCCTTGCTTTAGTAGCAAAGGGAAGAAGTGAAAAATACGATATACGTCTTTACTGTCTTAGGTTCAATTATTCAAAAATAATAATTGAATCATTTCAGTAAATTTTTTATTTGAAGAATTACTCAAATGGTTTCAAATCCTTTTTACCACCACACCAACAGACTCTCACACCAACTCCAAACCCCTTTTACACTGCCAAAAAGTAAACCCATAATCCATTGAATATTGTTATAAACCATAAAATTTTAGTCGGATTCAAAGGTCACTAATCCTACTGAACATGAGAGAAAGAGACTGTTTTTTGTTATAATTCTGCTTGATTGCCTCTTCCATTCAACGTAGATAAATAGGATTGAAAAATCTTCTGCAATAATATTGACCCATGGGTCAGTTTTCTCAACAAAACAAAAAAGCAAACATTTTATTCAATGACTAAGAAAACCAAAAAGAGCAATAATTGTTTCCTCATACTCTGGAACACCTAAACAACCTCACGTAAATGATAGACCTGCCATCACAGCATTCCAAGCATCTTTAATTTGGCTAACAAACTCATCATAACAATGGGCTCCATATGGTAACACCTAAGGAAACTGAATCATAACATTATAAAATTATGATTAAGTTTTCATACTTAATCATAATTTTAACATTCTTAAAATTATGATTTGATAAAAAAAATGTTTATTAGAATATAATTTTTACAACAATATTACTTTAAAGTACCCATTTTATTTGTATAGTGGCATTAATTTAGCCAAGATTAATTGGCTAAAAGGATAACTACAAGATTAACCGTAATTATACTTAATGCATGTATGATTGTATTTACATTTCTAAATTAAATAATAGATATTCATTGGAACAATATTTAAATTAGTATATAATCAATAAATTTATTTGTAAAAAGCATAATAAAGTCACATATTGATAGAATTCATTTTTATATTTGCTAATATTTGTATTTATAAAAAGAAAAATATGTTTGAGTACAAAAATATTTTCCTGATTATGTTTATGTTTATAATCTAGGAATTCAATCCATGATATTGAGCATTTACTTGGTCTGGTCTGTATGAACATTTGCCATTCTTTCCTTGAAATAGTACATAATTCAAAGAATTGGGAGTCAATGCCTTGTGTCACACTACTTCATAGGGCCAAATTCGAATTTACGAAAACATTGAAATGAAAAATAGTTGATTTAAAGTTTAGAAATTAGGTAATGGAAATCCCAACTTTGACAATTGAGGATTGAGCAGAGTGTAACTTTCGAAATCTAATTACATATGAGCAATATTGCCATGATGTTGAACTGGTGCGTCTCAAAGGAATTGTGGAAAATTGGATTTGGTGATTGTTAAGCAATCTCCTCGATATTCAAGCTTGGTTACTTCGTCAACCCATCTAATGAATTACTCTAAAATCTTCAACAATGTGAATATGCACTATAGTTGACGTTAGAAGTATGGATTGCAACACCAAAATGCAATTATTACAGTAGTTCATGGGCAATGATTTCATTTCTTGTTGCTACAATGTTACTTCTCCTTACTCTACCACAAACCATAAATTTAATTCATTTGTATACTTCTGCATAGGGGATGTAGGTGAGCTTTCAAGATCCATATTTTCATGCACAAAGTACACATTTTTTTTCCCAATAATCACAATTAAAAGGTGTTGTAGTATCCTTGAAGTCATTTTTGTATTAATACCAACAAATTTGGGTAGAAAACACTTTCGAAATTAACAATTACACACTTAATTTCATTGAAGCTATCCAACGAATAATTAGTAAAAATCACTGGGATAAAAAGTACATTGTTTAAGTTTCTCTTAGGAAAAGACATTTTAACACCATATATTAAAAGCAGAACTATACCCATCCACGTAGTAAGACAATTTAGCAAGCCTAGTAGTACGCCATATTTGAAAAAAATCAGTGCATTATAGAAGTCTTCATTCATATTTTCAGAAACAGTTGGTCTATTTGAAACATAGACTTCTTCGTTGGGAACTTCAAAAGGTGTTAGTCGAGTTACAAAACTTTTAGGCTGTGTTTGTAATTAACAATTACACATTTTCATTGAACCTATAGAAGGAATAATTAGTTAAACTCATTGGAATCAAAATGTACATCGTCAAAGTTTCTTTTAGAAAAAGACATCTTAGCACCACATATAAAGCTAAACTAGACCCATCAACGTAGAATAGGGGGTAAGAAAATGTAGCAAGTCTAGCATGCCATATTATATGACAATTTATGCTAAAATTTCAGTTTTCGATCAATCAATTTACATTTTCTTCAATTAAAGTAGACTTTAAAAACGTATATAAGGGGACATGACAAAGTCTTACAAATTCATCTAGACATATATAGCGAAACTGAAAGCTCAATGTGGGGTCCGACAATTTATAATGTCTTCAACTAAAGTCATTGCATGCAAACGTCTATTAGGATCCAAAACATTTTGTCATGGCAAAATGTTAAAAATGTCTTTATCAACTTTATTAAGTTGGAATCATTTTTCTCAAAAAAAAAAAAAGTTGGAATCACTGGTTTAATATGAGCAGAAAGTAAATGAAATACGGATTTTTTTTCACACTTCTTGAACATATTTTCAAGCACAAGTACACATATTTTCCCCAGTAATTACAGTTAAAACGTGTTGTAGTATCCCTAATGTCATTCTTGTATTAATACCAACAATTTGCATAGAAAACACTTTCAAAATTAACAATTACACAATTTCATTGAAGCTATCCAACGAATAATTAGTAAAAATCATTGCGATAAAAAGTACATTGTTTAAGTTTCTCCTAGGAAAAGACATTTTAACACCATATATTAAAAGCCGAACTATACCCATCCACGTAGTAAGAAAATTTAGCAAGCCTAGTAGTACTAGTACACCATATTTGACTACACAGGCATTTCATTCTTTCATGATTCCATCAATCAATTTACATGGTCTTAAAATCAAAGTAGACCATAAAAATCCAGCATAAATAAGGGGACATGGAATTTTTTTTTTTAAATCCAGCTAGACATATGTAGCTAAACTGAAAGTCCATTTCTCCATCTGACAATTTATAATGTTTTAAAGTCATTGCCGAGAGGAAAGAATCTAGGCACTAATATTTTCATCATCGAACTCATTATAAGTATATTAAAATTATTAACATAGTTTACTTCAAGTTAAATTTATTTGAAAGAATTATATAAAAATACTATTTTTATTAAAAATCAGAAATCAAAAGCTTCAAATTTGTTTCTTCAATTAAAGTAGACTATAAAAACGTATATAAGGGGACATGACAAAGTCTTACAAATTCATCTAGACATATATAGCGAAACTAAAAGCTCAATGTGGGGTCCGACAATTTATAATGTCTTCAACTAAAGTCATTGCATGCAAACGTCTATTAGGATCCAAAACATTTAGTTATGGCAAAATGTTAAAAATGTCTTTATCAAACTTTATTAAGTTGGAATCATTTTTCTTAAAAAAAAAAAAAAAGTTGGAATCACTGGTTTAATATGAGCAAAAAGTAAATGAAATACGGATTTTTTTTCACACTTCTTGAACATATTTTCAAGCACAAGTACACATTTTTTCCCCAGTAATTACAGTTAAAACGTGTTGTAGTATCCCTAAATTCATTCTTATATTAATACCAACAATTTGCATAGAGAACACTTTCGAAATTAACAATTACACAATTTCATTGAATTTATCCAACGAATAATTAGTAAAAATCATTGGGATAAAAAGTACATTGTTTAAGTTTCTCTTAGGAAAAGACATTTTCACACCATATATTAAAAGCCGAACTACACCCATCCACGTAGTAAGAAAATTTAGCAAGCCTAGTAGTACTAGTACACCATATTTGACTACACAGGCATTTCATTCTTTCATGATTCCATCAATCAATTTACATGGTCTTAAAATCAAAGTAGATCATAAAAATCCAACATAAATAAGGGGACATGGAATTTTTTTTTTAAAATCCAGCTAGACATATGTAGCTAAACTGAAAGTCCATTCCTCCATCTGACAATTTATAATGTTTTAAAGTCATTGCCGAGAGGAAAGAATCTAGGCACTAATATTTTCATCATCGAACTCATTATAAGTATATTAAAATTATTAACATAGTTTACTTCAAGTTAAATTTATTTGAAAGAATTATATAAAAATACTATTTTTATTAAAAATCAGAAATCAAAAGCTTCAAATTTGTTTCTTCAATTAAAGTAGACTATAAAAACGTATACAAGGGGACATGACAAAGTCTTACAAATTCATCTAGACATATATAGCGAAACTGAAAGCTCAATGTGGGGTCCGACAATTTATAATGTCTTCAACTAAAGTCATTGCATGCAAACGTCTATTAGGATCCAAAACATTTAGTTATGGCAAAATGTTAAAAATGTCTTTATCAAACTTTATTAAGTTGGAATCATTTTTCTTAAAAAAAAAAAAAAAGTTGGAATCATTGGTTTAATATGAGCAGAAAGTAAATGAAATACGGATTTTTTTTCACACTTCTTGAACATATTTTCAAGCACAAGTACACATTTTTTCCCCAGTAATTACAGTTAAAACGTGTTGTAGTATCCCTAAATTCATTCTTATATTAATACCAACAATTTGCATAGAGAACACTTTCGAAATTAACAATTACACAATTTCATTGAATTTATCCAACGAATAATTAGTACAAATCATTGGGATAAAAAGTACATTGTTTAAGTTTCTCTTAGGAAAAGACATTTTCACACCATATATTAAAAGCCGAACTACACCCATCCACGTAGTAAGAAAATTTAGCAAGCCTAGTAGTACTAGGACACCATATTTGACTACACAGGCATTTCATTCTTTCATGATTCCATCAATCAATTTACATGGTCTTAAAATCAAAGTAGACCATAAACATCCAACATAAATAAGGGGACACGGAATTTTTTTTTTTTAAATCTAGCTAGACATATGTAGCTAAACTGAAAGTCCATTTCTCCATCTGACAATTTACAATGTTTTAAAGTCATTGCCGAGAGTAAAGAATCTAGGCACTAATATTTTCGTCATCGAACTCATTATAAGTATATTAAAATTATTAACATAGTTTACTTCAAGTTAAACTTATTTGAAAGAATTATATAAAAATACTAATTTTATTAAAAATCAGAAATCAAAAGCTTCAAATTAGTAGAATTTAAGGAAGTTTTAATATTTTTAATCTATTATAATTCTTATTTATAATAAAATTTGAGTTTTATATGATTTGCTTTCATCATGTAACTTGGAATTTATTTTACTGTTTGAGAGAGGTGACTTGGAATTAGTTTGAAATAAAAGCCACCCAATGCTATTTAATTTTTCATCCTAAAAAATAAGTGCTCCCTTTCACTATCAGTGTTTTCTGACCCTTTGAAGCTTCCCTCACGGCCTAAATCCTAACCACCAAATGAGTATTTTAAGTTAAAGCTAGCAAAAAGATTAATGCAAATAATTGAAAATAGATTATGAAAGAATTGTGCACTATCAAGTTTTGTAAGACCTTGTTTCTAAAAAAAAAAAAAAAAAGTTGTGTAAGACCTTACTCTTTTGTTCTCCAATGTTTAAGGTGGCCATATTATTATTCTTACTATGATTATTATTGATTTGTGGCTAATATTATTATAGAATAATATCAAATTCCATAATCTAATATTGATATGGCCATATGGGTTTAACTAGCTTAGGTTCTGTTTGATTAAGGATTTTTGTTTTTGATTTCAAAATAGTATAAAGATTATAAGGACACAAAGTTGGCCTTGGGCCCAAATGCGTTACCGGGCCGGCCCAAGTGTCCTATACAATAGAATTTGTAGAGAATGGGCTTAAAGCCTAGACTTCCTCAGGCTCTAGAAGACTATGGGGTAAGGGTTAAGTCCGTTGATGGCGTGCTAGAAGTTGGGGGTGCACCTCTGCCTCTCCTCGGACGTGTGCCGAGGAACCTATGTCCAGGCTTTCCTTCTCTTTTCAGAGAGAGAGAGAGAGAGAGAGAGAGAGAGAGTCTTCTTTCCTTGGAGAAAATCCGGATCCCCCGGGCTATGGATACCCCTCCTTTATTTATACTCCCCATCCTTGGTGCCCACCTGTCTTTTCGCTGGAAACGCTCCCCTATGCTTGTAAGGCTGTCCACTGTCCCTTCAGAAGTCATTTCTCCATTAATGTGGCCAGGCAAGTAGGTGGGAGGCCTTTAATGCGGTGGCAGCAGCTTTATACAGTGCACGTTCCACTTGTCCTCCTCCTCGGCGTCCCGTGGGAGTTTCGTGTGACTTATTGAGCTTCAGTAGCTTCCCCATTGGCGTTATGTTGTATCTCTCGGCCCCTGCCTCCGTTGTCCGAGGCCATATTCTCCTCGGACTCTCCCGAGCGGGCAGTGACCTGATCGATGGGCCTCTGGGCCTTCGAGTTTCGGTGATCTCCCCCCTCCCGGTGGCGTCGTGGGCGGACCGATGTCCTCGGACCAGGCCCAAGGCCCACACAACCATTTGACGTTTTTGCCCCCACAATAGCCCCTCAAAAATTTATTTGACCTCAATCTGAGAGGGAGAATGAGTTTTTGACTCATGAGCTTTACCCCACGTGATCCTTCAAGCACAGCACGCGCGGAGATTCCCCCGCGCCTTCTGGGATGGCACGCGACGCTTCGTAACGCCAAGCACCAGCATTAAATGCCCTGAGTAACTCCCTGTCGCCCACGTTCGACGGTGAGATGAGGATCCTGCGGCTTTGATTCCTCCTAAAAGTTCGCGCGGGACAGGTCTCATAAATGTTTGCTTTTCTAAATCCCTAAATGCTTGGGAAGTCGCGCATCCAACCTTCACTTCCAAAAAGCAATCACGCCCCTGAAAACGTATACTCTCATTTCCTCTCCAGAAGCATTCTCAGAGTCGTGTCCCTCTTTCTTCGTAAGTTCTCGTTCCCTTAGCCCTTTTCTCCTCAGCTGTTGATTTTTCCCTTCCCCCTCTAGGTTTACACTTTAATCTGGGTCACATGGGTAGGCTTAAGTGTCTGGTGGACTCTGAATTCGGTATGGAGGGATTTCGAGCCAAGTACCACATTCCCCCGGAAGTGGGACTTAAATACTGCCCGCCTGAGGCGATGGCTGACTCCAAAGGGGACGGGCAGGTGGTTATTCCCATCATCGCCTTCCTGGAGGGTGGCATGACCCTTCCCATGGGTCTTGTCACCAGGGAATACCTTCGTAACCACCGGTTGTGCCCTGACCAATGCACGCCCAACATGTTTAGGATCCTAGGGAGTGTAGACGCTCTAAATGAGCAGATAGGTCTGAACCTCACATGGCGGGACGTGGTCTACATGTACGAGTGCCACCCACTCAAGACCGTAGGGTACTACCTCAAGTCCCTGTCGAGTGTCGTTAGGCTCATATCGTGTCTTTCCAAGTCCAATAAAGGGATGAAGGATGACTATGTCGTCGCCTCCGGGAGATGATACGACGGAAACCAGGTGTGGCTGCCTTGGGTTTTGGGCTTCTGTTTATGCTTTAGTCCCATTACCTTCGTCTCTGGGAATTTGTAGCTTGTTGTCCTTACTGCGCATTTTTGTCCCTGAATCTAATTGTGGTCCATCCTTTGAATGTCTTTTTCACAGATAAGTAGCACGTATCTCCCAGCCTCGGAGATGTTAACGTCCGAGACCTAAACAGGGTGCTAAGATCTGAGGTGTTTGTGCACGAGGATTTGCAAGTGAGGGCTGACCACCTGATTTTAAGGAACGAGCCACTGTCCACCGTCTTCGGGGAGGTTAAGGACGCGATCATCGCCTGCGACAAGAGGCAGAGGCGGATAGACGTCACGAAGCCCAACTTCCTTGCCCCGCGCGACCTTCCGGACGACCCTTCGGTGATCCTGTACTCCCCCCCGGTGAGCGTGGTCCCCATCTCGGCTCGGCCCCCAACCTTTGCTGCCGAGGGCGAAGACGATATTGTCGAAGTCTCGGACGACGAGGCCACCTAGTGCTCGAGCATAAAAGGCCTGATAATCTCCAAGGTGAACAACAGCACCGAGGAGGAAGAAATGAACAGCCTACGGTCCCTTATGGGTGCGCGAGGTGCGCAGGTGGCCAAGAAGGGTGCCACCGGGTCTCATCTTCCCCCAACTTCCTCCTCCTCCTCCTCCTCTTCCGGCCGACCCCAAGGTTCACACTACTGACCTCAAGAAAAAGAGGAAAAAGAAAGACGAGGAAGCTGAGGAGGCTTGTCAAAAGAAGCTCAAGCAGCAGCAACATCATCAATAATAACAACAGCAGCAACAGCAACATCAACAGAAGGGCGCGAAAGGCAGGGCGCGGGCCCACTTGGTGGAGATTGGGGAGAGCCACGGGGTGGCCGACGTGTGCCGAGCCCAGACTTCTTGGTCTCCAGCATTGGACCTGGACGGGACCCTCATCCCCGAGCGCGCCAGCATAAGAGAGTACTAGAAGGGGCACTCTCTATACCTCGCCAAGGCTCTAGAAAAGCCCTTGCTTCTCCCCAAGGACATGGAGGCCCTTGAGCAGATGCAGCAGCATCATCTGTTCCTCTCTCTGAAGAGGGATCTGGGATTGGTACGTTTCGATCAGCCCTGGCCTACCTGCATTAATTTTGAACATGTGTACTGTCCCACTTATGCCTTTTACGTGCATGTAGGCTATCCAGGAGGTCGCTGTGGCTGAGAAGTGGGTGGAGGGTGCCCGGAAGAAGGCCTCCGCTGAGCTCAATATCCGAGTCGAGACGAAGAAAGCCCTCTGCCTTGCCGAGGCCGAGAACGTCAAGCTTGGCAAGAGGCTGTCAGCAGAGGAGCAGGCGAAGAGGAGCGCCGAGGCTGGCCTCAAAAATGTTACCACTCAGGCCGAGGCTCAGCGAAAGGAGCTGCGGGGCTACAAGGAGGACCTCGCGAAGGCGAAGGAAGACAATGCCGCTCTGAAGGAAGAGGCCCATACTGCTAAGGAGGCTACTGACGCAGCTGTGGCAGCCTCCTTCCAAAGGGGGTTCGAGGAGACGGAGACCCACCTCGTTGAGGAGCTGGTGGACCTATGCAGGGAGTACTGCCGACAGGTCTGGTCGGAAGCCCTCAACGTGGCGGGTGCCCCTTCTTCCTCTGAGTGGAGGAGGGTTGAGAACGTGTGGTATCCTCCGGATATCTGCGAGTTCGATGCTCTTCCTACTGCGGCCATCCCCACTTCTTTCGTGGCCCCCGTCCTTCCTTCAGCCTCTTCGGGTCCTGGCCAGGTCGTTCTTCCGGGAGAGCAAGCCGATGAGGGCCAAGGCAAGCAAGACGGTCAAGGCGATCCTCCTCCCAGCGGACTGACCTTCGAGGTGATGGTGCCCCAGCCTTCCGAGCCAGAGGCAAAAGGAGTAGAGGATCAAGTCAGCGTGGATGGCGAAGCGCTTAAGGAGGGTCTCCCACCAACAGCCAAGGCTTGAGCTGCCAGATTCCTTCCCTTTTCCTGTAGGGGCTCTTTTGTTTTTGTCTTTACTTGAAGGGCATTCTTGTTTTAATTTTATTGTGAAGAACTTAGCATTTTATCTGTAACTATTTTATTTATGATCATGAACTACTTTTATTTCTGGTTTCCTTGTGAGTAGTTACTTTGCATGTGAGAATTTGAGATAAGTTTCCTCCGTTTGCGCAAAAGATTTAGCCCAAGTGCTAAGACTTAGTTAAAAAATGGTATTGGTACGTCAGCCTTTCCAAAGCAGTAGATCCGAGATTCTAGCATAACTTAGGCTTTTGTTAACACTTAGATAAAAATAAGAACGTACTAAGGACCCGCGTGCTAAGGAAAAACAAAATGTGCCTCAAATTTATCTAATGAAAGACAGGCAATATATTGGGTGTCAAGTTTCCCAAGGCAGAAAGTCCGAGGACTTGGCGTAGCCTAGGTCGGCGTTAATACTTAAAGAGAATAAATTGTATGTTTAAATTTCTTAAGGCAGAAGGTCTGTGGTCCCGACTTAGCCAAGGTCAACATTAACACTTAGATGAATTGAGTAAAGCGTTAAATTTCCCTAAGGCAGAAGGTCCAAGGGCCTGGCCTAGCTCCAGTTGACACTAACACTAAAAATAAATTTGAAACTGCGTTAAATTTTCCCAAGGCAGAAGGTTCGAGGACCTGGCTTAGCTAAGGCTGACATTAACACTTAAAATAAATTTGAACAATGTGTTAAATTTTCCCAAGGCAGAAGGTCCGAGGACTTGGCTTAGCCAAGGTTGACATTAACACTTAAAATAAATTTGAACAATGTGTTAAATTTTCCCAAAACAGAAGGTCCGAGGACCTAGCTTAGCCCCAGTTGACATTAACACTTAAAATAAATTGAACCGTGTTAAATTTTCCCAAGGCAGAAGGTCCGAGGACCTGGCTTAGCCAAGGTTGATATTAACACTTAAAATAAATTTGAACAATGTGTTAAATTTTCCCAAGGTAGAAGGTCCGAGGACCTGGCTTAGCCAAGGCTGACATTAACACTTAAAATAAATTTGAACAATGTGTTAAATTTTCCCAAGGCAGAAGGTCCGAGGACCTGGCTTAGCCCCAGTTGACATTAATACTTAAAATAAATTTGAACAATGTGTTAAATTTTCCTAAGGCAGAAGGTCCGAGGATCTAGCTTAGCCCCAGTTAACATTAACACTTAAAATAAATTTGGACAATGTGTTAAATTTTCCCAAGGCAGAAGGTCCGAGGACCTGGCTTAGCCAAGGTTGACATTAACACTTAAAATAAATTTGAAGAATGTGTTAAATTTTCCTAAGGCAGAAGGTCCGAGGACCTGGCTTAGTCCCAATTGACATTAACACTTAAAATAAATGTGAACAATGTGTTAAATTTTTCTAAGGCAGAAGGTCCGAGGACCTAGCTTAGCCCCAATTGACATTAACACTTAAAATAAATTGAACCGTGTTAAATTTTCTCAAGGCAGAAGGTCCGAGGACCTGGCTTAGCCAATGTTGACATTAACACTTAAAATAAATTTGAACAATGTGTTAAATTTTCCCAAGGCAGAAGGTCCGAGGTCCTGGCTTAGCCAAGGTTGACATTAACACTTAAAATAAATTTGAATAATGTGTTAAATTTTCCTAAGGCAGAAGGTCCGAGGACCTGGCTTAGCCAAGGCTGACATTAACACTTAATAGAAAATAGCAACAGAGATTAACATAATGGCAATTACCATGATACAATAAAATCCGAATACAGGGCGCTCACGCTTTCCATTACTAATAATACCTTCGGAGGTTATTTACATTCCAGGGTCGTTTTACAAGTTTGTTCTCTAAGTCGGCGAGATAATACGACCCTATACCGGCCACTGAGGTGATACGATAGGGCCCCTCCCAGTTTGGTACCAATTTTCCCCACGATGGGTCCCTAGCAGTTCCGACGACCTTTTTTAAAACTAGGTCTCCCGGAGTGAAAGGCCTGGATCGTACGCGGGAGTCGTACCCCCGTTTGAGCTTCTGCTGGTAGCAAGCTAGCCTGACCATAGCGCTTTCCCACCTTTCTTCCACTAAGTCTAGCCCCTTCATCAGCATGTCGTCATTAACGTCTGAGGTGAAAGACTGCGCCCTCATCATCGGGAACCCCATCTCCACTGGGATCATGGCCTCGGCGCCATACGTCATCGCGAAAGGGGTCTCTCCCATGGACCTTCGCGGCGTGGTTCGGTAAGTCCACAGCACGTGTGGTACCTCATCCACCCATCTGCCCTTCGCATCATCTAGTCTTTTCTTGAGTCCATTGACTATCGACTTGTTGACCGCTTCGGCTTGCCCGTTCCCCTGCGGGTAGGCTGGCGTGGAGTACTTATTTGTGATGCCAAAGTCCCCGCAATACTCCCTGAAGGCTTTGCTGTCGAACTGCAGCCCATTGTCCGAGATGAGAACATGTGGAATCCCAAATCTGGTGATGATGTTCTTTCAGATGAATCTCTTCGCGTCCGCGTCTCGAATATTCGAGAGTGGCTCGGCCTCTACCCACTTAGTAAAATAGTCTGTCTCAACGAGCAGCCACCGCTTGTTGCCCGCCGCCCTCAGAAACGGTCCCACTATGTCCAAGCCCCACTTCGCAAACGGTCAAGGGCTGACCAAGGGATTAAGAACACCACCCAGTTGGTGAATGTTGGGGGCGAACCTTTGACATTGGTCGCATTTCCTCGCATACTCCTATGCCTCCCGTTGCATATTCTTTCACCAGTACCCCTGCGTGAGGGCCTTGTGAGCTAGTGACCTTTCGCCCGTGTGGCTGCCGCAAATTCCCTCATGCAATTCCTCTAAGAGCTGCTCCGTCCCTTCAGGGTGCACACATAGCAGGTAAGGCCATAAGAAGGAGCGTTTATAGAGCTTTTCGTCCTCGGATAACCAGAGCCGAGGAGCCTTCTTGCGGATCTTATCGGCCTCAGTCTTCTCCTCCGGTAGTGTGCCGTGTTTAAGGAAAGACACTATGGGGTCCATCCAATTGGGTTCTGCTCTGACTTGTTGGACCCGGATGGCCTGACAACCCGGACTGGATGGCCTGAGCAGATCCTCAACGAGAATGACTCGAGGAAGGCCCTGTGCCGAGGAGGTTGCGAGCGTGGCCAGTGAATCTGCGTGGGTGTTTCCGCTTCTAGAGACATGTGATAGTGCGAAGGACTCGAACTTGGCTTGCAAATGCTTGGCGCGGGCTAAATATTCTCGCATTCTCGGTTCCCTGGCCTCCAACTTCCCTTCCACTTGGCTGACCACCAGCTGCGAGTCCATGAACGCTCGCACCGCCTTTCCCCCCATTTTCTGAACTATGTCCATGCCCACCAGCAAGGCTTCATACTCGGCCTCATTATTGGTAGCTGGGAACGCTATCTTCAGAGACTTTTCAATGACGACCCCCTCCAGAGATATCAAGACTATCCCAGCGCCTGAACCTCTCTGGTTGGAGGCGCCGTCTACATAAGCTTCCCATACCGGAGGCTTCTCGCACGAGACTAAGCCGACTTGCTTTCCCCCCAAGCTACACCCACCTAGCCCTTCTTCCAGGAAAGGCTCAGTGAACTCCGCCACCAGGTCGGCCAGGACTTGCCCCTTCACGAATGTACGAGGCAGGTACTTGATATCAAAGGCCCCCAAAAAGGTTCCCCATTTGGCGATCCTGCTGGAATAGTCGGCATTCCGTAGCACGGACTTAAGTGGGAGTTAGGTCAGCACGATGACCGTATGAGATTGAAAATAATGCAAGAGCCTGCACATAGCGTGCACCACGGCCAGGACCGCCTTTTCCAGCGGTAAATATCGAATCTCAGCCTCCTGCAGGGACTTGCTCACGTAATAGACCGGTCTTTGTATACTGTTGTCGTCCCGTATTAGAACCAGGCTAACGGCGTGGGCGGCCACAGCTAGGTACGCAAACAGCACTTCGTCTGGATCAGGGTGGGACATAACGGGTTGCCGAGAAAGGTATTCCTTCAGCTGCTGGAAGGCCAAGGAGCACTCCTCGGTCCATTCAAATCTCTTCCATTTGTTCAGCAGTTGGAAGAAGGGTCGGCACCTGTCCGCGGATCTGGAAATGAGCCTACTGAGGGCGGCCGTCATCCCGGCCAGCCTCTAGACCTCCTTCGGGTTCCGGGGTGGTTGCAGGTTACAGATTGCAGAGATCTGTTCAGGGTTGGCCTCAATACCTCTGTGTGTAAGCATGTAGCCCAGGAATTTGCCAGACCCTACGCCAAAGGTACATTTGGAGGCGTTCAGGCGCAACTTGTGCCCCCTCAAGGTTTAGAATGTCCTGCCCAGGTCGGCCATATGCTCCGATATGGCCCTGCTCTTCACAACCATATCGTCTACGTGTACCTCGACGGTTTTTCCCAATTGCACCTCGAACATCCGAGTCATCATCCTCTGATAGGTAGCTCCTGCATTCTTCAGGCCGAAGGGCATCACCTTGCAATGGTAGTTGCTGGTAGGGGTCATAAAAGCGGTTTTCTCCTGGTCTTCCAGCGCCAAAGGTATCTGGTGGTACCCCTGAAAGGCGTCCAGGAAACTCACGCGAGGGTGGCCGACCATTGCGTCTACCAGCTGATCTATGCGAGGCATCGGGAAGGGGTCCTTGGGACAAGCTTTGTTCAGATCCGTGAAATCCACGCACACTCTCCATTTCCCACTTTTCTTCTTCACCACGACTGTGTGCGCCAACCATTCGAGATAGAACACTTCCTTGATAGCCCCAGCTCTCTTAAGTTTAGTGACTTCCTCCTTAACGACATCGAAATGCTCCGCGGAAGAGCGCCAAGGGGGTTGCTTCTTCAGTATTGCCGCCAGGTTGACGTTCAGGTGGTGGCATATGAAGTTTGGGTCAATTCTGGGCATCTCATGCTCGGCCCATGCAAATACGTCAAGGTTCCTCTTCAAGAATGCAACCAACTCATCCATTTCTTCAGTCGACAACTGAGCCCCAATCTGGAAGAACTTCTCTGGGTCATTGTCTATGAGGACCCTATTTAACCCCTCACACACGGGCTCCTCTGCCACTGTTCCTCCAATGGTGGCAGAAGAGGCTAATTGCTACGAGGCCGGAGCAGACGGAGCCGAGGGTTCGGGATCCGGCCTGCGCAGAACTGCGGCGGTCAGGCACTATCTCGCTGCGGACTGACTCCCAATGATTTCCTCGACTTGGCCGCCGAAAGGGAACTTCACCTTAGCGTGGAGAGTGGAGGAGACAGCCCCTAGGGCGTGCAGCCAAGGTCTCCCCACAATGGTCGTGTTAGGGGAGTAGGCGTCCACCACGATGAAATCCACTTCTACCATTACTGGACCTGATTGTACAGGCAATCTGATCTGCCCCTTAGGAATCACTACCTTTCCCTCGAAACTCATCAGTGGCGAGTCGTAACCCCCAATCCTCAGCATTATGACTAGGGCGTCATCGTGGGGTTGGATGGTCCCTTCCTTGTCCGCGTCCGAGAAGGCCAGTGTGGGCGGCGCATTTCCCTTAATCTTCTTCAGCTCAGAGCCAGAGCCCTCATCATGGGCTCGCGCCACAGACATCACCCTGGAAGGGCGCAAGCCAGTCCTCCCAGGAGTAGCGAGAATGACATTGATGGTTCCTAAAGGAGGTCTCGGGGTATGGTGGCCCTGGCTTGCCAGCCCAGGGTGTTCTCTCTGCCCCTCGTGCTGATGCACGAACTGCCTCAACTTTCCCTCCTTCGTCAGCTGTTCTAGGTAGTACCGTAAGCTTTTGCAGTTCTTTGTCATGTGGCCGTTCTCTTAATGGTATTGGCAGTGGCGGTTCTGGTTACGCTTCGCGGGATCGCCTATCATTTTGCTGGGCCATCTGAAGTAGGGCTCGTGACGGATTTTCTCGAACACCCGCTGTATTGGTTCGCGAAATACAACGCCAACCACCTGCGTTGTCGTCTGACGAGGTTGCCCCACGAATTCCCTCCTCGGCCTACTGTTGCTGTATCTGTCCGACCTGAAATCCCTCCTCTCTTGAGGGATAAACTTTGCCCTAGCCTTCACCTGCAATTAATCCTCCTCCACCCGCGTGTACTCTTCGATGCGGTCCATGAGCCGACGCACGCTCTTGATAGGCCTCCTGGTCAGTGACTTCCTCAAGTCATGCTCGTTTGGAAGGCCAACCTTGAAGGTGCTTATGGCGACTTCGTCGAAGTCCCCATCGATCTCGTTGTACATCTCCCAATATCTGTCGGTATATGCCCTGAGGGTCTCTCCCTCTCTCATGGCCATGGACAACAGTGAATCCAGAGGCCGAGGGACCCTGCTGCATGTGATGAACCGCAAGCTGAATGCCCTGGTGAGCTCCGCAAAGGAATCGACAGAGCCCGCCTTCAGGCCGTTGAACCATCTCATCGCGACGGGTCCCAGGCTGGAAGGGAAGACCTTGCACATCAGGGCCTCATTCTTTGAGTGCACCGCCATTCTCTGGCTGAAGTGGCTTACATGTTCTACTGGGTCCGTCCTTCCATTGTAAATTGTGAAGGTTGGTTGGGTGAACCGCCTTGGGAGTTTTCCCTTCTCAATCCTCCGAGTGAAGGGTGACTTGGAGATCTGGTGGAGCGCCTTGCTCAGTGCATTGTTGGCCAGGCCTCTAGAGGATGTCCTCTTATCCCTAGGTTGGCGATGGTGTCCGTCCTCCTGGAAAGAGGACTCGCCAGGGGAGGTCCTCGACCTGGAACTGTCGGAGCTACTGCTAGCATCCACTGAGGACTGGCCTGAAGTGGAAGACGTGCGCCTTCGTTTCTCCTGGCACAGCTTCCTTCTCAGATGATCAATCTCCCTTTGCAGGGTCTCAATACTTTTTTGCGGGAGGCTTTACTTCCATTGCGTGCATAGCTCCTCCCGCGCGTACATTCTGTGCGAACACTGGCTTCGCACTCTCTCTCCCGCTTTAACTGCACAAATTGGTCCTTGCGCTGGGACCCCTTGGACTCCGCATGACGTGAACCTAAACCTTCCATGATACTTCCAGTCCCTTTTTGTCAAGGCTTCCCACAGACGGCGCCAATTGTAAGGACACAAAGTTAGCCTTGGGCCTAAATGCGTTACCGAGCCGGCCCAAGTGGCCTATACAATAGAATTTGTAGAGAATGGGCTTATTAAAGCCTAGACTTCCTCAAGCTCTAGAAGACTATGGGGTAAGGGTTAAGTCCGTTGCTGGCGTGTTAGGAGTTGGGGGTGCACCTCTGCCTCTCCTCGGACGTGTGTCAAGGAGCCTATGTCTAGGCTTTCCTTCTTTTTTCTAAGAGAGAGAGAGAGAGAGAGAGAGAGAGAGAGAGAGTCTTCTTTCCTTGGAGAAAATCCGGATCCCGCGGGCTATGGAGACCCCTCCTTTATTTATACTCCCCATCCCTGGTGCCCACCTGTCTTTTCCCTGGAAACACTCCCCTATGCTTGTAAGGCTGTCCACCGTCCCCTCAGAAGTCATTTCTCCATTAATGCGGCCAGGCGGGTAGGTGGGAGGCCTTTAATGCGGTGGCAGCAGCTTTATGCAGTGCACGTTCCACTTGTCCTTTTCCTCGGCGTCCCGTGGGAGTTTCGTGTGACTTATTGAGCTTCAGTAGCTTCCCTATTGGCGTTATGTCGTATCTCTCGGCCCCTGCCTCCGTTGTCCAAGGCCATATTCTCCTCAGACTCTCCCGAGCGGGCAGTGACCTGATCGATGGGCCTCTAGGCCTTAGGGTTTCGGTGATCTCCCCCCTCCCGGTGGCGTCGTGGGCGGACCGGTGTCCTTGGACCAGGCCCAAGGCCCACACAGCCATTTGACGTTTCTGCCCCCGCAAAGATAATTTCCAAAAAATAAAATGTGAAACTAGTTTTCAAAGAATAATTTTTTCATTATATATGTGTTTGGCTTTCACTTTTGAGACCAATTTTCAAAATACTAAAAGCAAAAAAGTGATATTTGAAAGATCATTATTACTTTAATTTTTTTTTAAAATTTTTATTCTTTAGAAAGTAACTTGTAGATTACTATTTTCTTTTTGGATAATGATAAGTTTCAAAATTAAATTGTGGAGTCTATCGTTTTCAATTTATTAATAACTATGTCATTAAAAATATTTTTTGTATATTGAAAACATCATCTCTGCAGTTTTCCAAATCCTATTTTAAACAGAAATAATAGGAAATAATTTTCTAAAAATTGAATTTAGAAAACGTCTGCCAAAATAATAGATTCAAGTGCGATACCCACAATTTATTAATGATTTACAAAAAAAAAATTGTATTAAATCTTATAGCCACACAAGCCCTAAGCTAGTTAATTTTTTTTTGAGAAGAATAGTTAAAATACTTGATTTAAAAATACTAAATTTACTATCAATTTTATTATAAAATATTTACAAACTGACATGATGATAAATGTGATTGGTATGCATTAATTATATTATTTAAAAATTAGTATTTACTTTAATTTATTTTTTTAAATTTAAAAGTTGACATATAATTATTACTGTTGTTATTATCTTCTTCTAGTTGTTAAAAGAAAACTTTGGGTTTAATATTATTCATCTAATATTATTATAAAAGAAAGTCAAATTTCATTGATGTTTTAGCCTGATAATAAAGAATCATCATAAATATGGAAAGGACGCCATATATACTTTAAAATTCTATTGTATTTATATATTAAAAAAAAATTACATATTTTAGTTGAAAAAATCATGTGCATTATAAAAGTCCTCATTCATATTTTCAAAAAACAGTTAGTCTATTTGAAACATAGACTTCTTTGTGGGGAACGTCAAAAGGTGATAGGTGAATTACAAGACTTTTAGGTTGTGTTTGAAATTAACAATTACACATTTTCGTTGAACCTATAGAAGGAATAATTTGTTAAATTCAATGATCCTCAAAGTTTCTTTTAGAAAAAGACATCTTAGCATGCATAGAAAAAGAAAGCTCATATGGGGTCTGACAATTTATAATGTCTTCAATTAAATTCATTGCATGCAAACGTCTATTAGGATCCAAAACATTAAGTCATTGCAAATGTAAAAAATGTCTTTATCAACTTTATTAAGTTGGAATCAAAGAGAGACTTAGCACTATGATGTCTATTCTGGTTTAATATGAACAGAAAGTAAATGAAATACATAATTTTTTTATTTTTTTTTCACACTTCTTGTACATATTTTAATGCACAAGTATACACTTTTTGCCCAGTAATCATAGTTAAAACGTGTTGTAGTATATCTAATGCCATTCTTGTACTAATACAAAAAATTTTCGTAGAAAACACTTTTGAAATTAGCAACTACACACTTTTATTGAAGCTATTCAACGAATAATTAGTAAAAATCATTGGGAGAAAAAGTACATTGTTTGAAACTTTGAGTTTCTCTTGGAAAAAGACATCTTAACAACTTATAACTAAACCCATTAACGTAGATTAGGGGGTAAGACAATTTAGCAAGTCTAGTAATAAGCCATATATGATTATGCTGAAATTTAATTTTTTTCAGGATTCCATCAATTAGTTTACATTGTCTTAAATCAAAGTAGACTATACAAATCCAACGTAAATAAGGGGACACAGACAGGGACGGAACCAGAATTTGAAGTTGAGGGGGGCCAAAGTATAAACCCAAAAAAGTTTATAAAAATCAAAACTGACATCTACTCAAGTTTTGTTGAATTTCATCACATTCATTAACATTATGATCTCATATTTTCACAATTTGGACCGAATACTAATTTAATCAGTGGTGATTTTTTGGAATTTTGTTTGAAAATTTTCATGAATTGGGACATCAACACTAGAGGCAATGTTGCATTGTCAGCTTAAAATTATTTGTAATTTTTTTCTCTTTAAGAAAATCAAATATTATAGATAATTTTCCCATCATCAACAATTCAAGTAAAAGTTTCGTTATTTCCATATTATATAGCTCTATCGTTTCAAAATTTAGTCCAAAAAATAAACAAAACAAACATACCCCACAAGCTACAACAACATTAATGTTAATAAAATATTTTCTAAAAATAGTTAATAATTCATAAAAATAAACCTACAAACAAGCATTAGTATCCACTGTACACATTTGATCATAGTTCTCACGAGTTTCGTATTTTTGGATCAATATGCAATGGGCAAAAGGATGTTGCGGTTTTCTTTTTAGTTTTCATGGGTTAAAATGTAAAGATTTTGAAGGAAGGGGGCCAAAAATATATTTTTTTGGAGAAATTTTTGTATATAGTGCTATTTTGTTTGTCCAAATTGGGGGGGGGGGGGGCATGGCCCCCCTTTGCCCCAACATGGGTCCGTCTCTGGACACAAAAAATTTTAAAGCGTTCAACTCTAGGATGAGTGGGTGCTATTGGACTGTTTCTTCGAAAATCATGGATCAATTCGTGTCACTAATTCACTATGAGTACAAATAGAGAAATGCTAAGTTTATAACATTTTCATAATAAATCTTAAGTAATAGGCTGTTAGGGACTGTTATTAGTGGTGGACAAAAAAATAATTTTAGTAGTAGGTTCAAATTAGAACTATTTATAACTTACCCTCTAATATTTGTTGGGAAAATATAATGAATATAATATTTCTCACATATATATGGGAGCTAGACTTCGAAGTCATCGGAAATGATAACTTGTGTCACTACGACACTAGCAAAAAATTGTGGTAAAGCATATTAGATAGCCATGACAAATTCCTAGCTTAAGATATTAGTGAGCGTAGTTTAACGTTAACAAATCACTTGACCCCTTTGCCTTGCTTTGGTGGTAAAAGGGAAGAGGTGAAATATAAGACATACGTCTTAACGTTCAACTATTCATATAGCATTGAATGATTTCAGTAAATTTTGACTTGCAGAACTACTCTAAAAGGTTCAAATCCTTTTTACCACTATACAAACAGACTCCCACTCTAACTGCAAACCCCTTTTCACACCTCCAGAAAGTAAACTTATAATCCATTGCCAATGATATAAGACAAGTTTTATTATATTTGAGAAAATGAATAGAATTTTAGTCAGATTTGAGGTGACTAATCTTCTGAACATAAGAGAAAAAGACTTTTTTTGGTTTTAAAATTATTTCATTCCCTCTTTCATTCAAGAATTAAGATACGTACATAGATTGAGACTGAAATAATCTACTTTAAACGAAAAGCATTGTTACACCTATCAGTTACATTTAAATTCAAATGTATCTCCTAACCCTAAACAATGGCGAAATAATTTCCTGTATCTCGTAACCCTAAACAGGATTCCTAACTAATTTCCTGTAGTTGGTTTCATACACAACAAAACGAGAATTAAAGTGTAGGAGAAATTGGAGGGAACTTCCACCCATGATTAAATATGTGATTAAGATAAGAGCATCAACGCATCAAATATGCAATGTTACAAGTATGATTTCATTAGCCTTTAATTAGTCTTAATCATTTATACCCGCATTAATTATAAATTATTAGCAGTAAATAGTAGTAAAAACAAAGAAAGCGAAAGTCACTGGAAATTTCTTTTAATAGATTATACACCATTGTTAAGAAAAAGTGATGTTTACATTGTTGTTGTCTTTTGCAACAAAAAGTAGTAGTGGACTAGTGGTTTTCGGTTTTAATTTCTAAAAAGATGGGAGAAAATTAAAACATAAGAAGTAGTACAATCATTGACTAGGCCTATTGTTATTAGTTCTGAATAAAAATGATTGTGAATAATAAATCTAATTAAAAGTGATATTATTTTATCATGACAAGTTTCTCGATAAAATTTATGAGAACCATCACGTAACTAGCATAAAGTTGTTTTCACACTGCACGGTTTGCACTGTTCTCTCACCATGCATATTTCATTACCTGCTTCATATTAACATGATTTATATATTGTTCACATTTAATAAAAGTTCTTTTTTTTTTTTTTAAATATTAAGTATTTTTAACACACATGGAGAGAGAGGGGAGAAGGTCTTAAGTGAACCTATTTGGCATTAGCTTCAATTTGGCATTTTTAGTTGTTATGTACAGTTTTTTAAAACTTCACCTTTTTTTTTTTTTTTTTTTGCATTTTATTATTTTTTCAAAAATTTTCAAGGTATAAGTATACTTTAGCATTTTTTTGTAGAAATTTTCATCAAAAATTTTGATAAACTATTCCTATACACACACGAGTTTCATAAAAAAAAAGATTATATTATTGCAAATGTCTTACGCCAAAGACAAAAACTAAACTCGATTCAGACTAAGAGTCTAAAAGTTATAGAAAGATACTATTTTCACGCGTAAAATGTCAAAAAGTTATATTTTTGATAAGCAAAAGTCAAAAAGTTATAGAAGATAATACTTTGTATGTAACATTACTCACGTGAGAGAGGTAACTTGAAAACAATATATTGTCCTTAAAGTTTGTGATTGTGTCAAATAGTTTTGTTTTCTTCACTATAAATGACATTACTCTTTTTTCAATATAGGTGATTACATAATTAGATTATGTAATCATATGTAAATATTTTTATGCTCTTTACTAAAATAGATTAGGAGATTACATAATTTCCATATGGTTTTGATTGGTTTAATATTTGTGAAAGGTATCCATTGGAAGGAGGAGTATTAAAATTTTTTATTTAAATTGTGAAAGCTAAAACATATTGAAACATAAAAAATCATTTGTAAAACTATAAGACCTTTCGCATATGCTATGTGAGAGCTATGAAATTATACATTACTAATCAACTATTTAGTTAGGTGATGTTGGGTGAAGTGGTATAGTTAATGTTGGGTAAAGACACATGTCAATTTTTAAGGAATCACGTAACTTTGGGTTACATTAAACTGAAAAAAAATAATTAATCCATATGTATAATGCAATATGTCATATGTGAAGTGGATTCTAGACAAGCGATTTAACATAAATAATAGGTCTAGAGCCCAGTCCGTCAATTTTTAGCATTTGGGCCCTCAAAACCCAAGCTCTTCAACACCAGCTGACTTGAGCCCTATTTGTGTTATATAAGCTTAATAGGAATGAATGTTATTGTTTAAACTGTAACATGGTGTCAAGGTCTTATTGCGTAATTTCATGTGTTGTTTTTTAGTAAGAAGAAAAAAAACATCGGCTTGATGGACAGTTTTATGAAAACAATCTAAGGGTGATGATTTCTTGTCTAAAAGTTATTTCGGGAGAGCCAAATATTCCATAATCAACAAAAGGCTTTCAATGTGTTTCCTGGTGATAGAGAAGGAGTTTAGATTTTCTTATAACCAATCCTGTAAAGATAAGAAGAAATACCTTAGAAGATTAATGGGGAGATGGTTCCACATGAATTTGGCTTGACAATAGTCCCTCAAAATTTGCAAAGTGGTTTCCAGCTGATGGCATCTCAGACAAACTTATTATTTTAATATAAAGATTAGACAACATTGTTAAGAAAAAGTGATCTTTAAATTATTGTTATCTTTTTCCATTATGAGTCCAAATTCCGTGGGCAACAGAAAGGTGTAGTGGTTTCCGTTTTTAATTTATGGAAAAAATAGTTGTTGACCCATGCATGCTTCTGTGTGTGTATGTTTTTTTTTTTTTTTTTAATATAAAAAAGGCTAAAATCCAAAACTGATTATCTATATTTCAACTTTTGTCATTTTAGTTCTCTAAGTTTCAGTTTTGTCATTTCAGTCCTCTAAGTTTTAAATTTTGTCAATTAAGTATTCTGTTACCCTTCAGTTAAGTGCTATCGTTAACTAAGCCAAAATTAACAATGTCATTTTGGGCTTTTTTTAAAAAAAAAAATTCATAATTTAAAAAAGAAAAGAAAAATTACATATCCTACTCATTCTAACTCAAGTTCCAGTAAGCCTTCATTTGAAGAGATCCCCTGTTGCATAGAAGATTTTAAATATGAATTATTGAAATATCAATTAGATCTCACAATTAAGCAGTGGAACTATGCAATGAAGATTGCAAAGTTGAATGCCAAAATGCTAAACACAGTGGTGTCACGGATGCCTCCGTCTGTAGACGAAACTCTAGCTTGTATCTTCCCTAAGGTTTCCACATAGACTTGGTTATGGTTACGGCTCAAATCCAATCCAATTCCCTTCTAAATGGGTTAGGTTTTTGCTTTAGGACCAGCCTATGCTGTTTCTCCGCATTTTTTACTCCATTATACAATGGGTGTCCATGCATTGGTGTCGTGTGAGTTCTAAGTGATCCATTACCCAATGACCCATCTGTCCGTAGTGATAGGCATGGAGCTGATCAATGTATCATTCCGTCATTTTTTGAACATATATCACGTAGTATTAAAAGTTGGGCCTCAACAAAACAGTACTTGGACGTGGATTTTTTTTTTTTTTTTTTATGAAAATACTATTTGCATGTACTTAAGATTATGAGAAATACACTAGTGCAAAGGATACAAGGTTCAAAGGGAAAGCGTTTCCTTGTTCAAATTACTCAACTGAAAAACAGGTTGCATCCAAAATAAGTAAATTAATTGATCGGAACAAGTAGAATAGAGAGATTAATGATCTATGTTCGTTAAAAATGTTGTTCACACTAGAAGCAATCTGGTACCTGAGGAATCAGTTGCTGTATAAGGGGGGCCATGCGCGTTGACATTATGAAACCACCAAGACATTGAGAAGAGAACTATGGAACGTGCTGTGATATTATCCAAGCACAGGAGGGACAACCCACAGTCAAAAGTAAACGGTTGGGAAACTCCAGAGGAGGGATGGGTTAAACTCAATGTGGATATTGCAGTGTCTGCAAAATGAAACTATACGGAAGATTCAAGTGATTTGGGTACCCAAACTACTCTTGATGGGTTCAAATCCTTTAAACCACCACTCCAACCGTCCAACTCCAAAACTCACTTTACACAACCAAAAATAAATCCCATAATCCATTGAAAATGTTATGAACTGAGTTGTATTCGAGAAACTAAATAGATAGAATTTTTATTTGGATTTAACGTGACTAATCTCCTGAACATGAGAGAAAGACTTTTTTTGTTTTAGTTCTGCTTCATTCCCTCTTCCATTCAAACAACATAAATAAGATTGAAATAATACATCAGTTACAATTAAATTCAAATTGAAAGATAATACAATCTAATCTTTTACTCCTAATACAGTGCCACTTATTTATCCTCATCATCTGCTGCTGCACAGAAATTCAATCTGATCCAATCTATTGCAGTGTGTCATCCTTTACTCCAATTCTCCATCCTCATGGCTCGGCAGTTGTGATATCTCTTGAAATGACATAACAGAAGCAGAGTTTACTTAAACTGTTAGACAGTTAGACATGTTGAATCAATGAAGGACAGACGTGTTCATAAAGTTGGAACTTATAATAGTGATCATAATACAAATTTAGTTATCAAGAAAAAATGATTGAAGTATATGAAGATAATAATAATAGTATTAAACTATTTATAATATATCATTAGCGGTAAAAAGGATGATAATGATTCAGATTTCAATAGGCAATATAAACTATAATCATCAAATGATCTATTGAGAAATTGATTGTACTATCAAAATAACAAAGACTTTTGCATAGAGAAACAAATTGCAGTAGAAGTGATGGATTTATTTGCATAGTAGAAGAAAAAAGTTATTACCAGTTAGTTTTGAAGCTGACTCTGAACTCTGGCCATATTTGCTGATATTGCCACATATAGCCTATCTTTGAAATCGTTCAAGAACCTGAAATATGTGGCTCGCAGTGACATATTCAGTACTAATGTGCCAACAACTCCCCAGAAACCTGCGATAAATCCAAGGGCCGCACTAACATAAAATCCTATGGATATAAATCCTTCTTTCTCATCTTGCAGGCCAGCATGTTCTCCACTCCTATTCATAGCTGCATTTTGAGCTATTTCTTCCCCCGGACATTTCTTTGGAAGCGGGGCTCCGCAAAGATTTGGATTACCATCATATGAGGATGCCTTAAAGGTATCAAGTTGAGGGCTTGTTGGAATTTTTCCGGACAAATCATTGTTTGACAAGTCCAAGACACTTAATCGATCAATATGAGAAAGGCTTGAAGGAATTCCACCGGAAAGCTGGTTCTTAGATAGATCCAAGACATCTAATGATTGTAACATATCGATCTTTGAAGTGATTTGTCCAGTTAAATGGTTTCTTGAGAGATTTAGGGAAACCAATCCAACAAGTTCCACAATTTCTCCTGGAATCTGCCCAGTTAAATTATTGCTTGAGAGATCTATGCTTTTTAATAGTCCAAGAATATTTTTATACTCATGCTCTTTTCCTTTCCACATAAAAGACATACGATCAGCATACAACATATCAAACAGCATATTGTGGGCAAGTATATTATAAGAATGGCTGATTGTGGCATTTGGACTCACCTTTTGAGTTAAAGCAGTAAGATTGTTGAGGCATTTTGGCATACTTCCTGAGATTTGGTTTAAAGCAAGGTCTAAAATTTGAAGATGTGCTAGATGACAAAGGTGTGTCGGGATGGCTCCATAGAAGTGATTGGATCGAAGGATAAGTACAACTAAATTTGGATGACTAATCCCCAACCACATTGGTATCTGTCCTGATAAATCATTTTGTTTAAGATTAAAGAATATCAACTTTGTGCAATTCTTCAAGGAGGAAGGAAGTTTCCCACTAAAATTATTGTTACCTAAATCCAATGTCACAATCTCATGTAGAAATCCCACCGAACTTGGAATTTTCCCATCAAAATGATTGTTTGCCAAATTAAGAATCAATAATCCTTCAAAATGCATCAAACATGAGTCTGGTATCGGTCTTGATAATTGGTTATTGGAGAGATCTAGAATGCTCAAATTCCCATTTTGAACTTCACATAAGGAAGAAATTGGGCCTGAAAGCGTATTGTTGGATAGATCCAAATATCCTGATTTAAATAAAAATTGTGGTATTCTGCCTTCAAGTTTATTTGAACTCAAGTCCACAATTGGGGATAAAGTAAACTTAACCGACAGATTGGGAATTTGGCCACTAATTTCATTGTAAGACAAATTCATATATCCTAATTGAGGAGGAAAGACCAAATTGAACTTGGAAAGGCTATCCGAAATTGCACAATTGGAAATATCAAGCCAATAGTAATTTTTTTGAGTTTGAAGCCATGTTGGGAATTAAGGGCCCAGTTGGCAAGTCCTTAATCTTATCTCGTCTAATTGGAAAGGTGGAACCCAATCAGAGCTGAAGTTGAAAACCAATGAGGTATTTGATAAGTCCAAATACTTCAATTTTGTAAGCTCTGAGAAGTGGGCTTCAGAAATAACACCTTCCAATGAATTATATCCAAGATACAGAGACTCTAGGTTGGATTGTTTTCCCAAACTTTCAGGTATTGTCCCATTCAAATGATTTTGAGAAAGTGATAATACTCTCAATGATGGAAATGTTGTGAGATCAGGTAATGATCCCATGATTTGATTTTGATCAAAATACAAAGCCTCTATTGAGTGGTTTGCACACCCGGTCAAGTTATGAATAAAATCAAGAAGCTGTCCGCTAAGATGGTTCCCTGATAGAGACAATGTTTTCAAATTACACATACCACCAAAGGCTTTTGGTATCCCACCTTCAAACTCGTTAGAATCAAGATAGAGATGTGCAAGAGAGTTTATTCTGGTAAAGTCATTTGGAATTAAACCTTGAAATTGGTTATAATTGAGATGGAGTTTGACAACATTGGTATTGGAGTTGAACAACCACTCTAGTACTGAAGAAGAAGAAGTGAGATTATTATAAGAGAGATAGAGGACATCAAGAGAAGTAGAAGAATTGACAGGGGGAACAGAGAAAATATTCGGAAGATTACAACGGTACAAGAGCAAGGATGTCAAGTACGGCAGTTTATTCACAACATGGAGCCAATTATTGACTTTACTCAGGTTAACGGTACCCAAGTCAAGGTATTTTAAAGAAGAAAGTTGAGGGAGCCACTCTATGTTTTCAAGTTTATTAAAATGATTCCAGCTAAGATCAAGGTACTGCAAGTTGGAAAGATTCCCAAGTTGAAAAGGTATATTTCTTCCAAATTTAGCATAACGAAAGTCAAGGTGTATTAAGTTGGAGAGAGAACCAATAAATTCTGGGATTTGACTGTAATTAAAATCATTGTTGCTCACGTCCAAATAAGTCAAATATTTCAACTCAATCAAGGAAGGATTAAGTTTACCTCGTAAAGGCCTTGAGGGAAAGGAGAACGAGACATTGAGATTGAGCCTGATGACATGGCCTGTTTGGTTGCTACACCTGACACCACTCCATTTGCAACAATCTTGATCGGAGCTCCAAGAAGAAAGACGGCCATAGTCATCAATAAGGTCTTGTTTAATCTTGAGAAGAGCTTGTCTCTCATGCTCTTTGCAGCCAAGGTGAGTATCTGCTAACCCCAAATTATTTCCAGTAGTTGGTTTCATGCACAACAAAAAAAGGAGAATTAAAGTGAGGAGAAATTGGAGGGAAGTTCCACCCATGATTAGGATGAATGTAGAAGATCAATAACGCACAAAATATGCAGTGTTACAAGTATGATTTTACTTGGAACCCTTTCTTTATATACATCAGTTGATTGCTTTCAGTAGGAAGTATTAGCATGACGAAGTCGAAAGTCACCGGAAATATCTTTTATTAGACTAGTCAACATTGCAAATTTTTTTTTTTGAATGGGTAAGAATTATATCAAAAGAGAAAGTTCAGAAGCAACAAATTTTACAAAATTGTTTTACACAAGCTGATGTAGTATATTTTTAATAATAGGCAAAAACAAATGATATTAGTAGTAGATTTAAATAAAAAACAATCAATCCTTGTCAAGTTAGTTTATAAAAAATAATGTCATTTATTTTGTAACTCAAAATATACATACCAATATAAATCATTGTCAGAGACAAAATTGACTAAATTTTACACATTTTCCTATTATACATGGACTGATCGACATGAATGATTATAAAGTTGCTGAAACCTCTAATAAGCAAGGTTGTGAAACCCGGACTGCACCGTACGGTCCGTCGGGATTAACCGGAAACCGTTCACCAAAACGGTTCTTTTAACCTCAAAAATCGGAATATATGAAAAACTCAGTCACCCGTGCGAACCGCGGTTCAATCTCACGGGTTCTTGCAGGTTCAGTGATTCAGAGTTTTTTTTTTTTTTTTTTGAGTACTTACAGCTCAGCCATTAATGAAGCTTCAACCTTAGACATTGAGATCGCACCACTATTTGCTCTTATTCTTCTTTTCAGTCTCGCTCGCCCTCTCTCTCTCTCTCTCTCTCTGCGTTTTTGCCGACCGCTGTTTCTGCATATTTTTCTTTCTCTGCGTTTTTTTCGTTTGTTGTTTCTGCAGTTTTTCCTTTGAATGAACTCTAGAGTCTTCGGGACTCTTTGAAGGTGATTGACAACCTTTCTGTCACCCACTAAATGCAAGCTGTCAAACACACTTCTTTAAATGTTATAGGATTAATAATTTTTTAATGGTTTGGCTGGCTCTTTTAGCTTTGTTTATTTTTTATTTTTAAAATTTAACTAAATACACGCTGTCAAGTCAATTGTCAACTACTCTTTTCAAAATTTGACAGGGCTTTGTTCTTTATTTAATCAATTTTTTAATGCTTTATGCGGCCATCCCTTTAGCAGTTTATTTTAAAAAAATTTCATAAATAGTTGAATATTCAAATAGCAGTTTATTTTAAAAAATTTCATAAATAATTGAACGTAAGTGGTAACTTTAAACCCCTCAAAGATGAAAACCATAGGAAATTTCTTAGCTTAGGCAAAAGAAAAGTAGCAAATTTTGATTTCGGTAAAACTAGGGTCAAAGAATTAAAAGATCTAGACATCAAGACCTAGTTCCACTGTTCGAGTCTTTAACGTGGGAGAAGAATTTCATTGATGACGATATTATTATTTCCAGCCATCTTTGTATCAATCTTTTTCTTTTAAAGGCGTGATAGTTATTACAGTGAACTTAGCCAACACATACTAGAACTGGAAGTAGTAAAAAGTCATGATTCAAATGATTTATAGAAAAAAACTCAATGTAAAGCAAAGAATTAGAAGAGCTTCTAGTTTATGAGTCTATGAACTTCTGCTTAGAAAATGTTTTGATGGTGAACACAGGTTTTTTAAGGCTAGACTAGAGACTCCTAATAGGATAGATCTTTATCAATCACTCTTATTATCAAATAAATAATAAATTTAGGTAAATAATATTAAAATAAAATATATGTGGACCACATTAAGTCCCCTAATGAAAATAATTTTTACGTAAAGGTTATCGACATTTTGTTACAGCCAAATTAAATTAATGTCACAAATTTGTACAGCTCCCATCTCCTGCTTTCAAGTATGAGGGAGTATGATTCCCTTCAAAGCATCGATATTTTTTCTATTATTTTTTTAGGTTTTAGTTAATTTCATAATTAAGCAAAGAATATATTTAATCTTGTAAAAAATGAGTAGCACGGTAGCATTGGGAAGAAACTGAAAAAAGAAAAAAAAGAAAAAAGCCTATATATATAACTAGTTTCACTATGACTCGTGTAACTATGACTTTATCAATTTTGATGAAGCAAATTAGCTAGATAGTCATGACAAATTCCTAGCTTAAGAAATCAGTGAGCATGGATTCAAAAAAGTTATCCTTGTGCCTTGCTTTAGTAGCAAAGGGAAGAAGTGAAAAATACGATATACGTCTTTACTATCTTAGGTTCAATTATTCAAAAAAAATAATTGAATCATTTCAGTAAATTTTTTATTTGAAGAATCACTCAAATGGTTTCAAATCCTTTTTACCACCACACCAACAGACTCCCACACCAACTCCAAATCCCTTTTACACCGCCAAAAAGTAAACCCATAATCCATTGAATATTGTTATAAACCATAAAATTTTAGTTGGATTCAAAGGTCACTAATCCTACTAAACATGAGAGAAAGAGACTATTTTTTGTTATAATTCTGCTTGATTGCCTCTTCCATTCAACGCAGATAAATTGGATTGAAAAATCTTCTGCAATAATATTGATCCATGGGTCAATTTTCTCAACAAAAAAAAAAAGCGAACATTTTATTCAATGACTGAGAAAACCGAAAAGGGCAATAATTGTTTCCTCATACTCTGGAACACCTAAACAACCTCATGTAACTGATAGACCTACCATCACAGCATTCCAAGCATCTTTAATTTGGCTAACAAACTCATCATAACAATGGGCTCCATATGATAACACCTAAGAAAACTGAATCATAACATTATAAAATTATGATTAAGTTTTTCATACTTAATCATAATTTTAACATTCTTAAAATTATGATTTGATAAAAAAATGTTTATTATAATATAATTTTTACAACAATATTACTTTAAAGTACCCATTTTATTTGTATAGTGGCATTAATTTAGCCAAGATTAATTGGCTAAAAGGATAACTACAAGATTAACCATAATTATACTTAATGCATGTATGATTGTATTTACATTTCTAAATTAAATAATAGATATTCATTGGAACAATATTTAAATTATTATATAATCAATAAATTTATTTGTAAAAAGCATAATAAAGTCACATTTTGATAGAATTAATTTTCATATTTGCTAATATTTGTATTTATAAAAAGAAAAATATGTTTGAGTACAAAAATATTTTCTTGATTATGTTTATGTTTATAATCTAGGGATTCAATCCATGATATTGAGCATTTACTTGGTCTGGTCTGTATGAACATGTGCCATTCTTTCCATGAAATAGTACATAATTCAAAGAATTGGGAGTCAATGCCTTGTGTCACACTACTTCATAGGGCCAAATTCGAATTTACGAAAACATTGAAATGAAAAATAGTTGAAATAAAGTTTAGAAATTAGGTAATGGAAATCCCAACTTTGACAATTGAGGATTTAGCAGAGTGTAACTTTCAAAATCTAATTACATATGAGTAATATTGCCATGATGTTGAACTGGTGCATCTCAAAGGAATTGTGGAAAATTGGATTTGGTGATTGTTAAGCAATCTCCTCGATATTCAAGCTTGGTTACTTCATCAACCCATATAATGAATTACTCTAAAATCTTCAACAATGTGAATATGCACTATAGTTGACATTAGAAGTATGGATTGCAACACCAAAACGCAATTGTTACAGTAGTTCATGGGCAATGATTTCATTTCTTGTTGCTACAATGTTACTTCTCCTTACTCTACCACAAACCATAAATTTAATTCATTTGTATACTTCTGCATAGGGGATGTAGGTTAGCTTTCAAGATCCATATTTTCATGCACAAAGTAAACATTTTTCTTCCCAATAATCACAGTTAAAAGGTGTTGTAGTATCCCTAAAGTCATTTTCGTATTAATTCCAACAAATTTGGGTAGAAAACACTTTCGAAATTAACAATTACACAATTAATTTCATTGAAGCTATCCAATGAATAATTAGTAAAAATCACTGGGATAAAAAGTACATTGTTTAAGTTTCTCTTAGGAAAAGACATTTTAACACCATATATTAAAAGCAGAACTATACCCATCCACGTAGTAAGACAATTTAGCAAGCCTAGTAGTATGCCATATTTGAAAAAAATCAGTGCATTATAAAAGTCCTCATTCATATTTTCAGAAACAGTTGGTCTATTTGAAACATAGACTTCTTCGTTGGGAACTTCAAAAGGTATTAGGCAAGTTACAAGAATTTTAGGCTGTGTTTGTAATTAACAATTACACATTTTCATTGAACCTATAGAAGGAATAATTAGTTAAAGTCATTGGAATCAAAATGTACATCGTCAAAGTTTCTTTTAAAAAAAGACATCTTAGCACCACATATAAAGCTACACTAGACCCATCAACGTAGAATAGGGGGTAAGAAAATGTAGCAAGTCTAGCATGTCATATTATATGACAATTTATGCTGAAATTTCAGTTTTCGATCAATCAATTTAAATTTTCTTCAATTAAAGTAGACTATAAAAACGTATATAAGGGGACATGACAAAGTCTTACAAATTCATCTAGACATATATAGCGAAACTGAAAGCTCAATGTGGGGTCCGACAATTTATAATGTCTTCAACTAAAGTCATTGCATGCAAACGTCTATTAGGATCCAAAACATTTAGTCATGGCAAAATGTTAAAAATGTCTTTATCAACTTTACTAAGTTGGAATCATTTTTCTCAAAAAAAAAAAAAAATGTTGGAATCATTGGTTTAATATGAGCAGAAAGTAAATGAAATACGGATTTTTTTTCACACTTCTTGAACATATTTTCAAGCACAAGTACACATTTTTTCCCCAGTAATTACAGTTAAAACGTGTTGTAGTATCCCTAATGTCATTCTTGTATTAATACCAACAATTTGCATAGAAAACACTTTCGAAATTAACAATTACACAATTTCATTGAAGCTATCCAACGAATAATTAGTAAAAATCATTGGGATAAAAAGTACATTGTTTAAGTTTCTCTTAGGAAAAGACATTTTAACACCATAGATTAAAAGCCGAACTATACCCATCCACGTAGTAAGAAAATTTAGCAAGTCTAGTAGTACTAGTACACCATGTTTGACTACACAGGCATTTCATTCTTTCATGATTCCATCAATCAATTTACATGGTCTTAAAATCAAAGTAGACCATAAAAATCCAACATAAATAAGGGGACACGGAATTTTTTTTTATAAATCCAGCTAGACATATGTAGCTAAACTGAAAGTCCATTTCTCCATCTAACAATTTATAATGTTTTAAAGTCATTGCCGAGAGTAAAGAATCTAGGCACTAATATTTTCGTCATCGAACTCATTATAAGTATATTAAAATTATTAACATAGTTTACTTCAAGTTAAACTTATTTGAAAGAATTATATAAAAATACTAATTTTATTAAAAATCAGAAATCAAAAGCTTCAAATTAGTAGAATTTAAGGAAGTTTTAATATTTTTAATCTATTATAATTCTTATTTATAATAAAATTTGAGTTTTATATGATTTGCTTTCATCATGTAACTTGGAATTTATTTTACTGTTTGAGAGAGGTGACTTGGAATTAGTTTGAAATAAAAGCCACCCAATGCTATTTAATTTTTCATCCTAAAAAATAAGTGCTCCCTTTCACTATCAGTGTTTTCTGACCCTTTGAAGCTTCCCTCACGGCCTAAATCCTAACCACCAAATGAGTATTTTAAGTTAAAGCTAGCAAAAAGATTAATGCAAATAATTGAAAATAGATTATGAAAGAATTGTGCACTATCAAGTTTTGTAAGACCTTGTTTCTAAAAAAAAAAAAAAAAAAGTTGTGTAAGACCTTACTCTTTTGTTCTCTAATGTTTAAGGTGGCCATATTATTATTCTTACTATGATTATTATTGACTTGTGGCTAATATTATTATAGAATAATATCAAATTCCATAATCTAATATTGAAATGGCCATATGGGTTTAACTAGCTTAGGTTCTGTTTGATTAAGGATTTTTGTTTTTGATTTCAAAACAGTATAAAGATAATTTTCAAAAAATAAAATGTGAAACTAGTTTTCAAAGAATAATTTTTTCATTATATATGTGTTTGGCTTTCACTTTTGAGACCAATTTTCTAAATACTAAAAGCAAAAAAGTGATATTTGAAAGATCATTATTACTTTAATTTTTATTCTTTAGAAAGTAACCTGTAGATTACTATTTTCTTTTTGGATAATGATAAGTTTCAAAATTAAATTATGGAGTCTATTGTTTTCAATTTATTAATAACTATGTCATTGAAAATATTTTTTGTATATTGAAAACATCATCCCTGCAGTTTTCCAAATCCTATTTTAAACAGAAATAATAGGAAATAATTTTCTAAAAATTGAATTTAGAAAACGTCTGCCAAAATAATAGATTCAAGTGCGATACCCACAATTTATTAATGATTTACAAAAAAAAATTGTATTAAATCTTATAGCCACACAAGCCCTAAGCTAGTTATTTTTTTTTTTTTTTGAGAAGAATAGTTAAAATACTTGATTTAAAAATACTAAATTTACTATCAATTTTATTATAAAATATTTACAAACTGACATGATGATAAATGTGATTGGTATGCATTAATTATATTATTTAAAAATTAGTATTTACTTTAATTTATTTTTTTAAATTTAAAAGTTGACATATAATTTTATAAGGTTTAATATACTAAAATTTGTATTGTCCAGAAGTTATTCTTATACTAATACCAACAATATTAGGGTATAAAACACATCTGAAATTAACAGTTACACAATTTCGATGAATCTATAGAAGGTTTTTTTTTTTTTTTGGAGAAACAATAGAACCATTTTTTTTTGAAACAATAGAATGAATAATCAGTAAAACTCATTGGGATAAAATGTACATTGTCAAAGTTTCTTTTAGGAAAAGACATCTTAACACCACATATAAAGCCAAACTAGACTCATCAACGTAGAATAGGGGTTAAGACAATTCAATAAAACATAATTATTACTGTTGTTATTATCTTCTTCTAGTTGTTAAAAGAAAATTTTGGGTTTAATATTATTCATCTTATATTATTATAAAAGAAAGTCAAATTTCATTGATGTTTTAGCCTGATAATAAAGAATCATCATACATATGGAAAGGACGCCATATATACTTTAAAATTCTATTGTATTTATATATTAAAAAAAACTACATATTTTAGTTGAAAAAATTATGTGCATTATAAAAGTCCTCATTCATATTTTCAAAAAACAGTTAGTCTATTTGAAACATAGACTTCTTCGTGGGGAACTTCAAAAGGTGTTAGGTGAATTACAAGACTTTTAGGTTTTGTTTGAAATTAACAATTGCACATTTTCGTTGAACCTATAGAAGGAATAATTTGTTAAATTCAATGATCGTCAAAGTTTCTTTTAGAAAAAGACATCTTAGCATGCAAAGAAAAAGAAAGCTCATATGGGGTCTGACAATTTATAATGTCTTCAATTAAATTCATTGCATGCAAACGTCTATTAGGAGGATCCAAAACATTAAGTCATTGCAAAATGTAAAAAAATGTCTTTATCAACTTTGTTAAGTTGGAATCAAAGAGAGACTTAGCACTATGATATCTATTCTGGTTTAATATGAACAGAAAGTAAATGAAATACAGAATTTTTTTATTTTTTTTTTCACACTTCTTGTACATATTTTAATGCACAAGTATACACTTTTTACCCAGTAATCACAGTTAAAACGTGTTGTAGTATATCTAATGTCATTCTTGTGTTAATACAAACAATTTTCGTAGAAAACACTTTTGAAATTAGCAACTACACACTTTTATTGAAGCTATTCAACGAATAATTAGTAAAAAGCATTGGGAGAAAAAGTACATTGTTTGAAACTTTGAGTTTCTCTTGGAAAAAGACATCTTAACAACTTATAACTAAACCCATTAACGTAGATTAGGGGGTAAGACAATTTAGCAAGTCTAGTAATAAGCCATATATGATTATGCTGAAATTTAATTTTTTTCAGGATTCCATCAATCAATTTACATTGTCTTAAATCAAAGTAGACTATACAAATCCAACGTAAATAAGGGGACATAGAAAATTTTAAAGCGTTCAACTCTAGGATGAGTGGGTGCTATTGGATTGTTTCTTCGAAAATCATGGATCAATTCGTATCACTAATTCACTATGAGTACAAATAGAGAAATGCTAAGTTTATAACATTTTCACAATAAATCTTAAGTAATAGGCTATTAGGGACTGTTACTAGTGGTGGACAAAAAAATAATTTTAGTAGTAGGTTCAAATTAGAACTATTTATAACTTACCCTCTAATATTTGTTGGGAAAATATAATGAATATAATATTTCTCACATATATATGGGAGCTAGACTTCGAAGTCATCGGAAATGATAACTTGTGTCACTACGACACTAGCAAAAAATTGTGGTAAAGCATATTAGATAGCCATGACAAATTCCTAGCTTAAGATATTAGTGAGCGTAGTTTAACGTTAACAAATCACTTGACTCCTTTGCCTTGCTTTGGTGGTAAAAGGGAAGAGGTGAAATATAAGACATACGTCTTAACGTTCAACTATTCATATAGCATTGAATGATTTCAGTAAATTTTGACTTGCAGAACTACTCTAAAAGGTTCAAATCCTTTTTACCACCATACAAACAGACTCCCACTATAACTGCAAACCCCTTTTCACACCGCCAAAAAGTAAACTTATAATCCATTGCCAATGATATAAGACAAGTTGTATTATATTTGAGAAAAAGACTTTTTTTGGTTTTAAAATTATTTCATTCCCTCTTTCATTCAAGAATTAAGATATATAGATTGATACTGAAATAATCTACTTTAAAAGAAAAGCACCGTTACACCTATCAATTACATTTAAATTCAAATGTATCTCCTAACCCTAAATAGTGGCAAAATAATTTCCTGTATCTCCTAACCCTAAACAGGGTTCCTAAATAATTTCCTGTAGTTGGTTTCATACACAACAAAACGAGAATTAAAGTGTAGGCAAAATTGGAGTGAACTTCCACCCATGATTAAGTATGTGATTAAGATAAGAGCATCAATGCATCAAATGTGCAATGTTACAAGTATGATTTCATTAGCCTTAAATTAGTCTTAATCATTTATACCCATATTAATTATAAATTATTAGCAGTAACTAGTAGTAAAAAGAAAGAAAGCGAAAGTCACTGGAAATTTCTTTTAATAGATTATACACCATTGTCAAGAAAAGTGATGTTTACATTGTTGTTGTCTTTTGCAACAAAAAGTAGTAGTGGACCAGTGGTTTTCGGTTTTAATTTCTGAAAAGAGGGGAGATAATTAAAACATAAGAAGTAGTACAATCATTGACTTGGCCTATTGTTATTAGTTCTGAATAAAAATGATTGTGAATAATAAATCTAATTAAAAGTGATTATTTTATCATGACAAGTTTCTTGATAAAATTTATGAGAACCATCACGTAATTAGCATAAAGTTGTTTTCACGCTGCACAGTTTGCACTGTTCTCTCACCATGCATATTTCATTACCTGCTTCATATTAATATGATTTATATATTGTTCACATTTAATAAAAGTTCTTTTTTTTTTTTTTAATATTAAGTATTTTTAACACACATGGAAAGAGAGGGGAGAAGGTCTTAAGTGAACCTATTTGGCATTAGCTTCAATTTGGCATTTTTAGTTGTTATGTACAGTTTTTAAAACTTCACTTTTTTTGTTTTTTTTTTTAATTTTTTTTTGCATTTTGTTACTTTTTCAAATTATACATTACTAATCAACTATTTAGTTAGGTGATGTTGGGTGAAGTGGTATAGTTGATGTTGGGTAAAGACACATGTCAATTTTTTAAGGAATCACCTAACTTTGGGTTACATTAAACCGAGAAAATATAATTAATCCGTGTGAAATTGATAGTATAGTCCTAGGACCGTATGTACAATGCAGTATGTCATATGTGAAGTGGATTCTAAACATAAGTGATTTAACATAAATAATAGGTCTAGAGCCCAGCCCGTCAAGTTTTGGCATTTGGGCCCCCAAAACCCAAGCTCTTCAACACCAGTTGACTTGAGCCTTGTTTGTCACTACAAAAAACGAGAGCTATAGCCGCGTTTAAAAAACGCAGCTATAGACCCCAAAAAAACAGCTATAAGATATAGCTGCATTTTTAAACGCGGCCTATCCTGCACGACAATAGTCCCCTGCGGGACCTAATGTTGCGTTTTTGGAAACATAGCTATAGACCACCTTATAGTTGCGTTTTTCCACTCTATAGCTGCGGTTTCCCACTCAACATAGATGCGGCGCCTATAGCTGCGTTTTGTAAAAAAACGTAGCTATAGACCTGGTTTGGGTTGCGTTTCGTATAGGCTAAGACCTATAGCTGCGTTTTTATAAATGCGGCTATAGGTCAAACTTATAACCACGTTTACTAAACGCGGCTATATACTAGAGGTGGAGCTGCGTTTTCCAGAAACACAGTTCAAGTACAAGGATGTAGCTGCGTTTTTATAAAACCCAGCTCCAAAATGCAGCTCCATGACGCGTTTTTTGTAGTGTGTGCTGTATATGCTTAATAGTAATGCATGTTATTGTTCAAAATATCCAGAAAAAGGCTTTCAATGTGTTTCCTGGTGATAGAGAAGGAGTTTAGATTTTCATACAACCAATCCTGTAAAGATAAGAAGAAATTTGTTAGAAGATTAATGGGGAGATGATTCCACATGAATTTGGTGCGACGATAGTCCCATAACATTTGCAAAGTGGTTTCCAACTGATGACATCTCAGACAAACTTGTTATTTTAATATATAGATTAGACAACATTGTTTAGAAAAAGTGATCTTTAATTAGATTATTGTTATCTTTTTCCATTATGAGTCCAAATTCCGCGTGCAACAAAAATGTGCAGTGGTTTCACAGTTTTAATATCTGGAAAAACTAGATGTTGACCCATGCTTATCTATTTTTTAAAAAATATAAAAAGTATAAGTTGTTTAGTGTTTTTGAATAATTAGTGGCTATAGTAGTAAGCTAATTTAGGAATATTATAAAATTATTGTGAACTTTTGTGGAACTTGTGTCCCTAAAAGAACTTGCCACAATAAGTTGTTGTGTATATTTAAGTTATTAATATAATTTTTTAATAAATGGCATTAGCTATGATGTCCCAAGTATATCATTAGAACCCCACCCCCTATCCTTTACAATCTACCTATTAAAAAAAATTTATTAACATAATTTGCTTGAAGTGAAACATTTTTGCTAGATCATCAGTAAGCTTAAAAAATTATTCAGATTGACCAAAGGTTTCTAGAAATTTAAATAATGGTGTCCCATCCCATGTCTATGCAATTTTATTTATTTATTTATTTTGAGAATCCATGTCTATGTATCCAGAGGTGCACGTTTATATGGATACATTAAAATTATCAACATTATTTTTTTAAAAATAAATTATATTTCCAAAGTTTATAGAAATGTATTTATTTAGAGTATTATGCCAGAGTTTTTAAGAAGTTTAGAAAGAGTATCATTATTTATTTTATCGTGGGTCAACCTATTCTACTGCATTGGGTTCACCTGATTATGTTGGAACGAGACATTACTGTTGGAGTCCCCTTGTTGATGTGGGTCTTGAGTTGCCAGAATTGGTGCAGTTGTTGGTATTGTTTGATCATATCATGTACTCTTTGCCTTTGGATGCCACCCAAGTGTACCATTCGGTGGCGTTTATTAATTATTATGGGAACCAATTTCCAAATCGTTGTTTGTTCCACGGAGAACAGCATTGCTTGGGCTATTTGGTTCAACAGAAACAGGTTTGTACATGAGGGCTGTGGACTCCCCTCTAAACAGGTGTGGGAATTGGCTAAAGGTAGTGCTGATGACTTTGCTTGCTCTGCCACGTGGGACTTCAGCCAAATTAGAACTCTCCCGTCCAGCTGGGTTCCTCCTCCCCCTGGAGTCCACAAAATAAATGTTGATGGGGCATCATTAGCTAGAGCTGGAAAGTTTCTTAAGCATTTTTGTTGTCATTAGAGATTATATGGGTCAAGTTGTGGCTACCCTTTGTAAACCTCTTAAAGCTTGCTTCCCTGCTGAGCTTACGGAGATCATGGCTTTGGAGCAGGGTGGTCTTTTAGCTCAGGAGCTCTAGTTGCCTCGGGTCATTATTGAATCAGATTCCTCCAATGCCATTCAGGCAATCCAAGACAAAGCCACGGGTAGCAGCTTTGGGCACCTCATTCAGGGGATCCTTTAGGCTAGTGTTTCCTTTAAGACTTGCCTTTTCAAACACTTAAGCAAAAACTTCAATACAGTGGCCCACGAGCTCGCCCAACACGTTAGAAGATCGAGAACTCAGCAACTATGGAAAGGAGTTACGCCTCCTATTGTAGCCCCCTTCCTTCAATCTGATATGTTGTAATGCTTTGTTTCTGCTTTGCTTTGTAGGTTGCACTGTTTGACTCTTTCATTTGGTTTAAATCCAAATCATTCACCATTCAAATAAAAAAAAGAAAGGCATTGTTTTTTTCGGTATAAACTGAGAGTGCTAGAGCATTATTGCCTCTGGGTGGAGGTATGTGGGTCATTGTTTTTTTAGGTAGGATTATCTTTTTTTTTTAGAAAAACATTTCTCAAAATTGACCTAGTTTTAAAAAATGAAATTGCCAATCATTTGATGTCATTTGTTAGCACTACTTTAAGCGAATAATTATACCACTGTTGTATAATTATGTTGTAACAATAGAAGTTCTATTACCAATTTGTTGTAGGAAAAGGCTTCAGAATTTATATAGTATTTCCAGACAAGATTGATCGTGAAATATAGACTTTAGAAAGATCTCCAAAGTAAGTAACAATGATGGAAATGATTTTGAGAGAGCCATAATTCTCTCAATGATGGAAATGATGTGAGATCAGGTAACGATCCTATGATTTGATTTTGATCTAAATACAAAACTCTAATGAGTGTTTTGCACACCCGGTCAAGTTTTGAATAAAATTAAGAAGCTGTCTGCTAAGATGGTTCCTTGATAAAGACAACGATTTCAAATTACACACACCACCAAAGGCTTTTGGTATCTTGCCTTCAAACTCATTAGAACGAAGATAGAGGTGTGTTAGAGAGTTTATTCTGCTAAAAGCATCTGGAATTAAACCGTGAAATTGGTTAAAAGAAAGATAAAGTGTAACAACACTAGTGTTGGATTTGAATAACCACTCTAGTACTGAAGAAGCAGAAGTAAGATCGTTTCTAACAAGATCAAGGAAATCCAAAGAAGTAGAAGAATTAACAAGGGGAACAGAGAAAATATTCAGAAGATTACAAAACCCAAAGATGAGTATGTCAAGTACGGCAATTTATTCACAACATGGAGCCAATTTCAAATATTGTTGACAATATCCCATGATTGACTCCCATTATAACCCTACATCAAAATTAATACAAACACACAATGTATAATTCTCAATATTTGAGGTAGGTGAAACATAATCATGGGCTCTATATACTTCATTGAACAATTAAAAAAATATTAAGAAGGTCTTCCCCCTGAAGAGAGGAGGGGGGGGGGGGGGAATACTGTGAGAGAGAGAGAAATGCTTGTTAAGTCAGTTAAAAACTGTTTAATAGTAAATGTCTGAACCTGCATTTTCATGCCATCTTCAGCAATCCACAAATAATCAAAGATTCTTGGAAGATGTAACTTGAATGCCTCTGAGTTTGGATCCTCCGCCCAACAACAAAGCATATTCAACACCTGCATCATCCACAAAATACAAGGCCAATAGCTCAATGGAACTACCAACAAGTACAGTGAGTGCCTTTGAGTGAAGGTGTAGAGCTAAAGAAGCTAATTAACCTAACTCTTCAATTGATATTATGTTTGAATGACTATCAACCATTTTTCCTCATAGCTTCAAATTAAAATTTTCCAGTGTCAAACCTTGCTCTCTAGTTCTCTCTCACCTCTTAAAAAAAATTACCTTATTGACAGGCCCTATGCATATATACCAAGTATTTTCATCTTCATAGTGGATATGCTACATTACACTTTGTAGAGCCTTCTCCCTCAATCTTTTTGCAGCCCAACACATAAAAACAGGTTCATAGGCATAGTCTAGAGATCCCCAGAAGATATCTTGAACCAGTGGATGAGGGTGGTATAGATCTTCCTAACAATATTTGTAAAGCAACCCATGTAAGCATCAACAGAGACAGTGAAACATGACAGAAGTTGCATATTAAATCTTATTTTGAATCAGATGTTCTATTGCATATTAATGTATATATGAACTCAAATTAGCTCATTGTCTAATTCAGTTGTTTTTTTCAGACCAATTCAGAGGGTATGTTAGTAAAACTTAAGAGCAATAGTTATATAGTTAGCTTACATTCACATAGCCCCAAAAAATAAGTTGGCTTATATTCAATAGACAATAAACCTAAGATATGATTTTATTTTTTTTAATTAAAAATAAAAATAAAAACTTAATGGTGTTGGAAAGTGCTAAAAAGCTAGCAAATTGTAGTAAGCAATAATGATACTCTAGGCACCATAGGGTTTTGATACATATCTGTAATTGATGTGACATTTTTTGTTTATAAACTCCACATTTTTTGATACTATGGATAATGGTTTTGAATAGGAAATCATGATACAATTTGGCTTTGGGACAGAAAAGGGTTTGAAGTTGACCCTCTGGGAGCCCGACCAAACTCTGCAATATTGATTAATATCTTATTACAATTCCAAATCTTGACGCAATCATTATTACTTATACAATATCAATTAATCTGATACAGCAGCTATTTTGAAGTGTCTTTGAAACCTACTATTTCAATTATTTTTCTGTGCAACAGCAAGAGCTTGAAAAAAGAATAAAAAATATTATAGTATGGAAGGGTAAAATTTAAAAGTAGAAAACTTAAAGGAGAAGAAAAGGTATAATTTTTACCTACCTTCGCACAAAGATTGCGAGCCTCATTCCAATCTATCTCATGATAGGGAACCGTATAAAGCTCCTTTCTCAAAGATCGGATTGTGGACGTGATAGGACCGACAAATCTTTTCCCATATAAATAAGACATGGGCAAATACACCATTCGGCAATGACACCACATCTTTCCTATTAATAGAAAACATGGAAATTCATAACCAAGTAACTGAGGACAAAGCCAATCTACTGCAATTAGCAACCCTCTCAGTTGACACTCATGAATCAAAGTTCTTCCTCACAAATTTTAACAGAGAATATGCAGACAGAACAAATTTTAAGCGATATATGACATTTTCCCAATGTTTTCTAAACCATGTTAGTAAGATTTTTAAACCATAAGCAATACATGATACTTTTTGTACAACTTAGGAGGCAAGGGGCTTAGACAAGGTGATATCCCTTATCTCCTTATCTTTTTGTGCTTAGGTTGGAAGTATTCTCTTGAATTCTACAATGACAAAACTGAACATACATTGTGTTAATGGTATAAGAAAGAGCAGTCAAATAGAGACCTGGATGACAAGGAAGAAGGTAAGGGAAGAGCCATATTTCTGGCGGCAATGGATTATTCCCAGACCATTCATACACTCCAAGTACCTGAAACCAGAGAAAATCAACCACAAGTCAGTTGATATTTTCAAGGTATTAACTTCTTTGGCAATATCTTACAAAAAATAACACTGAGTTCATACTGAAAGCCACATTTTCCCCCATGAAGTGATTGCAGTGACACCACCATGATCCAAGATCCATTTCTGTGCTTGTTCCATTGCCTCTAATCCATCGTCAGCTCCTTCACCAAGCAATCTGAAAGTAACACAATTTAGTGCAGTACCAAACATGGTGCTTAGGCCCTTAATATGTAGACCCCAACCCCCATCTTTATTCTGCAATTAGAAGAGTCACCATTTCAAGTTCTTTTTTTCATCAACAATATTAATACTCCACATCCAAAGTAATTAGAAGTTTAGAACAAAGCTCTATTGAGTTTAATTCATAACATTTTCATCAATCATATAAGCAATTTACCAGAGTATGAGGAATAAAATCATTAAAAAGGTTTCCACAAAATTGAAGACAAAAAAAAAAAAAATATTAGTAAGGCAGTTATCCCTTTGTTAACAGTGTGACTAAAAGTGAAATTCAAAGTGGAAAAGGAGCATTATATATAAAACTTTCTATGTTGCAAGAAAATATTCTTGCCTGATGATTGTACAGATATCTGCAGATCTCACGTACATGTTCTTTTGATAAGACGGTATTGAGTGCTCCAGTAATTGAAAGAGTAATCACCTATTGCATTTTATAAGAAGGATCACACTTCAGGTCAGCTCAAGATAACTTTAGAGGAAAAATTCAAGAAGTTAAAGAGCTTCATTTTTTTTTCTGTTTCCCCCCCCCCCATTCCTTGCTAAGCCTTACAAGACCTCCTCCAGATCATTTTGCAAATCCAACAAATTTTCAAATCAAATATGCTAATCTTATAACATGAAACTGTGTGCTTTCAAATTCAACCATAATACATAGATTAGTCCACTTTTACTACACAAAATTATGGGATCGCCTTCTTTTTCCCCACTCTTGTGGAAAAAATACCGTTTTGTAGGTTTCATCCTTACCAAACCAGGAATAAGAAACATGGGACCCCCATAATCCCCTGGCCAGTGATCATCATGTGCCTGAATTGTTGAGTAGAAATTGATGGCCCTTTGTAATGTGATTCACGTGCCTGAATTGTTGAGTTGAAATTGATGGCCCTTTGTAATGTGATTGTTACTGCCTCCTTTGTGAGTTCTTTTGTCTCTTGTACTTGGAATTGTGGTACAGTAGAAAAAGATGGATTCTCCTTTGCAAACTAAATTTGAGAGGAAAAAGTAAAGCAACATTCTGTGAATCAATTAGTACAGAAAGAAAAATAGAAAAAACCAAGTCAATTACAAATTTCAATATTTTCCCAGCAAAAAGTAATTGCCTAAGGATAATATGACCTCGATTTAATTCACAATATACACATTAAGACAAACATACCCAGTGCATCTAAATTCTGACTAAAAAAATGTAAAATTGCAAATCCTTTCTTAAGCATTAGTTTCCAGAAAATTGATAAATGCCACTAACAAAAAATTTAAATACTAAAAATCATTTCATACACCGTCTACATTTTCTTTTCTTGATGATTACAGATCCACTTAATATATCATAGAATCATCAAAGATTTATAATTGTTATCAAACAGAAGATGTTCCATGAGCTCAGAAGAAGAATATGATCCCAATTCAATTCTCAATTTCTCAGTATATACACATATACAAACACACGGCCTCTATTTTAAATAGAGAGAAAAGGGCATTGGACATTCTACAATCTACATAAACTGTGTCAAATTTGTAATCACCCAAACATGGTAGCCACAAAACTTTCTATTAAAAAAATTAAAAAAAAAAACCCTCATTTCTAAAATCACATACAGTAACCCCAATACCAATTAAAAGCCCAAGTAAGCTTCAAGTCCAAGCCTAGCTAGTAGAAACCCAAAGTTCAAACCCACTTAAAAATTAAAATACCCAAACCTAAACTCACATTACATTAAGCCAATATTAAAAACTCAAATTGAAGTCCATAGTAACCACACCAATGCTAACTGTGTTGTTTTATCTCTTTCTTTCTTTTCTTTTTTTAAGAAAATAATTTTAATGAACACCATCGAGAGGTTTTGGGAGTTTACGTAATTTTAATTTGACAGAATATCTTTCATTTATCTTTATTTCTCAGAACTGTTAATTGGGAAAAAATGGCATAAAAAATAAAATTGTCAATCATTAATTAATTTAATTTGTAAGCAATGTAAAGAAAAACAATGTTACCACTTCGTCAATAATATAGCACATGCAAAATTAATAATTTTAGGGTAAACAAGTCTACATTCTAATAGCCACTTTGCTAGTTGAGATTAAAATACATATCAAATTATCAACCTCAACAAATATTAATTATTGAAGCACAAACCTAATCAAACTGTAAATGTTTTGAGAAACACACCAAATCTTACTCACATACTGACACACCGTACACAAACACCCATACATTACATATATGATAGATCTCCCAGAGAAATTTATTTTGAGTTCGAGGCTTACACAGCAACACCTGGTGTAAAAACAAAATGATTAAGATGGCAATATTAAACTGGACAAAAATTAAAACAAAACTAAAGAAAATAATATGTTTGAGGAAGGATAATACTTTTTTAAGATATTGGAATGAAAGATAAATTTAGTGTAGAACTTATTTGAAACAAATAAAATTAAAATAGAACAAAAAAAAAAAAAAAACCTTCTTGCTTAATGAATAGTCAATATTGAAAGAATAAAATTCTATAAAATATAAAAGAACGACAATATTTGTTGTGCTAGCACAATCTTTTATTTTATTTTTTATTTTTGAGCAAGCATGATCTTTTATGAAGCAATAAGTCTTATGACACAAACACTTTCACAACTTTTGCTACATTGGTTAGGAACTTAGGGTGATCTATTGTGATTTTTTTATATATATTTTAATAATTTTGGGAGGGGATTTGATTTTGAATCAATAGTTTTCATGTATAGTTTTTCTCATAAGATATTCTTTGGAACATATATTGAATGCTTTGAGAAGATAATCATTTTTTCTTATAAGTCGTCTTCTATGGTTTTTCAAATAGTAAAAGGCACACAACTTTCATTAACTTTGACTTTTCTTTATCGAATGAAAAAAAGTTAGAGCATATTGTATAATAATTATTTGTAAATTCCTCAAAGTATTTCTTTTAGTGCGTAAAATTTTCTTCTGTTGTTAAAAAAATTAATTTATATTTTTTAAAGTAAAGAATTCTGTGCTATATATATAGAAGGTTGTGGTTTTTGTATTTCCCCATTAAAATCAAGGGCAAAACTACCGTATGATGTTTTTTTTTTTTGGGTGGGGGTCTAAAATAAACAATAGCATATTAACAACAACAAAACAACTAACATTTATATATGATTGAGTTTTCATTAGCTGAAGATGTATTGTTTTTATTTTCTTCTTAGTGAATGTTACTATCTTTTTTAACAAAAAAAGAAAAAGAAGCTTTAGTGACCCAAAACAAAATCCCCTTCTTATCACAATATACTAGTAGTAAGTAAAATTTTTTTTCTTTTATTTGCTTACTTCACTAATTTTATGTAGAATTCAATGGTAGCCTTCAAAGATATGGAAACTAGAAATTTTTTTGACAAACTATGGAAACTAGAAATCGGCCTAAACAATGACAGCCAAAAATAGAGAAAATATTATTACCAATTAGCTTTGAAGTTGCCTTTGCAATCTGGCCGTAGTCACTACTCCAAGCACGTATAGCTGATCTCTGATATTGTTCAAGAACTTGAAATAGGATAATCGACATGACCTGTTTAGTAGTAATGTGCCATAAACTCCCCAAAAACTGACGACAAATCCAATGGTTGCACTAACATAAAACCCTCGGGTTATAAACCTGTCTTTCTCATCTTGCATGCTAGCATCCCCACTGCTTTCATTCACAGTTGGATTTTGAAGTGTTTCTTCACCCAAACAATTCTTTGGAAGTGGGAATCCACAAAGATTTGGGTTCCCTTCATATGCAGAGAAATTAAAGGTATTGAGTTGAGGGCCTGTTGGGATTCTGCCTGACAAATTATTGTTTCTCAAGTTCAAGGAATTCAGACCATCAATAAGAGAAAGGGTTGAAGGAATTTCACCACAAAGTTTGTTATCTGATAAATCCAAAACTTCTAATGAATGTAAATGCCCAATATCTGAAGTGATTTTTCCAGTTAGGAAGTTCCTTGAGAGATTCAATGAAATCAATCCATCAAGCATCACAATTTCTTCTGGAATTACCCCAATTAATTTATTGCTTGAGAGATCTATGCTCTTAACTAGTACAAGATTATTTCTATACTCATACTCTCTTCCTTTCCACATCCAAATTGTACAGTCAACATAGCTTGAAGACAGTATTTCATATGAATGGTTAATGGCTGCATTGGGACTCTTTGTTTCAGTCATGGAAATAAGGTTGTTGAGACATTTTGGTATACTTCTTGTGATTTTGTTCAAAGCGAGGTCCAAAAGTTGAAGATGCGTTAGAAGACATAAATGTGGAGGAATTCTTCCGTAGAAGTGATTGGATCTAAGGACAAGGACAACTAAATTTGGATGGCTTCTCCCTAGCCACGTTGGTATCGATCCCGACAAGCTATTGTTTCGAAGATCAAGAAATATCAACTTTGGGCAATTTTTCAAGGATGAAGGCAGTTCCCCACTAAAATTATTATGGCTTAAATCTAGTGTTTCAATCTTAGTTAAGGAGCCCACTGAACTTGGGATTTTCCCCTGAAAATGATTGTTTGCCAACTTAAGAATTTTAATTCCTCCAAAATGCATCCAGCAGTTAGGAAGCTCTCCTAGTAATCGATTATTGGAGAGATCTAGAAATTTCAAACTATTATTTTTGGCTGCACATAAGGACAAGGCTAGCTTTGAAAACATATTCTTGGAAACATCCAAATGTTCCCCTTTAAATACAAAAAGTGGTATTTCACCTTCCAATTTATTTGAGCTCAAGTCAATGATAGAGCCAAAGGATGACTCCAAAGGCAAATTTGGAATATGGCCACTGATTTGGTTGTAAGATAAATTCATATAGAATGCTTGATTTGGGAAGATCCAATATGAATTGGAAAGAGTGTCTGAAACCGTAGAATTTGAAAGATCAAGCCAATAGTAACTTTTTTGAGTTTGAAGCCATTTGGGTAATCCAGAGACTAGTTGACAAGACACTAAATATAGCTGCTCTAATTGAAAAGGTGGTGCCCAATTAGAGCTGAAGTTGACAACCAGTGTGTTATTATATATTTGAAACACCTTCAATTTTGTGAGCTTTGAGAAGTGTGCTTCAGAAATAACACCTTTGAATAGATTATCACCAATATATAAACTCTCTAGATTGGATTGTTTTCCCAAACTTTCAGGTATTGTCCCACTTAATCGATTGTGTGAAAGCCATAATACTCTCAATGATGAAAATGTTGTGAGATCAGGAAACGATCCCATAATGTGATTGTTATGTAAATACAATTTCTCTATTGAGTGGTTTGCACACCCAGTCAAGTTATGAACAATCCCTAGAAGTTGTTCACCAAGAGGTGTTACTTGATAGAGATAATGTATTTAGATTACACAGACCACCAATGCCTTTTGGTATCCCACCTTCAAACTCATTATCATCGAGAAAAAGAACCTCAAGAGAGTATATTCTGCTGAAAGCATCAGGAACTAAACCTTGAAATTGGTTATCAAAGAGATAAAGTTTAACAACACTGGTATTTGAGTTGAACAACCACTCTAGTACTGAAGAAGACAAAGTGAGATTGTTATAAGAGAGATTGAGGACATCCAGAGAAATAGAAGAATTAACATGGGGAATAGGAAAAATATTCGGAAGACTACATGCACGCAAAAGTAGGACTGTCAAAAAAGGAAGTTGATCCACTACGTGGAGCCAATTATTAACTTTGCTCAGGTTAACGGAACTCATGCGAAGGAAACTTAAAGAAGAAAGTGGACGGAGCCACTCTAAGTTTTCAGGCTCATTAAAATTATTCCAGGCAATATCAAGATATTGCAAGCTAGAAAGGTTCCCAAGCTGAAAAGGAATATTTCTTCCGAAATTACTTTGAGAAAAGTCAAGGTGTCTTAAGTTTGAGAGAGAAGCAATGGATTTTGGGATTTGGGTATGATTAAAATCATTGTAACTCACATCCAAAAAAGTCAAATATTGCAACTCACTCAAGAAAGGACTTAGTTTACCTCTCAAAGGTTCCACATCCGAGATACTAAGATTGAGCTGGGTTACGTGGCCTGTTTGGTTGTTACAGTGGACTTCTCTCCATTCGCAACAATCTTCTTTCCCCTCTTTAGTACTCCAGGAAGAAAGATGGCCATAATCATCAATAAGGTCTTCTTTAATCTTGATAAGTGCTCGTCTCTCGCGCTCTTTGCAGCTGAGGTTAGCATCTCCCACACCCCAATAATTTCCAAGGGCTGGTTTCATGCACAACAAAAAGAGAAAAAAAGTGAGAAGAAGTTGGAGGGAACTTCCACCCATGATTAGGATGAAGGTAGATCAAGAATGTGATTAAGATAATAATAGCATCAACACATAAAAGGTGCAATGCTATGAGTATCTTACAACCCCCGAGCCACAATTATTTATACACGCATTATGTAGAAATTATTATTATCAAATAATAAATAAATAGAAAGAAAGAAGTCAAAAGTTGTTGGAAATTGCTTTTGATTGATTAGACAGCATTGCGAATAATAATTCTAGTACCATATACTTTTACACACATTTTGCTATAATTATCTTACATAATAAACTATAAATAATGGAGAAAAAAAATGGTGGATTCATAAGATGTGATAGACAACCAATCACACTCTGTCACATAAGACAATTGTGGCAAAATGTATATTATTTGTAATATTATTGTTATATTTAGCAAAAAATTTGGATAGTCTCATGAAATTATAAATGCATTCCACGTTGTAATTATAGTGACAGCCCGTAAGAAACCACTTTTCCATGTCAATCACTAAATTAGGGCTTAATTAAAATTTTTTTCTTCTAAATTTGAAAGTAAAATTCATGGAGAGATTTAAACTCTAGAGTCTACACATCTCCATTGAAAAATACCAAAGTGTGTGCTGTACTACAAAAATATTTGTAAATTAAGGCTTACAATATCCTAACCAACACCAGCTGAAAGTAATTAAATTACTGTTGAAAGGAACAATAATTATTTGAATAAAAAAGATCAATCATTATCCCAAAAAATAGGATTCCAGCATCATTGATCACATCATTGGGTATGACTTACCTCTAGTATTTTTTTAACTGAAATCTCATTTTGTTTTAATAAAAAACTGTCATATCATCTACTAATTAAATAAAATATAGAGATTACAACTAATTACCACTTGCTATTGTATATTTAAAATAAAAGGACATGTCTAGTAAAAAAAAAAATACCGGAGGTAAACCAAATCCCACATCATTGACATCAGGGGCCATAGGCCACCAATGATCTCAACACTCTGGTGTTTCATTAATGGTAACCTTCTTTGTTGCAGCCAATAAATGAATTATCACAAGATTTAGTTTTCACAAAAACTTGGGCAAATTTTACTTTGCTCTATGGTTTGCCTGAAAAACACTTTGCTTACTGTGGTTTAAAAATTAGTACTTTACCTACCTAAGCTTTGTTTATCTCTAGTTATCCACATCCGTTAAAAACAGGGGTAAATTTATATTTTTGCTATCCTTTTATGCCATATAAAAAAACTAAAAAATCAAGAGAAAATAAGATCTAAAAGCTAAGTTTTGTAAAAATTAAAAACTAACTTTTAAATATTTTTTCTCTAACCTTTGAAGGAATTCACTGTACCACGTTTGAAGTTTAAAAGCTAGGATTGAACTGACCAAGAGGCATGTAGAAGCAAGCGGGCCAAGGAAGTCTGCATAATTAATTTCATACTCCAAGTTTGCCATGGTTTTATAACTCTAAAATGGGTATCAAAAGCTGTCCAGATAACGGACAATAAAAAGCTACAAAGCCACCATGCTCTTAGTAACCAGGTAAACTTGTTGTTCTTTTTATTGGGGTTTATGTGTATAGTAACAAGTATGATATCCCATAATACAGAAAAATATGATTGAAGAAATTACAATCAAATTTGGCACGGAATTAAAGCCAAAATAAAATAGTTGTAACTTAACAACTTTACAACAACCATGAACAAATTGTAACTATTAGAATTTAGTTTTTTTAGTTGTTTAGTCTAGAAATATTCAGTTAAACAAGACAAATGAAGTTCAGCATAGTTGAAGACTCAATAACTAAGAAAAATTGAAGTACAAATAAGTTTCACTTATCTCGACTGATCAAGATGCACATGTTGGCCTATCGAGAGTCGTGCATATTGCAGATATGGTTTTCTTCTCAGCCATTTGATCTAGGATTTTAATGGATCTTAAGTAAATATAAATATAAACCCTAGAGCATGTTTTTCCATATTTAAAAGGGCAGTATTATGTACACAAATCTAGAAATTTTTCATATCCTTTTGGAGCTACAATCAGAGACCTTGTGCAAACAATAGATCCAATTAAAGCAAAGTTACTGCACTTAGTTAATCATATTTGTAGATCTAAATCTTTGAGTGGAGATCTCAAAGTCATAAAGTGAAAATTTTGTGTTGTTGATCCAAATCTTTGAGTGGAGATCTTAGAGTCACAAATATGGGAGTTTGTGTGCAACAGTTTCACAGTAGAAAAGTTCATGGATTTGGAGTTATGTGTGGTCACACTAGTAAGTACTACATGAGGTAGCAATAGATTTAGAGTTAAATCTATTGTATAAACTTCGATTATATTAGTGAAATATTGCCTTCAGAATTGTTTAGGCTAAATCATCTCTAGGTTTTTAACTTTGAAACCATAGTTTCAAAAGTTTTCGTGGGTCATCATTCTTGGTGTTCATGTGATTTATATCTTTTGCATATTTAATCTAATTAATTATTTGATTAAAAGTTGATTAAATATGAGATAACTGGGGTCTTAAACCCTAATAGGAATTATCTTTTGCAACTCATTACTTGATGATTTATAAAACTATATATATGTATTATTTAAATAAGTTGCACAACTTATTAAAAAAATTATCTAACTAAACCTACACACAAATATAATATTTTTAATCGTCACATAATAAATTATAGCAAAATAACTCTAAATCTGTTTGGAGTCAAACCTTTTGGCCTTGAAATCAATAATTTTCTCTTATTATCTTTGATTAGACATGGCAAAACGGGTCAGAATTTTCTGACTCGACCCGACCTGACCTAAACCCGATCTTTTTGACCCAAGGCAAAAATAAGTTGAACCATGACTTGACCCGTGATTTTAGCAGGTCAACCCAATCCAACTAGCGACTTGACCTATGACCCAAACCATTTTTAATTTTTTTTTTGTAAAAAAATAATAAAATTAAGACAATATTGGTTTAATTGTTTGTTGTGAGTTTTAAGGAAACAATTGAGACATTTACATAACTGCATGCAAATGAATTAAAAGATGAATAATTGAGCATTTTGTAATGAGTAAAGATTTTTACCTATCAAATAGCAAAGTACATGCTAAGATAATTGGTTATGGTAAAGTTAAAAACATAGAATTAGATTGTAGACATGTGTGAAAAATATTCATAAGTGTGAAAGTAATGAAGCCAAAGTATCATATTAGCATAAATTATGAATGTTTAGACCTATTTTTTAACAATTTATGTCCAAAATAAATGGCTTTTAAAAATAAATTATAATATTTTCAAGAGTGTGTGTTGCTTACAATGATATGATATTCATAAAAGAGATCATGCATAAATAAGTAAACAGTCAAACTTTAATTTATATCCTTAAATTGAAATAAAGTGCCAACCATAGTTGATAAACTTTATAAAATTAATTTTCAAGATTGTAAATATTTTATATATTTTTATTCTTTGTCAAATGACTTATCCAATCAGTTATTTGTAATTTTCGTTTTATATCTTGGAATGTTGATATTGTGTATAAATTAAACTTGTGTATTTATTTTACTTATCTTTGTGTTATTTGGTTTTAGTTAGCAATGTTGAGATTTGTATAATTTTAAAAGTATTGAATAAGTATTAATAAGTTTAACTGAGTTCATTCTTTATATAAGTGATGAATTCAAAGTAATGCATTTTACATCAAGTAATTTGTTGCATGACTTTCTAAATGGCAAATTCATGTTGTTTTGTTTATAAAAAAAATTCATGTGAAAAATATATATGTTAACCCGACCTGACCTGACCTGATCCACAACCCAATTGACTTAAACCCTTTTTTAACCTGCTTAAAATGACCTATTTTTGACTCATAACCTATTTAATCCATAATTTGATTGACACAACCTGGCCGCTTGTTTGCCGTGTCTATCTTTGATGACTTAGATAGTTAGATTCCTTCTTAAAAAAAGGCGCTCGTTTTTCATGTCTATTTTTGATGACTTCGGGTCTGTTTGGTAGATGTGTTTAAAAATTGAAAATTGTTGTTTAAAAATATTTGTGGAAATACGTGTGGGTGAAAAAGTGTGTGAAAATGCGTGAAATGCTGTTTAAAAACTGAAAATTGTTGTTTGAGAAGGTGTGCCAAACACCCCCTTCAGATTCCTGCTTTCTATAGTTCTCTCTCTTCTCTCATCTGAAACACTTTTGCATAATCACATTTCTTTTTCTCCTCTCTTCAATTAGAAAGTCTTCATTTTCCCTTTTACTTTTCCATTATTACCTTTCATTGCCCATCAAATCAATCATGTTGCTTTAGTTTTGGCCAATCACTCAATAGAGAGGACTGCAAAGTTCCTATCATTCAACGCAAGAAAGGCGACCAGCTGGACTACGTGAATCATGCTAAGCAACCTTCACAGTTGTTGCGTTTAAAAATGACAGTGAAAATCAGATCTTATCCCATCAATTGACAAGGGAATAAAATAGCAATTCCCGAATTTTCTTACAAATTTTTTTTCTCCTGTTTAACAACATTAATAAAAATATTTGAATATCTGACTATTTTTTAGTGTACACAGTCTTCTTGTCAATGCACATTAGGTATTAATAAGAAAAATCCCTTAAAAATAGTCTATGTTTTTATTTAGAGATTTGGAACACAAAATTTCATGACCAACTTGTATGATGCATTAATGAAAAATCATATGCTAAAAAGGTTTATATATAATCTTATATTAATTGCTAATAAATGAAGAATAATTAAGTATCTATCTTTACACACCTGAATTCACTAAAAAATTGTGGTAGTGTATCCCCTGGGTGCCTATTCTTAAAGACAATAATAATCCAACAATATAAATGTTAGAAGTTACTTCAAATTTTGTTGAGTCTGAACTTTGTGTAGGTTTAACGAGATTACATGAAAGCAAAAGAGTCTTTATAATTGTCACCTACCATTTTGAGTTATTTATTTATTTTTTACTAGGAGAGTTTTGTAAAACTTATTGTCGCCATATTTGCTAGTCCTTGAACATCTTGAAAATCAATTGAGGAGCTACTTGGATGTGAATGTGCTTAATCATCTTTTTAAATGTTGCAACGTCATCCATGATGGGAACATTCTCAAAGCTAGTTGAGGAGCAACTTGGATGTGAATGTGCTTAATCATCTTTTATTTCAATGTTGCAACGTCATCCATGATGGGAACATTCTCAAAGCTAGTAAGGCGATGTGTCTAAATTAGCTTCACTCCTTAATTTGATTTTAGAAATAGGATTATTTCCCTGAAACCTTTTTTGCTTGCCTCATATAATGCTTCTCTAATTGTGGATAATTGAAATTATCCACCTTTGAAATTAACAATTACACATTTTCTTTGAACCTATATATAGAAGAAATAATTACTAAAGTTCATTGGAATAAAATGTACAACGTCAAAGTTTCTTCTAGAAAAAGACATCTTAGCATCATATATAATGCCAAAAATCCAATTCTAAACTTGAAAAAATAGAAAATAATTTTCTAAAAATTGAATTTATAAAACATCAGCCAAAATAATATATTCAAGTGTCCGACCAATCATTTTATAGTGATTTCCAAAAAAAAAAAAACTCTATTTAAATCTTATAGCCAAACAGGCCCTAAGCTACTTAATTTTTTTTTTTCGAGAAAAATAGTTAAAATATTTGATAGATGTTCATGACTAGAAAATACTAAATTTGCTATCAACTTTAATATAAAATATTTACAAACTGACGTGAAAATAAATTTGATTGGTATCGCATTTATATATTATTTAAAAATTTTTATTTACTTTAATTTCTTTGTTTTATATTTAAAAGTTGACATATAATTTTATAAGGTTTAATATACTAAAATTTGTAATGTTCGGAAGTTATTCTTATACTAAAACCAACAAAATTAGGGTACAAAACACATCTGAAATTAACAGTTACACAATTTCGATGAATCCATAGAAGGATTTTTTTTTTTTTTTTTAGAAACTGTGGAACGATTTTTTTTTTAAGAAATAATAGAATGAATAATCAGTAAAACTCATTGGGATAAATTGTACATTGTCAATGTTTCTTTTAGGGAAAAACACCTTAACACCATATATAAAGCCAAACTAGACTTATCAACGTAGAATAGGGATTAAGACAAATACAATAAACTTAATTATTGCTGTTGTTATTATCTTCTTTCAGCTGTTGAAGAAAAATTTGGGTTTAACATTATTCAACTAATATTATTACAGAAGAAAATCAAATTTCATTGATGTTTTGGCTTGATAATAAAGGACCATCATATATATGGAAACAACGTCATACTTTAAAATTCTATTTTACTTATATATTAAGAAAATTACATATTTTAGTTGAAAAAATCATGTGCATTGTAAAAGTTCTCATTCATATTTTCGAAAAACAATTGTTGTATTTGAAACATAGACTTCTTCGTTGGGAACTTCAAAAGGAATTACAAGAGTAACAAGACTTTTATGCCATGTTTGAAATTAACAATTACACATTTTCGTTGAACCTATAGAAGAAATAATTAGTGAAACTCATTGGAATAAAATGGACATCGTCAAAGTTTCTTTTAGAAAAAGACATCTTAGCACGATATATAAAGCCAAAAATCCTATTTTATACTAGAAAAAATAGGAAATAAATTTCGAAAAATTGAGTTTAGAAAACATCAGCCAAAATAATAGATTCAAGTGTGAGACCCACCATTTTAAAATGATTTCCAGAAAAAAAAATTGTATTTAAATTTTATAGCCAAATAGGCCCTAAGCTAGTTATATTTTTTTTTTTTTTGAGAAAAATAGTTAAAATATTTGATACATGTTCTTGATTAGAAAATACTAAATTTACTATCAGTTTTATTATAAAATATTTACAAACTGAAATGATAATAAATGAGATCAGTATCGCATTAATATATTATATAAAAATTATTATTTACTTTAATTTCTTTGTTTTATATTTAAAAGTTGACATATAATTTTATAAGGTTTAATATACTAAAATTTGTAATGTCCAGAAGTTATTCTTATACTAATATATACCAACAATATTAGGGTATAAAACCCATATGAAATTAACAATTACCCAATTTCGATGAATCCATAGAAGGATTTTTTTTTTTTTTTGAGAAACAGTAGAACGATTTTTTTTTTTTTTTTTTAAGAAACAATAGAATGAATAATCAGTAAAACTCATTGGGATAAATTGTACATTGTCAAAGTTTCTTTTAGGGTAAGACACCTTAAAGCCCTATATAAAGCCAATCTAGACTCATCAAGGTAGAATAGGGATTAAGACAAATACAATAAACATAAGTATTGCTGTTGTTATTATCTTCTTCCAGTTTTTAAAGAAAAATATGGGTTTAATATTATTCAGCTAATATTATTATAGAAGAAAATCAAATTTCATTGATGTTTTGGTATGGTAATAAAGAACCATCATATATATGGAAACGACATCATACTTTAAAATTCTATTGTATTTATATATTAAAAAAATTACATATTTTAGTTGAAAAAATCATGTGCTTTGTAAGAGTTCTCATTCATACTTTCGAAAGACAGTTGTTGTATTTGAAACATAGACTTCTTCGTTGGGAACGTCAAAAGGTATTACAAGAGTTACTAGACTTTTAGGCCGTGTTCGAAATTAACAATTACACATTTTCGTTGAACCTATATATAGAAGAAATAATTAGTAAAACTCATTGGAATAAAATGTACATTGTCAAAGTTTCTTTTAGGAAAAGACATCTTAGCACTATATATAAAGCCAAAAATCCTATTTTAAACTAGAAAAAATAGGAAATGATTTTCTAAAAATTGAATTTAGAAAATATCAGCCAAAATAATAGATTCAAGTGTGAGACCAACCATTTTATAATGATTTCCAAAAAAAATTCTATTTAAATATAATAGCCAAATAGGCCCTAAGCTACTTAATTTTTTTTTTTTTTTGTTGAGAAAAATAATTAAAATATTTGATAGATGTTCTTGATTAGAAAATACTAAATTTACTATCAATTTTGTAACAAAATATTTACAAACTGTCGTGAAAATAAATGTGATTGTTATCACGTTAATATATTATTTAAAAATTATTATTTACTTTAATTTCTTTGTTTTATATTTAAAAGTTGACATATAATTTTATAAGGTTTAATATACTAAAATTTGTAATGTCTGGAAGTTATTCGTATACTAATACCAACAATATTAAGGTATAAAACACATCTGAAATTAACAGTTACACAATTTCGATGAATCCATAGAAGGATTTTTTTTTTTTTTTTTTGAGAAACAATAGATCAATTTTTTTTTAAGAAACAATAGAATGAATAATCAGTAAAACTCATTGGGATAAATTGTACATTGTCAAAGTTTCTTTTAGGAAAAGACACCTTAACACAATATATAAAGCCAAACTAGACTCATCAACGTAGAATAGGGATTAAGACAAATACAGTAAACGTAATTATTGTTGTTGTTATTATCTTCTTCCAGTTGTTGAAGAAAAATATGGGTTTAATATTATTCAGCTAATATTATTATTGAAGAAAATCAAATTCCATTAATGTTTTGGCATGATAATAAAGGACCATCATATATATGGAAACAATGTCATACTTTAAAATTCTATTGTATTTATATATTAAAAAAATTACATATTTTAGTTGAAAAAATCATGTGCATTATAAAAGTTCTCATTCATATTTTCAAAAAACAGTTGTTGTATTTGAAACATAGACTTTTTCGTTGGGAACTTCAAAAGGTATTACAAGAGTTACAAGACTTTTAGGCCATGTTTGAAATTAAAAATTACGCATTTTCATTGAACCTATATATAGAAGAAATAATTTGTAAACCTCATTAGAATAAAATGTATATCGTCAAAGTTTCTTTTGGAAAAAGTCATCTTAGCACAATATATAAAGCCAAAAATCCTATTTTAAACTAGAAAAAATAGGAAATAATTTTCTAAAAATTGAATTTAGAAAACATCAGCCAAAATAATAGATTCCAGTGTGAGGCCCGCCATTTTATAATGATTTCCAAAAAAAAAAAATTGTATTTAAATGTTATAGCCAAACAGGCCCTAAGCTAGTTATTTTTATTTTTATTTTTTTTTGAGAAAAATAGTTAAAATATTTGTTAGATGTTCTTGATTAGAAAATACTAAATTTACTATCAATTTTATTATAAAATATTTACAAACTGACATGATAATAAATGTGATTGGTATCGCATTAATATATTATTTAAAAATTATTATTTACTTTAATTTCTTTTTTTTTATATTTAAAAGTTGACATATAATTTTATAAGGTTTAATATACTAAAATTTATAATGTCCAGAAGTTATTCTTATACTAATACCAACAATATTAAGGTACAAAACACTTCTAAAATTAACTGTTACAAGATTTCGATGAATCCATAGAAGGATTTTTTTTTTTTTTTTTTAAGAAACAATAGAACAATTTTTTTTTTTTTTTTTTAAAGAAACAATGGATTGAATAATCAGTAAAACTCATTGGGATAAATTGTACATTGTCAAAGTTTCTTTTAGAAAAAGACACCTTAACACCATATATAAAGCCAAACTAGACTCATCAACGTAGAATAGGGATTAAGAAAAATAAAATAAACATAATTATTGTTGTTGTTATTATCTTCTTCCAGTTGTTGAAGAAAATAATGGGTTTAATATTATTCAGCTAATATTATTATAGAAGAAAATCAAATTTCATTGATGTTTTGATATGATAATAAAGAACCATCATATATATGGAAACAACGTCATACTTTAAAATTCTATTGTATTTATATATTAAAAAAAATTACATATTTTAGTTGAAAAAATCATGTGCATTATAAAAGTTCTCATTCATATTTTCAAAAAATAGTTGTTGTATTTGAAACTTAGACTTCTTCGTTGGGAACTTCAAAAGGTATTACAAGGGTTACAAGACTTTTAGCCTGTGTTTGAAATGAACAATTACACATTTTCGTTGAACCTATATACGGAAGAAATAATTAGTAAAACTCATTGGAATAAAATGTACATCATCAAAGTTTCTTTTAGAAAAAGACATCTTAGCACTATATATAAAGCCAAACTAGACCCGGCAACTTAGAATAGGGGGTAAGAAAATTTAGCGACTCTAGTAAGCCATATATGACATTTATGCTAAACTTTCAGTTTTCGATCAATCAATTTATATAGTCTTCAATTAAAGTAGACTATTAAAACGTATATAAGGGAACATGACATAGTTTTACAAATTCACCTAGACATATATGGTGAAACTGAAAGCTCATATGGGTTGAAACTCAAAAAAAAAAAAAAAAAAAAAAAAAAAAAAAAAAAGCTCATTTGGGGTCCGACGATAATTTATAATTTATTCAATTAAAGTCATTGCATGCAAACGTCTATTAGGATCCAAAACATTAAGTCATTACAAAATGTTAAAAATGTCTTTATCAACTTTATTAAGTTGGAATCAAGGAGAGACTTAGCATTATGATATGTATTCTGGTTTAATATTAGCAGAAAGTAAATGAAATACGGAGTTTTTTTCTTTTCTTTTTTCTCACACTTCTTGTACATATTTTAATGCAGAAGTACACTTTTTTTCCCCAGTAATCACAGTTAAAACGTGTTGTAGTATCCCTAATGTCATTCTTGTATTAATACAAACAATTTTCGTACAAAACACTTTCGAAATTAGCAATTACACACTTTCATTAAAGCTATCCAACGAATAATTAGTAAAAATCATTGGGATAAAAAGTACATTGTTTAAAACTTTGAGTTTCTCTTGGAAAAAGACATCTTAACAACTTATAACTAAACCCATTAACGTAGATTAGGGGGTAAGACAATTTAGCAAGTCTAGTAATATGCCATATATGATTACGCTGAAATTTCATTTTTTCAGGATTCCATGAATCAATTTACATTGTCCTAAATCAAAGCAGACTATACAAATCCAACGTAAATAAGGGGACAAGGAAAATTTTAAAGCCTTCAACTCATATGTTGAGTGGGTGCTATTGGATTGTTTCTGTGAAAATCATGGATCGATTCGTGTCATTATGAGTACAAATAGAGAAATGCTAAATTTACAATATTTTCACAACAAATCTTAAATGATAGGTTGTTACGAATTGTTATTAGTGGACAAAAAAGTAATTTTAGTGAAATGTTCAAATTAGAACCAATTGTAACTTACTCTCTAATATTTTTTGTGAAAATATAATGAATATAAAATTTCTCACATATATACGGGAGGTAGACTTTGAATTCATCGGAAATGATAACTAGCTCTGTCACTACAAGTCTATGACACTATCAAAAAATTGTGGTAATGCATATTAGATAGCCATGACAAATTCCTAGCTTAAGAAATCAGTTTGCGTGGATTAACATTAACAAATCACTTGACCCTTGTGCCTTGCTTTAGTGGTAAAAGGGAAGGGGTGAAATATAAGACATACATCTTAAGGTTCAACTATTCATATAGCATTGAATGATTTCAGTAAATTTTGTATTGCAGAACTACTCTAAACGGTTCAAATCCTTTTTACCACCACACAAACAGACTCTCACTCTAACTGCAAACCCCTTATCACGCCGCCAATTAGGTTTTCAACCTAATTGTTGTAAAAAAAACTTGTGAAATATTTTGTATGTAGCATTACTTACGTGAGAAAGGTAACTTGAAAGCAATATATTGTCCTTAAAGTTTGTGATTGTGTCAAAAAGTTTTGTTTTCTTTACTATAAATGACATTACTCTTTTTCCAACAGGTGATTACATATTTAGATTATGTAATCATATATAAATAGTTTTGCTCTCTTTACTAAAAAAGATCAGGCGATTACATAATTTCCATATGGTTTTGATTGGTTTAATATTTGTGAAAGGAATCAATTGGAAGGAGGAGTGTTAAAATTTTTTATTTAAGTTATGAAAGCTAAAACATATTGAAACATAAAAAATCATTTGTAAAATTATAAGACCTTTCGCATATGCTATGTGAGAGCTATGAAATTATACATTACTAATCAACTATTTGGTTAGGTGATGTTGGGTGAAGTGGTATAGTTGATGTTGGGTAAAGACACATGTCAATTTTTTAAGGAATCACCTAACTTTGGGTTACATTAAACCGAGAAAAAATAATTATCCATGTGAAATTGACAATATAGTCATGGGACCGTATGTATAATGCAGTATGTCATATGTGAAGTGGATTCTAGACCTAAGTGATTTAACATAACTAATAGGTCTAGAGCCCAGTCCGTCAGTTTTTGGCATTTGGGCCCCCAAAACCCAAGCTCTTCAATTCAACACCAATTGACTTGAGCCCTATTTGTGCTGTATATGCTTAATAGGAATGCATGTTATTGTTCAAACTATAACATGGTGTCAAGGTCTTATTGCGTCATTTCATGTGTTCTTTTCTTGTCTAAAAGTTATTTCGGAAGAGCTAGATATTCCTTATCCAGCAAAAGGCTTTCAATGCGTTTCCTGGTGATAGAGAAGGAGTTTAGAATTTCATACAACCAATCCTGTAAAGATAAGAAGAAATTCGTTAGAAGATTAATGGGGAGATGATTCCACATGAATTTGGTGCGATGATAGTCCCTTAACATTTGCAAAGTGGTTTCCAGCTAATGGCATCTCAGAAAAACTTGTTATTTTAATATATAGATTAGACAACATTGTTTAGAAAAAGTGATCTTTAATTAGATTATTGTTATCTTTTTTCCATTATGAGTCCAAATTCCATGGGCAACAAAAAGGTATAGTGGTTTAACAGTTTTAATTTCTAGAAAAACTAGTTTTTGACCCATACTTATCTATTTTTTAAAAAATATAAAAAATATAGGTTTTTTAGTGTTTTTGAATAATTAGTGTCTATAGTAGTAAGCTAATTTAGGAATATTATAAAATTATTGTGAGCTTTTGTGGAACTTGTGTCCCTAAAAGAACTTGCCACAATAAGGCGTTGTGTATATTTAAGTTATTAATATTATTTTTTAATAAATGGCATTAGCTATGGTGTCCCAAGTCTATCATTAGAACCCCACCCCCTATCCTTCACAATCTACCTATTAAAAAAAATTTATTAACATAATTTGCTTGAAGTGAAACATTTTTGCTAGATTTTCATTGAGCTTAAAAAATTATTCAAATTGACCAAAGGTTTCTAGAAATTTAAAGAGGGGTGTCCCATCCCAAGTCTATGTAATTTTATTTATTTATTTATTTTGAGAATCCATGTCTATGTATCCAGAGGTGCACGATTATATAGATACATTAAAATTATCAACATTATTTTTTTAAAAATAAATTATATTTCCAAAGTTTATAGAAATGTATTTATTTAGAGTATTATGCCAGAGTTTTTAAGAAGTTTAGAAAGAGTATCATTATTTATTTTATCGTGGGTCAACCTATTCTACTGCATTGGGTTCACCCGATTATGTTGGAACGAGACATTACTGTTGGAGTCCCCTTGTTGATGTGGGTCTTGAGTTGCCAGAATTGGTGCAGTTGTTGGTATTGTTTGATCATGTACTCTTTGCCTTTAGATGCCACCCAAGTGTACCATTTGGTGGCGTTTATTAATTATTATGGGAACCAATTTCCAAATCGTTCTGTTCCACGGAGAAAGGCATTGCTTAGGTTATTTGGTTTAACAGAAACAGGTGGGCTGTGGACTCCCCTCTAAACAGGTGTGGCAATTGGCTAAAGGTAGTGCTGATGACTTTGCTTGCTCTGCCTCGTGGAACTTCAGCCAAATTAGAACTCCCCTATCCAGCTGGGTTCCTCCTCCCCCCTGGAGTCCACAAAATAATTGTTGATGGGGCATCATTAGAGCTGGAAAGTTTCTCAAGTATTGGTGTTGTCATTAGAGATTATATGGGTCAAGTTGTGGCTGCCCTTTGTAAACCTCTTAAAGCTTGCTTCCTTGCTAAGCTTACGGAGATCATTCTTTTAGCTCAGGAGCTCCAGCTGCCTCGAGTCATTATTGAATCAGATTCCTCCAACGCCATTCAAGCAATCTAGGACAAAGCCACGAGTAGTAGCTTTGGGCACCTCATTCAGGGGATCCTTCAGGCTAGTGTTTCCTTTGAGACTTGCCTTTTCAAAAACTTAAGCCGAAACTTCAACACAGTGGCCCACGAGCTCGTCCAACAGGCTAGAAGAACAGGAACTCAGCAACTATGGAAAGGAGTTACGCCTCCTATTGTAGCCCCTTTCCTTCAGTCTGATATGTTGTAATGCTTTGTTTCTACTCTGCTTTGTAGGCTGCACTGTTTGACTCTTTTATTTGGTTTAAATCCAAATCATTCACCATTCAAAAAAAAAAAAAAAAGGCATTGTTTTTTTGGTATAAACTGAGAGTGCTAGAGCATTATTGCCTCTGGGTGGAGGTATGCGGGTCACTGTTTTTTTAGGCGGGATTATCTTTTTTTTAGAAAAACATTTCTCAAAATTGACATAGTTTTAAAAAATGAAATTGCCAATCATTTGATGTCATTTGTTAGCACTACTTTAAGCGAATAATTATACCACTGTTGTATAGTTATGTTGTAACAATGGAAGTTCTATTACCAATTTGTTGTAGGAAAAGGCTTTAGAATTTATATAGTATTTCCAGACAAGATTGATTGTGAAATATAGACTTTAGAAAGATCTTCAAAGTGAGTAAATAAATAAATAAATAAACTCAAAATAATAGGAAACAATGGGATCTCGAAAGAAAAATCAACGCTAACACACACAAGGGATGCATCGAGGATTTACATGGTTCGGTTTTTAGCCTACATTCACGAGCAATGACAAGGAATACTTCCACTAAAAAATTTAAAGAATACAAAATGGTGTAAAGGTACTTTCATAAAACCCAAATTCCAATACACTCAAAATTATTACCTTCACAAAACAAATCTCTCTCTCAAATAAAAAGCTGGGGAAGAATGCAACATTCAGGGGCTACACCTAAAACATGGAGAAGTTTCCTCTTCTCTGGAATTACTGCACAAATCTCCTCCACAAAGTCCCCTTGAAAGAGGTCTTTCACTCTCGTATTTTACTGCTCTACACCTATATCTGAATACTTAGAAGGTATTTCGACAGTCTCATATGACATCTCATTTACAATATGGGGAACCCATACATTTTGTATGAGGACAATCTTATTACATAATTTTTCTAGAATAATAAGCCACATGCAATTGATAATAACCAAAATGCATTTGAATAGGATGACTTGCTTTTTTCCTTAGAATTTAATCATTTATATATGCAATACAAATTTGGAACGGAAGCAAGGAAAAGTTGGAGGAAACTTCCACCCATCATGAGAGAAATCATAAAGGTATGGTTTTCATGTTCTCAAAAGCACTGCTTTTAGTATTTAGAATATCATCAAACAGAAACTATAATACAAAAATCAAAGAAGAAAGAAAAGTAGGAAAATTTAGATTTCGGGTAGGACTGAGGTCAAAGCATAGGATGCTTCAATATTAAATGGCTTTATTATCGATAGTAGTTAAAGGTGTAGTTTGAATATAAATAAATATAACTTAGAGCTATATTAAGTATAATTTGAATCTAACCCTATATTTATATTTATATATATATAGACACTCGCTTCAAATTTAAATTGAGTAGGTACTATATTGGATCATTTTTAAGAAATTAAATCATCATTCAACTCATGTCACTTTCAAGTATCAACGTAAATAAGGGAGTATGGACTTCAAAGTCACTGGAGACTAATTCATGTCACTATAACTTTATCAATTGTGATGAAAGCAAATTAGATAGCCATGAGCCCGTGTCAGATTCCTAGCTTTTAAGAAATCAGTGAGCATGGATTCAACATTATCAAAATAGTTGATCCTTTGTGCCTTGCTTTAGTAGCAAAAGGGTAGGCGTGAAAAATTCAATATACGTTTTTACCGTATGTCTTAACTTTAAGTTATTCTGGGAGAGCCAGACATTCCACAAGCAAAGGGCTTATTTTTTTTTTTTTTTACAAACTACAGTAAAATTTTGATTGATGACGCTCACTGATTTCACACAGCATGTTCCATCTATCTCCATCCAAATAAGCTCACGCACGCACTCACACATGTATTTTTTTTTTTTTTTTTTTTTTTTTTTAATGTCCTCATAAACTTCTGTGTACATACATAAATTGAAATTTTTGAATTTTTGAGCATACTCAATTGTTAAAAAAAATCATTTACTATAAAGTAGTAAAACCATAATTTAACTTAAAATTCAGTCTTCTAAAGCAGCAGAAAAATAATAGGACAAATCCTCTAAACCATATAACAACATTACAATAGACCCTAGCATGAGATGCCAATAAATCAGACATTCTATTCCTACTAGTAGCAACAAAACTGAACTATGCCCAGGTACAACAATTTTTCAACAACTTGAGTTCATCTATTAGATGAGCAAATGAGGCCGTTGGGAGATATTCTTATTGCATAGTTCAGATAAAGTGTGTATGGATACCAATTTCCTGAAAGAATTTAGTAGCTTCAAATAGCACCCAGAATGTAACTAAAAAACTCCATTCGACCACAAATCAATGGAATTCTCCAAGACTTGCTAGCAATAAACCCTGCCCCCTTGTGTCTCTAATAATGATTCCAAGCCCTGTATAGTAAGAGTCCGGAAGGAAATGAATAGATCAATTAAGCTTTGTGGTTATTAAGAGTGTTGAAAGGGCTACTTTATGCCAATGCATTTTATTAGAATGGTCTCGTTGTTTGGGATTTACTGAGTGTTCTTCTCTCTCTGTGTTTATGTCTTCCCTTAGCCTAGTTTCCTGACTCCTCCCTTGTTCTTGTGGTTTGTGTTCTTATTTCTTTCGTTGCTCATCATCATGAACAGCTTGTTCTTCTCTGTTTTTTTTTTTTTTCCCTATCTAATATAAGTTCTCAGTTTATCTATCAAAAAAAGAGTGTTGAAAGGGTAATAATAACCAACACAAGTTCATCCTAGAACCAAAATTAGTTATGCATGCAACATAATTGAGTAATTACCTAAGTAAGACACTTAAGACGTAACGCATCTTGAAAATGGAGACTTTTCGAATTTGTAAACTAGAAAGTATATTTAACATGTTGTAAACTTGTTGATTAAAACAAAAAAAAAAAAAAAAACAAAATGTTGTAAACTTGTAATTCATTGGGATCAATCATGGTTGTGTAAAAGGATATATAGTTACATAACCGAAAGGAAGTAGAGGGTTTATGACATGTTTTTGTAAAGCATAGTTCACTGAGAATTTTGAACATATGAAGAACAAAGGCAGAGACATGTTCATAAATTTGGGAGTAATAATGATGATAATAATACTACTTTAGACTTTAGTTATCAAGAAAAAAACAATAATGAAAACTTAGAATGACATTGATGATAATGACAATGATAATAGAAGTACGGAAACAATTATTACCAATTATGTTTGATGCTGCCTCCGTAATCTAGCCATATTCATTACTACGGTTGCATCCAGCTTATCTTTGACATTGTTCAAGGAATTGAAATAGGAGACTCGCCATGACCTGTTTAGTAGCAATGTGCCAAAAACTCCCCAAAAACCGATGACAAATCCAAGGGTCACACTAACATAAAATCCTGGGGTTACAAACCCATCTTCCGTCTCTTGAATGCCAGCATGGTCACCACCTCTATTCACGGCTGGGTTTTGAGTTGTTTCTCCTGGACATTTCTTTGGAAGTGGAAATCCACAAAGATTTGGGTTACCTTCATATGTAGTGGCATTAAAGGTATTGAGTTGAGGATCTGTTGAAATTATGCCTGAAAGGTTATTGTTCAACAAGTCCAAGAAATTTAGAGAGTTAATAAGAGCAATGCTTGAAGGAATTCCACCCGATAATTGATTCTCAAATAGATCCAAGACTTCTAATGACCGTAACACACCAATCTCTGTAGTGATTCTTCCAGTTAGAAGGTTTCTAGAGAGATTCAAAGAAATCAATCCAACAAGTTCCATAATTTCCCTTGGAATTGGCCCAGTAAGTTTATTACTAGAGAGATCTATGCTCTTTATTTGTCCAAGATTACTAGAGAGATCTCTTCCTTTCCACAACCAAAATGCAAGGTCATCACAGTGGAAAAAGTCTATAGGACCTTTATAAAGATGACCAATGGTTGAAATTGGACTAGTCAAAGCAGTAAGACTATTGAGGCATTTTGGTATACTTCCTGAGATATGATTTAAAGCAAGGTCCAAAAGTTGAAGATGTGTTAGATGACATAGATGTGAAGGAATGCTTCCAAAGAAGTGATTTGAACGAAGGAAAAGTACAACTAAATCGGGATGATTGCTCCCTAACCACATCGGTATTTGTCCTGACAATTTGTTATCTCGAAGATTAACAAATTTCAATTTTGTACAATTCTTCAATGAGGAAGGAAGCTCCCCAGTGAAACTATTGTTGCCTAAATTTAGTATTTCAATCCCAAGTAAGGAACCTATTGAGTTTGGGATTTTCCCATGAAAACAATTGTTTGCCAAATTAAGAATTTTAAGTCCTTCAAAATGCATCCAGCAGTCAGGAAGCTCTCCCAATAATTGATTGTTTGAGAGGTCCAGAATGCTCAAATTCCTATTATTGGTTGTACATAAGAATAAGGCTGGCTCCGAAAACATATTATTAGAAATATCCAAATGAGTCACTTTAAATAAAAATGATGGTATTTCACCTTCCAGTTTATTGGAACTCAAGTCTATTGTGGGGCTAGAGGAGAACTCCAATGAAAAATTTGGTAGATGGCCAGTGATTTGGTTGTGAGACATATTCATATAAATTAATTGAGGGGAGAAGATCCAATATGAATTAAAAAGGGAATCTGAAATTCCAGAATTAGAAATATCAAGCCAAATGCAATTTTTTTGAGTTTGAAGCCATTTTGGGAATTGAGGGCCTAGTTGGCAAGACCATAAAGCTATTTTTTCTAATTGGAAAGGTGGAACCCAATCAGAGCTGAAGTTGAAAACCAATGAGGTATTAGATAAGTCCAAATACTTCAATTTTGTAAGCTCCGAGAAGTGGGCTTCAGAAATAAAACCTTCAAATGAATTATGACCAAGATACAATCTCTCTAGCCTGGATTGTTTTCCCAAATTGTCAAGTATTGTCCCATTCAAATGATTGTGATGAAGCCCTAATTCTCTCAATGATGGAAATGTTGTGAGGTCAGGTAACGATCCCATGATTTGATTCCAATCTAAATTCAAAACCTCTATTGATTGGTTTGCACAACCAGTCAAGTTATGAAAAAATTCAAGAAGTTGTCCGTTAAGATTGTTCACTGGCAGAGATAATGTGTTTAAATTACACAGACCACTGAAGGTTTTTGGTATTCCACCTTCAAACTCATTATAATCAAGAAAGAGATGTGTCAAAGACTTCATTTTGCTAAAACCATCTGGAATTAAACCATGAAATTGATTAAATCGTAAATCAAGTTTAACAACACTGGTGTTGAAGTTGAACAACCACTGTAGTACAGAAGAAGAAGAAGCAAGACTGTTATCAGAGAGATTGAGGGAATGAAGAGAAGTAGAAGAATTAACAAGCCTAACAGAGAAAATATTTGGAAGACTACATGATTCCAAGTGCAAGGATGTTAAGTAAGGTAGCTTATTCACTACTTGGAGCCAATTATTAACTTTGTTCAAGTTAACAGAACTCATGTCAAGGTGTGTTAAAGAAGAAAGTTGAGGGAGAGATGCTGAAAATTATTCCAGGATTATTAAAATTGAAAGGTCTGTTAAATAAGTTTTCAGGATTATTAAAATTATTAAATAAGATCAAGATACTGTAGGCTCGAAAGGTTCCCAAGGAATGTTTGTTCCCAAATTAGCAGAGTTAAGGTCAACAAAAAGCCAAAAAATATTTTATAATAATACCAAACCAAAAAAAAAGCTCAAGATATTAAGCTAAAAAAAAAAACAAACCACGTGACTTGGGATGAAAGACGCCAAGTCACCTGTAGGCTGTTGTTACTCACTACTCAACAGATTTTTAAATCAATAAAAATAAAAATAATTTTAATTTCTATAAACTAAATACCCAATCAAATTTTAAACAAAAAAAATTCCTATCCTAAAAGGGAAATAAGGACCTCAGCAGTCAGGACCCTGTCCCAGAGCATATTGGAGAGATTGCCTTGGCCCAGAACAGCCGCCGCTAATTTGGTATCTCAGTTCTCTCTCTTTTTTCTTGATCTCTCTCTCTCTCTCTCTCTCTCTCTCTTTGGAATTGACAAATCTGATTCATCATCTGATGTTCTGAACTAAGTAGTGAATAGCACATGCACAACAGTAACTAATATTGAATAGCTTCGCCTTTATCTCAGTTCTCTCTCTCACCCACCCACTATCCACAGACTAGTCTGACCGGTGACTTATTAACTATGAAGCACGGGTGCGTTTCAGGATTCGGGTGTGGGTGCGGGTGCGGGTGCGGGTGCGGGTACGGGTACGGGTACGGGACTCGGCAATTTTTGAAAAAGTAGGGTGCGGATGCGGCTGGGTGCGGCGATTAAAAAATTATTAAAAATATTTTTATTTATATTTTTAATATATTGCTAAGCATACTTTTTCACATTATATAAACATATACCAAATTTAAGAACAATAGTAGATAATAACTAGAATACAACTCCATTATATAAACATTCCATGATGTTCAAAACTAAAACAAAACAATCAAACACGAAGTTTATCATCATCAAGATCAATACATCAACAACACAATCCAAACACCAAGTTCATCATCATCAAGATCAATACATCAACAACACAAGTTTGAAACTAAAACAAAATAAAAAATACATCAACAAGACAATCAAACACCAACTTCATCCTCATCAAGATCAATAGCTTCACTTCGAACTTCACTTTCACTAGTAGTAACACTAGTGCTAACATTCCCAATAACCATGGCCTCCAACTCTGGCTCATCAAGTGTAAGGGCTGCATTCTCAAGAATTCCAGCTCCTCCATGTATGTCACTCTCATTCCAAGAGTCTCCTGCAATATCCCACATCTTTGTATCTCTATGTATGTACTCTTCATTGCGCCTTGACAAGAGTCGAAGATTAGAATGCACATATACCAAATCCTCAGCGCGTGCAGGAGCCATTTTGTTTCTTTTTAAGGAATGAATAAATTTGTATGTGCTCCAATTCCTCTCAGCACATGAGGATGAACAAGGTTGTCCAAGAAGTTTAAGGGCAAGGGTTTGAAGAGTTGGAAATGCGGAACCATGGTATTGCCACCAAACCAAAGGTTGTAAGAGCCACCTATCTGTCAAGGCAGCTGGTGAAGGAAACCTCCCTCCTGAAAATTTTGCAAACTCAAACTTCACCACACTTAATTCATTCACATCTTCAAAGAATCGATCCAAACACTTGCTCCTTTCCATAGAAATTTCATGATCTCGATGTGGAGGGATGCGTTTTGAATTCTCCGAAAGCCATTCAGTGGAGTAATACCTAGAATTAAAGATTAAAAAACAAATATAAATGAAATGCGTGCTTTACTAGAAGGGGGAACTAAAGAAAATAGAAAATAAATGTACTTACCTAGGATTTAAGGAATGAGCCAAGCAGTGTAGTGGAGTACAATTTTTAGTCCAACGATCAATGAGTATATCATACACCACACTCCAAAATGAGCTATACTCATCATTTTCCAAGCCTTCATGCCGATATATTGCTGCTTTCACGTTCTCTATCATTGAATCCCACATCTCATACACAAGATGAAGACAAGGCTTATCTGTGTCAGCTACTCGTATCATATCATAAATAGGTGCTGTGAATTCAAGAATATAATCAACCTTATCCCACCAAAGATCACTTAGAATCATCTCTTTCACCTTTTGAGCTTTCCCAACATCATCCTCCCTATAAGAAGCCCATTGCTCACTAATAGCCATGGCTTGAAGGCATCTTTTTATCAACTTCAACCTTTTTAGCATTATAATAACCGAAGCAAATCTAGTATCAGCAACTTGGAGAAGTTTTAATGGACAAAATTCATTAAACATCGCCAACCTCATTGAATGGTTCATGATAAAAACACGTATGAAAGATGCATCGTCAGCAATACGTGTAATCCAACTACATTCCTCATATGTAACTTCATTCTTTTCAGTGTTTTTTGCTGCACAAATATTCTTCAAAGCTAAATTGAGAGTGTGGACAACACAGGGTGTCCAAAATATTTTAGGAAACTCACCCTCAATAAGAGCTCCAGCAGACTTCATCACATTAGCATTATCAGTGATGACTTGGACAATTTTATCATGTCCAATCTCTTTTATAGCATCCCTCAACACCCCAGCAATATAATGTTTGTCTTTGAACTCACCTGACCCATCAATTGCCTTTATAAACACAGGACCCCCATCTGATACAGCCATAATATTAATAAGAGGCCTCCTTTGTGGATCTGACCATCCATCAGAAACTATACTTACACCATTTTCAACCCAAAAATCCTTAATTGGTTTCAAAAGTCTATCAACATGAGCTTTTTCTCTTTGCAAAAGTGTTGTTCTCAAGGCATTGTATCCAGGAGGAACATAACTTGGAATGCTATGAGTAGCAGCATATGAATAGGAACTACGATAATACGGGTTCCTTGCAAAGTTAAAGGAATGCCCACCGGTGTAAAACATCCTAGCAATTTGACTATCCAATTCATGTCTAGCATTATTCTGGAATAATTTCTCTAGCGTAGGATTCACAACCTTCCTCCTCTTATTAGCATCAAAGAGATTTGTACCATCACTCTCATCTTGTGTCCGAAATGAGGAACTACTCCCAATAGGCCCACGGCCTGGGGGAGGTGGGGGTAAGGGAATTTGTCTTCTCTGTTCTCTTTCTAACTTATCTTTCTCAACCTGATCATGCATTCGTTGCATTTCCAACCTATGGCTCGGTGTCACACTAGAGCATGCTTTAATACCTTTATTAACAATCTTTAATAAATGAGCCTTAACCCTAGAATAGGACCCCAAATAAATATTACCACAATAGTTGCACTTAAATTGTGTGTTTCCACCTGATTTAACAGTAGAACCAGGTGGTTTTTCTAATTTAGTCACATATTGCCAAAGAGGAGCTTCATCATTTGGCACTTCTTCATTAGATGAAGGTGAACTTTTTGTGCTAGTAGCTTCATCCATTGCAAATTCAACAGATTCAATTTAACCTACAAATAATTTCCAAATATATAATAACTATTAACTAAATAAAAAATAAACCCCAATGTCACAGCAAGACTCACAAAAAATAAAAAAAATCAGATTCACAACACAATCACAGATTCACAACAGAGTCACAAATCACAATGAGTAATAAATATAATAACTAATAACTAAAATAATATCATCAGATTCACATTGAGTAAAAACTAAAAAACAACAAAAAAAAAAAAATCATTTTATCACATATTCACGCTGAGTAATAAAACTATTAACTAAATAAAAATTAAAAAATTAACTATTAACGTGAGAGCATTCAGCTATGATACCTGAAGGAGTGAGGGGAGAAGGAGAGCAGGGGAGACGGAGTGGGAGAGAGAAGGCTGTTGGGCTGGTGCGGTCTGAGAGCTGAAGAGAAAGGAGGCCAGTGCTGAAGACAGTGAAGAGAAGAATTGAAGAAATGGGTGAAGGACTGAAGGGCGGACGGTATAGGGTTTCATTTGTCCAAACGGTGCGTTTGCACCCTGTTTTTTTTTTTTTTTTTTTTTTCGGCTAAGTTAAACGGTGCGTTTCGCACCTGATGCTTTTTTTTTTTTTTTGAATGTCGGCCGTATCGGCCGATTCACGCCGGTATCGGCGTTGCGCCCGATACCGGCCGATTCGGGCCGAATCGGCGCGCGTCGGCCCGGTTTGGCGCGCGTCGGCCCGAATCGGCGCCGTATCGGCGCGAATCGGCCCGTGTCGCGCCGAAGAAATTAATTATTTAATGTCCGACGCGGCACGGACGCGCAGGCAGCGGCGTCGCCTGCGCGTCCCCGCGTCGCGCCGCGTCGGACGCGGGTGCGGCGGCCCAAACGCCGCACCCATGCTTCCTAGCTTATTAAACTCAGCCCCTCATCTTGTGTCTTTTGTGTAACTGTTTAAGAGCATCCACATCCTCTATTTAAAAGATTTTGATTATTTTACCCAAAAAAAAAAATTAAAAATAAAAACTCTTATTTTTTTTTATTTTACATCGTTACTTTTACAAAATACTCATATCAATTTATCTATTATATACACGTCAACACTTCCTTCTTTAGTCTTTATCTCTATCTCCGCCTCTCTTTCTTCTCCTTTTTTATTTTTTGAGAATCTTTTCTTTCCTCTTCTTCTTTTACAATTTGAGTTTTATGCTTTTATTATAGATGATAATTTTGGATTGGGTTTGATTAAGGGCAGTGATTTTGGGCGGAGAAAGCAAAATTTTGGTATGGGTTTTTCTTCCTTTTCTTCAGCATCTTCTTCTTTCTTTCCTCTTCTTCTCCTTCTTTCCTTTTTCAATTTCGGTTTGTTTATTTATATGAATTTATATATGGGTTTGATGAATTTGGATCTAGATTTAGAACGATTTTGATGATTTTGTGGTGTGTCCGTGATGATTTTGGGTTGGGTTCCCCGCTGAGTTTTGATTGATTTTGAGCTGGGTTTTCCAGTGGTTTGTCTTGATTTTGAGTTGGGTTTTCTAATTGCTTTTCCATTGATTTTGGGCTAATTTTCTGATGATTTTGGGTTAATTCTTTGTGCTAGGTTGCGGTGTTTGGTGGTGGCGCTGGGTTTGGTGGTTGGGTGGTTATTTTGGCACGCTGGGTTGTTGTAATTGTTGGGGAAGAGAAGTAGTTTGATAGAGGAGAGAGAAAAAAAGATTAAAAAAATCATTTACACATGAACAGTAACCATATATATTTACACGCTTACTGTTCATTTACACAGCCAAGTATATATTTTGCACAATTTTACACCCACTGATATGGGTGTATTTTGGTCAAAATGTGTAAAAAGAGCTGTTTTTTGTATTTTGCAAGATTATCCATAGATTAATATGGATGCTCTAAGTGTAGGCAATTGTTTTTTTTTTTTTTTTTTTTTTTTTTTTTTTATGGGAAAGGAGTGTATGTAATTGTGTTGTGTTGTGCTTTTTTTTTTTTTTTCGTTGCATAGGAGTGCATGTACTTGTGTTGATTGGCAATTACTTCTTTAGGAGGGGAGGGGAGGGGAGGGGGGGGGGGGGTGGAACTAGAATAGTGGGCGTTACAAGTATGTGCACAAGACATTATAAAAGACAAAAAAAAAAAAAAAACAAAAATTGTTAGGAAACTATTTCAAAATATGAAAATTTGAAGAAAGAAGTTGTAAAATTTTATTTATTTATTTATTTTTGTTATTATTGTCAATATATGATTTTTTTTATTAAATTGTGTAATTTATGTTTTTTAAGGACTAGTCTGAAAAAGATTTCTGAAGCCGCCACTGGCATGGCATCAAATTGCCCCATCCCAAGCACACTAATTTAAGTGGCCCACAATTATAAAAATGTTAATCGCAAACCGAAGCGATGCGTATGAATAAATAATTATTTTGCCTTGTAATATAATGTATAACTTTTTCTCTAAAATTTGTTGAAGATAAACTGTTCTCCTTAAAAATTAAATAGTTTCTATTCATTCCAACTTGGTTCAATTAGGTCTACTACGGTTCAATTTGGTCCACTCAGTAAAATTCAACCCCCTTCAATCCATATTAGACTAATTAGGCCTTAAATTGATTCTTTTTATAGATTACTTTTTCAAGTTTAGCTTAAGGATTCATTTTTTCTCTTAATTTTTGGATTGAAAAGTATGAAATATGAGACCCAAAAATGCAATAAAAATTATAAATATTGCATTATAGACAGACAATTTGGTCCACTCGGTCAGTGTTTTACTTCTTCTTTTATCATTATTATTATTTTGGGTGGAAAGAGAGAAGGAGACAGACAAGTGGGTGGGGGATGGAACTAGAATAGTGGGCATTAAAAGTAAGTGCACAAGAGATTATAAAAGACAAAAAAAAAAAAAAAAACTTTGTTAGGCAACTATTTCAAAATATGAAAATTCAAAGAAAGAAGTTGCAAAATTTTATTTGTTTATTTATTTATTTATTTTTGTTATTATTGTCAATATTTGAATTTTTCTTTTTATTAAATTGTGTAATTTATGTTTTTTAAGGATTAGCCTGAAAAGAATTTCTGAAATTGCCACTGGCATGGCATCAAATTGCCACATCCCAAGCACACTAATTTAAGTGGCTCACAATTATAAAAATTTTAAACGCAAACCCAAGCGATGCGTATGAATAAGTAATTATTTTGCATTGTAATATAATGTATAATTTTTTCTCTAAAATTTGTTGAAGATAAACTGTTCTCCTTAAAAATTAAACAATTTCTATTCATTCCAACTTGGTTCAATTAGGTCTACTACGGTTCAATTTGGTCCACTTAGTAAATTTCAACCCCCTTCAACCCATATTAGACTAATTAGGCCTTAAATTGATTCTTTTTATAGATTACTTTTTCAAGTTTAGCACAAGGATTCATTTTTTCTCTTAATTTTTGGATTGAAAAGTATGAAATATGAAACTCAAAAATGCAATAAAAATTATAAATATTTCATCATAGACAGACAATTTGGTCCACTTTGTCAGTGTTTTACTTCTTCTTTTATCATTATTATTATTTTGGATGGAAAGAGAGAAGGAGATAGACAAGTGGGTGGGGGATGGAGCTAGAATTGTGGGCATTAAAAATAAGTGCACAAGACATTATAAAAGACAAAAAAAAAAAAAAAAAAAAACTTTGTTAGGTAACTATTTCAAAATATGAAAATTTGAAGAAAGAAGTTGTAAAACTTTATTTATTTATTTATTTTTGTTACTATTGTCAATATATGAATTTTTCTTTTTATTTAATTGTGTAATTTATGTTTTTTAAGGACTACCCTAAAAAGAATTTCTAAAACTGCCACTGGCATGGCATCAAATTGCCACATCCCAAGCACACTAATTTAAGTGGCCCATAATTATAAAAATTTTAATCACATACCCAAGCGATGCGTATGAATAAATAATTATTTTGCATTGTAATATAATGTATAATTTTTTCTCTAAAATTTGTTTAAGATAAATTGTTGTCCTTAAAAATGAAATAGTTTCTATTCATTCCAACTTGGCTCAATTAGGTCTACTACGGTTCAATTTGGTCCACTCAGTAAATTTCAACCGCCTTCAATCCATATGAGACTAATTAGGCCTTAAATTGATTCCTTTTATAGATTACTTTTTCAAGTTTAGCTCAAGGATTCATTTTTTTTCTTAATTTTTGGATTGAAAAGTACGAAATATGAGACTTGAAAATGCAATAAAAATTATAAATATTGCATTATAGACAGACAATTTGGTCCACTCAATCAGTGTTTTACTTCTTCTTTTATCATTATTATTATTTTGGGTGGAAAAAGAGAAGGAGACAGACAAGTGGGTGGGGGATGGAACTAGAATAGTGGGCATTAAAAGTTAGTGCACAAGACATTATAAAAGACCCAAAAAAAAAAAAAAAACTTTGTTAGGCAACTATTTCAAAATATGAAAATTCGAAGAAAGAAGTTGTAAAACTTTATTTATTTATTTTTGTTATTATTGTCAATATATGAAATTTTTTTTTATTAAATTTTGTACTTTATGTTTTTTAAGGACTACCCTGAAAGGAATTTTTGAAACCGCCACTGTTATGGCATCCAATTGCCACATCCCAAGCATGCTAATTTAAGTGGCCCACAATTATAAAAATGTTAATCGCAAACCGAAGCGATGCGTATGAATAAATAATTATTTTGTATTGTAATATAATGTATAATTTTTCTGTAAAATTTGTTGAAGATAAACTGTTCTCCTTAAAAATTAAACAATTTCTATTCATTCCAACTTGGTTCAATTAGGTCTACTACGGTTCAATTTGGTCCACTCAGTAAATTTCAATCCCCTTCAATCCATATTAGACTAATTAGGCCTTAAATTGATTCTTTTTATAGATTACTTTTTCAAGTTTAGCTCAAGGATTCATTTTTTTTTTTCCTAAATTTTTGGATTGAAAAGTATGAAATATGAGACCCGAAAATGCAATAAAAATTATAAATATTGCATTATAGACAGACAATGTGGTCCACTCTGTCAGTGTTTAACTTCTTCTTTTATCATTATTATTATTTTGGGAGGAAAGAGAGAAGGAGATAGACAAACAAACCTATGGACATTGAGAAATTGTCTTCGCCAAAGCTTTTCATTCTATTTAGGCCAGTTGTAAATAAAATTTTCATCAAACAATAGCCACATAATAACGAATTATTTTTGTCAATAAAAAGATATATTGTGGAATAAAATTAAATGCATCTTACATATATAGAAGATAAGGGACTGTGTATGGCATCAAATTGCCACATCATGCACACTTATTATACTTTTATTGGAAACCAAAAGCAAACTCAATATGGCTAGTGCCAATACCTTTACACTAGTTTTTGCTGAGTAAAGCATCTGCATGCTCTTGAATAACCTTCCAAGCCCTAATCACATGTCTTTCCTTTGTTAGAGTTGCACCAATAGCACACTGTATAGTGTATGCTCCATCAATCATAGTAGAAGACATGTACACATTTCCTGACCCATTGATCGACTCTAGCAGTTTCTTGTTTAGCTCATTTGCACATTCTACTTGATTAGCCACACTGTTATCATTTGGCCATGGCAAAACCCTAAAGCAAACCAGAGCAAAGTTTCTAGGGGCCACAACTTCAAACCTATTATCATTTCTTAGAAGCTCTTCAAAAAGTTTTGCTATTTTGACATGGCTTCTTAGGAAGTTCCTGAGGTTAACCACACCATAGCTTCTTAGCACAAGCCATAGTTTCATGGCTCAGAATTTTCTGCTCAAGGTTATTTGCCAGTCTTTGTAGTCCACCACTAGTTTTGAATCCGTGGCCTTGTTTCTCAAAAACTCTGGATTAGTTGAGAGAGATTTTATCAAGGCACTTGGATCCTTCACCCAAAGGCAGCAACAATCTAGAGTTGTGAGGAACCATTTATGTGCATTCAAAGTAAACGAGTTTGCACCCTCAATCCCATCAATGAAATGACGAAACTCTGGGCAAATACAAGCACTTCCAGCATATGCAGCATCGACATGAACCCATATGTTAAAATCTTTGGCTACTTCACATAATTGCCCTATCGGATCTATAGCATTTGTTGAGGTTGTCCCAACTGTGGCACATAGAAAGAATGGGACTAGCCCAGCTTCAACATCTGCATGAACTGCATCTCTTAGAGAGTTCGGGCATAATCCAAATGAATTTGACTTCGTAGTTTTGATGGCTCGGAAGTTCTTTGTGTGGATTCCAGCAATTAGAGCGGCCTTTTGTAGTGCACTATGTGTTTGGTCAGACCCATAGACCACCAACTTTTCCATCTTCTTACTCCCACATCGGTTTAGCATCTGATCCCTCGCTGCAGCTAGTGTACACAAAATGGCCTCACAAGTAGTCCCTTGTAATACACCTCCACCATTGCCTTTGAAAAGGAAAGACTTTGGTAGCATAAGCATTTCTCCAAGCCAATCCATGACAATACATTCTAGCTCAGTTGCAGCTGGTGATGACATCCAATTGAATCCGACTACATTAAAGCCAGTGCTTAGAATTTCACCAAGAAAACCTGCAGTGCTACCACTTGATGGAAAGTAGGCAAAGTGATGAGGACTCTGCCAATGTGTGATCCCAGGTATAATATATTTTTGCACATCTTGGAGGATGGTTTCAATTGATTCAGGATAATAGGGGGCAGATTCTGGCAAGAGTTTTTTAAGGTAACCTGGTTCAACTTGGCTTAGGACTTTGTAACTCTCTATATTTTGGTAATAATCGGCAATGAAGTCTATCAACATGTGGCCTTGCCTCCTGAATTCCTCTGGGTCCAGAGGGTTAACCATCACGTGAGAATCATTTTCAAGTTCATGATCAAGCTTGAGGCTACCCATATTGATTGTTTTGAGTAGGTTTTTTTGCAAAACTAAAAGTTGCTCTATGAAAAATAAAGGAGAAAAATCTATGCAGAATCTAAGTTTGCGCTGGCTGAGTGAGATATAATCAATGGCAAGGAGGGCTTATAAAGAAGAGAGAAAAGCAATTAATTCATTTGAAAAAAAAGAAATGCTGAAGTTGCTATCATACATATTTATTGGAACCTAACTAACAACATACATACACTTGAGAACTTAGCTCCATAATTAAATTTTTTATTACTTTCATTATTATTCGTAACAAAAGTATTTGTATTGTTAGCAGGGTTAGTCCTAAACATTTTGGGGCCTTAGGCAAGAACTAAAATGTGGCATTTTTTATATTTATATATTAATTAAATTAATATTTATTTAATATTTTTATATTATATATAATATATTTCATTTAAAATATATTTTTCTTGCCTTTCGAGATACAAATTGATTGATTAAATTTTTGTATTTAAGTTTTTCTAACATCTCATTTTTAATCGATAGTATAGCTAATCTAATTAATCTTTCCTGAGATATTGTCGATTTTAGATATGATTTTATTAATTTTAATTTTGAAAAACTTTTTTTTGCAAAAGTAACTATAACACATATTGTTAGTAAAATTCTATAAGTAATGCATGTATTTGGATATGAATCTAACATTTTTATATAATTTAGTATGTCAATTGGATTATATCCTTTCTTTTTTTACTGAAGAAGGTAGGAGTGTATCCTTTTATTTGTAAAATTTCTTTTAAAACTTTTAACTCTAAAAATAAATCTAAACCATCAATGTCATAATAAACATTATATTTGAGAAAAGATTCAAGTTTAGACAGTATTTTTGCAAACTATCATCATCTAGCTAAGAGAGAGAGAGAGAGAGATAGAGAATGTACAAGTAAATTTTAGAGATTTGAGATTTTTGATTTGAGATTGTTTTGTGGGTAATTTTTAGACCGGATTTGCATTTTATCCAGTTGATTTTTGATTTGTCTAGAGGTTAATGATGATTTTTTTGGGATCATTGATTTTGTCTAGACCAAAGAATTTTTTTGGATACTGATGTTTACAAGAATATTCCAAATTTTTTGTTCTTTGGTCATAAGGATGTATAAGATTTTTTAGAGTTTCATCTTAAACTAGATTTTTTATTTTTTATTTTTTTTTATACTACCCCTTCTTTCTCAAAATTTTGGGGCCCCCCTTCCACTTGGGGGCCTTAGGCAATGGCCCAATTGGCCTAATGGAAGAGCCGGCCTTGATTGTTAGATTTACTGTTCGTCATCATTGATTAGTATAGTGCTTGACGGCGAGATCAGATGTGAGGTTCTTGAGCCAGTGGAGTGCTAGACGGCTAAGAGCAAAAAAGTGAGAAGAGGAAAAGTTATGTGGGAATAGTGTGTATTTGTTGATGTTGGTGAAATTGTTCGGTTACAAGTTTTTGCTATTTATGTGGGAATAGTGTGTATTTGTTGACATGATTTTAGAATTGCTGGTGTGGCATATAATTAGGTGTTGAGAAGGTATAAGTAATGTAATGTTACATAATACAAAGTGACGTACATCAACTAAACATTTTTGTTGTTAAAAATATTAGCTTTTGTTTGGGAAGCAAAATACTAAAAGCACTGTAAATAAAGGAAAAGTTAGTTGAAATAGTATAGTAGAATCTATGAATAGTACCAAAAAGTGCTGTGAGCTACATAAATAGTAGTAAAAATAAGTTGAATAATAAAATAAACTGACATAAAATAAGCTATATAAATAGAGCTTTAGTGTGTAATCCCTTGCATATACACGAGTACATTTAAAAACTATCACAATTACATATATATGATTTAGAATCTAATTGGATCTAGACCTTTTGGTTTTTACACTCAATAATTCACTTGCCACAAAAAAAAAAAAAAAGATGAGATCCATGGCACAAAATTGAACTCCAATTAAAATTCACATAGAATTTAATTTAATTTAGACTCTTTGATTTTTGACCTAATAATTCATTTGACACACAAAATTAAAAATTTGATGAAACACATGGCGCAAATTAAACTCTAATTTAGAATTTAATTAAATTTTCTCTTAACTTTGACTATATATATATATATATAGGGTTGAGTTCAAGTTACACATAATATAACTATAAGCAATGTTACACTACTTAATATTCTTTAATTGCATGAGAATATTGACAAATCCACCGTTAAATTACATTATTTTCGTTTATTCCCCATGTTTGCAAAATTTAAGGTGATCAAAGATTAATAACTATGCCATCGATCAATTGTTAAAATTCAAGTTTTTGTAGTTTAAAATAATGTATAAAAGATTATTTTAGGGATCAAATAGTAGATAACAACTAATTGATATGAAAATTGATATGCATGTTAAGAACATATAGAACATGTAATTCAACGGTTGGATTTTCAAAATATTAATTCAATAACGAGTTATTTGGTGATGTAATATTACTTAGAGTTAGATCAGGTATAATTTGATTACACCACATGACATCAAGGCCCATAACTCCACCAAATATTTCACCATAAGTATTTATCACCGTTTTGTGCATGGTATGTTGACAAAGTGATTATGCCGTCTATTAATAGTGAACGTGTATGCAACGATATCATGTGTGTGAATATTCATACATCCCTTTCTTGAAAACTGAGTTTGCATCGAACCACATGACATAGTTGGCATCCACATATATCTTGAAAACTATGTTCAACGATGTGGTGAACTTACTTAATTTGCATCCGCATATATCCAGGGATATCCCACCTTGAACTCCTTATTATTTTTGAGATATTTGTAAGCCTTCGAATAATTTAAGGGTCATAACCTCCAATAGGGATATCTTTGTTTTTATTTTATTTTTTATATTTTTATGTGTGTCACCACTTTTGAATTTGATACCATGTCATGCTCATACCATACTTGTAAAGGTCTATTATTTTATTGTTTTATATGGGTTCCATCTAACTGTCTAGTAATTTGACTGTCGGGAGATATTATTAATTAGTGACCCAATAACATTTTGGTAATCATCTACTTTTCTACACATTATTAATTACAAGCCTATATTTTTCTGGTCCACTCTTCCACTCTTCCAATCATTATATTTGTAACAATTAATATGGCAGATGACAATATATATTGTTAGGTTGGATGGTCCTGAAATTGTTGACGTGATATATCGAAGAGTAATATTGGGTATATAGTATATTTGACAACATTTTTCATACTAGTTGAATTGGGAATTTGGTAAATATTCACTAATTTTCATTTAGACCCAATGTGGTCTAAAATTCACCACTTTGTTACCAATTAATAATGGCTCTACAAGAGATTGGAATATTGTTCGTTTGGGCGTAACTAGGAAAGGTATACGATGATAAATTTTTATTTAATCTAATGTAATCTTTAAAAAATGGAATTCAATAATCTTTTAAATCATGAAAATTAGTTATAATTAATTATGTACTAAATTTTGCAGCAACTTTCCCTTCGATATTTAAAGACAAAGAATCCATTAGAAAATCATCTTTCCTTTTCTTTCGAAACCTAATCCTAGCTATAGGATTAAAAATTCTTATTTTGTGATTATAGAGAAAATTGAAAGAGTAAACACAAGTCTAACTATTCTATAAAGAAAATAGCATGGATTAGAAAATTGCAAGTCACATTTCTAATCATTATATATTGTTTAGTAAAATTTAAATAATGTTACCCAGTAAAAAATTTAGAAAATCAAAACAGAATAACTCCCTCTTTGAGTGTTAGTGATACACCATTTTTGGGACCTTTTATTATATTTTATTTTACTTTTTATATATGTATAGAATTGGGATAGGAATATTTGGTGTCCAATATTTTATAAATTAAAGATTAATAACCATATTAACAAATTCAAAGTAATTTAATAAAAAAAAATAACGAGGATATATATAATACTAAATTGAGCCTTTTTTTTTTGAGGACCAAAAATTGAGCATTTCAATTCTTACATTTAGTCTATAACTAAGGGGGTACAATAGTTTATAATTAGAGATTGACAAATAGAACTTCAAAGTATGTATGAAGCACATGTGAGGAGGTTAGTATAATTTATTAAAGTGATATGTTAAGGCTGAAATTAAACCACACAAAAGTTTTTTACAACTTGCTAAGATGGCAAATTGTAAAATCTTTTATGTCCCTATGCTTCTTCCTTTTTAAAAAGAAAAAGAAAGCTGTATTAAAAAAAAATAAAAACGTTTATCAATTAGGGTAACTTAGCACTAGTAATGAATTAATCACTTATCACAACGACACGTCTATTTTATCTGAATTCTTCAAATATTGAGTACTTACAATTAATGAATTCCCATATCTTCATCTTAACATAACTATTTGATTGCTTCTGGGGACATCATCTACCAACTAGTGTCCGATTCTCAAAAAAAAAAAAAAAAAAAAAAAAAAAAAACTAGTGTCACTATTTACACAAACTAGCATAATTGTAGTTTACTTGTTTTGAACTAATGTAACCGATAATATGATAATCTAGTACTCGTTCATGAGCTATTGTGTGCCTAACTGGTGGATGGTGAAGGTTACTATTGAATGCTCTACAATATTCATGGTTGAAAAATAAAATCATCAATGGAAAAGAATGACAATATTTGGTCACCAGCATGATCTTTTATGAAAAGTAAAATCAAATTACTATCCTGTGTTCCAAGTATAATAATCAAGGTCTAGATTCTAGAACAGTGGAGATACTTTGGGCATGTCAAGAAAGAGCTAGGCAGTGGCTGAAAGCCTGAGATAGATGTATTTAATGCTTCTTCTTCTTCTTCTTCTTCTTCTTTTCTTTTCTTTTTCTTTTTATTTTTATTTTTTATTTTGTATTTTTTATTTTTGTTTTTGAGATAGACAAATACATCATCATGAGCCGAATTTCAGATCTGAAAATTTTGAAATCATAATTCTCTATAGATCGATCTTGTGTTGAGCTTCCCATTTAATCTCAATAGCGCACAGCTAAGTGTCGAGCTTCAATAAAAAATACTTTTCTTCACTTGTTTCTTAGATCAATCTTCATGTTTTTAATACTACTACTTTATATGTATTAAACCCAACTTCGATCTACCCAATTTACAAGTAAAGTGCATTTTATCAAAGGATTAGTCAATTATATAAAAAATATGACCATAACATGAAGTAAATATTGTTCTTGAAGATTATGTATAAGTCAAAGAAAAAAAAATAAAGATTTATAAGGAAATTATGAAGGAATTATTATATAATATGGAGGAGATTAATGAAGATTCTAGTATATATAAAGATCTTGAAGTCGAGATAAGAGAGACCATTGAGGAAGAAATTATAGAGGAAGTTGTCAACGATCTCGGTGAAGTCAAGTTAGATGATTGCAATATTCAAACTCCTATTATTTTAGTGGAAGTTACTGAAACAAAGTTTATTGATTTTACTGGGGTGGAAATATTTGATTTGATTATTGACTCTTATTTGGTGAATATTGTCAATTGCATGAAGATCAAGGTACAAGAAGTTGAAGTTTCTCAATTAATGACTTTCAAGTTTGGCAAGAAGATAAGGAAGATGAAGTATTCAAAGTATTTGTTCTCTTGACATGGACGATTTTAAATTTCAAAGATGAGCACGGGGATGAGTTTCTTTCAAGTAGAGGGGTCTGAAGTAGGACAGAATATACTGAAAACTCACTTACTGATAAATCACTTGTGATAATATAGACCCCAAATACAAAAATCCACTAATTGGCCTAACTTGTACACAATCAAATATGATGCGGAATAAGTGTAGCAACCATGCACAATTAAAACAACTACTCTAAGCCATATTTAATCACAACACAACAGTAATTAAAAGCAAAGAGTAAGGGATAGAGAGAAGCAAATACTAGATAACATCGAGACACGTTATCAAAGAGGAAACTAAAAAACTTGGCGAAAAACCTCTCCACTGCCCTCCAAGTAGAATACGATCCACAAGAAAATTAATTGGAGTACAAAAATAGCAAAAGACTTTCCAAGCAAACTCAATGTGACTAGTGCCAATACCTTTACACTAATTTTTGCTAAGTAAAGCATCTACATGCTCTTGAATAACCTTCCAAGCCCTAATCACATGTCTTTCCTCTGTCAGAGTTGCACCTATAGCACACCTTATAATGTATGCTCCATCAACCATAGTAGAAGACATGTACACATTTCCTGACCCATTGATCGACTCTAGCAGCTTCTTGTTTCATTTGCACATTCTACTTAATTAGCCACATTGTTATCATTTGGCCATGGCAAAACCCTAAAGCAAACCAGAGCAAAGTTTCTAGGGGCCACAACTTCAAACCTATTATCATTTCTTAGAAGCTCTTCAAAAAGTTTTGCCATTTTGACATGGCTTCTTAGGAAGTTCCTGAGGTTAGCCACGCCATAGCTTCTTAGCCCAAGCCATAGTTTCATGGCTCGGAATCTTCTGCTCAAGGTTATTTGCCGATCTTTGTAGTCCATCACTAGTTTTGAATCTGTGTCCTTGTTTGTCAAAAACTCTGGATTTGTTGAGAGAGATTTTATCAAGGCACTTGGATCCTTCACCCAAAGGCAGCAACAATCTAGAGTTGTGAGGAACCATTTATGTGCATTCAAAGTAAACAAGTTTGTACCCTCAATCCCATCAATGAAATGGCGAAACTCTGGGCAAATGCAAGCACTCCCAGCATATGCAGTATTAACATGAACCCATATGTTAAAATCTTTGGCAACTTCACACAATGGCCCTATCGGATCAATAGCATTTGTTGAGGTTGTCCCAACTGTGGCACATAGAAATAATGGGACTAGCCCGGCTTCAACATCTGCATGAACTTTATCTCTTAGAGAGTTTGGGCATGACCCAAATGAATTTGACTTCATAGTTTTGATGGCTCGGAAGTTCTTTGTGTGGATTCCAGCTATTTGAGCTGCCTTTTGTAGTGCAATATGTGTTTGGTCAAACCCATAGACCACCAACATTTCCATCTTCTCACTCCCATATCAGTTTAGCATATGATCCCTCGTTGCAGCTAGTGTACACAAAATGGCTTCACAAGCAGTCCCTTGTAATACACCTCCACCATTGCCTTTGAAAAGGAAAGACTTTGGTAGCATAAGCATTTCCCCAAGCTAATATATGACAATACATTCTAGCTTAGTTGCAGCAGGTGATGACATCCAATTGAATCCAACTACATTAAAGCCAGTGCTTAAAATTTCAACAAGAAAACCTGCAGTGCTACCACTTGAAGGGAAGTAGGCAAAGTAATTAGGACTCTACAAGTGTGTAATACCAGGTATAATATACTTTTATATATCTTGGAGGATGGTTTCAATTGATTCAGGATAATAGGATGCCAATTCTGGCATGAGTTTTTTAAGGTAACCCGGCTCAACTTGGCTTAGGACTTTGTAACTCTCTATATTTTGATAGTAATCAGCAATGAAGTCTATCGTTATGTGGCATTCCCTCCTGAATTCCTTTGGGTCCAGAGATTTAACCATCATGCATGTGAGAATTGTTTTTAAGTTCATGAGGCTCTTCACATTGATTGTTTTGATTGGCGCTTTGCAAAACTAAAGGACGCTGTATGATAAAGCAGAAAAATATGTGTAGAACCAAAGGGTTATGCTTTGGTTGTATGAGATATAATGAATGTGTAAAGTTGTGATCTACAACTATTTTGTGTTGGCTTTAATTTTGTGCCAAATTTGATTGTAATTTTGTTCAATCATATAGCCTGTTTTTATGTGGGATTTCATTGTATGGTTGTGTGTGAGAGAGTGTGTGAAGACTTAAGTTCTCAATGATGACCAAGTGGATTTCGCGAGAAGTTTCGCAAGAAGTCTTCCTGCGAAGTGAGCCATGTACAGAGCACATTACTGGAATGCAAAGAGTCATGACAGCTGGTTTTTGCGAGTAACTCGCGGGTAAAGCCTTCTCACGGGATACCCGCAAAATTTTCTGTTTTGCTATTTAGGCATATCTGCTCCACCATGTCTTCACCCATACTATATATACCCTCATTACCCATATATTGTAATGAGTAATTTTTAAAGAGAAAACCCTGGATATTACCCTAGAGAGATAGAAATTGTTATGCCAACAATCTTTTGTGGTTTTTCTCAACTCTTACCTCTCTATATCCAAATCTTTGAGAGGTTGATAACCCAAAAATTTATCACACCCATTCTAAGTGTAAAGTAAGGTTCTAGAGCTACTGGGAAGTATTGGAAGAAACCATTTGTTTGGTGGATACAATCAGACTGAATTGCGTGATCCAGAGAGTTAGAGAAGACAAGGCTTCATCAAGTTAGTTGGTAGCAGGAGCTTGGAAGGCTCAAGTACATGGAGTAGACTAGGTTTGGAGGATCTTTTGTTATTCGTGTACTCCAACTTATTCTCTAGTGGATCGATTTACTGCTTGGAGGGCAGCGAAGAGGTTTTTCACCGAGCTTGTGTTTGCATCCTTCTTCCCTATTCTTTTAGCTTTTATTTTATTGTTGATATTTGATGAATATAACTTAAAATAGTTTTATTGTATGTTCGCTCGCATATACTCTGTTTCACACTTAGTTTAAGTTATAATAAAATCAATCAAGTTGTAATTTTTTAATTTGAGAGTCTAAACAGTTCTTGTATTTTCACACATTTTTGGATTTTTTGAATGGAAAGAAGGGATTATAAAGAACAAAGAGAAGCAATTACTTCATTATATATATATATATATATATATATATATATATATATATAATTATATACACATACTGAAATTGCTATCATATTTATTAGAACCTGACAACATGGGACCTTAGATAGTTCCATATCAATCGATTCCGTCCACTTGACAAATCATCTCCATAATTAAAAGAATTTCTGGGTCCAGCCCGTGTGAATGCTCAATTAATGAGCATAAGAAAAGTTGTGATAACAGTAACAAGATTTGACGCACAGAGACAAAGGCAAGTTAGAGAGAGAACTTAAATAAAAAGGAAAGCGTGAAGTCTTGTGGCTTTGCGATAGATAATTAATTTGGATTTGAGTAATATCTCTGAATCACTCATAACTTAAGTAGAGACATACACAAAAAAAATTTGTTTATTTGTTTTTGATTTTGATTACTCAATTCTCTGATTTTTGAATGAGTATGGAAATTGAAAACACATTTTGGGTGTTTTCAATTTTCAAAACTCTGTTTTCAGGGGCAAATTTGTAATTACACAGCATCTGAGGGACCCACAGTCAGACTGCTTTTATGGTGTCACTGTTTCTTCTCCACTTTTCTTTCTTTTCTCTCCTTCTCTGGCCTTCGTTGATTTCAATTCTTTTGCTGGTCTAAGGCGATTTTTTTTCTTCTTAATCACTCTCACCTCTGAAAAGTTCTTTCTTCTTCTTCTTCTTTTTTTTTTTTTGATCACAAAACCCATTTAGTTTTTGCCGCTAGTGGTGCCATTGCTGGGTTTGTGCAGGTCCGATCATTCAAGTGGGTTTATGCAGGTCCATTGAACCCATTTAGTTTATTGTTGGGTTTGTGCAGGTCCGATTGGGTTTGTGCGGGTGGGTTTGTGCAGGTCCGATTCGCTGCAATCCGATTGTCGTTTGGGTATTGGGGGTTGAAGGAAAAAAAAAAGAAAGAAATAAAAAGGAATGCTTGGTGCCGTAGCTGGTGACGATGGAATCGTCGCAAAGAGAAAGGTTGCCTGGTCCGATGGAGATCGTCGCTAGTGCCTGGTCCGATCGTCGCAGGGGAAGGAATGCCTGGTCCGATTGTTTGTTGTTGTTGTTGTGGTTGAAGCTAGGTTCGGGTTTGGGTTTTGGGAGAGCAACAGGGGTGAAGGGGTGATGGAGAAATGAGAAAAGAGAAAAAGATTGGTGGGTAGCTCTGACCATGTTGCAACAGTGGGGTCCACAAACACTTGGAAATTTTGAGTGATGGCTAGGTGAGATACGGTGCCAAACGGGTGTGATTGGAAAAATTGGGGTATTTTGAGTGATGAGTGATGAGTGAGGAGTGATGAGTAATGAGTGATGAAAATTGAGTGAGGAGTGATGAGTGATGACAAAAAAAAATCCAAACAGCCCCTTAGTTTGCGAGAGTAAAGAAAATTTAAGGCCCTGAGATGTACACAAAATTTTTTTTTTATTGTATTTGATTTGATATATTTGAGAATTATCGTAATTGATTTAAAAATAGTAAAATTATTTAGAGTTTATCTCTTAATTTTTTTCTTTCAAGTTTTCTCCCTTCAAAAAGAAAGAATTTTTCATTTAAATATTTGTATTCTTATATGTAATATCTATTTTGGATTGATAATTTTTTGTGATAATATTATTTAGGATCTAACAAAATTTCCATTATTATTCATAACAAATAAATTAGTAAGATATGATTAAGATAACATTACTTCTTCTTCTTTTTTTTTGAGGGAAAAAATAACATTACTTCTTTGTAATCACCAGTGACACAACTTTAATTAACATCAATTATAACACTTTATCTTAAAAAAAATGCAAAAAATATTTGTAATGATAGTTTTTTTTAATATATATATATATATATATATTATAGGAGAGAACGCAATCGCCAATTTTTTTCATAAACACCGAAATATTAATCAAATTCAGCATTCTAGAATCATTTATTACACCACTGACGTCAAGGGCTATAAGACTACCAATTTCTCACTACAGGTATTTTACCATTCTTTGTGGGAGGTTTTTAGTGTTGAAAAGTGAATCCTTGGACAGGAGCAATATCTATTTCACTAGAAAATCTCATATACGCAAGGATATATAATCTATGTGAGACTAAAATGTGGGTCTCATAGTTAGGATATGTAATCTATGTGAGACTAACATGTGGGCCTCACAACTGTGAGACCTACCACATAGGTTCTATAGGTCAAGTGTATAAGATATTTTTTTTTTTCTATTTCACACACTCATTTATACACACCCATCACTTTTGCATAAAAATATTAACTTTAAGTCACAATTTTAGTCATAAAAAATTGTGAAAATGCAAACTAAAAGTTCACCAACCCAACTCTTTTCATTTGCACGCATATATATATATATATATATATATATATATATATATATAAGTCCCCTTGACACATCATTAATAATGTAAGAGTGTTAAGACCTTAGATGGTGTCATATCAGGCCACTGCACAAATCAGCTACTTGATTAATTTTTTTAGGGAGAAGGGGGCCTCATTGTTAAAAATATTTATAGAGAGAAGGGCCTCAAGCATTCCAGCGTCATTGATCACATCACTGACGTACATCAAGGGCCCTAAGCCACCAATGATCTCGCCATGTTGAAATTGTTTAGTGCGACAAGGATCCACCAGCATGAGTAGTCCTCTAATCCAAACATGTATAAGTCATATAGGGCGGGTTGAAGGTAGGTGATCATATGACCACTCTAACCTAGAAATAAAATAATTATTATATATAAACTTTAAAAATTTTATGATTTTTTTTATCTTTACAAAATACTTGTGACAACCCAAAAATTTTTTTATGCACAACAAAATTAAACTTTGGACAAACTTTGCCAACAACTTGTTTGTAGATTAAGGTTATAACTCTACTCAATGTTTAAATTTCTAAAATTATACATAAAAAATATGTTTATGGATTAAATAATAAATAGCATCCAATTGACATGAAATTTCACATGTGTTTTAAGAACATAAAGAATATGCAATTTATGGTTAACATGCAACTTAATTAAACAAATTAACATGGCAAAATTTTTTGAAAATATAATGTAGTCATGTTAATTTGTTTAGTGAGAGCTACAGCTTTAGACTACAATTATGTTTGTAGCTAAACTTTGATACACTTAAAAATATATTAGGCCCTTAAAAACAAAAAATAAATAGTCAAATTTTTTTGAACTAATTTTTTTTTTTTTAAAAATGTAGCTTGCATCATTGATAACGAAACTATCATGCAACAATTTCAAAATAAAAAAAAAAACTCTTTAAAGGAAATTGTAAGATTTTATAGATTTGCATTTCTTTGGTCAATATATATATATATATATATGAAATTATCTTTTTATTAGATTTTGTATAATTTAAATTTCTTAATGATCACCCTAAAAACATTCGTAGAGCTGCCACTGAATTCATAATTCATAGGTTTCAACCAGTTGACTACATCCTATTTCCTATTTCTTCTCCACTCTCTAACCATCTATTTCTTTATATTGTATTTCTTCATCGGTAGACAATTAGGTTTGAAAATTAGGTCTAATAAGGCAGATGACAGTATATTGTTAGGTTGGAAGGTCATGAAATTGCTGATATGATATTTCAAATCTATAATAATTTCTCTACAAGTGGTGTTTAAGATCTTTTCTTTGGGGGCCTGAAAAATAAATTCAGCAATTCAAGAATAAGAAATGTACTAAAATTCAGAACTAATAAGAATTTGCCTCATAAAAAATTAGTAAAAACATTGTAAAAGAGTTTGTGGATGTATTATTCTAAAAATAAAACTACGATATACAATCATGGAAACTTTTCCAGATAAAATATATTAAATTATTGGGAGTAGAAATTTTCCATAACAACGATCATCTAGTGTTTGATGTGCTACTAGGGGACAATTGATATAGGAACTGCTCACTGATTTCACAGGGCATGTTCCATCTATCTCCATCCAGATAAGTTCACGCACACACTCGCACATGTATGTATTTTTTTTTTTTTTTTTAATGTCCTCATAAACGTGTACATACATAAATTGAAATTGTTGAATTTTTGTGCATACTCAATTGTAAAAAAATTCATTTATTACAAAGGAGTAAAAACATAATTTAATTAACTTAAAATTTAGTCTGCCAAAGCAGCAGAAAAATAATAGGACAAATTATATAAACCATACAACAACATTACAATAGACCCTAGCATGAGACGC